>CM053029.1:16660306-17260306 GCA_028564925.1 Lithobates sylvaticus
TATATGCCCTAGGCATATAGCCCAAAAAAAAAAAAAAAGTGTGCAGAGTGCAGAACCGCTTTAATGCACATCTTCGAGGCAAAAAATAAACACACTGCACCCGTCAGAAGCTCTCCTCTCGTTATTTACTCAAAGCCAATGGGGCCGCTACATCCATTACTGCCCCTGTACTGTGTCCACTTACCTACCCCCTGTACTGTGTCCACTTACCTACCCCCTGTACTGTGTCCACTTACCTACCCCCTGTACTGTGTCCACTTACCTACCCCCTTTACTGTGTCCACTTACCTACCCCCTGTACTGTGTCCACTTACCTACCCCCTTTACTGTGTCCACTTACCTACCCCCTGTACTGTGTCCACTTACCTACCCCCTGTACTGTGTCCACCTACCCCCTGTACTGTGTCCACTTACCTACCCCCTGTACTGTGCCGACTTACCTACCCCCTGTACTGTGCCCACTTGCTTACCCCATTGTACTGTGCCCACTTACCCTCCTGTACTGTACCCTGCTGACCGTGTACTGTCCACCTACAATCCCCCTATACTGCACCCTACTATTATAGTTTTCTTTTATCGATCGCTTTCATTATTTTTCACATTATGGGGGTGAGTGGGGCCTCATGTCTTAGTTTTGCCTAAGGCCTCACAAATCCTAGAGCAGCCTCTGCCTCAGAGACATGCCGAGCCTAGCTCCGCACTTATGAGTGCTTATTTATTGCTTTTACATCTATCTGAAGATCTATCTACCCCTCTTACTACACTAGGCTCCTGGGAACGATGGTTCTGGTCTTCTTTCTGGCAAGAGCCTCGCATGGGGCTCCCTACTGGCTTCGGGCAGTGCCTGACTGTCTGAATGGTCAGTCCAACCCTGTGCCGGCCCTGTCTGCGCCTCTCTAAATGTTGCGCCTGGGGCGACCAAACTGGCTGCCCCCCAGTCTACGCCACTGTGTGTGTGTATATATATATATATATATATATATATATATATATATATATATATATATATATATATATATATATATATATATATATATATATATATAATATATATATATATTTTTATTTTTATTATATACTTTCACTAGAACAGTGCAGTGTGACTATGGGGATATTGTACTGCAATAGCAGGGATCATGTACAATGGCTGGCTTCTCTGATATCACTGTATGTCTCGGATCACCCCCACCAGCCAGTCACAGTGTCCCCATTCACCACCATACCAGTCCCAGTGTCACTTTAAGGCCTTGTTCACTCTCTTTTATATTGCGTAGCGGTTGGGGGGAGGGGTAGTAAAACAGCAGCTTAACTACAAGGTTTTACCTCTTCACAACCTCATGTGTGAACAATTCCTAATAGTGCAGCCAGTCAAAGTGTTGCCAGACCAGTGTAGCAATAGACAGTGTTCCTTATTGCCACCACACCAGACCAGTGCAAACAGCAACAGTTTTCCTAATCACTGCCCCACCAGTCCCAGTGTCATAAGACCATTGTAAGACCAGAAACAGTGTTCCCTATCACCACCATGCCAGTCACAGTATCACTAGACCAGTGTATGCCACCAACAATTTTCCTAATTGCCGCCACACAAATTCCAGTGTCTCTAGACCAATGTAAGCCAACAACACTGTTCCTGATTGCTGCTGCACCAGTGCCAATGTCACCAGACCAGTGCAGCCAGTAAGGCCCCTTTCACACTGGGGCGGGAGCTGCGGTGACGGTAAAGCAGCGCTATATTTAGTGCTGCTTTACCGTCGTTTTAGCTGTGGGATTCGGCCGCTAGCGGGGGTTAAAACCGCAAGGGTTAAAATCCCCCGCAAAGCGCCGCCTCAGCGGCGCTTTGCCGCGGTATTAACGCGGTGTCCCATTGAAATCAATGGGTAGGAGCGGTGAATACACCGCTCCTATACCGCTCCAAAGATGCTGCTAGAAGGACTTTTTTTACCGTCCTGCTAGCGCACCGCTCCAGTGTTAAAGCCCGCCGGCTTTCACACTGGAGTGAAAGGGGCCGGTTTTTTCAGGCGGTGTACAGGCGCTATTTTTAGCGCTGTACCGCCTGAAAACCGCCCCAGTGTGAAAGGGGCCTAACAGTGTTGCACCGGTTAGTGACCTCAGGTGACATCTCCAGGTGGCCTCGCCCCTTATCTATTTAAAGAACTGTCAGATAGAGGAGCAGGCAGATGGTGGTTAGCCTTCGTCACGGGCGGAGCTGTTTTTTTTTTTTTTCTGGGTCCAGCAGTGTGGTGGGCGGCATGACTGATGATGGATCTACATCAGGGGACATTGTTTTTTGTTTTTTTAATAAAGGAATTGTCAAAAACTGTGTGTGTGTTTTTATTTATTTTGACACTCTTTTGGTGAATGGATAGGCCATACTTATTTACGAAAGCGGGGGGCAGAATCCGATTGTCCCCCTCTTTCCTGGCCTGCCAGGCTGCATGTTCCGATAAGGGCTTGGTATGGATTGGGGGACCCCCACACATCTCTTTTTCTCTTTATTTTTGTATTGTCTGCAATGGAATTGAGTTGCTGGTAATTTGAATTCCATTTTTTTTTTTCTTTAGAAATGTCAGTTTTGCTGCAGCAGGTTCTATACATGGTATAGATGTGCCACTTTACAGGCAGACTAAAAGGACTCCCAGGCACTATTTTTAAATACATTTTTCATTTTTATTGTTTCACAATGTTTAACCACTTCCATACCGGGCATTTTCACCCCCTACCTGCCCAGGCCAATTTTCAGTTTTCAGCGCGGTTGCATTTTGAATGACAATTGTGTGGTCATGCTACACTGTACCCATATGACATTTTTATCATTTTTTCCCCACAAATAGAGCTTACTTTTGGTGGTATTTGATCACCTCTGCGTTTTTTATTTTTTTGCGCTATAAACAAAAGAAGAGTGACATGTTTGAAAAAAACCCACAATATTTTTAACTTTTTGCTATAATAAATATCCCAATTTAAAAAAAAACAAACAAACACATTATTTACTGAGTTTAGGCCTATGTGTATTCTTCTACATATTTTTGGTAAAAAAAATTGCGATAATCGAATATTGATTGGTTTTTCGCAAAAGTTATAGCGTTTACAAAATAGGGGAAAGATTTATGTCATTTTTATTATTATTATTTTTTTTTTACTAGTCATGGTGGCGATCTGCGATTTTAATCATCACTGTGACATTGTGGCGGACACATCGGACAATTTGGACGCTATTTTGGGACCATTCATATTTATACAGCGGTCAGTGCTATAAAAATGCACTTATTACTGTATAAATGTCACTGTCAGGGAAGGGGTTAACACTAGGGGCGATCAAGGGGTTAAATGTGTTAACTAGGGAGTGATTTTAACTGTAGGGGGAGGGGACTTACAAGGGGGGGGAGACCGATTCCTCTGTACTGGGAACACGCAATCTGTCTCCTCTCTCCTGACAGGACATGGATTACACACACACAGATCCATGTCCTGACTCTGTTACTGGAAATCTGTTACCTGGCGTACATCGCGGCTGCCAGGCACGCATATCGGCTCCCGAGTGATGCGATGTCTAGAGCACCCCTAGACGGCCGGGAAGCCCAGGATGTCATATGACACCCACCCAGGATGGGAGATCCATCCCGTGGACGTCATTTGACTATGGGCGGGGTAGGAAGTGGTTAAGCATCAATAAAATCATTGCTCCTTTAAAAACAATATTTAAATTTTTTTTTTTGCATTGATACATGTCCCCCCAAGGCAGTATCTGGACCCCCAAACCCCTTTTGTGGCCAATAACTTGCATATAAGCCTTCAAAATGGGGACTTTGGATTTTTCAAGTTCGGGTCCCATAGACTTCAATAGAGTTTGCGGCTCTTTTTACATGTTCGGGAGTTCTGGTGCGAATAAAACTGGAGGGGGGGGGGGGGGTGTTCAGCCCAACTCTAATAATCAGTACAAACACGGAAAAAGTCTCAGACATGTGGTATCCTGATACCCAGGAGGAGTAGCAAGATGTGTTCAGGTGTGAAACTCTAAGTAAGTCCATTGTTATTTTTTTTACATACATCATATTTGTTATATCAAAGCTTTGAACCAGTGTATGGACTTTACTATCTTATACATTGATAATTGTTTGACAAATTTAATTGTTTGGAGAATTTATGTACTTTTTAGTAAGCTTATTACACAAACACATATTCGTACAAATGTCATTACTTGGATACAATTGTACAACTGTTATTATCTTTTTCTTGCAATGAACAGTTTATTGAGAAAAAAAAAAGATAAAATGTGTTTAAAAAAAAATTATAATAATTAACCTTCTGCATTTTCCAAAAACTTGTGGCAAAAAAAATGACATTTTCAAAAGACTCACCATGCCTCTTAGAAAATACATTTCCAAAATGTGGTCATTTTGTGGGTGTTTCTCCTGTCCTGTCGCTTCAGTAACTCAAGAAATATGATAGGTGGTCAAAAAATTTGATACAAAATTCATGCTTCTTAAAAGCCTGAAGGTGCTCCTTGGATTTTGGGCCCCTCTATGCAGATAGGATGTGAAAAAAAGTCTCACATGTGTTATCCCCATACTATTAAATTGACAACTTTCACCTCAGGGTGTTCACTCTCCAAAATGTGGTCATTTTTTTGGCGTCTTCTTTTCCTGGTGCTCCAGGGCCTCCAAAAAAACCTAGACAGCCTTAAGATGTTCCTTGGATTTTGGGACCCTTTATGTGGATAGGTTGTGAAAAAGTCTCACATATGTGGTATCCCCATACTCGGGAGTCATAGACTGTGTTTTGAGGTGTAATTCTACATACATTCATGTTGTGTGTTAGAAATATTTAATTCATTGATAAAATGTAACTCCTATCTTAATTATCACATTATATATATATATATATATATATATATATATATATATATATACACACACACACATTGTGTGTATAATGATTGAAGAATTGTGAACAAATAAGCAAATCATATGCAATCTGAGAAATAATGTTGACGACCAGTTATGTTATATCAAAGCTTTGAACCAGTGTATGGACTTTACTATCTTATACATTACATTGATAATTGTTTGACAATTACTTTGGAGAATTTATGTACTTTTCAGTAAGCTTATTACACAAACACATATTCCTACAAATGTCATTACTTGGATACAATTGTACAACTGTTATTATCTTTTTCTCGCAATGAAAATTTTATTGAGAAAAAAAGATAAAATTTGTTTAAAAAAAATTATAATAATTAACCTTCTGCATTTTCCAAAAACTTGTGGCAAAAAATGAAATTTTCAAAAGACTCACCATAGAAAATACCTTTCCAAAAATGTGGTCATTTTGTGGGTGTTTCTCCTGTCCTGTCACTTCAGTAACTCAAGAAATATAATAGGTGGTCAAAAAATGTGATACAAAATGCATGCTTCTTAAAAGCCTGAAGGTGCTCCTTGGATTTTGGGGCCCTATATGCAGATAGGATGTGAAAAAGTCTCACACATGTGGTATCCCCATACTAGGAGGAGTAGCAGAATGTGTTCTGGTGTGAAGTACATTCATTGTTGTATGTAAACTGAAAGTGCCAGAATAAGCCAGGTCACTGCAAAGACAACAGAGGGGGGGGGGGGGGGGTGCACATGTCACAGCTGAAATGCTTTGCAAAATGGCGTGGCAAACATTGTCCCCACTGTTGGGTTATATCTGAATGATGGGTGCAACTACAGGCATCATTCAGATATACTCGTTTTCAGCTGGCGATTCCCTACAGTTCCACCGCTAGATCGTTCTTACAGCCGCCCTCCGGTGCTTCTCCAGTGCTTCTCCGTGCTCTCCCATGCCATCGGGGGCCCGGAGAATGAATTGGCTGCCACCGGAGGACGATCATAGATATTTCCGGTGAGCATATGGTCACCAGTCATCTCTATGACCGTTGGAGGACCGGGCACGACGTTATGATGTCATGTCCGGGCTGTGCTTGTAAACAAAGGTGCGATCGCGGCTGGTAAGCATGGGATCATAATATTTTTTTGAGCTGATGCTTTCCAGCCTGGGGGAGAGATGTGGGGTCTTATTGACCCCACATCTCTCCATAAAGAGGACCTGTCACACACCATTCCTAGGGATGTTTACATTCCTTGTAATATGAATAAAAGTGATCAAAAAAATTTAATGAAAGATAAAGTGTATTAATAAAAAAATAAAGTAAAATAAGCAATAAAAAGAAAAACATTTTTTAAACCGCCCTTGTGCCCGGTAGCTCGCTCACAGAAGAAGCGAACGCACACGTATGTCCCGCCCACAAATGTAAACACCATTCAAACCACACATGTGAGGTATCGCCACGTGTGTTAGAGGGAGAGCAATAATTCTAGCTCTAGACCTCCTATGTAACTCTAAACTGGTAAACATTAAAAAAAAAAAAAGCAACACCTATGGAGATTTTTAAGTACCGAAGTTTGGCGCCATTCCATGAGTGTGCACAATTTTAAAACGTGACATGTTGGGTATCTATTTACTCGGCGTAACTTCATCTTTCACATTATACAAAAAAATTGGGCTAACTTTACTGGTTTGTTATTTTTTAATTCATGAAACATTTTTTTTTTCCAAAAAAACACATTTGAAAAATTGTTGCGCAAATACCGTGCGACATAAAAAGTTTCAATGACCACCATTTTATTACCTAGGGTGTCTGCTAAAAAAACATATATAATGTTTGGGGGTTTCTGAGTAATTTTCTAGCAAAAAAGATGATTTTTACATGTAGAAGAGGAGTGCAAGAATAGGCTCAGTATGGAAGTGGTTAAACAGGTGGTGAGGGGCAATATAACATCTCCTCACTGCCTGTCAAACGTCGTCTGAAGAGCAATCTGAATGTGGATTGCTCTTCAGAGGGCACCCTAATGCTGTACAGCCATTCTAGTATTTTCTGTCAGGTCAGCAGGGAACTGGGGACAGGAACGGGACTATTAATGTTTACTTTGGGGCCCGGCTGAGTAACCTTGTGATCTGCAGCAATTACAAAATAACCTCCCTGGGTCCCATCTGCTCAGCTAGGGGAAGGAACGGGACATGAGTTCTCAACCGGTGGCCTTCCAGCTGTTGCGAAACTACAAGTCCCATCATGCCTCTGCCTCTGGGAGTCATGCTTGTACCTGTCAGCCTTGCAATGCCTCATGGGACTTGTAGTTCTGCAACAGCTGGAGGGCCACAGGTTGAGCACCCATGATTAAGGCGAATGTACAGCACATTACTGGAGGCGGGCATGAAGAAAACGAGGACAAGGAGGAAAAGGAGCTGGATTTGGATTTTAACGTGAACCCGACATTCCCGTAAAGTTTCTAAAGTAACAAAAGATGGTGAAGTTCCGGCTCCTTATCAGGACTAATTCATGTTTATTGGGCAGCAGTGGATCAATCTTTGTGCAGCGGTTCCGACAAATAAATCAGAGTCTCAGCCTCCTCCTCCATATGAGTTTAAAGGAGCATGCAATAGCCGGGAACCCGCAGAACAAGGATTAAATACTCCGCTTATGCCCGAAAATCATCAACTAGTCCCAGAAAGGACACATGATTCAAAAACCTGGACTGTCCGGGTGAATCCCAGCCAGGTGGCAATCCTGCTGTGATGTCACCAGACTCTGGGCGTTTTCATATCACCTGATTCCCCCCACAGATCTTTATACAACCCTTTCCTACATAAAACACAGCATGGAGGGGCTCAGTGAAGGTGGTGGTGAAGGTGTGGAGGTGTCGGATCGGATCACACAGATCATAAAAGGAGATCCGCCCGGCCTCATAATCCAAATATATCCTGACTCTGTTACTGGAGATGTTGGTGGGTAAGGTGATCCAATCAATGTAATCTTTTACCGAATACTCATTGCCTTCCCTGTCCAATCCCCAGGACTTCTTATTATCTCCAATGAATGATGAACATCCATCCCTCTGTATACTGGGGTAACACATCCCAACTCTCCATTCATGTGACCCCCCGACATCCAGTTCCCAGTAATGTCTCCCTGAGGAGAAACTCTGACTGCTCATCACCTGAGCACAATACTGAAATCTCTCTGGTGTATCTGGGTAAGTCTGGTATACAGCTGCCATGGATACAGTTTTCCTGTCATCTGATATCTGTAGATAATTACTAGCTGTGTTTACATCCAGTAATATGTCTGCAGCTCCCTGTATATAGAAGTATACATTTACCTCTGTTATTATATCAGATAAACCTGTGTGTAAGACCCCCGCCACATCCAGACCCCCTCCATCATGGAGGAGTTTCTCATGTCTCTCTCTGTCCTCATTATCTCCATCCTCAGTATCACACAAGTCACCTGTGTCTGATTCCTGTAAGACAGTCAGTGGATCCGTCACGTTACACAGCTCCTCAATGTGACGCAACTTCCTGGACAGCTCCTCCTTCTTTATTTCCAGATCCCGGATGGAGATGGAGATCCGCTCTGCCCTCCCGGAAATGTCCCTCAGAGCTCTCTTCTCCAGGTCTTCCAGACGTCTCCTGAGGTCTCTAAACAGGGCAGTGACTCTCTCGGTGTCACCAGCTGCTTCTTCTTCTACCTTCCTCCTGTGTTCCTGCAGACTCTGGACTCTTTCCTCCGTCTCCTCTCTCTTTGTCAGAAGTTTCTGCAGAACATTCCTCAGTGTCTCCTTCTTCTTCTCAGAAGCCTCATCCATCATATCCATCTGGTGTCCCCGATGTTCTCCAGCCACACAAATTGTACAGACACAGGTATTATCCTCAGTGCAGTAATACTCCAGGATCTTCTTATGGACGGAGCACTTCCTGCTCTCCATGGACAGGGTGGGGTCAGTTAAGATATGTTCTAGGGATGTATTGTGGGTGTTTATCACACAGAGAAACCTCACAGAGCAGACAGGATCTAACAGCAGGTACAGGAGAGTCCACACAGTGAGTACAGAAGACCCCGGACTCCTCCCGATTTGGCTGAGAAGACAGGAAAGTCTCTGCTATGTTACGTAGTTTCATGTTCTTCTGCAGTGCAGGCCGATCCGGAAACTTCTCTCTACATTCAGGACAGGAATATCCTCCAGACCCCCCCTGTGTATCCAGCACACTATCAATACAGACCCGGCAGAAGTTGTGACCACATTTCAGGGTTACAGGATCCGTATAAATGTTCAGACAGACGGAACATTCCAGCTCGGCTCTCAGATCACCAGACGCCAGAAGAGACACAAAGATGACAGCAGAAGTGAAATGAAAGGAAAGTCTCTGGAATTCCAAATGCAGTTGAACCGGTTACAACTGGTCTGCACAGGGCGAGGCTGAGCTCAGTTGATTTGTTAATAAACCTTTCGACCTTTAACCACTTAAGGACCGAGCCTCTTTTTTGAGATTGGTTGTTAAAAAAAAGTTAAAAACATTATTTTCTTGCTAGAAAATTACTTTACCCCCAAGCATTATACATATTTTTTTTTCTAACACCCTAGAGAATAAAACGGTGGTCGTTGCAATACTTTCTCTCACAGCATATTTGCACAGCGGTCTTACAAGTGCAGTTTTTTGGGAAAAAATACACTTTTTTGAATTAAAAAATAAGACAACAGTAAAGTTAGCCCAATTTTTTTTTATATTGTGAAAGATAATGTTACGCCAAGTAAATTTATACCCAACATGTCACGCTTCAACGTTGCACCCGCTTATGGAATGGCGACAAACTTTTACCCTTAAAAATCCCCACAGGCGACGTTTAAAAAATTCTACAGGTTGCATGTTTTGAGTTACAGAGAAGGTCTAGAGGTAGGATTATTGCTCTCGCTCTACCGATCGCAGCGATACCTCACGTGTGTGGTTTGAATACAGTTTTCATATGCAGGCGCTACTCACGTATGCGTTCGCTTCTGCACACGAGCTTGTCAGGACGGGCGCATTTAAAAATGATTTATTTATTTTTCTTATTCATTTTACCTTTTATTTTTTATTTTTACACCGTTTAAAAAATAAAAAATAAAAAAAAGTGTCACTTTTATTGCTATTACAAGGAATGTAAACATCCCTTATAATAGAAAAAAAGCATGACAGGTCCTCTTAAATATGAGATCTGGGGTCAAAAAACACCTCAGATCTCATATTTACACTAAAATGCAATAAAAAAATAAAAATAAATAAAATTGTCATTTACAAAATAAAAAATAAATAAATAAAATGGCCCTTTAACCACTTGCCAACCACGCTATAGCCGAATGACGGCTGCAGCGTGGTCGGATAACTCTGGGAGGGCGTACTATGACTGGGGTGCGCACCTGAGAACATCCGTGACCGCTGGGTCCAGAGGACCCGGTGCATCACGTATCAGAGTAATACGTATACCACCTGATTTCTCCGTCAAATGATGGAGTGATCACTTGTAAAGAAACCAGTGTAACGTCCGGTTCTTCTTTCCCCTCCCCGTACCTATTGGATCGGTGGCAGCAGCGATGTGGACTGGATGTGTAGTGCTCACAGCATTGCCCTGTACCCATTCCAGCCATCCATACCCAGTCATCCATACCCATCCATGCTCAGCATACCCATCCATACTCAGCATACTCATCCTTCCATGCTCACCCATCCATACTCTGCATACTCAGCCTTCCATACTCATCCATCCATACTCTGCATACTCAGCCATCCATCCATCCATGCTCAGCCATCCATACTCAGCAAGCATACTTATCCATGCTCAGCCATCCATCCATCCTCAGCAATACTCATCCATACATGCTCCCCATCCCATCAATACCCAGCAATACTCAGCCATACCCAGCCATACCCAGCCATACCCAGCCATACCCAGTCGTATTTAGCTGTACTCAGCCGTACTCAGCCGCACCCAGCCATACCCAGCCATACCCAGCCATACTCAGGAATACCCAGTCGTATTTAGCTGTACTCAGCCGTACTCAGCTATACCCAGGCGTACTCAGCCGTACCCAGGCATACTCAGCCGTACCCAGGCATACTCAGCCGTACCCAGGCATACTCAGTTGTACTCAGCCATACTCAGTTGTACTCAGCCATACTCAGTTGTACTCAGCCATACTCAGTTGTACTCAGCCATACTCAGTTGTACTCAGCCATACTCAGTTGTACTCAGTCGTACCCAGCCATACTCAGCCGTACCCAGCCATCCCATCTATACCCAGCCATACTCAGCCGTACCCATGCATACTCCTTCATGCTCACCCACCCCTATCCACAGCTCATCTATCCCCATTAATACTCATCCATGCCACTACAGTGCCTCACAAAAGTGTAATTGGTAGTCAAATTAGATTTGAAACTTATGCCCCTAGAACGCCTGATGGTGCTCCCTGCATGTTGGTCCTCTGTATGTGGCCACGCTGTGTAAAAGTCTTACACATGTGGTATCGCCATACTCAGGAGTAGTAGGAGAATCTATTTTGGGGTGTAATTTTTGGTATGTACATGCTATGTGTTAGAAAAATTGTTTAAATGGACAACATTGTGTAAAAAAAATGCGTTTTAATTTTCTTTACACATTTTCCAAAAACTTGTAGAAAAAAATAACATGTTCAAAAGACTCGATATACCTCATAGATTATACATTGGGTTGTTTTCGTTCCAAAATGGGGTTTTGGGGCATTTCTATTGTCCTAGTTCTCCAGGGCCTTCAAAAAAGTAAGGGTTAGTCAAGAAATGATATGTGCAATTTATGCTCCAACAACACCTGATGGTGCTCCCTGCATGTTGGGTCTCTGTATGTGGCCACGCCATGTAAAAGTCTCACACATGTGGTATCACCATACTCGGGAGGAGTAGTAGAATGTGTTTTGGGGTGTAATTTGTGCTATGCATATGCTGTGTGTGAGAAATGACCTGCTAACATAACAATTTTGTGAAAAAAAAAAAGAAACAAATAATCTTGATATTGCAAAGAATTGTGGGAAAAAAATACAACTTCAAATAACTCACCATGCCTCTTACTAAATACCTTGAAATGTCTACTTTCCAAAAAGGGGTAATTTGAGGGGTAGTTGTACTTCCCTGGCTTGTTATGGTCTCAAGAAATTAGATAGGCCGTCAGTACTTCAGGTGTGATCAATTTTCAGAGATTGGCACCATAGCTTGTGGACTCTATAACTTTCACAAAGACCAAATAATATACACTGATTTGGGTTATTTTTACCAAATATAAATTTTAGCCAAAATATATGAAGAAAAATTACTAATTTGAAATTTTTTATAATAGAAACAATGAAAAATTCATTTTTTTTTTTTTTACTGAATTTTCGCTCTTTCTTTTATAGCGCAAAAAAATAAAAAATACAGCGGTGATTAAATACCACCAAAAGAAAGCTCTATTTGTGTGAAAAAAAGGACGAACATTTCATATAGGTACAGTGTTGTATGACTGAGTAATTGTCATTCAAAATTTGAGAGCACCGAAAGCTGAAAATTGGTCTGGTTAGTAAGTGCCCAGTGGGTAAGTGGTTAAGAGCTATGGGCAGAAGTGACGTTTTGACGTTGCTTCCACCCTGGAATGTTATGGAGATGGGTGGGGGCCATCTTACCCTCACTTGTCTCCATACCCAGCAAGGGGTAACATCCAATCGCCTCCGCCTCTGCCGACGGCTCCGTTAAGCGGCGGAGGGCACGGGACCGCGGCCCGGGAGGTGCCCTCTCCCACCACCGATAAAAGTGATCTCACGGTGAATCCGTCGCAGAGACCACTCTAATCGGAAAGACGACCGCCGGCCAAAGAAGAGGATACTGGGGTTATGGCAGCTAGCTGCTGCCATAACAACGATATTCCTCTTCAAAGTTAGGATGTATATCGGCGTGCAGCGGTCTGTAAGTGGTTAAACCTTTGAGATTAAGACACTCCCCATCAGTGGCGGCTGGTGCTCAAAATTTTTGGGGGGGTGCAAATAAAAACTGAAAAATTCTGAAAAAAAAGACCATCAAACGCAGCCACTGTGCCCATCAAACCCAGCCACTGTGCCCATCAAACCCAGCCACTGTGCCCATCAAACCCAGCCACTGTGCCCATCAAACGCAGCCACTGTGCCCATCAAACGCAGCCACTGTGCCCATCAAACGCAGCCACTGTGCCCATTAAAACACAGCCACTGTGCCCATTAAAACGCAGCCACTGTGCCCATCAAACGCAGCCACTGTGCCCATCAAATGCAGCCACTGTGCCCATCAAATGCAGCCACTGTGCCCATCAAACCCAGCCACTGTGCCCATCAAACCCAGCCACTGTGCCCATCAAACGCAGCCACTGTGCCCATCAAACGCAGCCACTGTGCCCATTAAAACACAGCCACTGTGCCCATTAAAACGCAGCCACTGTGCCCATCAAACGCAGCCACTGTGCCCATCAAATGCAGCCACTGTGCCCATCAAATGCAGCCACTGTGCCCATCAAAACGCAGCCACTGTGCCCATCAAAACGCAGCCACTGTGCCCATTAAAATGCAGCCACTGTGCCTATCAAAACGCAGCCACTGTGCCCATCAAACGCAGCCACTGTGCCCATCAAACGCAGCCACTGTGCCATCAAACACAGCCACTTTGCCATCAAACACAGCCACTTTGCCACTTTGCCATCAAACACAGCCACTTTGCCACTTTGCTATAAAACGCAGTCGCTTCAAAATAAAGCTGTCCCTTTATTTAGCTGTTCCTTTAGCAAAGAAGCTTCCACTGTACCCCCTCCCCCCGCCCTGCACTTACGTTGTCTCGGGTGATGGCGGCAGCGGTGTCCTCCATCTCTTCTCCTGCCCGCTCCTCCTCTGCTCCATCCTCAGCTATGATTGGACGCCTGATAGGCGCCCAATCACAGCGCCTGTCGTTTCAGCCAATCAGGGCACAGGTAACACAGACCTGTGCTCCTGATTGGCTAAGGGGCCGTACAATGTTAGCAAACCGAATTCCTTCGGTTTGCTAACATACTGCTGAGTGACAAGGAACGCACAGCGTTGCGCCCGCTTGTCACCTTTTTGGATGCCTATTAGCGCCTACGACGCTAATCAGGTGTTTCCAAAAAACACCCCCACCGTTGTAATTCAGATGCCCGGTGACCGAAAAGGGGCCGGACACCTGAATAGGGGGTGTCAGCAGCGACCATAGATAGATTCATGCAATGCATGAATCTATCTATGGAGTATAGAGAGTGACAGGAGAGGGGGGCGGCGGTCCTGCGCCCTTTATGGACGCACCGCCGCTGCTCCCCATGACTGTGTACATTTACACGTATAAAAATAACTTTTTTTTTTCAGTTTTCCTTCTTAGGTTGGATTGTCCATAAACTACATGAATACAATAAATTCTAAAAAATAAATCATTTCATAGTAGAATATCAGCTAGAGTTGGGCGAACAATTCGAGCCAAGAAAAAGTTCTGCTGGAACATAGCCTGTTCGCCTGTTTGGTGAATGCCGACTTTGGGAGGTGCTGGTGGGATGTTCTCCCACCAAGAGCCCAACAATGCACTGCTCGCTTCACAGTGCATTCTAGGGGCCTTAATGGAATGAAGCCTTGCACAAAATAAAAATAAAATGCTGGAGGCCCCCTTCAGGTACAGGAAGTCATTAAGAACCTCAGAAACTCAACGGCACGATGCCGCACATATGGTGGGAATACCCCAGAATACGCACTTTCTGGAAAAAAATATTCAATTTAATGGATAAGATAGTGGGAAAATAAAATACTTGGAAATTAAAAAAATGAAAAAATTATAATCTTGACCTAGGAGGACGAGGTCCATATGGAGTAGGAGGTTGAGGTGGCAGTGGATGTGGCGGTGTAGGTGGAAGCGGCGGTGGAGGAGGACGAGGTAGCCAACACTGGTTCAAAAATACAACAATGGCTGGGTAAGGCTAATGGTGAATGATGTGTCAAATTCTGTCCCCCGTCGCATAGTGTCCGCCCTTTACTGCGCTTCCTCAGTACGTAGGACAAGGGGATTTCGAAACTCTCCGAAGACGATGCACGGTGACTCCAGGTTCAAGCCACATCATCCGAGGTTGAAGCCTAGCCAAGCGAGCCCCTGAGGGGCCCTGTTACTATGTGCTACCGTATGTCCACTTGGATGGTGGGGCTTGAACCTGCACTCACTGCGCAGGCGACGTTCATCTTTGGAGATTTTGTGAATCTCCTTGTCCTCCGTACTGCGCAAGCACTGCGCCTGCGCAGTAAGTGGCCGGACACTATCCGATGGCCAGACAGTTTTTGTCAGAATACAGGTATATTCTGCACAAGGTACGGCCAAGTCCTGTGGGATCCATGCCTGGTTCATTTTAATGAATGTGAGCTTGTCCACATTGGCTCTGGACAGGCGGCTGCGCTTGTCTGTGATAACGCCCACTGCCGTGCTAAATACACGTTCAGATAATACACTGGCTGCAGGGCAGGCCAGCACCTCCAAGGCGTAAAGGGCAAGCTCAGGCCATGTGCCCAATTTGGAGACCCAGAAGTTGAAGGGGGCAGACCCGTCATTTAGTACGTGTAGGCGTGTGCACACATACTGCTCCACCGTGTTGGTGAAATGCTGCCTCCTGCTAAGACGTTCCATCTCAGCTGGTGGTGCTGGTTGTTGTGGTGTGCTGACAAAGCTTTTCCACATTCCGGCCATGCTAACCCTGCCTTCTGAGGTGCTGCCGGTGCCCCGGCTGCGTTGGCGACCTCTTCCTCCTCCTCTGCCTTCGCCTTGTGCTTCCACCGTACCCCCGCTGCCAAGTGGGAATGCCACCAGCAGCGCGTCTACCAGCGTGCGCTTGTACTCGCGCATCTTACGATCACGCTCCAGGGAGGTAATTAAGGACGGAACGTTGTCCTTGTAACGGGGATCCAGCAGGGTGGCTACCCAATAATCAGCACCAGTTAAAATGTGGGCAACTCGGCGGTCGTTGCGGAGACACAGCAGCATGTAATCGCTCATGTGTGCCAGGCTGCCCAGAGGCAAGGAAAAGCTGTCCTCTGTGGGAGGTGTATCGTCTGTGTCCTCTGTATCCCCCCAGCCACGCACCAGTGATGGACATGAGCTGGTCTGGGTGCCCCCCTGCTGTGAACATGGTTCCTCCTCCTCCATCTCCTCCTCATCCTCCACCTCGTCATCCTCCAGAACTGTGCCCTTGCTGCCGGACAATTGTGTACCTGGTGCTTGTTGGTGCAGGAACCCACCCTCGTAGCCACTTGTAAATGACTGCCCTGAAAGCCTTGGAAATGAACCCTCTTCTTCCTCCTCATCCTGTGCCACATCCTCTTCCATCATCGCCTTAAGAGTTTTTTCAAGGAGGCATAGAACTGGGATAGTAACGCTGAGAACGGCGTCATCGGCACTGGCCATGTTGGTGGAGTACTCGAAACAGCGCAACAAGGCACACAGGTCTCGCATGGAGGCCCAGTTATTGGCGGTGAAGTGGTGCTGTTCCGCAGAGCGACTCACGCGAGCGTGCTGCAGCTGAAGCTCCACTATCGCCTGCTGCTGCTCGTATAGTCTGGCCAGCATGTGCAAGGTGGAGTTCCACCTTGTGGGCACGTCACATATGAGACGGTGAGCGGGAAGGCCGAAGTTATGCTGCAGCGCTGACAGGCGAGCAGCAGCAGGGTGAGAACGCCGAAAGTGCGCACAGACGGCCCGCACTTTCTGCAGCAGCTCTGGCATATCGGGGTCATTTTTAAGGAATCTCTGGATCACCAAATTCAGCACATGCGCCAGGCAAGGGATGTGCGTCAAACCGGCTAGGCCCAGAGCTGCTACGAGATTTTGCCCATTATCGCACACCACCAGGCCAGGCTTAAGGCTCACTGCCACCAACCACTCATCGGTCTGTTGTTCCATGTCCCTCCACAACTCCTGCGCGGTGTGGGGTTTTTCCCCCAAACAGGAACGTTTTAAAACTGCCTGCTGTCGTTTAGCCCTGGCTGTGCTGAAGTTGGTGGTGAAGGTGTTACGCTGACCGGATGAGGAGGTGGTAGAGGATGAGGAGGTGGAGTAGGAGGAGTTAGCAACAGGAGGCAAACTGAAGTGCCCTGCAATCCTCGGTGGTGGAAGGACATGCGCCGAACTGCTATCCGCCTCAGGCCCAGCCTCCACTACATTTACCCAGTGTGCTGTTAGGGAGATATAACGTCCCTGACCGTGCTTACTGGTCCACGCATCCGTAGTTAGGTGGACCTTGCCACAGATGGCGTTGCGCAGTGCACACCTGATTTTGTCCCCCACTTGGTTGTGCAGGGAAGGGATAGCTCATCTGGAAAAGTAGTGGCGGCTGGGCACGACGTACTGTGGGACAGCCAATGACATCAGCCTTTGAAAGTGGGTGGGAGACAATGTGAAGGAACCGGAGGCACTGTCAGCAGCAACCCAATCTACTATCGCCTGTACTTGTCCTGGCCTCAACATTCGTACAGCCTCATTAGGCGCGCCCAAATACCGCTGCAGGCTCTGTCGCCTACTCGCACCTGAGGAAGGTGTTTCACTAGTGCGTGTAGCTGGCACAGATCGACCACGTCCTCTCCCTGCAACAGGAGCGCCACCAGCAGCACCACGACCCGGGCCACGTCCCCTTTTTGATGATCTCCTCATATTTTCAAAATGTATGATCTCGCCCTAAATGGGTGTTTTTGAAATAGAAGAATACACCCACAGTATGTAAAGTGTGTATTTCAAAAAATGCTAAACTGCAGAAAATGCTATTGGGAAAAAAAAAATGTCACTACAATTTTTTTTTTGGGACAGCACAATATAGAAGAAATATCAAACGATTGTATGTCACACTCCTGCACAAAGCACTGAAATATTTAATTTTTTGGCAATAGCAGAATAGACGCACAGTGTCTAAAGCGTGTATGAACATGCAGAAAATGCTATTGGAAAAAAAAAACATGCACAAATCACAGCAAAATAAAAACATTTTTGAAATGTTTTTGCAATAGCAGAATACACACAGAGTATGGTGTATCTCTTAGTAAAATATGCAGTGCAGTGATGGTGCACTGAGCTTGCAGCAGTAAAAGTTATATTTTGTCTGGCACTGGCCTCATGGCACTGTTAAAAGACTGTGCACTGCACCCCAGCCAGGGTACAATTGATTTAAGAAATCTCTTGAATAATTCTCTCTGCCTCTTTCTTTTCCTTAATAAAGACACTCTCTAGTCTGCTCTAGCTATGTAGATCGCTCACTGATATAACTAATTTGAAGAAAATTTAAGGAATGTGGACTGACTGACTGTATCAGACTAACTCCTAATGAAATCCTCTCTTAGCAGCACAGGAACCTGTCTATAGCAGAGTGACGCTGTGTGCTGTGTGTGTGTAGCTTATATAGAGTCTGGGTCACATGCTGCACTGGCCAATCACAGCCATGCCATTAGTAGGCATGGCTGTGATGGCTTCTAAGGGCACACTAGTGAAACTACAGTTAATTGGCTGCCCTGCAGCTTTTAAAAAGGCGCCATTACATCGCCGAACACCGAACCCGAACCCGAACCCGAACATACAGTCAATAGTTCGGGTTCGGGACCCAGACACCCAAAAGTCCGGTACGGACCCGAACTTTACAGTTCTGGTTCGCTCAACCCTAGAAATGACACTTGTCTACAATGTAAAGTAGTAAGTGTACAGCTTGTATAACAGTGTAAATTTGCTGCCCCCTCAAAATAACTCAACACACAGCCATTAATGTCTAAACTGCTGCCAACAAAAGTGAGTACACTCCTTAGTGAAAATCTCCAAATTGGGCCCAATAAGTAATTTTCCCTCCCCGGTGTCATGTGACTCGTTAGTGTTACAAGGTCTCAGCTGTAAATGGGGAGCAGGTGTGTTAAATTTGGTGTTATCGCTCTCACTCTCTCATATTGGTCACTGGAAGTTCCACAAGGCACCTCATGGCAAAGAACTCTCTGAGGATCTGAAAAAAAATTACTGTTGCTCTACATAAAGCTGGCCTATGCTATAAGAAGATTGCCAAGACCCTGAAACTGAGCTGCAGCACAGTGGCCAAGACCATACAGCGGTTTAACAGGACAGGTTCCACTCAAAACAGACCTCGCCATGGTCCACCAAAGAAGTTGAGTGCACGTGCTCAGTGTCATATCCAGAGGTTGTCTTTGGGAAATAGATGTATGAGTGCTGCCAGCATTGCTGCAGAGGGTGAAGGGGTGGGGGGGGGGGGGGTCAGCCTGTCAGTGCTCAGACCATACGCCGCACACTGCATCGAATTGGTCTGCATGGCTGTCGTCCCAGAAGGAAGCCTCTTCGAAAGATGATGCACAAGAAAGCCCGCAAACAGTTTGCTGAAGACAAGCAGACTAAGGACATGGTTTACTGGAACCATGTCCTGTGGTCTGATGAGGCCAAGATAAACGTATTTGGTTCAGATGGTGTCAAGCGTGTGTGGGGGCAACCAGGTGAGGAGGACAAAGACAAGTGTGTCTTGCCTACAGTCAAGCATGGTGGTGGGATTGTCATGGTCTGGGGCTGCATGAGTGCTGCCGGCACTGGGGAGCTACAGATCATTGAGGGAACCATGAATGCCAACATGTACTGTGACATACTGAAGCCGAGCATGATCCCCTCCCTTCAGAGACTGGGCCGCAGGTAGGGATGAGCCGAACATCCCTGGGTTCGGTTCGCACCAGAACCCACGAACGGACCTAAAGTCCATGCGAACATAAGAACCCTATTAGTTACAATGGATGCGAACGTTCGAAATCAAAAGTGCTAATTTTAAAGGCTAATATGCATGTTATTGTCATAAAAAGTGTTTGGGGACCTGGGTCCTGCCCCAGGGGACATGTATCGATGCAATTTTTTTTTTAAAAACGTCCGTTTTTTCAGGAGCAATGATTTTAATAATGGTTAAAGTGAAACAATAAAAGTGTAATATTCCTTTAAATTTCGTACCTGGGGGGTGTGTATAGTATGCCTGTGAAGGGGCGCATGTTTCCTGTGCTTAGAACTGTCCCTGCACAAAGTGTAATTTTTGCAGGAAAAAAAGCTATTTAAAATCACTCGCGGCTAATGAATTGACGGCTCCCGTAACACAGAGAACAGTCATTCATTGAAAGTCATTGATAAAAAAAAAAATCGATGATAAAAAAAAAAAAAGCCTTGAGCCCCAGATCCCCCCCCTGTGTGAAATGGTAAGGGGGTACAAAAGTACCCCTACCATTTCACCAAAAAGTGTCACAAATGGTAAAAATGACAGGAGACGGTCTTTGACAATTCCTTTATTAAAATCTTCTTTCTTCCAGCCTTCCTTCTTCCTTTCTTCATCCTTCGGTTTCTTCATCTTCTCCTTCCGGCATCTTCTTCCATCTTCTTCTTCCATCATCTTCTTCCTCCGATCCGCTTCTTCTTCCTCTGGTCTTCTCGTCCGGCATCTTCTTCCATGGCGTCGGTGTCTCTTCTGGGCCGCTCTGAGCAATGGGAGGCTCCCGCTGTGTGAGGCTTTGCTGCGTCTGACAGGTCTTTTATAACGGAGGGCGGGGCCACCTGGTGACCCCACTCCCCTCTGACTTCATAGGGAAAGCCATAGGGAATTCCCCATGACTTCCCCGTGCGTCAGAGGGGGGCGGGGTTACCAGGTGGCCCCGCCCTCCGCTATAAAATACCTGTCAGACGCAGTGAAGCCTCACACAGCGGGAGCCTCCCATTGCGCGCAGCGGCCCAGAAGAGATGCCGACGACATGGAAGAAGATGCGGGACGAGAAGACCAGAGCAAGAAGAAGCGGATCGGAGGAAGAAAATGATGGAAGAAGAAGACGGAAGAAGATGCCGGAAGGAGAAGATGAAGAAACCGAAGGATGAAGAAAGGAAGAAGGAAAACCAGAAGAAAGAAGATTTTAATAAAGGAATTGTCAAAGACCGTCTTCTGTCATTTTTACAATTTTTTACACTTTTTTGGTGAAATGGTAGGGGTACTTTTGTACCCCCTTACCATTTCACACAGGGGGGGCGAGATCTGGGGGTCTTCCAGATTCCGATAAGCCCCCCCGCCCGCAGACCCCCACAACCAATGGCCAGGGTTGTGGGGAAGAGGCCCTTGTCCTCATCAACATGGGGACAAGGTGCTTTGGGGGGACCAAAGCACCCTCCTAATGTTGAGGGCATGTGGCCTGGTACAGTTCAGGAGGGGGGGCGCTCTTGTCCCCCCCTCTTTTCACGCGGCCTGCCAGGTTGCATGCTCGGATAAGGGTCTGGTATGGATTTTGAGGGGGACCCCACGCTATTTTTTTTGGCCGGGGTTCCCCTTAATATCCATAGCAGACCTGAAGGGCCTAGTTATTGAATTCGGGGGGACCCCACGCTTTTTATTTTTATTTTTTATCAATGACTTTTTTTTTATCAATGACTTTCAATGAATGACTGTTCTCTGTGTTACGGGAGCCGTCAATTTATTAGCTGCGAGTGATTTTAAATAGCTTTTTTTCCTGCAAAAATGACACTTTGTGCAGGGACAGTTCTAAGCACAGGAAACATGCGCCCCTTCACAGGCATACTATAGACAAACCCCAGATGTGATACTGCAATGCTGTACTAACAGCACGCACACACTAATCCCCAGAATCACAGCACATAATGTCAGCAGTCAGCAGCACATAACACTGACACGCTGGAACACAACACAATATATGCGGCCGCCGGCACAGCGGCCTTTTATACTGTGGTGAGTGTACTAAACCCCCTGAGCTATAATTGGCCACAGGCATCCTGCCTGTGGCCAATTATTGCTCTCCTTGCCGCTGGCTCTTTGATTGGCCAAGCATGCGGGTCACAGTGCATGCTTGGCCAATCAGCCAGCAATGCACTGCGACTGGCGCAGTGCATTGCGGGCCGCTCGCATCACACGAATTTGATGCGAGCGGCCCAAATAGTTCTGGGCTCGCCGAGCAGGCGAACGCCCGATGTTCGATTCGAACATGGGTTTGAATCGAACACCGGGCCCATCCCTAGCCACAGGGCAGTATTCCAACATGATAACGACCCCAAACAAATCTCCAAGACAACCACTGCCTTGCTAAAGAAGCTGAGGGTAAAGGTGATGGACTGACCAAGCATGTCTCCAGACCTAAACCCTATTGAGCATCTGTAGGACATCCTCAAATGGAAGGTGGAGGAGCGCAAGGTCTCTAACATCCACCAGCTCCGTGATGTCGTCATGGAGGAAGGGAAGAGGACTCCAGTGGCAACCTGTGGAGCTCTGGTGAACTCCATGCCCAAGAGGGTTAAGGCAGTGCTGGAAAATAATGGTGGCCACACAAAATATTGACACTTTGGGCCCAATTTGGACATTTTCACTTAGGGGTGTACTCACTTTTGTTACCAGCGGTTTAGACATTAATGGCTGTGTGTTGAGTTATTTTGAGGGGACGGCAAATTTACACTGTTATACAAGCTGTACACTCACTACTTTACATTGTAGACAAGTGTCATTTCTTTAGTGTTGTCACATGAAAAGATAGAAGAAAATATTTACAAAAATGTGAGGGGTGTACTTACTTTTGTGAGATCCTGTGTATCCTTGTGTCATTGCAGGTAAGAAATATCAAATCCAGAGCCATAACTAGCATTGAAATCTTAGTGTATGTTCATGTGACAGTGTAATAGGAGAACAAGCTGCCTGATTGTTATTGTAGTTTTGCAGATTTGTGTTTCTAGTGTACAGGACATGTGATTTTGGCACCCCATTACTAAAATGTTATTTAGAAGCATTTGGGACTATATGTGCACAGTTTTATGTATGTTTTTTGTATTTTATGATTGTTTTGTTTAGTTGCACCCTGTTTCCCCCCAGGGTAATGTATGTCCTTGTGTCATTGCAGCTCCCCTTTATTTACCCCAAGTTTACCAGCCCCTATCCCACAATGAAATGTATTCAGCATTTGTGCGACAAAAAAAAGAAAGCAGAGAAGTCACAGAAGTGATCCCTTCACGTGAAAACAGCGAGTGAAATAAAACTTCTGCAATTCCTGTAATAAGGAAGGGGACAGCTTGTCAGCAAAGGAATAAAGACAGCCTATGGATCTGTGTAGACATGTGCACTGACAAAAAATTTGTTAATTTTCGTTTTCGTTTCATTCGTTTTTTTTCGCTTTTTTCGGAAATTCGGAAAATCGAAAATTTGGAAATTCGGAAATTTGAAAATTCTGAATCTTCACATTTCTATTTTTCGGATTTCTGAATTTTTGAATTTCGAATTTTCAGATTTCCGAATTTTGAATTTTCGAATTTCCAAAATTACGAATTTCGAATTTTCGTATTTCCGAATTTTTGGATTTTCGAATGTTCGGATTTCCGAAATTACAAATTTTCGAACTTCAGAATTTGGAATTTTCGGAATTCTGAATTTTTGGACTTTCGAAACTCTGAATTTTTGTGTTTTCGGAATTTGGGAATTCAAAGATTTGACAATACCAAAATGTGAAAATCTGAAAAAAAGAAAGAAAACCAGTTTAATTAATAACTATTAAATTAACGAGTACGAATTTATCCGAAGTTACGAATTATCTGAAATAACGAATGCTGCATCTAAACAAATGGAACGGAACAAATTAATAATAAATAATTAATAATAAATAATTAATAATAATACAAAGGTTTTATTATTATTATTGTTATTTATTATTATTAGAGCGTTACGTTCCATTTGGTTAGATGCAGCATTTGTTATTTCAGATAATTCAATTTCGGATAAATTCGTGCTCGTTACGTTCACTAACAGACAAATTTGAAAGGGAATTCCAATACCTATAATTTAATAGTTAGTTATTATTTAGAATTAAACTGATTTTCTTTCTTGTTTTCTGATTTACGAATTTTCTCATTTTTGAATTTCCGAATTCCGAAAATTTGCAATTCCGAAAATCCAAAATCCGGAATTCGGAAATTCGAAAAATTTGGAAATCCGAAAATTTGAAATTCGGAGACTCGAAAATTCAAAATTCGGAAATTCGGAAATTCATAATTTCGGAAATTCGTAATTTCGCAAATTTCGAAATTTGGAAATTTCGGAAATTGAAAAATTCGGAAATTCGGAATTAACGAATTTGTCAAAATTTGTTAAAAAACGAATTCCACATGTCTAGTGCTGTGAAGGAAATATGATAAATTAACCCTTGTGGTGCCAGAAATATAACATTTGCCAATGGAGATGGAGAGCATAGAAGATGAAATCTCTAAGTCAGATGACAGTCAGCTAGCTGATTGAAACCTGTCAGTTTATCGAAGCATCAGAAGAAAGTATGGCAAGAGGCAAAACCCATCACCATTACATGAGGATAGTTAATGAGGCGCTGGGCGGATTGGTAGAGACTGAGAGTGAAGAGACTGTCGTCATGGAATTTCTACAGGCAACTAGAAAATTCATCTCTAAATTACAGAAAAGAGAGAAGGCTGAAAGTGGTTGTAAACTCTCCCCCACAACTTTTTCCCATGTAAATCAGCAAAAAAATCCCAAATGAACACTGCTTGTAGATATCTCTTTACTTGCTTAGTATTGTTGTAATCCTTTTTGTTCTTTAGAATGACGTCACTGAGCATGCCCAGATCGCCCATGATTTACGGCACACTCTGTGTACTTATCTATCTATTATCAGGACTTCCTACGGCACACAACACTGAAATCCCAGGAGACTGCAGAATCATTCCGAGCTTCCTCCTACACCCCATGTGACCATGTGACATCACATGCAGTGTAAACTTGGGCATCGGACAGCATTACTGCAGTCTTATCAGCTGAAGCTGATAAGACTGACAAAGGCAAACACTAGATAATCGACACAAGTCAGCTATGAACAGGGAAGCAGAGTTGCCATAGAAACGTTGGATTGAGAAGGAGGCTTGGTTAACAGTACAGGAAGTGCTCAATGTAAGGGCGGAAATACACTCCACTGTGGACTCAGAAAACAATACTTAAGATGGCGCTGCCTAACAGCTGGAAAAAAGTTTTTTAAAGTTTCTTTAAACAGTAATATACGATTGGGCTGGATTACAGTGGCTATAGTTTGATAATTACTTATTATAATAGACTAAATGAAAAGAAGCATCAGAGTGGGAGAATTTACTTCCTCTTGAAGCACCAAGTGATAGTGACAAAGACTCCCAAACTTAACAACTACAGTTAGAATCTTTGAAATAACAGTACCACATTATGCGGAAAAAGATTCCAAGAAACCGCTAAGATTATAGAGGAGCAGATTAACCTCTTCGTGCATGCGCTATAGCCGAAAGACGGCTGGAGCGCAGACCTAAATTGCCGGGAGGGCACCGATGTATGTCCTCCTGTGCATGAGCTGCCTGCATGCCCCCTGCGGGGCATGGCCGGCACACCCCCTGTGATCAACGAGTCCATGAGAATCGGCCCCTTACCCCGTGATCAGCTGTCGGCCAATGACAGCTGATCACGTGATGTAAACAGAAGCTTGTATAAATGGAACATCGGTCATGCACATGGAGAACCACTGCCGCCTCATCAGTGCCCACCAGTGCCTCATCAACAGTGCCATCTATCAGTGCTGCCTATCTGTGTCATCCATCAGTGCCACCTATTAGTGCCCACCAGTGCTCCCTACTGCCCCGTACACGCGGTCGTATTTTCCTATGGAAAATGTTGGATGGGACCTTGTTGTCGTAAATTCCGACCGTGTGTAGGCTCCATCACACATTTTCCATGGGAATTTCCGTCACACAAAATTTGAGACCTGGATCTCAAATTTTCGACAACAAAGTCCATTGTCCGTTGGAAATTCCAAACGTGTGTACATAATTCCGACGCACACAGTTCCACGCAAGCTCGGAATCAAGCAGAAGAGCCGCACTGGCTATTGAACTTAATTTTTCTGGGCTCGTCGTACATGTCGTACGTCACCGCGTTCTTGGTGGTCGGAAATTCATAGACCCGTACACTCCTATGTCTCCAGTGACCCCCGTATACTGCTATGGCGCATGCTCGGAAACAATTTGACGCATGCTCGGAAACAATTCGACGCATGCTCGGAAACAATTCGACGCATGCTCGGAAACAATTCGACGCATGCTCGGAAGCATTGAACTTGATTTTTTCTCGGCTCGTCATAGTGTTGTACGTCACCGCGTTCTTAAAGGGGTCGGAATTTGGTGTGACCGTGTGTAGGCAAGACAGATTGAGCGAAATTCTGTCGGAATTCCGTCGGGAAAACCATCAGAGCTTTTCCCGACGAGAATTCCGATCGTGTGTACGTGGCATAATAGGCGTTTCAGTCATATTTCAGGTTGCCAATAAAAACAGAGCTCCGTCAGTAATTTTATTTTTAGTCATAAAAAAAAGTTGCAGAGGGTTGATAACTCCTACTTTAATCATTGAGAAAGGGGCGGGGTCATGATACAGCCTAAAGAGAGCGTCTTTTGTAGAGAATACAAGTACAATTTCCTTATTGTCAGAAACATTCTTTCACGGTTCCTCCAGGAGAAGGTTCATTTCCCCCGAGTGCTCCGGGGAGAACAACGACTGCTGCAGTACCAGAGATCTGTGACATCGATCGACCCGGACTCCATTACCCTTCGACATTACCATCCAGGTAAGTCTGCTGATTATTATCCTGCTCTATATCCAGAGCTCAGCTGTGTGTATAGAATTATCTGAAGATGTATCCCGGTCCGGACTATTACTTGTGGTTGTAGTAGTGATGTGTTTGTCATGTGGATCAGGTTGACTTTAATCATTTTATTACCCCCCCCCCCCCGTTTCCATTACTGACAGATGCCTATTACTCTGCTCTATTCCAAGCACCTAGCTTATGAATTGTTTGTATATTACATTATGATGTTTTCCAGTCCCGAATGTTTAATTGGCGTGCTTTTACTGAGGGGGTCATTAGATCCGGTGTGCTCCTCACTGAGCACCAGCCGATGTGTCTACATCCCAAATCATCACAGAGGTTTAAAAGTCTCACTGAGGTCTCTGAGACAAGGAGTGAGTGCGAGCGGTGTGCAGAAGGGTGTAGTAGTACAGAGATTACACAGAGGCGGAGTGCTGTGATTTGGAATGTATTGGAAACATTCCAACAAGGTACAACTATATCTGGCGGGCAGGGCGGTGCAAAGATTTTTGTCTACATAGAAGATGCATTTTGGTGTCCCCCCCCCCCCCCCTCTTCTTCTGCCACTCCCCTCCACAATGCAACCCCCCCAGCCCCACTGTCTTCAGATGCGCAAGGGCTGCTTTACTTTGCGTCCATATTTGTGATGGAACAAAAATATTACAGCATACACATTCAAAACTGACATTTAACTCCAGCAAGGCTTTTTAAAACACCTAGACATTGGCAACAAAAAATAGTTGTTACTACTAATAAATTCCAAGCCTTGATCTGATGTCCATTCACCGCTGCAGGCCGAACACCACCTAGCGGCTTCGGAGACGAACACAGGGACAGCAAATCCATCCCAGGGATTGACTCCACCGATGATCCCCGTTGTAGGGGACCGTACTATGCCTTATGCGGCGTACACACGAAGGGACTATCCCGCGGGATTATCCTCTGGACTCAAGTCCAGCGGACAATCCCCTTGTGTGTGGGCGCCGGCTGACTTTTTGGCGCCAAAGTCCGGCGGACCAAAGTTTTAAGTTTGGTTTTAAAATTATCCGCTGGACTTGGCAGTCCGGCGGACAATCCCGCCGTTAGTAGGCTAGTCCGCCGGACTTTTGAAAATGAACGGACTTGCCGCTCATCGGCAAGTCCGTTCATTTAGCACGTGACTTCAGGTAACGTAGCTAGCGTAGGCAGTAAATGCCGCCGCGCTAGCTCCGTGACCTGGCATGGATTTAAAGGGACTCCCCACGCCGAAAAAACGGCGTGGGGGTTCCCCCCAAATCCATGTCAGACCCTTATCCGAGCACGCAGCCTGGCCGGCCAGGAAAGGGGTGGGGACGAACGAGCGCCCCCCCCTCCTGAGCCGTACCAGGCCGCGTGCCCTCAACATGGGGGGTGCCCTGGGGAGAGGAAGTCCTGAGGAAATGAGTCCCTCTTATTTCCTATGGTTACCTGGGAGCAGCTGTCTGATTGGACGCTGGCTCCCTCGTGACCTCTGCAGCCATCTTGTGTGGGGGCAGAGCTTATTTAAGCCTCTGGCCCCCTGATTTGGAATGCATTTTGCAAGTGGTTAGAGTGGGGACAGGTTCCCTGCCTGATAGGGACATAGGGACAGCACTTAGATGCAGGGTAAGGTTCCGGAAGAGAAGGGAAAGTGCAGGGACTATGTCCTCCTCCTTACAGTGGCTCTTCTATTGGGTTGGACCAGCCAGGCCACACTTCCATTCCTCTTTAAAGACACTGTCCACATCGCTCTAAGCCTACTTTAATCATTGAGAAAGGGGCGGGGTCATGATACAGCCCAAAGAGAGCGTCATTTGTAGAGAATACAAGTACAATTTCCTTATTGTCAGAAACATTCTTTCATGGTTCCTCCAGGAGAAGGTTCATTTCCCCCGAGCTCTCCGGGGAGAACAGCGACTGCTGCAGTACCAGAGATCTGTGACATCGATCCACCCGGACTCCATTACCCCCCACATTACTATCCAGGTTGTATTGCTGCTTTGGTCAAGCACCACCTATGGTGGGTAGTACAGACTGCACCTGCCTACATTTTTATTTCAACCTTCAAAAATAATCTCATAATTCCCCTCCCATGCAGCACAAGATCATAAAACTACCTGACTCTATAGAAGACACAAAGACGAGCTCTTTCACACCATGCATGCTGGTTGCGGGGTTTATGATAACATATGGTGGCATTATTAATAATTGGGTATTTTTAGGGTACTTTTGCTTGTGATAGGTGATAGGCATACAAAAGTGTATTCACTCTACACTCTGCAGAACAAAATCCAGGAAGACCGTTGCTCCTACTTCATATATCCATAATTCATAACTGGAAACAGTAATGATATGTTGAAGATTGCCATTACCCAAATTCTTCCTGAGCTAGTTAAGCAATATGCAGCAACCAGCCCCTTCCATTCAGCCGGGTGTAAACTCTTCTTTTACATCCATAACTCAGACTTGCATACTGTACAGGTATGAAGTTTGAAAATTGTTATGACCAAAATCTTTGCCATACCTGAGGGGTCCCATTGATCTTCTGCATGTAAGAAGGTTAAAAAGCTAATTAGTAGCATGCTGCCCAGCTGAGAGTTAGAAATAGTTAACTGTAACTCTGGTTTTGGTGGGCTTTTGCTGGACTCTGCCCCCCCCCCCCTCCCTGTGCATATAAATTCAGGAGAGAAGGCTCTGTCCAGACATGTCCCAGCCATGTGGGAAGAGAGAAGGCTGACAGCTGAGATGTAATCCTCCAGCAACCACCTGAGGGCTCTGTTCCTCTCTGCCTTCAGCAACCTTCTCATTCTAACTTTCCTCACTGGAGATTGCTTGCCTGAGGAGCCTTTTGACATGTCTGGGGTTGCTGAGACTTGTGGTCCCACAACACACAGCCTGCTGCCTGGTAAGGAAAGACACATACAGCCAGCAAGATGTGGGAGAGAGTCTCTGTTCCTGATTCCAGCAAAGCTGCTACAAACCTGCGTCCTGGAGCCAGCCACATGTAGGGGGATTTCTGGGACTTGCAGACCTCCCAGAAGATGTCAGCCATGGACTCTTTCCTAAGCAGATATACCAGGGCAGTACACAAGCACACTAGGGATGTTAGCAAAAGAGTTCACTCATCATGCCGCATTATTCAAGTACAATGTTTAAAGATTTGTCATGCCTGGTCTGAAGTTACTTAGTGGAGTTCCACTCAAAAATGGAACATCTGCTTTAAGTGACGGTGACCCCCTGACATGCTCCGCGGCACCAGAAGGAAGTTCACCTCCCCTCCCTCTTAGCAATCTTCTGGGACACGTCACAGGTCCCAGCAAATTGCCAGTCCAATCACAGCGCACAGCGTGGCTCGCGCATGCGCAGTGCATGTCCGGCTGTGAAACCACAGCCGGGCGCCCACAGTAGTAAAGCCGGCACCGCGGAGAGGAGGGGGAGAGGAGCAGGGCTTTGTACGCCCTCATCGCTGGACCGTGGGACAGGTGAGTGTCCGATTTATTAAAAGTCAGCAGCTACACTTTTCGAAGATATGCTGGTAGGCCAGTTCAGCCCTGGGTGGGAGTACGTCAGGGTCGTAGATCATTCTTTCTTCTGGGGGGGGGGGGGGGTTCAGCAGCAGGTACTAAGTAGAAGTATTTTTAAATAAAACAAATTGCGCCAAATTACTAAAGATTGTGTATCGGCCATAACCCTCGATGGGGCGGCCTTGAACTTTGGGCTTACCGGTTACCTCCGCTTGGCTTGTTCTTCCAGATCTAGGGGTTCCCAGGGTTAGTCCCCAACGACTTTGGATGCTGACACCATAAAAGTCCTTTAGAAAGGTTTTTATTTGCAGGGGTAACATCCAATAAACACAGTCTCATATGGGAACAGAAGGCAAGGGTGAAGAAACTCAGGCACCTTGAACTGTTGACTGTTAGAAAGTCACTAATGCAAACCCAGAGAGTAGCCACTCGCAGCTGGGTGCTTCAATTTTGAATGTATCTCTAGCCAGAGATTACGGCCGTCAACACTTGAACTCAGAACTTGCAAAGTCTCTGACCTTGAATGTGTTTGCCACTGGTAGTGAACAGGAAACTCTCCTTAGCACCTGGAACGTTCTCTGTCTCCTTGGCAGTTTTGGGAGAGCATGGATTCGTTAGTGTCCTTGACAACCCAGCAACCAGGCACTTCTTAGTAGGCCAGTTTGTTGGCCCTCCTCCGAAGAGTCCTCCCCCGGTTGCTTACACGAGCTGCGGTGCCCCTCCAAGTTGAAAGCGCACCTGGACACCTTAAATCCTCCCTCAGTTACTGCGCCTCGGACCAGCTGCTTCCGAGACTCAGGAACAGACGGATCCTTACCCCAGACCAATCGGGTCCTACGGGTTCATCCAACCGAAACATGTTGCGGGGCGGGAAAAAGCTTCCGGCACCGGGACCCCTCGCGGTGCTACCCCGGTCCAGACCCATAAGGACATCGTCTATATGGGAGGGGGGAGTATGTAGCACTGGCTCCTGATGAGCAGGCGCTATTGTTTTTGAAAATTAAGTTGCCTGAAGCCACAGTTGGGCTTCAAGATAATTCTTCTAAAACTTCTGGTTTCAGTACCAGTCTAGTTGGGTTGCACTGGGTTCTCCTTGACCGTAGGTGTCGCTGTCACCGCCGGCAAGAGTAGAAAGCAGTCTAGCTGGATGCATTAAATGGGGGGGGGGGGGTATTTAAGGTACGGACACCATGTGACTAAAAAAAAGGGAGAAGCTTTTCCTGTCCGCGTGGTTCTGGTGGTCCTCCTGACCGAGCCTCATGGCCCTCCTGGCCTGGGGTGCGAATCATGCATCCTGTGTCTCGGGGCTTGCTGGCCCGAGGCAATGTAACTGCAGGGGTAGGCCGAGTGACTTTCGGAGCCTATTAATCCAAGGAAGGTCCAGTGCCGTCTCATCGGAATGGAGAGGCCCAGCAACTGAAGAACCCCAGGGGAGGACACTTCAGGGCCATGCGCAAGGCTGGATTCTCTGAAGGAGCCTGGAGGCTTAGTTGAAGGACGCGACCTGGATCATCAGTCATATGGTATCGCCGGATCGGCTGAGGGAACCTGGTACCGTATGACAGTTATTTAAAGTTTATCTAATATCTCAGTGACGCTAAAGTGTAATCTACAAGTCTGTGGCAGAGACTTTACCGAGTATCCTACCGGCTGCTAGGCCTAGTGAGTGAGACCTATCCGGGGGACTGCAAGAATCTAGTTGTGAAACAGTTTATTCTCTGGATTCATCTAATATCTTCACCCTGCAATCTAAGTACCTGAACTCACCCCTAAACCCTCTACCAGGCCCGGACTGGGACAAAAAATAGGCCCGGGCATTTTGCATTGAGCAGCCCATGACATGTTAACCGGCCCCTTCCCCACTCTCCTCCCTGACAGATCCCCTGAGAGAGGGGAGGGGGAACCCACCAGTGGTGTGGGGGGTGATTTGGGACCAGGAAAGAGCATGGGGGGTTGGAGAGCACAGGGAAGAACCTTGAGAACATGGGGTGGGGCGAGAGCACATGGGAGAGGCAGAGAACACAGGGAGGAAGAGGAGAGCACATGGGGGCAGAGAGCATGGGGGGAGGTGGAGAGCATGGGGGACAATGGAGAGCACGGGGGATGTGGAGAGCACAGGGGGGAAGCGGAGAGCGTGGGGGTGATGTGGAGTACATGGGGGGAGGTGGAGAGCATGGGGGTGGCAGAGAGCATGGGGGGCAGCGGAGAGCATGGGGGGCAGCGGAGAGCATGGGGGGCAACAGAGAGCATGGGGGCAACAGAGAGCATGGGGGCAACAGAGAGCATGGGGGATGTGGAGAGCACAGGTGGGAGCAGAGAGCGTGGGGGTGATGTGGAGAGCACAAGGGGGGCAACGGAGAGCATGAGGGTGATGTGAAGAGCACGGGGGGGTGTCTGTCATAGCGTTCTGCCCCAGCATTCAGGTCATGCCCCAGCATTTTGTCTCGGCGTACAGTCTCTGCGCTTGTCATAGCCTTCCTGCCCCAGCATTTCTGTCGCGGTGTTCTGCCCAGCATTCCTGGCTCAGCGTTCAGTCTCCGCATTTCTGTCATGGCTTTGCTGCCTCAGCGTTTCTGCCCAGGATTTCTGTCATTGCCTTTCTGCCTCAGCGTTCAGTCTCAGCGTGTTTCCATCATTTGCGTTTCTGCCCAGGTTTTCTGTCATGGCTTTCTGCCTCAGCATTCTGTCATAGCGTTCTGCCCAGGATTTCTGTCATTGCATTGCTGCCTCAGCATTGCAGTCCCAGCGTTTCTGCCCAGGGTTTCTGTCCTTGCATTTCTGTCTTAGCGTTCGACCCAGGATTTCTGTCATTGCGTTTCTGCCCCATGATTTCTGTCATTGCATTTCTGCCCCTGGATTTCTGTCATTGCGTTTCTGCCCCTGGATTTCTGTCATTGCGTTTCTGCCCCTGGATTCTGTCATTGCGTTTCTGCCCCTGGATTTCTGTCATTGCATTTCTGCCACTGGATTTCTGTCATTGCGTTTTTGCCCCTGGATTCTGTCATTGCGTTTCTTCCCCTGGATTTCTGTAATTTTGTCTCTGCCCCTGGAGTTCTGTCATTTCGTTTCTGCCTCAGTGTTCAGTCTCAGCGTATTTTTCTGTCATTCGCGTTCTGTCATGGCATTTCTGCCTCAGCATTCTGTTATAGCAGTCTGCCCCAGGATTGCTGTTGTTGCATTTCTGCCTCAGCATTTCAGTCTCAGCATTTGTCATTGCGTTCCTGCCCCAGGTTTTCTGTCATGGCATTTCTGCCTCAGCGTTTCTGTCATGGCATTTCTGCCTCAGCGTTTCTGTCATTACATTTCTGCCACAACATTCTGTTATAGCTTTTGCCCAGGATTTCTGTCATTGCGTTTTCTGCCCCTGTGTTTCTGTCATTGCGTTTCTGCCCCTGGAATTCTGTCATTGCGTTTCTGCCCCTGGATTTCTGTCATTGCGTTTCTGCCCCTGGATTTCTGTCGTTGCGTTTCTGCCCCTGGATTTCTGTCGTTGCGTTTCTGCCCCTGGATTTCTGTCGTTGCGTTTCTGCCCCTGGATTTCTGTCGTTGCGTTTCTGCCCCTGGATTTCTGTCATTGCGTTTCTGCCCCTGTATTTCTGTCATTGCGTTTCTGCCCCTGGATTTCTGTCATTGCGTTTCTGTCACTGCGTTTCTGCCCCCTGGATTTCTGTCACTGCGTTTCTGCCCCCTGGATTTCTGTCACTGCGTTTCTGCCCCTGGATTTCTGTCAATGCGTTTCTGCCCCTGGATTTCTGCCATTGCGTTTCTGCCCCTGGATTTCTGCCATTGCGTTTCTTCCCCCTGGATTTCTGGCATTGCGTTTCTTCCCCCTGGATTTCTGGCATCGCGTTTCTTCCCCCTGAATTTCTGGCATTGCGTTACTTCCCCCTGGATTTCTGGCATTGCGTTTCTTCCCCCTGGATTTCTGGCATTGCGTTTCTTCCCCCTGGATTTCTGGCATTGCCTTTCTTCCCCCTGGATTTCTGGCATTGCCTTTCTTCCCCCTGGATTTCTGGCATTGCGTCTCTTCCCCCTGGATTTCTGGCATTGCGTCTCTTCCCCCTGGATTTCTGGCATTGCCTTTCTTCCCCCTGGATTTCTGGCATTGCGTTTCTTCCCTCTGGATTTCTGGCATTGCGTTTCTTCCCCCTGGATTTCTGGCATTTCGTTTCTGCCTCTGGATTCTGGCTTTGCGTTTCTGCCTCAGCATTCAGCTTCAGCGTTTTCTGTCATTTCGTTTCGGCCTCAGCATTTCTGTCATAACGTTTCTGCCGCAACATTTCTGTCATAACATTTCGGCCGCAGCATTTCTGTCATAACGTTTCGGCCGCAGCATTTCTGTCATAGCGTTTCTGCCGAAGCATTTCAATCATGGTGTTTTCACCCTCGGTGTTCAGCCACAGCGTTTCTCAGAGGGGCGTTGTTCACTCAGGGCATACTCCGATGGCTGTTTTTGTTCATTGGTTGTCATGTCTCATCGTATCTGTGTTCATTTTTGTACCTGGGTCAGTTAGTTAGGGCTCACACGTCAGGATCTGTCATGTCTACAGATCCATAAGGGCTGAGGTTTCGTTTGTTAAATTGATTGTTGTCCTCAATCGCCTCGCCCGTATACCACACGTCATACGATGCATGTTCATTCACCACACTCGTACGACTACCCACCACGGTCCGTGGGTACACTAGCCCTGAGTTCTTAAGTCAATTACCTGTCTCTGCGCTGCAGGTTACTCGGGCTCACTCACCACTCACACGAGGAGGGGGTGGTCCATCGTCAGGTCCATCACGCGCAGTGGTCTCGACATTTCTGCTCATGTTCTCATTCGTAGGTAGGCACAGGGGGGCGTTGTTGTTCTCATGTCTGGTTGTCTGTCATTTCTCCAGTTTGTGTTCTCAGGTTGGGCCGTCTTGGCATCCATACCTCCTTCCCCGGTTTAGGATTCAGACTCGGTTGTTAGGTCTCAGGCTGTAGCACGACCCGTTCGTATTAGGTGGGACCAGTGTTCTGTGTCTGGCATGGTTGCTCCATGTTGACGATGCTCATTGCCATAGCGCCTACTCCATCACATCCATCAGGCATCCAGGTTTTTGCACTCCTGTCAGTGGTATTTTTGCCCTCTCTTTCTCACGTCCTCATACCATAGTAGGGGTAGGCCAGGGGTTGGGGGGGGCATTTCACTGAGCTACTTCCACTGTGTCTGTGGAAGTATTTCAATCTTCTCTGGCCATCATTTGTAGGGGTTCCTCGGGCCAGCCCTTGCTTCCTTTCCCCTACGTATCCTGTCATGCACAAGCAGTTCATTCGCATGTCTGGCTTGTTTTGGGCATCAGGCTCATTCCATCCTTCACAGGACGTTCAGGTGGGTTCTGCGTAGCTTCGCAGGTTCTTCGGGGGGTTCCTTTTCATCACCAAGTCAGGAATCAGTGGGTTCTCCTGTCACAGTGGTTACTCACTGTTGCCATCCGGTCGCACGTTAGTCTACGTGTTGGATCATTACCTTCTTCACCTAAATCTTGTGTCTTTTTGCCCTCTTTTCAGGCATACCGACCAGCTAGGCCATGGCACACCTCAGGCCTTGGTTCTTAAGAATATCGCATTTCCCACTTGAAGACTCCGATTACAAGTGTTAAGGCTGGCCGGAGGAGTCAGAGAGACTATTTAAGCCTCCTCCTCTGCTAGTGCCAGGGTCGCCGGCATTCTGGGTTCCCACCCACCCATTCCCCCAGCCTTTCATACTTACTCATAATACTTCTCATTCTTACATCAAGGGTGTGACGGACCCCGTACCCAAGATGTCCGCCGTAAATGCTTCCTCCGTCCGGTACCATACAATCCAAGACCCCTTAGCTCACCCAGTCACCAGACAACACCAGTGTAGGCTACATCAGGAATTAATCTTTATTTGACATGTCACACTTATACACAGCTAGATGACTAAAGCTTAACCTAATTAGCATGAGCTAATTATCTTAATCAACACTGGGCTCCTTCATTCAATTGCAGGGTTAATTAGCACACACAACAATAGGTGAAACACTTCTACAAGCCAGACTATACTCAATTACATAACACAGGTGGCTGGAGTTCATGAGTCATGACATTAGCGTCTCTTGCTAATATGCCAAATACACATACAGATTCTATGTGTATTGGGGGGCCAGCATGGACCTGAATCCAAGTATCACCAGCTCAGGGGTCCCAGGCTTGCAGCTCAAAGAGCACTGTTCCCCAAATGCCAGGGCCCATAATCGCAAGGCAACAGGCTCGCACTCAGTCCCCTCCAACAGCCCGTGTCCCGGCTAGGTCCGTCACAAAGGGTATGCCCTCTTTTCAGGCATACCGACCAGCTAGGCCATGGCACACCTCAGGCCTTGGTTCTTAGGAATATCGCATTTCCCACTTGAAGACTCCAATTACAAATATATATATACATGTATATATACAGTCAGTCGTGTGTGTGTGTGTGTATGTATGTATATGTGTATATATATATATTGTGACAGTATGCAAGATGAGATACACCAAATAAACTGGTATGATAAATGTGTTTGCCCTCTTACTTTTCCACACCACCACTGCGCACAAAGAAAAATTAATTAAACCACCTAAGTGTATAATAAACTAAGCAGCTGCTAAAATGAATATATAATGTAAAGTGATTTTAAATGAATAAAACAGCAGCGCTAATAATCACAGTGTTTGTGAGTAAACTAAATATTTAACCTGTGTAAACAGTACTTGAAAATCAACCTGTGTAAACAGTGCTAAAAAAACAACAACACAATTAATCACCTATGTACACAAAATTAAAAAATAATAAAGTGAAGTGTGATTAACAATATTCCTTACAAGTGTCCAAATCCAAACCAAAGTCCATAAACTGTTAATTAAAGTGATAGTGTTTCAAGAAGTGAAAAAAAGAGTGAACAAAAAAGTAAAAAAAATCAAAAAAATCTTGAAGCAAGTGAAATCTTGAAGTGTCTTTAAACAAAATCCTTGAAGTGACTTGCAAAACAATCTTCCACCACACCACCTATGTTCAGTGCTACCGCACCCTTAAGAAACGCACTCACCAGCAGCATATGCCTTGCACTCTCATGCTCGGCCAACTTGCTTAATAGCCCCACACGGGTAACAGATGGATCCAGACAGAATGTTAGATACTTGCACTCCGCATATAAAAAAAAAGGGATGGTTCCAATAGTGAAGTAGAGTAAACCATTTATTTAAAAAGCACACACAAATCTTCAACTATTGTACTCGCATCCTTCATATAAAATCAAGGCACTTCAGCATAAACTTTTCAACAAGAAGCAATGACCCAGCAGTGGTGACCCGATATATTACGGTCTCGGCGGACCCGGCGTTAATACCAATACGTCTCACCCTCCACGCTGTCTCCTTTCTTTTTCACTTCAAACGGCACAGCACACACTATATACACACACACACTGCATCCAGTGTAGCCAAGTCTATATCTAACTGCAGGCCATTCCTGGTGCCTGGTTGCTGACTGTCATTCAGAAAAGGTGATCCCCACAAGCTAATTCTCCCACAAAATATATTATATATATATATATATATATATATATATATATATATATATATATATATACATACACACTGCATCCAGTGTAGCCAAGCCTATATCTGACTGCTGGCCATTCCTGGTGTACTTTTTATAATATACTTCAGGTGGTGTACACAGTACCCTGCACCCATAGTGCAGTTGTTAGTACTTTTTCTGGTGGTGTACACAGTACACAATACAGTGCACCCATAGTTGCTATTAGACTTCTGGTGGTGTACACAGTACCGTGCATCCCTAGTGCAGTTGCTACTACTTTTCTGGCGGTGTACACGATACACAATACAGTGCACCCATAGTTGTTATTACACTACTGTTGGTGTACACAGCACCCATAGTGCAGTTGCCTTTCTTTCACGGCACACTGGGTAACTCTGGGTAATATAGCCAAGCCTATATCTGACTGCTGGCCATTCCTGGTGTACTTTTTATAATATACTTCAGGTGGTGTACACAGTACCCTGCACCCATAGTGCAGTTGCTACTACTTTTCTGGTGGTGTACACAATACAGTGCACCCATAGTTGTTAATACACTTCTGTTGGTGTACACAGTACCGTGCACCCATAGTGCAGTTGCTACTACTTTTCTGGCGGTGTACACAGTACACAATACAGTGCACCCATAGTTGTTATTACACTACTGTTGGTGTACACAGCACCCATATTGCAGTTGCCTTTCTTTCACGGCACACTGGGTAACTCTGCTGGCAGCTGGGAAGGATGCAGGACAGGGTTCAGTATTGTTGGAGCTTGTTCCGCCACCACACCTTCAAAATGATAGTCATGATTCTGCCACAGCTCTCTCCTCCACCCCCTCCTCTTCTTCTTCCTCACCATTTGAGGAGGCCACTAGAATGGTGAGCAGTGACAGTGCATGCATCAGTAATACTGTCCCTCTTGTTTTCCTGTTGGAGCACACACTTCGTGGGAATAATGGACAGGGCACTTGAAGCAGAGCAGCGGGAGGAAGAGGAAGACTTCCTTACCTCTCAAGGCCCCCTTTATCCAGATAGTATTCCTGTGGGCCCGCTGATCACACAGGAAGAAGAAGAGGAGGGGGATTGTGTCGGCATGGAGGTGGAGGATGACACTCAGCTTTAGCAGCAGTCTTCAAGGAATAATTTTCAGTCCCCAGAAACCCATGGAGTTGTACGTGGCTGGGAGGAGGTGGTTGCAGATTATGTGATCCTTAGTGTCTCAGATGACTCAGGATCTAATGCCTCTGCAAACTTATGCTGCATGGCCTCCCTGATCTTGCAAAGCCTGCGAAAGGACCCTAGGATTTGTGGTATCAAGGAGAGGGATCATTACTGACTGGCAACCCTTCTTGATCAACGTTACAAGGGTAAGGTTGCAGAACTTATCCATCTTTCACAGAGGGAACAGAGGATGAAACATCTTCGGGAGGCCTTGCAGAAAGGTTTGTGCAATGCGTTTCCAGAGCCTGGGAGGTTACAATTTCCTGGTGCTGGACAACGTGTTGCTGAGGCTTCATTCAGTCACAAAGCTTTTAACGGCATCCCAAGAAAGTGGATCAGAAGGTGCGGTAATGCCAAAATTGTGCCAAAATTTCTATGTAGATGAGAATAAATGGTGTCTTCAAATGATAGTCGGATAGAAATGAGATGTCGATGAGTCTTAGAAATAGAATGTAGCCATCTCCAAACTTCTAAAGAGACTTGCACCGGGGGAGGTTTTGTTTGCAAGTCTAAGGGCCTCCATAGATCAGAAAGAAGGTAAGAGCATACATTTTCCCTCTTAGTGCGGATTGTTCTGTTTCTATCCATAAGATCTCTGGGGAAGGGAGAAAGCAATGCTTAAGCTGCTCTAAGCAAAAATGCGTACAGTAGTTAACTAAGTCTATAGATCCCATTCCCCTAGTGTTTCCATGCTTCATTAGTTGCGAGTGAGAGCTTCTGGGTCTTTTGCCTTTCCATAAGAAACATTGAAATAGAGATTGCAGTGTATTGAAACTGGGAGGGTTCCAAAAAGATATAAAATTTTCGGTAAAGTTAGCATTTTATAGGAAGCTAGCCTGCTAGACCATGATAAAATTGATTTAGAAAATCTTTCTTTATCTTTAAATATGGCATTTATGAGAGGAAGGAATCTACTGCCAGCAGTGTCAGCTAAGTCACCTAGGTTATCCATATAAAATGTTCAAGAATGTTATATCCTTGTTAGACTGGAAAACATCTTGAACCAAATGATGTAAGTAAGGGTTGGGTACGCTTACCGCACAAGGTGGACCCACTGAGCGTTGGTGAGGGGTCAAACGAGCTTGAATAGATCGACTGGTGATGTTATGAAGTGATGAACCAAAGGCGAGACTGTGCCGACGCAACAGTCTGTACTCACCACACTTCGGATGGGAAACAGTACCAGCAAATTCCAGGATAATCCAACCACAGGAATACTATGCAGTAATCGGCCTTTATCCGAAAATTCTCAATAGATCAGGAGCATGAAAAAAAGAGATAGAGGGCCTCCTCATAGCGTAAAAAATCCCATGAAGGATTGCATTTATTTTAGAGGGGTATAACAGCTTCCCCAATAATTTTTCATAAGAAATCTTGCCAATAAAGTAAAATTCATAAAAACAAGATAAAACGATGTGACGCAGTAGTAGTGTATCTAGCGTATAAAACCGACGCGTTTCGTCTACAAAGACTTCCACTGGGGCATATGCAGCCAATCGACGCTAGTTTCACTAGTGTGCCCTTAGAAGCCATCACAGCCATGCCTACTAATGGCATGGCTGTGATTGGCCAGTGCAGCATGTGACCCAGCCTCTATATATAGTCCAGACACACAGCACACAGCGTCATTCTGCTATAGACAGGTTCCTGTGCTGCTGAGAGAGAGGATTTTTAGGAGTTAGTGTGTGTCAGTCAGTCAGTCAGTCCACATTCCTTTAATTTTCTTCTAATTAGTTAGATCAGTGAGCGATCTACATAGCTATAGTAGAGTAGGGAGTTTCTTTATTAAGCAAAAGAAAGAGGCAGAGAGAATTATTGAAGAGATTCCTAAATCAATTGTACCCTGGCTGGGGTGCAGTGCACAGTCTTTTAACAGTGCCATGAGGCCAGTGCCAGACAAAATATAAAAGTTTTACCTGCAAGCTCATGCAACACTGCATATACTAAGAGATACACCATAGTCTGTGTGTATTCTGCTATTGGAAAAACATTCCAAAAAAATTTAATTTTGCGGTGTTTTTTTTTCCCAATAGCATTTTTTGCGTTTTCATAAACGTGTATTCTGATATTGGAAAAACATTGCAAAACAATTTAATTTTGCAGTGTTTTTTTCTTCCCAATAGTATTTTCTGTGTTTTCATAAACGCTTCAGATACTGTCCGTGTATTCTGATATTGGAAAAACATTGCAAAAAAATGTAATTTTGCAGTGTTTTTTTTTTTTCCCAATAGCATTTTCTGCGTGTTCATAAACGCTTTAGGCACTGTACGTGTACTCTGCTATAGACAAAAACACCCATTTAGGGCGAGATCATAAATTTTGAAAATATGAGGAGATCATCAAAAAGGGGCTGTGGCCCGGGTCGTGGTGCTGCTGGTGGTGCTGCTGTTGGTGCTCCTGTTGCAGGGAGAGGACGTGGTCAATCTGTGCCAGCTACACGCTCTAGTGAAACACCTTCCTCAGGTGCGAGTAGGCGACAGAGCCTGCAGCAGTATTTTGGCGCACCTAATGAGGCTGTAGGAATGTTGAGGCCAGGACAAGTACAGGCGATAGTAGATTGGGTTGCTGACAGTGCCTCCGGTTCTTTCACATTGTCTCCCACCCAGTCTCCTGATGAAAGTTCAGAGTTGGCACCTGCAACCGATGTCCATCAGTCTTTCACCTCACCTCCTTGCAAATCAGCCAATCAGTCTGAGCCCCAAATCATGCAGCAGTCTCTTCTGCTTTTTGATGACTCTGTTAGCAGGGTTTCCCAGGGCCATCCACCTAGCCCTGCCCCAGAAGTGGAAGAGATTGTGTGCACCGATGCTCAACCACTTATGTTTCATGATGAGTACATGGGAGGACCATCGCAGCACGTCTCGGATGATGACGAAACACAGGTGCCAACTGCTGCTGCTTTCGCCATTGTGCAGACCGACAAGGAGGGCAGGGGTGAAGACTAGGTGGAAGATGATGTGGAGGACGATGAGGTCCTTGACCCCACATGGAATCAACATCATGCAGGTGACCAGTGTAGTTCGGAGGAAGAGGCGGTGGTCGCACAGAGCCACCAGCACAGCAGAAGAGGGAGCAGGGTGCAAAAGCGAAGCGTCCGTCCCCTAGACAGTACGTCTGCTACTGCCCAATGCAGCAAGGGACTGAGCACACCAAAGCCAGGTCCAAGGAGTTCCCTAGCGTGGCAGTTCTTCAGACAATGTGCTGATGACAAGACACAAGTGTTTTGCACGCTGTGCAATCAGAGCCTGAAGCGAGGCATAAACGTTCTCAACCTGAGCACAACCTGCATGATCAGGCATCTAAGTGCAAAGCACGAGATGCAGTGGTGTAGACACCTCAAAAACCAAGAAAGGTCTCTGGCTCCTCCTGCTTCCTCTTCTGCTGCAGTCTCGGCCTCTTCATCCACCTCTGTAGTGACAGTGACACCTGCCAACCCGCAAACAGAGGATCTGCCAGCAACACTACCACCTGGGTCACCAACCATCTCCACAATGTCCCATGGAAGCGTTCAGCTCTCTATTTCCCAAACACTGGAGTGGAAGAGGAAGTACCTCCCTAGCCACCCGCGATCCCTGGCCCTGAATGCCAGCATTTCAAAATTCCTGGCCTTTGAAATGCTGTCATTCCGTCTGGTGGAGACGCAGAGTTTTAAAAGGCTGATGTCATTGGCTGTCCCACAGTACGTCGTGCCCAGCCGCCACTACTTTTCCAGACGAGCTATCCCTTCCCTGCACAACCAAGTGGGGGACAAAATCAGGTGTGCACTGCGCAACGCCATCTGTGGCAAGGTCCACCTAACTATGGATGCGTAGACCAGTAAGCACGGTCAGGGACGTTATATCTCCCTAACAGCACACTGGGTAAATGTAGTGGCGGCTGGGCCTGAGGCGGATAGCACTTTGGCGCATGTCCTTCCACCACCGAGGATTGCAGGGTACTTCAGTCTTCAGACTCCGCCTCCTCATCCTCTACCGCCTCCTCATCCGGTCAGCGTAACACCTTCACCACCACCTTCAGCACAGCCAGGGCTAAACGACAGCAGGCAGTTTTAAAACTTTCCTGTTTGGGGGAAAAACCCCACACCGCGCAGGAGTTGTGGAGGGACATGGAACAACAGACCGATGAGTGGTTGGTGGCAGTGAGCCTCAAGCCCGGCCTGGTGGTGTGCGATAATGGGCGAAATCTCGTAGCAGCTCTGGGCCTTGCCGGTTTGACGCACATCCCTTGCTTGGCGCATGTGCTGAACTTGGTGGTCCAGAGGTTCCTTAAGAATTACCCCGATATGCCAGAGCTGCTGCAGAAAGTGCGGGCCGTCTGTGCGCACTATCGACGTTCTCACCCTGCTGCTGCTCGCCTGTCAGCGCTGCAGCGTAACTTCGGCCTTCCCACTCACTGTCTCATATGTGACGTGCCCACAAGGTAGAACTCCACCTTGCACATGCTGGCTAGACTGTGCGAGCAGCAGCAGGCGATAGTGGAGTTTCAGCTGCAGCACGCACGCGTGAGTCGCTCTGCGGAACAGCACCACTTCACCGCCAATAACTGGGCCTCCATGCGAGACCTGTGTGCCTTGTTGCGCTGTTTCGAGTACTCCACCAACATGGCCAGTGCCGATGACGCCGTTCTCAGCGTTACTATCCCAGTTCTATGCCTCCTTGAAAAAACTCTTCAGGCGATGATGGAAGAGGGGATGTGGCACAGGATGAGGAGGAGGAGGAGGAAGAGGGTTCATTTCCAAGGCTTTCAGGGCAGTCATTTACAAGTGGCTACGAGGGTGGGTTCCTGCACCAACAAGCGCCAGGTACACAATTGTCTGGCAGCAAGGACACAGTTCTGGAGGATGACGAGGTGGAGGATGAGGAGGAGATGGAGGAGGAGGAACCATGTTCACAGCAGCGTGGCACCCAGACCAGCTCATGTCCATCACTGGTGCTTGGCTAGGGGGATACAGAGGACACAGACGATACACCTCCCACAGAGGACAGCTTTTCCTTGCCTCTGGGCAGCCTGGCACACATGAGCGATTACATGCTGCAGTGTCTCCGCAACGACCGCCGAGTTGCCCACATTTTAACTGGTGCTGATTATTGGGTGGCCACCCTGCTGGATCCCTGTTACAAGGACAACGTGCCGTCCTTAATTACCTCACTGGAGCGTGATCGTAAGATGCGCGAGTACAAGCGCACGCTGGTAGACGCGCTGCTGGTGGCATTCCCACTTGGCAGCGGGGGTACGGTGGAAGCACAAGGCGAAGGCAGAGAAGGAGGAAGAGGTCGCCAACGCAGCCGGGGCACCGCCAGCACCTCGGATGGCAGGGTTAGCATGGCCGGAATGTGGAAAAGCTTTGTCAGCACGCCACAACAACCAGCACCACCAGCTGAGATGGAACGTCTTAGCAGGAGGCAGCATTTCACCAACATGGTGGAGCAGTATGGGTGCACACACCTACACGTACTGCATGACGGGTCTGCCCCCTTCAACTTCTGGATCTCCAAATTGGGCACATGGCCTGAGCTTTCCCTTTACGCCTTGGAGGTGCTGGCCTGCCCTGCCGCCAGTGTATTATCTGAAAGTGTATTTAGCACGGCAGGGGGCGTTATCACAGACAAGCGCAGCCGCCTGTCCAGAGCCAATGTGGACAAGCTCACGTTCATTAAAATGAACCAGGCATGGATCCTACAGGACTTGGCCGTACCTTGTGCAGAATAGACACATATACCGGTGTTCTGACGAAAAACTGTCTTGCTATCGGATAATGTCCGGCCACTTACTGCGCAGGTGCAGTGCTTGCGCAGTACGGAGGACAAGGAGATTCACAAAATCTCCAAAGATGAATGTCGCCTGCGCAGTGAGTGCAGGTTCAAGCCCGACCATCCAAGTGGACATAAGGTAGCACATAGTAACAGGGCCCCTCACGGGCTTGCTTGGCTAGGCTTCAACCTTGGATGATGTGGCTTGAACCTGGAGTCACCGCGCATCGTCTTCAGAGAGTTTCGAAATCCCCTTGTCCTACATACTGAGCAAGCGCAGTACAGGGCGGACACTAAGCGACGGGGGACAGAATTCGACACATCATTCACCACTAGCCTTACCCAGCCATTGTTGTATTTTTGAACCAGTGTTGGCTACCTCGTCCTCCTCCACCGCCGCTTCCACCTACACCGCCACATCCACCACCACCTCAACCTCCTACTCCATTTGAATTTCGTCCTCCTAGGTCAAGATTATAATTTTTAAATTTTTTTTAATTTCCAAGTATTTTATTTTCCCACTATTTTATCTATTAAATTGAATATTTTTTTCCAGAAAGTGCGTATTCTGGGGTATTCCCACCATATGTGCGGCATCGTGCCGTTCAGTTTCTGAGGTTCTTAATGACTTCCTGTACCTCTTCTGCTGAGAAGGGGGCCTCCAGCATTTTATTTTTTATTTTTTTATGTTATTTTAAGTTATTTCCCTATCCACATTTGTTTGCAGATCACTTGCCATGCTCTTAACAATATTTTGTTGCCATTTGCAGCCATTTTAGTGTTCAAAAGTCTGGGTCCCATTGACTTGGGGTCAAGTTCGGGTCAAGTTCGGTCCCGAACCCGGACTTTTTTCCGAAGTTCGGCCGAACCCGCCGAACCCGAACTTTTAGGTGTCCGCTCAACTCTAGTTATGATTAATATTGGTTGATTTATGGTAGTATTCACTTATTCACGCATATCGTGAGTGTAGCACTATTATGTTACATTATTGTACAAAGTTGGTCACTTTTTGTGCTGCAGCTTGCTTGTTTATTTAGCATGGAGTTAAAAAGGTGATGGCGAAAAGTTTTATATTGATTTATATATCACTAATTGCATGTGTTTTCAGGACACGGACAACGCCTGCAGAAAGCTTACTGGGATAATATTCAGGGATCTTCCTAGCAGCATTATAGTGCCATCCTGGTGCATCACAAACCACGACCCTTTCTGCAAAAGCTAACCTTGGGTAATACAAGCCTGAGGACACTAGGTAAGCACCAACTGTTGTATTGCCTTATATCGATGCCTTCAAGAACTGTCTTTATTTACTACTGCCAACTAGGGATGGGCCCGGTGTTCGATTCAAACCCATGTTCGAATCGAACAACGGCCATTCGTCCGCTCGTTGACGGCAGAACTCTGAGGGCCGTTTGCATCAAATTCGTGTGATGCGAACGGTCCACAATGCACTGCGCCAGTCGCAGTGCATTGCTGGCTGATGATTGGCCAAGCATGCACTGTGACCCCGCATGCTTGGCCAATCATAGAGCCAGCGGCAAGGAGAGCAATAATTGGCCACAGGCAGGATGCCTGTGGCCAATTATAGCTCAGGGGGTTTAGTACACGCCCCACACTATATAAGGCCGCCGCGCCGGCGGCCTCGTGTACTGTGTTCCGGCTTGAGGAACAGTGACAGTGTACTGAATATGTACACACTATATGTGAATCATTTCTGTGTGGGGAAAGTGTAGGGAAAGAGGAAAAATAGGCTGGGATAGTGTATTCTTCTCAGCCTTTGCTTGTGGGGAAAGTGTAGGGATAGAGGAAAAATAGGCAGGGATAGTGTGTTGTTCTCAGTACTGTTCTCTACCAATCCAGCCATCTGCAGGAGTTAGTGTGTGTGTGTGCTGTGTGAGTATAGCACAGCAGTATCACACTAAACCACCTTACACTGTATCTGCCCTGTTGTCACCTAAGACAGCCATCTTCAGGAGTTGGTCTATACTAAGCTGTGCTGGAGGCACACAAAACACACTAACAGTCCATACATACATACAGTATATACCTACTGGGACTCTGTCTTGTTTGCACCGCCTGTATACTGCTGTTCAGAGTATATAGGGCTTTAGGTATAGGGTTTTATTTTGGGTGCAGGGTTCCCCTTAATATCCATACAAGACCCAAAGGGGCTGGTAATAGGCTGGGGGGGGGGGGGGTGATGGGGTAGCCATGCCATTTTTCTCAAAGATTTTCATCCATATTGCCAGGACAAGACATGACATTAAAGCCGCAAGCAGTTTTAAATGGCTTTTTTTCCTTTACAAATGTCATTTTGTGCAGGGACAGTTCTAAACACGGGAAACACATGCCACTTCACAGGCATAATTTAGACACCCCCAGGTACCATATTTAAATGAATATTTCACTTTTTTTTTTTTCACTTTATGCATCATTAAAATCACTGCTCCAGAAAAAACGTCAGTTTTTAAAACTTCTTTTTGCATTAATACATGTCCCCTGGGGCAGGTCCCGGGTCCCCAAACCTTTTTTAACAATAACATGCATATTGGCCGTTATAATTAGCACTTTAAATTTTGAACGTTCGCGTCCATTGTAACTAAAAGGGGTCTAACGTTCGTGCAAACTTTCGGTCCGTTCGCAGGTTCTGGTGCGAACCGAACTCGGGGGTGTTCGGCTCATCCCTACTGCCAACCTATATACAATATACAAAAACATTAGTAACAATCAAGGACTGCGTGTGCTGTGTCCCTAATTTGGTACTATTGGCCTAAGTCCTGCCTACATGCTGTTAAAGGTGACATTTTCTCAAATAGAATTCTTGGTTTTTAGGAAACCAGAGTTCTATCGATTGAATTCTGTCATGCCCATTCAGCTTTCAGTCAGGATTTCCCAGCTGAAAGGTGAATGTAAACAAAGAAAGTAATGTGAGATTTCCCAAATTTATGAAAGGAAAGTGTCTTGCGCACTATATGACAAGTCCCAAAAGTCCATCCAGGTAAAACTATGATGCAGTGAAGGAGACTAAAGTTTCATTATACCCTTATTTCTCAGCTGAAGTGCAGCAGAAGAGATACAGTCCAAAAATGTCCCAAGCAAACTCAGCGGCAGCTGCTAGAGGAGAGCTAGAAGGGACTCAGGATTAGCAAGAAAAAAGAGTAATCAGCGCGTACTAAGTGTTGTACAGAAACACTTTTACTAAGAATCAACAAATTGGCAACTTACAAGAGTCCATGTAAAAAACACTAAATTGTAAGTGAAAGATCGCCGCTACGGTAAGCCAGTCAAATGTGCACCCTCTGGGGGATGTAGCCAGATAACCCTCGGTGGTGCTGGTGGATTCAAGCACTTCCTAGATCGTCACGGGAACCCCGGGTGGGCATTGATGGCATTGGCATGAAGCTCGGAAGCAGTGGGTGTGGCACGCATGCATGCTCCTTCATCAGGCCCAGTGGAGGCCATGTTTGTGGTGGTATATATAGGCAGCCAAGCAGTGAAGAAATGCCAGACTCAACTGTCCTAGGGCAAAGCAATGGCAGTCAGTGATGTGATGTTCTGCCCCCCCCCCTCCAAAAATTAAAAGTTAACTTCTACACATACTGTAGCTGCTGACTTTTAATATTAGGACACTTACCTATCCTGGAGTCCAGCGATAACAGCAACCCAGCTGATGTTTCCATCAGCTGTCGGGTGCTGCCGCCACCATTGCCAGTAAGGGAACCTGGCAGTGATACCCGGCCTTGCAGCTTCACAGCTGGGTCCCTACCACGCATGCACGAAGCGCGCTGCACTTCCTTACTGGTCTGGCATCGAGGGAAGGAGAAGGGAGAAGGAAGGGTCTGGACTTCTGATGTACCTCGCCGCTGCGAGATCAAACGCAAGTGGGGACAAGGTACCTGTCAAAGGTACCTGCTCCCCCCCTAAAAAGGTGCCAGATGTGGCACTGGAAAGGGGGAAGGAAGCAAAATAGCGGGAGTTCCACTTTTGGGGGTGGAACTCCGTTTTAATCTACTGTCACACAGTGAGCTGGGGCACATTATTGCAATTCTTTAAGAACATAGCAAAAAATAAAACAATATATAAAAACTCAATATAGACCAATAAAAATTAAGTATAAAAACATCAGGAGTATGGAATACTTACTAATTGTTGAATGTATAATTTTCAATTAAAATAAGACCTTAAGGGTCCTGTATAGAATAAACTGAATGGCATATTAAGTAAATATATATGAAAAAAAAATAAAATCTGCAGAGAAACTCTTACAAAGTTAAAAATTAAAGGGTAACTCTACATTCCCTTGCAATAACCTTAAAGAGTGAACCCACATTTCCTTACAATCCCTCCTTTGATCATAGGAGACTAAAAGTCTCTGCTGATCACTCACTGTACCACTTATGTCCTGAGTAGAACATGGTCATGGCTGTTTCAGACTTATCAATTGGGTTCTTTAATTTTGCTACTTTACTAATCAGGCAGAACACCAATTTGATTGTCACATAAATAGCAATCAGCCCCTTCCATTGTATCCCCAGAACTCTCACTAATTCTGTGGTAATTTTCGCTGTATTGCTGCATTTGCTGTAGGGGTTTCTTACCTATGTGTCCGGGGCCATGGAGTTAAGATAAAATCAAAGGAGCTACTGTTTCTGGAATACCTATAATCCCCTCCTTGTTTGACCACAAGCCGCCCGGGTTGTGTGTCAAACCATGCGATTCCCAACAGGTAATGTCAGACAATTGAGCTTTCTTCTGTAGTAATTTTGGCTCGGGCTGGAAAATTTGGGGAGGAAAAATCTGTAGAAAACAATTGGAGGGTTGGTTCTTTGATTGTCTCCTCAGCAGCAATTTTGGCTGCTCTGTCTGCTAAGTTGTTTCCCTTAGTAGCATCAGATTTGTCATAGGAATGACCTTTTACTTTTATGACATTCATTTTTGAGGGTAAATGAAGTGCACTTAATAGATCCTCTACCCAGGCTTGATCTGAGTTTTGCTTATTATATGCGTCTTGAACCCTCATATCTTCTGTCAGTGTAAATGTTTACTTTCTGTCCTTTGAATAACTGACAGGCACGTGTCATCATAGCATAGAGCTCTGCCTGTTGAGCTGAAGTGGCTGCTATTGGTTTTGCTTCTAGTATTACGTCTGGTAAAGTCACTACAGCATAACCAGTTTTGTAAGTGTCATCGCTTGGTCTAGAACAGCTGCCATCAACAAAAACATTCATGTAGTCGGGCTCAGAGTTGGGTTGGTCAGTGAGGTCAGGTCTTGGTGAGGTGGAATGTAGCAGTTGTGTGGAGCAATCATGTTCTACTGGGATTTCTACTGATGGGAGTCTGAGCAATGCATGTAGTAGTCTGACTGCAGGTGTGGTTTCAGAACAAGATTTGACAGTGAGACCGTGTGTGTTGAGGAGGATGATCTCATAGCCACTGGAGCGTTGTGCTGTCATGTGCTGTGTAGAAATGTTTTGTAAAAGGTGCACTACAGTATGTGTTGTATACAATGTAGTATCAGTTCCTAAAGTGATCTTGGATGCTTCTTTTACTGCCATAGCACAGGCAGTGACAGCTTGTAGGCAAGCTGGCATTCACATTTAGCATTTCATTTCCCTTCACATCACTCTTCACTTTGTTGGAGACAATGTGGTCAATAAGGCTCTTTGGTTCACATATGGTGGCACTGTCACATAATTGCTCCATTTTGGCATGACATTTTCCAGTTTATCTCATCAGTTGCTCATATTCCCAACTCATAATCCCAACTCCAACCCTACCGCTTTTGGGGATCGGCATTGATATTTATCCCCCTCTCACAAGATACTTCATAACTCATACCTGCAAGACTTGAACTTTGGAGAGCCTGGAAACAAATCAGAAATCTCAACACTAGCTAGAGTTCACTCGTGAGCTTAGCACCCATGTTACCTTTGAGGTCAGCTCATAGGTTCCAGTGTAATTGGGAATGTTGGTCTCTCTGACAAAAGAGGCACTCTCTAACAAGCAGGTCCCACTTTCATGTTTGTGGTCTACCTTCATCTTTAGCCCTTATTAATTGTATACAAGACCTCCAGAAAGTGAGGCCCGAAGCGAAAGGAAAAGAAGAGACAAATAGTGAAGGGCTGGTCATGACAGTCTAAAAAGGGGAGGCAACACAGGGTTAAAAAGCAGGAAAGTTTTGCAAGGAAGGGGAGAAAAGGATTGGTGCAAAAGATCAGAGTTGGGAGGGGTTTTGTTTATTTAAGGGGGGGGGGCTCCCTGGCAGCAGTGGTAGGGGCAGAAGATTAGGAAGCAGTTTCCACGCTGTTGGACATTAGTACCATGGCTGACATCAAATTTTATTCTGGCCCAGCTGCGGGCGGCTGCTACAACCAAGGGACCGGAGTGGCTGCATAGCCAGGTGTCCTCCCTTCTCCAGGATCAGGTATCCGGGTCAGCAGCGGGGGGGCATGAGTCTCAATGGCTCGAAGGTCTAGGCCTCCAGAGCGTTTCTTACCGGGACTCCTCCCCCTCAGAAGTGCCTGCGCGTGGGGAGTCTCAGCGAGGGGGAAGTTCAGCCACGGCCTCCGGGCCATTACAAGACGCGGCCGGTGGCTCCATTGATGTGCCGGGTACTCCTGCGGTGATGGACGGGGGGAAGAGAGGTGACAGAAGATCGGGGGATGCTGAACAGGGCCCAAATCAGGGGGGCAAGCGCAGCGGAGCAGTGGTGGGCAGATCCGGTGCTGGTGGGCGGGGCCAAAAATGGCAAGGATCCACGCCATCCAGGCCCTCCTTGCCTCGGATTCTGCAGATGGCAGACGAACAAGCTCCTGATGGGTGGTCGGAAGGCGAGCTGTCCTGCTCGGAGGAGGCGCAGAGTCGCACGGCACCGATGGATTCTGGAGCGTCGGCTGTTGGGGACACTCCTGGTCAGCCTGGTAAGTCCTCTGCATTATCTACTAATTCTTTGAATGCTGCACTGTGTTTGTTGTTGGGTGTAGTGGATGGGGGTGCTGCAGTGGCTGCCAGAGCCGTGCCACAGTCATCTGCGGGTGCGGCGGCTGGCCCACAAGTGGCGGGCGCTCCGCCTGCAACTTCAGGGACAGAGGTGCAGCTACAAGACTTGCTGGGAAGTCGGCGGGACTTGGTGCAGCGATTTGCAGGAGGGAAAGGAGACCAGCCCCCGCAGGTGTCACTGTGGGTCCCGTCAGCTGGTGGGTCTATTACGGATGGCGGGGGGATGGGGTCAAACAGAGTGTCCCCCCCCCAACTGCCCCTACAGGGCTTACTGTATCTGCCATTGCGTTGGTAAGTACGAACACAGGGGAGAAGGCCAGAGCGTTGCAGGAGGTCATGGGTAGGACGGATTTGGTTAGGATTGCTGATGCAACAAAATGCGAGGTGTACGTGTGCTTTTTAGAGGCCGTTGGGGGGCACATTTGAAACAGGAAGTCTGTGAAAACATTTGCAAGGGTGAGTATGTGGAGATCTTCTCTTTACTACCCCTAGAGAAATTTAACTTATTTAATGAGGAGAAGCCATGGTACAGATTGATTCTGCGGACGTTCGCTAACTGGCATTATTGAGGAGAAGAGCCTGGAACACTGATCAGCTCTCTTTTGTTAATAGATGCCTTCAGAGAGGCTCATCGAGTTTACGGGGGATGGTATGACGAGCAGTTCTGGCAGCACAGGGCCGTCCGTCCGTCTGTCCGTTTGTTCACTGGGACCACAAAGACATTAGCCTCTGGATGTGTCTTATGTCCTTGGCTAGGGCCCCAAGACAGTTTTTTCCAGGGGGAGCCGGGGTGCACCTTCCCCAGAACAACCGGCCGGTAAAAATGGGGTCTCTGCTGGCAGTACAACAAGGGATCATGTAAGTTTGGGGGGTCATGCCATTTTAAGCATGAGTGCTCCGGCTGTGGAGGTTCGCATTCCGTGTCCCGCTGCTTCAAGAAAGGTAAGGGCCATGCCGCAGAGTTTGTTAACAAGAGGGACAACACTGGTGAGGGGGTAAAGGATGCAACCTTTCCTAAATTGGTACCTGGACAGGAGCGCGCAAGGCTGTTGTGCGCAGGGTTCTTGGAGGGTGTTAGGATCCCATGTTCTTTGACTGCCATCCCGCCTATGGCGTGGCATTTGCATTCTGCATTGCAGCATTCTGGGGTGGTTTCGGAGAAGTTGGCTAAGGAAGCGGCATTGGGTCGCATGGGCGGGCCGTTCTCGGTTAAGTCTTTGCAGGACTTGGTGATTTTGCCTCTGGGGGTGGTGCCTAAGAAGGAACCGCACAAGTTTTGCCTTATTTACCACCTGTCTTTCCTAAAGGGAGGTTAAGTCAATGATGCTATAGATACTGAAGCATGTACGGTGTCATATACTTCTTTTGATGCAGCAGTTGGGTGGGTTCGCCGATATGGTAAAGGGGCGCTGATGGCAAAATCCGACATTGAATCCGCTTTTCGCTTGCTTCCATTCCATCCGGACAGTTTCAGTCTGCTTGGGTGCTGCTGGCAAGAGGAATTTTCCGTGGATCGATGCCTGCCCATGGGCCGCTCCATTTCCTGTGCCTTGTTCGAGACGTTCAGCTCTTTTGTGGAATGGGTGGTTAGGGAGGTATCGGGTCTGAATTCCATCATTCATTATTTGGATGATTTCCTTTGGGTGGGGCTGCCTTCCTCTAATGTGTGTGCGATACTTCTGTCCATGTTGCAGCACATTGCGGGTAGATTTTGTATTCCGTTGTCTGTGGATAAGACGGAGGGTCTGACTACCGTGATCAGTTTTTTGGGCATAGTTCTCGACTCGGGCGCTATAGAGTGTTGCCTGCCGGAGGATAAATTGGTGGCGCTCAAGATGGATATTTGGGGGAACTTGGGACGGCACAAGATTCAGCTTCGGAAGCTACAATCGCTGCTGGATAAGTTTAATTTTGCATGTCGCATTGTTCCCATGGGTAGGGTGTTTTTCCAACAGCTGTCGGTAGCTACCGCAGGGGTTAAGGCTCCGAACCCTTTTATCCATCTCAATAAGGAACATCTAGAGGACTTGAGGGTGTGGCAAACATTTTTGGAATCTTATAATGGTCAATTGGTTTGGATGTCTGGTCCGGTGAGCAACTTTGACTTGGAGCTGTTTATGGACGGAGCCGGGTCGACAGATTATGGGGCTTTCTATCAGGGTCACTGGAGCGCGGAACCTTGGCTGCGTTCCTGGGTAGACGCAGGCTTTCTACGTAATCTGGTGCTCTTGGAACTTTTTTCGGTGGTGCTGGCTATGGAAATCTGGGGTGAGTCTTGTCGGAAATTGAAAATACGGCTAAACTGGGACAACTTGGGAGTGGTTCAAGTCATTAACCACATCTCAGCATCGTCACAACCAGTAATACGGCTGCTGCGCCACATAGTGCTGCGTTGCTTGCAGTTTAAAATGTTTCTATATGCTGTCCACCTTCCTGGTGTTGACAATACTTTGGCTGACTGCTTGTCTCGGTTTCAGTGGGACAGGTTCAGAGAGCTGGCTCCGGCGGCCGATAAAGAGGGGGTTCCTTGTCCCGAGTGGCTATGGGAGATTGCCTTGGAGTCATCACTGGATGGATCACAGGTCTGTGAGTGAGTCCAGGTGGGTAGCCGGCGCCAAGGTATGGCAGGAATGGTTGGGGATGGTTCGGCAAGCCGGGGTTGAGCAGTACAGTCCAGAGGTGAGGCTGCTGGTTCTATACTTTATTTCCAGGAACATGGAGCAAGGTGGGTCGGTGTCTGCCACTGAGCGGAATCTCGCTGGCTTGGCTTTTTCTTCAATATACGGGGCATGGCAAAGGATTTTTGGGTCCGTCAGAGTTTAAAGGGGTATCAGAAGCTACATAAGTGCAAGGATGCTACGTGGCCCCTTATCCTTTGCTAATTTACAGGCCATTTTTGTTCAGCTGGGGTCATTGTGTACATCAAGTTACAAGGTCTCCGTATTTAACCACTTCCCTCCCTGCCTATAGAAAAATGACGGCCGGGCGGTGGTTCAGTTATCCTGACTGGACGTCATCTACTGAGTTAGCCAGAACCACCTCTGGAGGGAGTCTATTCCACATTTTCACAGCTCTTACTGTGAAGAAACCTTTCCAGTTATTTGGAGATGAAATCTCTTTTCCTCTAGACGTAAAGAGTGCCCCCTTGTCCTCTGTGTTGACCGTAAAGTGAATAACTCAACACCAAGTTCACTATATGGACCCCTTATATATGTGTACATGTTGATCATATCCCCCCTTATTCTCCTCTTCTCAAGAGTGAATAAATTCAGTTCCTCTAATCTTTCCTCATAGCTGAGCTCCTCCATGCCTCTTATCAGTTTGGTTGCCCTTCTCTGCACTTTCTCCAGTTCCCGATATCCTTTTTGAGAACTGGTGCTCAAAACTGAACTGCATATTCCAGATGAGGTCTTACTAATGATTTGTACAGGGGGGCTTTGGAAACCGCAGCTTGGCATTGCATATTATTATTGAGCTTATGATCTACCAAAACCCCCAGATCCTTCTCCACTACGGATTCTCGCAGTTGTACTCCCCCTAGTATGTATGATGCATATTCTTAGCCCCCAAGTGCAAAACTTTACATTTATCAACATTAAACCTCATCTGCCACATAGTCGCCCAATTAGACAGAGCATTGAGGTCGGCTTGTAAATTGGAGACATCCTGTAAGGACGTTATTCCACTGCATAGCTTGGTGTCATCTGCAAAGACAGAAATGTTACTTTTGATCCCAGACCCAATATCATTTATAAAGATATTAAAAAGTAAGGGTCCCAGCACTGAACCTTGGGGTACACCACTGATAACCTTAGACCATTCAGAGTAAGAATCATCAACCACTACTCTCTGAATTCTGTCTTTTAGCCAGTTTTCTATCCATTTACAAACTGATATTTCCAAGACTGTAGACTTTACCTTACACATGAGCCATGTGTGGGGAACTGTATCAAACGCTTTTGCAAAATCCAAGTATACCACATCCACAGCCACCCCTCTGTCCAAGTATACCACGTCCACAGCCACGCCTCTGTCCAAGTATACCACGTCCACAGCCACGCCTCTGTCCAAGGTTTTACTTACCTCTTCATAAAAAGAAATCAGGTTTGTCTGACAACTTCTGTCTTTCATGAATCCATGCTGCCTGTTGCTTAAAATGTTGTTTTTTTCCAGCAAGAACTCGTCTATGTGGTCTTTTATTAAACGCTCCAGTATCTTCCCGACTATAGAAGTTAAACTAACAGGTCTATAGTTACTTGGTAAAGACTTTGTTCCCTTTTTAAATATAGGCACCACGTTTGCCCTGCGCCAATCCAGTGGTACTATTCCTGTCATTAATGAGTCCTTAAAAATTAAATACAATGGCTTTGAAATTACAGAGCTCAATTCTTTTAGTATCCGTGGGTGAATGCCATCTGGTCCAGGTGCTTTATTCACCTTTATTCTGTCTAAATATTTCTGGACCATATCACTTTTGAGCCATTGTGGATCATTCGGAGATGTGTCAATACCACCCCTATTATGGACATGAGCTCCCCCATGCTCCTTTGTATACACAGAGCTGAAGAAAGTATTTAATAAATTTGCCTTCTCTTTATCCCCAGTCACCCACTCTAGATTATTTTGTAAAGGGCCTACATGCTCAGACCTGACCTTTTTACTATTACTATTACTATTACTATTATTACTATTTGGGGTTTGTCCTACTATCTTTTGCCATTTTTTTCGTTCGTTTAGAATTTTTGCATCCTTGATTTCCTTTTTACATATTCTGTTAAATTCTTTGTAACATATAAACAACACTAGTGTTCCTTCATTTTTATATTTTTAAAAAGCTCTTTTCTTATTGTTTATAGCTTTTTTAACTTTGACCGTAAGCCTTTTAAACTTATTGCCCATGGGAATATACTTTGCAGTGAGTTCACAAACAGTCTTTTTGAAGAATTCCCATTTCTGTTCTGTGCTCATTGATGAAAATATTCCCTCCCAGTCCAAGTCCTGGAGAGCAGCCCTCATCCTTGGAAAATTTGCTCTCTTGAAGTTGAGTGTTTTGTATTTATTTCTTGCTTACAGCTAACATCAAATGAAATCATGTTATGATCACTGCTACCCAGGTGTTCCTTTATCTGAATTATGGATGTCAAGTCTGATTTCCTGTGGCTCCGCATGGCCTTTCCTGACATGCTGGTGTTGTGGTCTGGCATTGTGGCTTGCACAACTTGACGCCTGGCACTGTCAGTGGCGAGGCTCAATAAGGCCTGCATAAAGGTGAATAAGGTGGTGGGGCAATTCCTTATTTGTAATGGGGGCATGGTCATCTGCCAACTGGAATTAGAATCCAATACCGGACTGTACCTCCAGTGGGATGGTGTTCACCTGTCTGCGGTGGGTATTGATTTATGGGCCCTGGGGCTTCAGGATGGGATTCAGAGTGCTCTGCGGGTGTGGAGGGGCCCTTAAGGGTAAGGTGTTATCCTTGCGGACGGTGGCAGTGTTTTGGTCTTTGATGGTGTCAGAAAACATACGAGATGGAAGTGTTGGGGACTTATCGGTAGTATGTGCCCCTCTGGTTTATTCCAGTTAGAACAGTTAGCTGGAATATGGTAATGGTTGCACTGCAGGAAGTGGGTTGTCTCTGAGCTGGTGTGGTACGGCTGGAGGTCTATCATGGAAAATGGCCCCACAGTGTAGAGGTGGAATATGTGTTAAGTTAGGGGTGCCATCAAAGACCAAAAGACTGAGTGACTGATAGTTTTGTTTTCAGATGTATATGTGTTAAAGGTTGTGGAATTTTAATGTTTTGTTAATAAAAAGGCTGCTATGGCCATTTATACCCCAATTTCAGGTGTGGTCTCGTTAATTTAGGTAACGGTAAAGGGGAAGGTGGAGTATGAGTGGTTGGATAGTTATCATAAAGGTTGGGGACATCTGGGCTACACTGGTCAAGTATGAATGTAGCACCCACCACCTTTAGGTGGGTGCTAACAGGCTAGAGATAGGTGAAATTGCCAGTGCCTTACACTGTTTGTTTAGGCCTGGTGGGTTAATTTGGTTTGGGAGGAGTGTTAGAATAGAGGGGGGGTGTGACCACCTCTACTCTGCCCTGGGAAACCCTCCCTTGCTTTCCCCAAGAATGTTCTGGAAAGGAGGCGGGTCAGGAACTGGAGTGCAGGCAATGTATATGGCCCTGGCCCAATCATTAATTTGTATGGGCAGGGGCGGGACTGATATATATACTGAGGTCACGTGCTTCCTGGGGAGGATGGGAAGAAACTGAGTCCAGTGAAGCAGCCAAAATGTAACTCCAAGGAGCAGGCTTGAAGGCCTGGGGTTTCAGAGGCCCCAGTGCTGGAAAGCAGAAACCTAACCGGAAGGCCTGGGGTTTCAGAGGCCCCAGTGCTGGATGGTCTACGCATCGCAAGTCGTTCGAGAAATCCTGGGGAATTAATCCAGGCATCCCGGCCGGGATGGTTCTATATCCAAGAAACGGGAAGTAGCTGCAAAGCGGACTGAGTAGACCGGGGTATCATCCGGACTTTCCTGAACTGACCTGGGGAGGATCGCAGGAGGCAAGATGGGCAAGTGAGGCCTGGGACTTCCAGCATCCAATTGCCAAGGTGCTTTTCAGAGGGGCACTGGTCAGTTCGTTAAGGGAAAGGGATCTAGCTACTCAGAGGAACTAGAAGGAGGAGGCAGCTCATACTTCCTATCGTCACCATTACACTTGGACTGCAGCAAGAGGAATAAAGTTATCTGTTCAACTTTATTGACTGTGTCTGTTGTGAATCACGTGGGGTGGAAGGACGGATGCATTTTAGCAGTATGGTATGAACTACCCAGCAGCTCCCAAGGGAGTAGTGCTCTACATGAAGTATACTTTTATCTCAATAATACATGGTGGCACTTGACCTTTCTTTTGTCTCTTTCACAGTTGAGACCTCCTCTATCCCCTTTAGCTAGAACTCCCCTCCATCTCCTGTCCTTTCTTCCCTCTTTTCGTTTATTTAAAATGGGTTTAGACATCTTTGCAGGAAAGGATAGTGTAGATCTCAACTGGGCATTTCATTCTTTATTAAATAGCTTACAATGTTTATGACATGAAATGCTTTTAGATCTGGACTAAAATAATTTTCTACTCTGTACAGCAGGGATATGCAATTAGCGGACCTCCAGTTGTTGCAAAACTACAAGTCCCATCATGCCTCTACCTCTGGGTGTCATGCTTGTGGCTGTCAGAGTCTTGCTATGCCTCATGGGACTTGTAGTTCTGCAACAGCTGGAGGTCCGCTAATTGTATATCCCTGACAGGTTATTGGTACAACTTGTATATCTACATTGTTTGTAGTATTGTTTGTAGTATTGTTTTTACAAAAAAACTCAACGAAATTTATAGTAAAAAAAAAAAAAGTGTGATCAGCTGACACCTTACTGTAGAAGAACATCATGTTTGTGTTATTTATGACTTCTAAGAACAGCTAACCATTAATTCATCTTTTTGTCATTTCAGCAATATCCAAAGGTCTGTGAAACCACTTGGAGATAATCTGAGAGAAATATCAGAAACTTTCACTCCACTCTTCTGCTGTCAGCGATGGCGTCTGATGACCTGAGAGCCGAGCTGGAATGTTTCGTCTGTCTGAACATTTATACGGATCCTGTAACCCTGAGATGTGGTCACAACTTCTGCCGGGTCTGTATTGATCGTGTGCTGGATACACAGGAGGGGTCTGGAGATTTCTTCTGTCCTGTATGCAGAGAGAAGTTTCCGGATCGCCCTGCACTGCAGAAGAACATAACACTACATAACATAGCAGAGACTTTCCGGTCTGCTCAGCCAGATCGGGAGGAGTCCGGGGTCTTCTGTACTCACTGTGTGGACTCTCTTGTACCTGCTGTTAGATCCTGTCTGCTCTGTGAGGTTTCTCTGTGTGATAAACACCTGAGAGTCCACAAAAAGTCCCCAGAACACATCTTATGTGACCCCACCTTGTTCATGGAGAGCAGGAAATGCTCCGTCCATAAGAAGATCCTGGAGTATTACTGCACTGAGGATGAGACCTGTATCTGTGTGTTTTGTTCTATGATTGGAGGACATAAAGGACATAAGATGGAGTCACTGGATGAGGCTTCTGAGAAGAAGAAGGAGACACTGAGGAATGTTCTGCAGAAACTTCTGACAAAGAGAGAGGAGACGGAGGAAAGAGTCCAGAGTCTGCAGGAACACAGGAGGAAAGTAGAAGAAGAAGCAGCTGGTGACACAGAGAGAGTCACTGCCCTGTTTAGAGATCTCAGGAGACGTCTGGAAGACCTGGAGAAGAGAGTCCTGAGGGACATCTCTGGGATGGCAGATCGGATCTCCATCTCCATCCGGGATCTGGAAATAAAGAAGGAGGAGCTGTCCAGGAAGTTGCGTCACATTGAGGAGCTGTGTAACGTGACGGATCCACTGACTGTATTACAGGAATCAGACACAGGTGACTTGTGTGATACTGAGGATGGAGATAATGAGGACAGAGAGAGACATGAGGAACTCCTCCATGATGGAGGGGGTCTGGATGTGGCGGGGGTCTTACACACAGGTTTATATGATATAATAACAGAGGTAAATGTATACTTCCATATACAGGGAGCTGCAGACATATTACTGGATGTAAACACAATTGGTAATGAGCTACAAATATCAGGTGACAGGAAAACTTTGTTCTGGTCAGATAGGAACCAGAAGCGCTCAGATAGCCCAGAGAGATTTACTGAATATCCTCAGGTGATGAGCAGTCAGAGTTTCTCCTCAGGGAGACATTACTGGGAAGTGGATGTCAGGGGTTCAAATTTCTGGATAGTCGGGATGTGTTACCCCAGTATAGACAGGACCATTTTTCCAGCAGGAATAGGAAGGAATAACAAGTCTTGGGGTTTGCTCAGGTGTGGTAATCAGTATTTTGTGAGACATGACTGTAATAAGATCCTCTTACCCCCCAATCTCTCCAGTAACAGAGTCAGAATATATCTGGATTATGAGGCCGGGCGGATCTCCTTTTATGATCTGTGTGACCCGATCCGACACCTCCACACCTTCACCACCACCTTCACTGAGCCCCTCCATGCTGGGATATGTGTAGGGGATGGTTGTATAAAGATAGGTGGGGGGGAATCAGGAGATTTCAGAACTCTGGCCAGAAACTGGTGACATCACAGGGAGGAGGAATGGGATTGGTTGATTGCATAGCCAATGTTTGGACTTAAAGGTAACTTTAACCACTTCCCGCCCAGCCTATAGCAGAATGATGGCTGGGCGGTGGTTCAGTTATCCTGACTGTGCGTCATATGAGGTCCAGCAGGATAACTGCTGGCACGCATCCGTAGGGGCACGTATCGCAGCGATCGTTTTTGCAGCGTGTCAGTCTGACACACCGCAACTTCTATCTAGGTAAAGAGTCTCTGAAGGAGACTTTTTACCACATGATCAGCCGTGTCCAATCATGGCTGATCACGATGTAAACAGGAAGAGGTACAACGGGCAGGGGGGGGGGGGGGGACTGACGACCGCATATCCCAGGTAATGGGAGAGGTGGGTTGGAAAGATATCTGGAGAATACATAATCCTAAAATCCGGAGGTACTCTTGCTTTTCCAGCACACATTCCACCCTGTCCAGAATTGATCTGATACTAGGTAATGACGAGGCGATCATAATGGTAAGCAATCTAAAGTACTTGCCGAGAGGTCTCTCAGACCATTCCCCAATGATAGCATCCCTGGATATAGGGGAGGGCAACTCCCTGCGGGAGTGGAAAATTAGCCCCTCATGGTTGGAACTTAATAGAGATCCACAGGAAGTATCAGAAGCCCTAATAGAATACATTAATTTGAACACTGGTACGGCCCCACAAGCGGTAGTTTGGGACACACTGAAGGCCTACCTTCGTGGCTTATTGATCCAACAGATTTCAAAACTAAAAAAAATTTGAGGTAAGGGCATCAGAGTCATACTCCTAGAAGAACAATATGTAAAGGATCCATTAATTGAGAACCTAGGGATCTGGACAGATCTGGACAGATCTAACATTGAGAAAAGCCGCGAATAAACATACTTTCCACAAACAAATTGCGTTTGGGGAGGGGGAATGTATAGGCCGGATGCTGTCACATCTAGCAAGAACAAAATTACCATCATCCGTAGTGCCAATAATCACTACAACTGAGGATAGGACATCTACGTACACGCCCAAGTGTAGTAGATAGGTTTAGAAAATACTACGAGGAATTGTACAGTTCCAATTAGCAGGGAGGGGGGCAACCAATGGATAAATTTTTTAAAAACTTGACGGTCCCCTGTCTCTCGGAGGAAGATAGGGCCATGCTTGATGGCCCCATAACACTGGAAGAGATACAGCGGACTGTACGGGAAATGGCGGGGCAGAAATCCCCAGGCCCAGACGGCCTACCAGTTGAGATCAATCGCCACTTCGGAGGAGTATTACTCCCGGAACTGTTGAAAACTCTCAACTGGTCGGCAACAAAAAATGAACTTCCCCTATCCATGACGCAATCTAGCATTATAGTGATACCCAAAGAGAGCATGGATCCACTCAGGCCTTCCTCATATAGACCCATTTCTTTGCTCAATTCTGATGCAAAAATGTTGGCGAAGGTCTTGGCGGCCAGACTAAATAGAGTGATAGATGGACTCGTCCACCCTGATCAGTCAGGATTTATTCCCGGATGATCCACTAGTATAAACATCAGACGAGTCTACCTTAACCTCCAAATACCCTTCGATGAAGAGGGTCAGAGAGCTATTCTCTCTTTGGATGCGGCCAAGGCTTTTGACACCCTGGAATGGGGATATCTGTGGAGAGTACGGAGGGAGTTCCAGATAGGACCAATATTTACAAACTGGGTAAAACTGCTGTATAAATCACCAGAGGCGAGGGTCAGAATTAACAATGAACATTCTACCAGGTTCCAATTGCTGAGGGGGACAAGGGAGGGGTGCCCTTTATCGCCTCTCCTCTTCGCCCTCGCGATCAAACCATTGGCCAACTCTCTTAGATCCTGTCCAGCGATAAAAGGCTATAAAAGAGGGATAGAGGAGGAAAAGGTAATTCTCTTTGCGGACGATCTCCTACTATTACTTGGAGATGTCCAAGAATCACTAAAAGAAACAATGTCTAAATTGGAAAGTTTTGGTAGTCTCTCCGGTTTGAGGATTAATTGGGGAAAATCTAGCCTATTACCGGTAGATCAGTTGGAAGGCCCTCTACCCCAGGAAGCCGCACGATTACAAATAGTAAATCAAATGTACCTAGGTATATACATCACTAAGGATCCTAAACAGTATATCGTAAATAACCTAATCCCACTCCTAACTACATTTAAAGAGAAGATAAAGACTTGGAAAAAACTCCCCCTGTCTACAGCGGGTCGCTGTAACCTAGTTAAAATAATTTTTTTACCGCAACTTTTATATGTTTTACATAACTCCCCAGTTTGGATCTACAAAAAATGGTTTAATAAGATCGACACCATATTCAGGGAATTGATCTGGAAGGGGGGGTCAGCACGTATTAGCCTAAAAATGTTGCAGCTTCCAAATGGGGAACTCCCGCATTCCATTAGCTATTTCATAGCGGCCCAGCTCCAACACATGGGAGGAGGTGACCTAGGGAAGACTCCCCTGTGGAAATCTCTCCACATGCCGGTGGTGGAGGCTCTAGAGGCAGGAATGGCTCTGCACGGAGCCCCCACTTTCGAACTAATGAGCAAAATATTGGAAACGGCCAAGGGAATCTTGGGATTTAGATGTTTCACAAAATACTCACCACTATAAGACAACAACAAGCTGAGCGAAGTACAGAAATTAGGGCTAATTAAGGAATGGGAAAGACGAGGTATAAAGTTTATCCACCAACTTTATCAAAATGGAAAATTAAAGTCTTTTCAGGATCTGAGAGAGCAATTTGCAATCCCGAGGAACTCCTTTTTTAGATACCTCCAGGTTAGACATGCAATGACAGCACAATTTGGGGAAAGAGCAATAGAATGGAGTGATATACCGGTACTACAAGAAATAATTCAAGCAAGGTCGACGAAAGGTTTAATATCAAAAACAACAGGACCAGCCCTCTAGAAGGAAATGGGAAAGAGACGTGGGAAGTATAACAGCAACCCAATGGGAAAGGATCCTGGAGCTGGCCCCGTGGGTCTCCACCCCAGAGGATGTCACATTTAGTTCTACTCTATAGGGCATACTACACCCCGCAAAAACTTTTTTTGTTTGGACGGAGACAGGACGCTTCCTGCCCAAGGTGTGGAAGGTTAGAGGGGGACATGATCCATATGTTCTGGAGATGCCCCAAATTGTTCCGTTATTGGATGGAGGTGGTGGAAATAATTGCCCAAGTCTTTGAAGTACCTTTAGAGTTAGAGCCTAAGATGTGTGTACTTGGGTGGATAGACAGAAAGGGCAGACCAAAGGGCACTAAGTTGGCAACTTTGAGGTGTTTTTTCCAAGCCAGGAAACTCATTGCCCAGAAGTGGCAATCTTCCACCCCTCCATCAGGTAGGGAATGGGAACAGAATATGAGTACGGTGATTCTTAAGGAAAGAACGTTGTATATTAGGCAGGGATGTGTTAATAAATTTGATGAAATATGGAAAAAGTGGTGTGAGAAAAGAGAAAATGGATGCATGAATGTATAAAAGAGACAGAGCCCTAGGAATAGATACCAGGTAGAGAAGAAGGCTCTTGGACCTGTAATTGAGGAGTTTAACAGGGTGAGTTTAGGATGAATGGAAGGTTGAGTAAGAAGGTTGTAAGAGATAACCATTGGATTCAAAACAATAAGCAGAGATTAATATAAGCTAGGAAGGAGGGACCACCTGAAATGCTCTGTGGGATACCCTGTTGCTTCTCGTCTCTGTTCCCTTACGTTTTTTTTTTCTTTTTGTTTTAGATGTATTGCTTTTTAATGACTAAGTGTATGGGAGAATTGTGTGTTTTGTACTATATAAAACATTTAATAAAGATATAAAAGTTTAAAAAAAAACAAAAAAAAACAGGAAGAGCCGTTGATCGGCTTTTCCTCACTAGTGTTTGACAGACGCGAGTAGAGGAGAGCTGATCGGCTGCTCTCCTGGCAGGGGGAGTCTGTGCTGATTGTTTATCAGTGCAGCCCCCCCTCGGATGCCCGTCCAGGAACACCAGGATGCCGCCAGGACCACCAGGGAAGACCACCACACAGGACCACCGGGTATGCCACCCTAGACCACCAGGGATATGCCAATAAGTGCCCAGGCAGCTGTAAATCAGTGCCATCTTTCAGTGCCCATCAGTGCTCAGCAGTGCTGTCTATCAGTGCCACCCATAAGTACCCATCAGTGCAACCTTTCAGTGCCCATCAGTGCCACCTATGAGTGCCCATCAATGCCCATCAGTGCCACCTATCAATGCTGCCTATCAGTGCCCATCATCAGTGCCACCATATTAGTGCCATCTCATCGGTGCCACCTTATCAGTGCCCATCAGTGCAGCTTACCATTGCCCATCAGTGAAGGAGAAAACTTACTTATTTACAAAATGTTATAACAAAAACAAAGAAAAACTTTTTTTTGTTTTCAAGATTTTCTGTCTTTTTTTATTTCTTTTAGCAAAAAATAAAAACCACAGAGGTGATCAAATACCACCAAAAGAAAGCTCTATTTGTGGGAACAAAATTATAAAAAATTTGTTTGGGTACAGTGTAGCATGACCGCGCAATTGTCACTTAAAAAGTGACAGCACTGAAAAATTTGTCTGGGCAGGAAGGTGCGAAAGTGCCCTGTATTGAAGTGGTAAAAGTCACATTATCTGAAATGATCGCACCTGCAGAGCTTGCCTAATTTTCAAGAACAGTCACCAGATTTAGAAGTTTGTCCTTGTTGAAATGTTGCCGGTGTTGCATTCTAATAAGATTCACAATAAAAAAAAAAAAAATTTTCAACGATGTTTGCAAAATTGGTCTTTTAATATTTCTCTTTTTACCTACAAGTAAGTTCATCTTTATGGTAACAATAACCGGTTATGGTTCTTTTATCCTTAATTATTCTGTTTCTATCAATGTCGGCAGTCCTAGAAATATATTGACTGATCCTTTTCCTCACTCCGCTGAGTGATTCCGTAAGTAATACTGCTTCCTCCAATCTGACCCTCAGAGAGATATATTATTATAGCTGCATTGAATACAAGTCTAGCCGAAAATAGCTTGTAGAATCTTGAACTGATTTATTGGGCAGAATACAGCCTTTTTATACACATTTAACACAAGGGGTTGATAATGAGGTAGGGCTGCTCATGGATACTCACCCCTCCCAACTTAATGAATTTCAGACCAATTTACAGCCAAAGGACCAGGCCCCTTTTTGCGATTCGGCACTGTGTCGCTTTAACTGACAATTGCGCGGTCGTGCAACGTGGCTCCCAAACAAAATTGACGTCCCTTTTTTCCCACAAATAGAGCTTTCTTTTGGCGGTTTTTATTTTTTGCGCTATAAACAAAAAAGAGCGACAATTTTGAAAAAAAAAAAAGCATTCTTTTTTATTTTTTGCTATAATAAATATCCCCCAAAAATATATTAAAAAAAAACATTTTTTTTCCTCAGTTTAGGCCGATACGTATTCTTCTACATATTTTTGGTAAAAAAAATCGCAATAAGCGATTATTGATTGGTTTACGCAGAAGTTATAGCGTTTACAAGATAGATGATAGTTTTATAGCATTTTTATTAATATTTTTTTTTTTTATTAGTAATGGCGGCGATCAGCGATTTTAATTGTGACTGCGACATTATGGCGGACACATCGGACATTTTTGACACATTTTTGGGACCATTGTCATTTATACAGCAATCAATGCTATTTAAATGCATTGATTCCTGTATAAATGACACTGGCAGTGAAGAAGTTAACCACTAGGTGGCAGTGTAGGGGTTAAGTATGCCTAGGGGTGTGTTTCTTACTGTGGATGGCACAGGGTGGCTTAGACATAAGAGTTGTATGGGGAGCTGATACATGGGTTTCCCAACCTTTCCAAGGGATTCTTGGTTCCATGTGCCCTCCCGTCACATACATGTCTCCTTCATTCAGGACAGAAGACACAATAAGAAAAAGACTTCACTCTTCTATACTGGAGACTAGCAGAGTGTGGTGGTTCTATGAACGACTCATCTAGAATGGTGTGTTCTTTTTATATACATTTCCAATGCACTAATCCCAATGCACACGTCCCTGTAGAAATGGCTGTGCATCTAAGTGGGTGCTGTAGCGACCTACGGCTGGAACCGCGTCAAAGTCAAAGCAAAAAAATTTCACTAACACACCAAGGATTCTCCAGAGTGGGTCCAAAGCTTTAATCAGCGATCACATCGGTACAACAGATAGCAACAGCCTGATGAAGGAGTCCTGTGTGGCTCCAAAATGTTACTATGTGCTGTAACGATCTGATCGCTGAAGCTTTGGACCCATTCTGGAGATCCTTGGTGTGCTGGTGAAATTTTTTTGCTTTTTACTTTCAACCGTCAAGAACGCGGTGACGTACGACAAGCCGAGAAAATGAAGTTCAATGCTTCTGAGCATGCGCCAAATTGTTTCCGAGCATGCGTAGGAATTTTGCGCATCGGAATTGCTACAGACGTTCGGAATTTCCGATCGGAACTTTTTCCATCGAAAAAATAGAGAACCTGCTTTCAATCTTTTGCTGGCAGAAATTCCGCTAGCAAAAGTCAGATGGAGCATACACACATTCGGAATTTCCGACCAAAAGCTCACATCGGACTTTTGCTGGCGGGATTTCCGATCGCGTGTACAGGGCTTTACGCAATGTTTTTTTAAGGTTTCATGTACACCGGACGTTTTTACAACCTCTCTTGAACGATTTCACAGATAGTAAACGTCCTGCAACAGCCTCACCCATTGCAGAGCGGCCTTGATAGAATTGGGCTTACCGATTACCTCCTCCTTGAAGCTTGTCGTTCATTGTCTAGGGGTTCCCAGGGTTCGTACCCAGTAAATTGTTGAGACTGACACTCAAATCCTTTTGAGGATTTTTATTTGCAAAAAAATGTTTGAACACAACACAGTCTCTCAGTTGGGAATAGAGGGCATAGGTGATAAAGCTCAGGCACTGTAGAACTGCTGACATCAAATAAATGTCTCTTTAAATGATCCAGAGAGTAGCCACTCGCAACTGGATTCTTCACTGTTGGATAGGCCCTTGTTTGCAGAATCTAGCAGCCAACAAGTGGTTTGGAAATTAGCAAAAGTCTCTGCCACAGGCCGAAGGATGGGTTTAGGAACTTTTCCTATGGTACCTGAATCTTTCAGCCGTTTCGGCGATACCCTAGGAAATGCGGATTCACTAGTGTCCATACATCTCGGCTCCCAGGCTCTTACCGAGCAGCCAGCTTCATGGCCCTCCTCTGAAGAGTCTTCCCCTGGTCGCTTGTACGAGTTGCCGTGCCTCTCCAATCCTGAGAGGTCACCGGGACACTTCAGAATGCTCCTTCAGTTACTGGGCCTCGAACTAGCCAGTTCCGAGGCTCCGAAATGGACGGATCCCCAACCCAGACCATGAGGGCCTCTGAGGCTGGTCATGGTGACCAGGCTTACGGGGACGGCAGACACTCCTCGGTCCAGCACCACTGGCGGGTTGGTCTGGACCGGAACCAGAAATCAAAAGAGCAGCCGAACCCTGAAAACGTGACTGCAGCATCTTAAATACCCCTTCTTGGAATAGACAGCGGGGCCAGATGCGCTCACTGATTGGCTCTGAGAAAGATTGGTACCTAAATTGTCCAATCAGACTGCGTTCTCAGCCTGTCATAGGTGCACACATCACCCATGACCAGGCAGAACTCCAGTACAGCCCAGCCAAACTGATGCCAAAGTAAAAGACCTAGAACAATTAACCCCCAGAACTCTGTTCCAGTTCTGGGAAAAACTAAATGTACACAATAACGCACACTTAGAAAAAGTGTTGGTGCTACAGTCCCTTTTGCTGCATTTACATGCCGCGTTTAGCAGCTTTTTGCCACGTTTGCATTTTGAAGCGTTTCCAAAAAATTTTTTTTTTTTTTTTAAAATAGGCAAAAACAAAAAGTGCCTATAAACAAAACACGGGTAACCGCGTTTAGCCGTGTTTCACGTCTGAAACGTTGGAAACTTTGATGTCTGAACTCCTACAAAGAAAAGCCTATAAACGCAACTGTCTAAAAACGACGGTAAACGAACCTGTGTACATGTACACATAAGATAACATTGAGGCTCCATGCACACTAGGAGCAGAAAAAACATCAGCGTTTTAGCTTTAATAACATGGCATAAAAGACGCAAATTGAGAGCATATTGTACAAAGTTTAGGGGAGTCTATGAGAATGTAGCGCCAGTTCCTGATGAGCAGTCGCTATTGTTTTTTTCAAACTTAAATTGTCTGAAGCCACAGTTGGGTTTCAGGCTACTTATTCTAAAGTTCTGGTTTCTGTACCAGTTCAGCTGGGTTGCACTGGTTTCTCCTTGACCATAGGTGTCGCTGTCACCGCCGGTGGGTGTAGAAACGCAGTTTAGCTGGATGTATTAAATGCCACCTATCACTCAGAAATAGCAAAGTGGGAGTGTTCTTCCTGCTGTGCGTTCTGGGGGATGGTATTTAAGGTACCGACGCCATTAGGATGGGGTTCTTGTTGGGTTTTCCTCCGGGGACCTCATGGCCCTCCTGGCCTGGGGGAGAGAACCACATGTATCCTGAGCCCCAGGGCCAGCTTGCCCAAGGCTATGCACCTGAGAGGAGTAGGCCCGAAGCAGCTTTGGGGCCTACTGATCAAGAGGTGGTCCTTGCCGTCTCGCCTGAGGTGAGAGACCAAGAAACTGGAGGTTCCAGGGGAGGACTTTTCTGGGAGAGGTCCGTGCGCAAGGCTGGTATCTCTGGAGGAGCCTGGAAATTCAGTTGGACACAACCCGGATCAATGGCCGTACAGTATCGCCGGTTTGGCTGAAAGAGACTGGTATTGTATGGCTGTTCTTTGAATCCCTCAGTGATGCTTTAATTTTACAAAAAAGTCTGTGGCAGAGACTTTGTCAAATACCACACTGGCTGCCAGGCCAAGTGAGTAGGGCTTATCCGGGTCTTGGCTGGATCCAGTCAGTGGAGCTATTGTCCTCTGGATCTGAAGGAAACTCACAGTCATCAGGTGTCTGAACTCACCCCTAACCCTCTGACCCTTTATTGGGAGACTTTGCTTTTATTTTTTGAATAAATAATCATAAAAATGACTCAGTATTGCAAATTCACATTCTTTGGGCCACCTTCCAATGGGACCCCTGAGACGGAGATCAAGCAGGTGAGGTAACGGTAAGCCCAAATCAAACCAGCAGCTCCTTCGGGGGTTAATGCGACAAGAGTTTAAGAGCATTTTAGTTTATAGGCGTTTTTTGCACTATACTCCCCTCAGCAAAAGTTTTACTCCCAAAGTAAGCATTTCACAGACTTTTTTTGTTGCTTGGTGCCATTTTGGACAAAAAGAGCCACCAAGAGCCATGACACTCGACTCTTCAATTCTACTCTTCCGAATACTCTGGGTGCTCCAGTTCACGTTATCTCCTCCCAGGATGAATGTTTTATAATTTTGTTTTTATAATCTGGGTGAGATTTATCCCAGAGGTTGGCATGTCCTTGCAGAGCCGCAATCAACTGATGTTGTGAGACCTCCCTCCTGGTCATGTCTGAGCGTGTGGCTCTCTCATAGAAAGATGGAGACGATGGACAGGGTCAAAAGATACTTCCTGTAAATTGTGGAAAGAGTATGGCAGTGGGGTCCTAATTAGCTACGGCACCTCACCCCAAAATAGATAACAAAAATGGGTAGTTTGGGAAAAAGCGATTATTACGGTGCCAAGTAAAGTTCGTAAATAAATAAAAATGTATAAAGAGAGAAATTAATTATATAAAGTTTATTAAACATAACAAAATAGAAAACAGAAACATATTTATAATATACCAAGGTTAAATAGTTTATAGGTATCTTATTCAAAGAAGCACACAATTTTTAAATGTAGGGCCTGTGTGGTAATGGCCTTGGTGTGCTTTCGGGTCAATTCTTCCCTACATGTTTTGCCATAAAAATGGCTTCCTCAGGGGAAATAGGATTTGACCAATATTGAGAGACAACGATTCTATAAAGAAAGAGAAACATAGTTGTAAATGTAATGGTTAGTGGGCATAAAATACATGCTGCATAAGCCAAGGCTACCATCCATGCAACGGACACATTTGCTCAATCCAAACCCAATCAACAGATAGTATATCTACATCACTCAAATTTCCCCTGAGGAAGCCATTTTTATGGCAAAACATGTAGGGAAGAATTGACCCGAAAGCACACCAAGGCCATTACCACACAGGCCCTACATTTAAAAATTGTGTGCTTCTTTGAATAAGATACCTATAAACTATTTAGAGACCAATTTTAACCTTTTGTATATTATGAATATGTTTCTTTTTTCTATTTTGTTATGTTTAATAAACTTTCTATAATTAATTTCTCTCTTTATAAATTTTTATTTATTTACGAACTTTACTTGGCACCGTAATAATCCCTTTTTCCCAAACTACCCTTTGTATACTTCCTGTAAAGCCAGGAAATGATGTACAGTGACAACACACCTTTTTTTTTTACTCAAAAAAAAAACGTTGAAACTTGATGGGTTTACACTATACTACACAACGGTAGTACAACTTTGATCCTACTTTGCTCTGCGACATCAGTCCTACATTGGTCCTACATCCATCTGACTTTCATGAATAGGATCCTACTTTGATCCGTCTTTTCATATAGTACAACTTGTCCTTTAAATAATCAAAACTAACACACAATGAGAGGGGCTACAGCAGGGGGCAGGAAATAACACAATGTCGGATGCCAAAGTCAGATGGTTAGGACAAGGATCCGACTTTGATCCTACTTCAATGATAGTCAATGGGCTTAGGTAGGATCAAAGTCGAGCCAAAGTAGTACAGGGAGCATTTTCAAAGTCGGACCGACTTGTGTCGGACCAGTTAAGACGGCTCCCATAGGGGAACATTGGTTTTCACACGTCATGCCACATGAGCTCCCAATGTCGGAGCGTTTGTCATACCAGTGTGAACCTGGCCTTAAACCCGAACACCTTTGAAATACACGGGTTCTGAGGCTAATTAAATGCAGATAAGGTACCAAGTGAGTTTAATTACCACCTTAATCAGGCACAGAACCTGTGTAATTAATGTGTTTGGGTTTGAAAGGATGAGGTGGCAACCCTAATCCCAGATGGATGGGGGGAATCTTCCCAGTGTGGAACTATCAGGGTTGCTGTCCTGTCCCGGCTATTGACAGCGCTGGTCTCTGTCTATATGGCAGCAGCATATTAGGACCCAGTGCTGGTTACTTTATGGGGCTGATGGGCTCATGCACAGGAGTGCCAGCACAATTTGTTGTTAGAAATGGGCTTGGGTGTGTTTGAAATAATGAATTGTCGGCTCTGTAACACAGAGAACAGTCATTCATTGATTAAAAAAAAAAAAAAAAGCGTGGGGGTCCCCCCAAATTCAATAACCAGGCCCTTCAGGTCTGGTATGGATATTAAGGGGAACCCCAGGCAAAAAAAAATAAAAAAAATGGTGTGGAGTCCCCCCTAAATATCTATACCAGACCCTTCAGGTCTGGGATGGATTTTAAGGGGAATCCCGGCCAAAAAAAATATAAAAATGGCGTGGGGTCCCCTCAAAATCCATACCAGACGCTTTAACCGAGCACGCAACCTGCCAGGCCGCAGGAAAGGAGGGGGGACGAGAGCGCCCCCCCCTCCTGAACCGTACCAGCAACATTGGGAGGGCATGTGGATGAGGACAAGGGCCTCATCCCCACAACCCTGGCCATTGGTTGTGGGGGTCTGCGGACGGGGGGCTTATCGGAATCTGGAAGCCCCCTTTAACAAGGGGACCCCCAGATCCTGCTCCCTCCCCCATTTCACCAAAAAAGTGTCAAAAATGGTAAAAATGACAGGAGACCGTCTTTGACAATTCCTTTATTAAAATCTTCTTTCTTCTGGTCTTCCTCTCTTCATCCTTCGGTTTCTTCATCTTCTCCTTCCGGCATCTTCTTCCATCTTCTTCCATCTTCTTCCATCTTCTTCTTCCTCCGATCCGCTTCTTCTATCTTCGGTCTTCTCGTCCTTCTCGTCCGGCATCTTCTTCCATGGCGTCGGCGTCTGTTCTTCTGTCGGGCCGCTCCTCGCAATGGGAGGCTCCCGCTGCGTGAGGCTTCGCTGCGTCTGACAGGACTTTTATAATGGAGGGCACCTGGGGACCCCTCTGACGCACGGGGACGTCATGGGGACTTCCCTATGGATTTTACCATGATGTCAGAGGGGGGCGGGGTCACCAGGTGCCCTCCGTTATAAAAGACCTGTCAGCCGGAGCGAAGCCTCACACAGCGGGAGCCTCCCATTGCGAGGAGCGGCCCAGGAAGAGACGCCGACGCCATGGAAGAAGATGCCGGACACGAAGGACGAGAAGACCGGAGGAAGAAGAAGCGGATCGGAGGAAGAAGAAGATGGAAGAAGATGCCGGAAGGAGAAGATGAAGAAACCAAAGGATGAAGAAAGGAAGACCAGAAGAAAGAAGATTTTAATAAAGGAATTGTCAAAGACCGTCTCCTGTCATTTTTACCATTTTTGTCACCTTTTTTGGTGAAATGGTAGGGGTACTTTTGTACCCCCTTACCATTTCACACAGGGGGGGGGTGGGATCTGGGGGTCCCCTTGTTAAAGGGGGCTTCCAGATTCTGATAAGCCTCCCGCCCGCAGACCCCCACAACCAATTGCCAGGGTTGTGGGGATGAGGCCCTTGTCCCCATCAACATGGGGACAAGGTGCTTTGGGGGTCTCAGAGACCCTCCCAATGTTGAGGGCATGTGGCCTGGTACGGTTCAGGACGAGAGCGCCCCCCCCTCTTTTCCTGCGGCCTGCCAGGTTGTGTGCTCAGATAAAGGGTCTGGTATGGATTTTGAGGGGGACCCCGCGCCATTTTTTTTGGCCGGGGTTCCCCTTAAAATCCATCCCAGACCTGAAGGGTCTGGTATGGATATTTAGGGGGACCCCTACGTCATTTTTTTTTTAAATTTGAAGCAGGGGCCTGGTTATTGAATTTGGGGGGACCCCCACGCTTTTTTTTTATCAATGACTTCAATGAATGACTGTTCTCTGTGTTACGGAGCCGACAATTCATTAGCCCGCGAGTGATTTTAAATAGCTTTTCTTCCTGCAAAAATGACATTGTGCAGGAACAGTTCTCTATATTAGATATACTGAATCTCAAATTCATTCAAATCATTCGTTATATCCGCTATAATAATTTCTTTCATATTAGTTGAAATTAGATATTTGGTAGTAGTTGGATTCGAATTGTTCTCTGTTACGGGAACCGGCAATTAGCCGCGAGTGATTTTAAATAGCTTTTTTTCCTTCAAAAATGACACTTTGTACAGAGACAGTTCTAAGCACGGGAAACATGCGCACCTTCACAGGCATACTATAGAGTTGTATGTTTATGAAGGGGCGCATGTTTCCCGTGCTTAGAACTGTCCCTGTACAAGATGCCATTTTTGCAGTTAAAAAAGCTATTTAAAATCACTTGCGGCTAATTGCAAAAATGACACTTTGTCATTCGAATTCATTCGAATCATTTGTTATATCCGCTATAATAATTTCTTTCATATTAGTTGAAATTCGATATTTGGTAGTTGGATTCGAATAATTTGGCGACGAAATTCGTAAACAGAATTTCGTATTCCGTACGGAATTCGTATTCGAAAAAATTCGTACTACGGATTCGTAAATTCGTACGAATTTCGAAAAATTCGTACGAATTTGTACGAAACTAATCGCACATGTCTAGCCGACACCACCCCCGCCCCAGTGTGAAAGGGGCCTAATGGCTGTAGACAGTTGAGCTCCCTGCAGGTTGCTTAGCAGCAGTGGAGCCTTCTCAGATATGCTGATCCAGATGCAATCCAGGTGATGCTCCTACTGAAATCCTAGTGTTAACCACATGCCGACCGGGCCGTAGTCGAAAGACGGCTACAGCGCGGTCGGCTTATTCTGGGTGGACGTCCGTAGGACGTCATCCCAGAATCTTGCTCCCGCGCCCCCTGGGGCATGCACTCGGGAACATCCGTGACCCGGCGCATTAGGGGATGATGGTAAATGGCCGCTGATAGCGGCCGTTTACCACGTGATTGTTCCATTAAATGCCGGAGCGATCACATGTAAGCAAACCGGCGTCACGTCATGACGTCATGAAGCGGAGAGGGGGAGAGATGTCAGCAGCGCTGTGGGCTGGATGTGTAGTGCCCACAGCACTGCTCAATGACAGTGCAACACTGTGCAATACTCTGCCAACACTGCAATACTCTGCCGACACTGTGCAATACTCTTCCAATACTATGCAATACTCTGCCAATACTCTGCCAATACTCTGCAATAAGTTTTAATAGAAACAAAGAATTTTTTTTTTTTTTTACCAAATTTTCAGTCTTTTTTGATTTTTATAGCGCAAAAAAGAAAAACCCAGCGGTGATTAAATACCACCAAAAGAAAGCTCTATTTGTGTGAAAAAAGGACAAAAAATTCATTTGGGTACAGTGTTTCATGACTGAGTAATTGTCATTCAAAGTGTGAGAGCACCGAAAGCTGAAAATTGGTCTGGTTAGGAAGGGGGTTTAAGTGCCCAGTGGTCAAGTGGTTAAATATGATAGTGATTTTATTGATCAAAGCCCACACTTTACAGGCATGGAGCCCACATGGCAGCTGAACATACAGTGGAACCTCGGTTTGCGAGTAACGCGGTTAACGAGTGTTTCGCAAAACGAGCACTGTATTTCTAAAAATCCTAACTCGGTTTGCGAGTGTTGTCTCGCAAAACGAGCAGGATTCAGGCCAAACGTGGTGTGCAGTATTGCTTTTGGTCTGAGGTGGGGGACGCCAGGACCGAACAGCGCCAATCGTCGGCATTCGGAAATGCACGGAAAGGCCCGAGGACAGTTCAGCTGACCTCTGCAAACCTCGGAAAGGCTCGTGAACAGAGTCTTTCCGAGGTTTGCCGAGGTCAGACAAAGTGTGCTCGGCCCTTTTTGGACGTTTACGATGCTCTCCAGTGCCCACCGCCTCTGGCCACATGCGGTATTGCATCCCATTGAAGTCAATGCATAACAAATTATTTTCGTTTCCATTGACTTCAATGGGAAAACTCGCTTTGATATGAGAGTACATTGGATTACGAGCATACTTCTGGAACGGATTATGATCGTAATCCGAGGTTCCACTGTATATAGATAGTTGTACTGTTGATTCTAATAAACGCTGTGTTTATTACATCTTACTGGGAACATCACCTGGATCACATCCCGATCAGCATGTCAACAGAGAAGGTTATACAGCATAACTGCTGCTAGGTGACCAGCTGGGGGCTCAGCTCTCTACAACCAATAGTGCCAGCCTTCCCCTGCATGTACCCATAATGCCACCAGCATTAGGTCCTAATAGACTGCCGCCGCTGCCAAGGAGACAGACACCAGACCAGCGCTGTCAATAGCAGGGGCAGGACAGCAAGAGTTGCCCCCCCCTACTTTTGCCCCTGTCCCCCCATGTGCCCCCCCCAAATATGAAAGCTAGAGACGCCACTGACACCAAGTGAGTTCAATTACCACCTTATCAGCCACAGAACCTGTGTAATTAATGTGTGTTCAGTTTTAAAGGGATGAGGTGGCAACCCTACTCCCCGAAGTCTATAGAAGCTCCAGTCTGACATTAAGTGTCATCCTAGAAGGAAATCCACCTTCCTGTTGGCGGTAGGGTTGCCACCTCATCCCTTTAAAACCAAACACATAATGATTACACAGGTTATGTGGCCGATTAAGGTAATAATTAAACCAGGGCTCGACAAATCCACGGCGCCAATTCGCCATTGCGACTAGAAATTGTGCCCTGGCGCCTGGGTTTGTGTCACTGACAGGTGCCTCTGCTACAGGGCAGGCTGTGGGGTCTGTCTGGTAGTGGGGATGGAGCAGGAAGAGAGCGCTCAGCAGCCGCTGACATCCTCCTCTCTTCTCCACACACTGTTGGCAGACAATGCTGCTGTGTGTGAAACTGTATGTAGAGAGGAGCTGTCACAATTGAGGTTGGGTGTCGGAGGTGGGTGGGACCCGGGGTGGGCGGGACCCAGCTAGCCAACACCAGCCAATGGGATGAAATCTGGAGGGGGGGCTACGTGTATGTGGCCCCGCCCCTTTCTTAAACAGCCCAATCATTGGCTGTGATATCTGTGAAACCTGCCAGTGCCACCTGCCAATGCCAGTTAGTGCCATCTGCCAGTGCCAACCATTGCCACCTGCCAGTGCCATCCAGTGCCACCTGCCAGTGCCATCCAGTGCCACCTGCCAGTGCCAATTAGTGCCACCTGCCAGTGCCAATTAGTGCCATCCGCCAGTGCAATACAGTGTCATCAGTTAGTGCCACCTGCCAATGCCAGTTAGTGCCACCTGCCAATGCCAGTTAGTGCCATCTGCCAGTGCCATCCAGTGCCACCTGCCAGTGCCAATTAGTGCCATCTGCCAGTGCAATCCAGTGTCATCAGTTAGTGCCACCTGCCAATGCCAGTTAGTGCCATCTGCCAGTGCCAACCATTGCCACTTGCGAGTGCCACCCAGTGCCACCTGCCAGGGCCAATTAGTGCCATCTGCCAGTGCAATCCAGTGTCATCAGTTAGTGCCACCTGCCAATGCCAGTTAGTGCCACCTGCCAATGCCAGTTAGTGCCACCTGCCAGTGCAATCCAGTGTCACCAGTTAGTGCCACCTGCCAATTCCAGTTAGTGCCACCTGCCAATGCCAACCATTGCCACCTGCCAGTGTCAATTAGTGCCATCCAGTGCCACCTGCCAGTGCAATCCAGTGTAATCTTCCAGTGCAACCCAGTGCCACCTGCCAGTGCCAGTTAGTGCCACCTGCCAGTGCCATCTGCCAGTGCCAACCATTGCCACCTGCCAGTGTCAATTAGTGCCATCCAGTACCACCTGTCAGCGCAATCCAGTGCCACCTGCCAATGCCAGTTAGTGCCACCTGCCAAAGCCAGTTAGTGCCACCTGACAATGCCACCTACCAATGCCAGTTAGTGCCATCTGCCAGTGCCATCCAGTGCCACCTGCCAGTGCCAATTAGTTCCATCTGCCAGTGCAATCCAGTGTCACCTGTTAGTGCCACCTGCCAATGCCAGTTAGTGCCATCTGCCAGTGCCAATAAGTGCCATCCAGTGCCACGTGCCAGTGCAATCCAATGCCATCTGCCAGTGCCAATTAGTGCCACCTGCCAGTGCCAACCTGTGACACTTGTTAGTGCCACCTGTCAGTGCTGCCTATCAGTGTCCATCAGTTCCAACCTCAATGCCGCCCCATCAGTGCCACCTCATCAGTGCCCATTAGTGTAGCCTATCAAAGCACATCAGTGTAGGAGAAAAAAAAATCTTATTTCAAACAACAAACAAAACAAAAGTTGATTTTTTTTTCAAATATTTGTTCTTTTTTCGCTTGGCATCAGGCATGAGCAATTCTTATTGCCCGATGCCCCAGACATGCAGTTCTGGGCACTGGGCAGAGGATGTAAATATCTGGCTCCTAACTTTTTCAGCTGGCTGCTCGATTCTAAGCAAATTTGTCAAGCCCTAAATTAAACTCACTTGGTGCCTTTATATGCATTAAATCGGCCCCAGAACCCGAGTACTTCATTTGTGTTCGGGGTGTAAAGGGACGAGGTGACGACCCGACTCTGCGGAGTCTATAGAAGTCTATAGAAGCTCCAGTCTGACATTACAAGTCATCCTACAAGGAAATCCACATTCCTGTTTCTGCACACGCAGAGCCTTAAACCTGTTCAGCGTGTTCTACATTATACAGGAGGAGGGCTCTGCACACACCCCGCCATGTTCGATGGTAAAGGCGACTGATAACCGAACAGTCTCTGCAGGCGGAAGCACGCCTCCCCTCCCCCTCCCCTCCTCTTCCTGGAATCTGGGAGAATATTATTGTACGAGGTGTATTGGAAGTTGGGTTGCCGATCTTTTCTTACTGAAGCCTTCTGTGATTGGTCGCTTCACCTTTCCTAGAAATATTGCCAGCTGCTCTCTACATTGTCGGGAAGTACAAAACAATCTGATTGGAGGACGGATGGGCAGATCCAACAAGGTGCTTAGAACTGTCTCTGTACAAAGTGTAATTTTTGAAGGAAAAAAAGCTATTTAAAATCACTCGCGGCTAATTGCAAAAATGACACTTTGTCATTCGAATTCATTTGAATCATTTGTTATATCCGCTATAATAATTTCTTTCATATTAGTTGAAATTCGATATTTGGTAGTTGGATTCGAATAATTTGGCGACGAAATTCGTAAACAGAATTTCGTATTCCGTACGGAATTCGTATTCGAAAAAATTCGTACTACGGATTCGTAAATTCGTACGAATTTCGAAAAATTTGTACGAATTTGTATGAAACTAATCGCACATGTCTAGCCGACACCACCCCCGCCCCAGTGTGAAAGGGGCCTAATGGCTGTAGACAGTTGAGCTCCCTGCAGGTTGCTTAGCAGCAGTGGAGCCTTCTCAGATATGCTGATCCAGATGCAATCCAGGTGATGCTCCTACTCAAATCCTAGTGTTAACCACATGCCGACCGGGCCGTAGTCGAAAGACGGCTACAGCGCGGTCGGCTTATTCTGGGTGGACGTCCGTAGGACGTCATCCCAGAATCTTGCTCCCGCGCCCCCTGGGGCATGCACTTGGGAACATCCGTGACCCGGCGCATTAGGGGATGACGGTAAACGCCCGCTGATAGCGGCCGTTTACCACGTGATTGTTCCATTAAATGCCGGAGCGATCACATGTAAACAAACCGGCGTCACGTCATGACGTCATGAAGCGGAGGGGGGGAGAGATGTCAGCAGCGCTGTGGGCTGGATGTGTAGTGCCCACAGCACTGCTCAATGACAGTGCAACACTGTGCAATACTCTGCCAATACTGTGCAATACTCTGCCGACACTGTGCAATACTCTGCCAATACTATGCAATACTCTGCCAATACTCTGCAATAAGTTTTAATAGAAACAAAGAATTTTTTTTTTTTTTACCAAATTTTTAGTCTTTTTTGATTTTTATAGCGCAAAAAAAAAAAAAAACTCAGCGGTGATTAAATACCACCAAAATATAGCTCTATTTGTGTGAAAAAAGGACAAAAAATTCATTTGGGTACAGTGTTTCATGACTGAGTAATTGTCATTCAAAGTGTGAGAGCACCGAAAGCTGAAAATTGGTCTGGTTAGGCGGGGGGTTTAAGTGCCCAGTGGTCAAGTGGTTAAATATGATAGTGATTTTATTGATCAAAGCCCACACTTTACAGGCATGGAGCCCACATGGCAGCTGAACATACAGTGGAACCTCGGTTTGTGAGTAACGCGGTTAACGAGTGTTTCGCAAAACAAGCTCTGTATTTCTAAAAATCCTAACTCAGTTTGCGAGTGTTGTCTCGCAAAACGAGCAGGATTCAGTCCAAACGTGGCGTGCAGTATTGCTTTTGGCCTGAGGTGGGGGACGCCAGGACCGAACAGCGCCAATCGTCGGCATTCGGAAATGCACGGAAAGGCCCAAGGACAGTTCGGCTGACTTCGGCAAACCTCGGAAAGGCTCGTGAACAGAGTGTTTCCAAGGTTTGCCGAGGTCAGACAAAGTGAGCTCGGGCCTTTTTGGACGTTTACGAGGCTCTCCAGTGCCTCGCCGCCTCTGGCCACATGCGGTATTGCATCCCATTGAAGTCAATGCATAACAAATTATTTTCGTTTCCATTGACTTCAATTGGAAAACTCGCTTTGATATGCGAGTACATTGGATTACGAGCATACTTCTGGAACGGATTATGATCGTAATCCGAGGTTCCACTGTATATAGATAGTTGTACTGTTGATTCTAATAAACGCTGTGTTTATTACATCTGACTGGGAACATCACCTGGATCACATCCCGATCAGCATGTCAACCGAGAAGGTTATACAGCATTACTGCTGCTAGGTGACCAGCTGGGGGCTCAGCTCTCTACAACCAATAGTGCCAGCCTTCCCCTGCATGTACCCATAATGCCACCAGCATTAGGTCCTAATAGACTGCCGCCGCTGCCAAGGAGACAGACACCAGACCAGCGCTGTCAATAGCAGGGGCAGGACAGCAAGAGTTGGCCCCCCTACTTTTGCCCCTGTCCCCCCATGTGCCCCCCCCCAAATATAAAAGCTAGAGACGCCACTGACACCAAGTGAGTTCAATTACCACCTTATCAGCCACAGAACCTGTGTAATTAATGTGTGTTCAGTTTTAAAGGGATGAGGTGGCAACCCTACTCTCCGAAGTCTATAGAAGCTCCAGTCTGACATTAAGTGTCATCCTAGAAGGAAATCCACCTTCCTGTTGGCGGTAGGGTTGCCACCTCATCCCTTTAAAACCAAACACATAATGATTACACAGGTTATGTGGCTGATTAAGGTAATAATTAAACCAGGGCTCGACAAATCCCATGCGCCAGGTCGCCATTGCGACTAGAAATTGTGCCCTGGCGCCTGGGTTTGTGTCACTGACAGGTGCCTCTGCTACAGGGCAGGCTGTGGGGTCTGTCTGGTAGTGTGGATGGAGCAGGAAGAGAGCGCTCAGCAGTCGCTGACATCCTCCTCCCTTCTCCACACACTGTTGGCAGACAGTGTTGCTGTGTGTGAAACTGTATGTAGAGAGGAGCTGTCACAATTGAGGTTGGATGTCGGAGGTGGGCAGGACCCGGGGGGGCTGGACCCAGCTATCCAACACCAGCCAATGGGATGAAATCTGGGGGGGGGGCGCTACGTGTATGTGGCCCCGCCCCTTTCTTAAACAGCCCAATCATTGGCTGGATAGCTGCTGGGTCCCGCCCACCTCTGACATTATGCTGAATTTGTCAGCTCCTCTCTCCATACAGTTTCACAGCAGAGCAGGCCTGGTAATATGATCCTAGAGTGAGAGCTCAGCTCCTCCCTTCAACCAATCAGCCGGCTCACAGCACACTGACATTCAGAACTGTTTTAAGTTGTGTATCCAGTTCTTCAGTCAGAAGTACCGAGTACATCCACACACCGCAGAGCTGCAGAGAGCATTCAGTTTCACAGTTAGAGCCCGTTCACACTACCGCGACTTTGGGGGCGACTTGTCAGACCGCAAGTCGCCCCAAGTCGCTTGACATCAGAAATGACATGCAAGTGAATGAGAGCCGTCTTAATGAACGCTACTGAAGTTGCTCTGACTTCAGAAAAGGTTCCTGTACTACTTCAATCCGACTTCTAGGCGACTTGTACCCATTGATTTCAATGGAAGTCGCCTCCAAGTCGGATCTCCATCTATATGGACGTGACAGTGTTTCCTTGAGGAGGAACTCCACGCCAAATTTTAAATAAAAAAAACGGCATGGGTTCCCCCTCCAGGAGCATACCAGGCCCTTAGGTCTGGTATGGATTTTAAGGGCAACCCCCTACGCCGAAAAAACAACGTGGGGGTCACCCCAAAATCCATACCAGACCCTTATCCGAGCACGCAGCCTGGCCAGTCAGGAAAGGGGGTGGGGACGAGCGAGCGCACCCCCCCTCCTGAACCGTACCAGGCCGCATGCCCTCAACATGGGGGGTGGGTGCTTTGGAGGAGGGGCAGAAAGCCCCAAAGCACCTTGTCCCCATGTTGATGAGGACAAGGGCCTCTTCCCGACAACCCTGGCCGTTGGTTGTCGGGGTCTGCGGGCGGGGGGCTTATCGGAATCCGGGAGCCCCCTTTAATAAGGGGGCCCCCAGATCCCGGCCCCCCACCCTATGTGAATGAGTATGGGGTACGATGTACCCCTACCTATTCACCTAAGGTGTAAAAGTGTAAATAAAAAAAACACACAATTTTTTTAAAATATTTTATTGCACTGCTCCGGGGGTCTTCTTCCGTCTTGGGGGGTCTTCTCGCCGGACTCCTCCGCTCTCTTCTGCTCTTTTACCTAGCTCTTTTACAGAGCGGAGGAGCCCGGCTTTCTTCTTCGTCGTCGCTGCCGCCTTCTGGGGGTCTCGTTCTGCCTTCGGGGGTCTTCCGGGGTCTCTTCTGTTCTTGCCGCTGTCGCCGCTTTCTGCGCTGTCTTCTTCTTCTTCCGATGTTGACTCGTCGCTGTCTCTGGCCGGAATGGCATAGACGCGCGGTGTTGTGATTTATATAGGGCCAATGGGCGGGGGTCACATGCTCATGTCACATGGTGACCCCGCCCCCCTATGATGTCACAGTCCCAGCATCCTCCTGACATGAGTATGTGACCCCGCCCATTGTCCCTATATAAGTCACAACACCGCGCGTCTATGCCATTCCGGCCAGAGAGAGCGACGAGTCAACATCGGAAGAAGAAGAAGAAGAAGAAGAAGAAGAAGAAGACGGCGCAGCAAGCGGCAAAAACGGTAAGAACAGAAGAGACCCCGGGAGACCCCCGAAGGCGGAACGAGACCCCCAGACGACGACGACGGCGGCGACGACGAAGAAGAAACCTGGGCTCCTCCGCTCGGTAAAAGAGCTAGGTAAAAGAGCAGAAGAGAAGACCCCCCAAGACGGAAGAAGACCCCCGGAGCAGTGCAATAAAATATTTTTAAAAAATTGTGTGTTTTTTAATTTACACTTTTACACCTTAGGTGAATGGGTAGGGGTACATCGTACCCCATATTCATTCACATAGGGTGGGGGCCGGGATCTGGGGGCCCCCTTATTAAAGGGGGCTCCCGATAAGCCCCCCGCCCGCAGACCCCGACAACCAACGGCCAGGGTTGTCGGGAAGAGGCCCTTGTCCTCATCAACATGGAGACAAGGTGCTTTGGGGTGGGGGGGCGCAGGGCGCCCCCCTTCCCCAAAGCACCCACCCCCCATGTTGAGGGCATGCGGCCTGGTACGGTTCCGGAGGGGAGGGGCGCTCGCTCGTCCCCACCCCCTTTCCTGACCGGCCAGGCTGCGTGCTCGGACAAGGGTCTGGTATGGATTTTGGGGGGACCCCCACGCTGTTTTTTCGGCGTAGGGGGTTGCCCTTAAAATCCATACCAGACCTAAGGGCCTGGTATGCCCCTGGAGGGGGAACCCATGGCGGTTTTTTATTTAAAATTTGGCGTGGAGTTCCCCTCCAGAGCTGATTATTCTCTGATTGGCCACGGCCAAAGTCGCCTGGCCTGGGGCAACTTAAAGTCGTGTTGTAAGCAGTGGCGGCCCGTCCATAGGGGGCGCCCGGGCGCCGCCCCCCCCCCCCCTGCAGTTAAAACAAAAAAAAAAAAAAGTTCTAAAAAAAAAATATTATTTAAACATGTCCCTTTAAAAAAATAAAAAAAAGGGACTGCGCCGGGCACAGTGCAGTATGCACCGCTCTATCACCAATAGATAGATTCATGCATTGCATGAATCTATCTATTGTCACCGATGCCGCCCCCTATTCAGGTGTCCGGCCCCTGATCGGGCGCCGGGCATCTGAATTACAGTGGGGGGGGGGGTGTTTTGGGAAGCGCCCCTATTAGAGCTGTAAGCTCTAATAGGGGACCTTATTAGAGCGGTGGGCTCTAATAGGCTTCCCTAAGTGTAAACAGCGGGCGCACTGCTGTGCGTTCGCTGATTACACAGTATTGTGTTAGAGAAGCGAATACATCGCTTCCCTAACACAGACCCGCCTCTCAGCCAATCAGGTTGCCAGGTCTGTTACCTGTAACCTGATTGGCTGAAGTCACAGGCGCTGTGATTGGACGCTAGGCGTCCAATCATAGCAGAAGACAGGAGGCGCGCGGGAGAAGAAGACCTCGGCTCGGACGATAGCAGAAGACAGGAGGAGCGCGGGAGAAGAAGACCTCGGCACCGCTCGCCGCCTGACGCCGTCACCAGCTGCACATCGAGACAAGGTAAGTGCAGAGGGCAGGCAGGGGGCACAGTAGCAGCACTTGGAGGGGCACTCTGGCAGCACTTGGAGGGGCACTCTGGCAGCACTTGAGGGGCACTCTGGCAGCACTTGGAGGGGCACTCTGGCAGCACTTGGAGGGGCACTCTGGCAGCACTTGAAGGGGCACTCTGGCAGCACTTGAAGGGGCACTCTGGCAGCACTTGAAGGGGCACTCTGGCAGCACTTGAGGGGCACAATGGCAGCATTTGAGGGGCACAGTGGCAGCACTTGAGGGGCACAGTGGCAGCGTTTGATGGGCACAGTGGCAGCGTTTGATGGGCACAGTGGCAGCATTTAATGGGCACAGTGGCAGCGTTTGATGGCACAGTGAGGCTGTTTGTTTGCGCCCCCCCAAAAATTTTGAGCACCAGCCGCCACTGGTTGTAAGTCACCCCAAGTCGTGTTGAAGTAGCTCCTCAAGTCGTGTCCAAGTTGCCTCCAAAAGTCGCGCTGGAAGTCGTGTCGCCCCTGTGTGAACCGGCTCTTACACTATCGGCTGTGAAACCTGCCAGTGCCACCTGCCAATGCCAGTTAGTGCCATCTGCCAGTGCCAACCATTGCCACCTGCCAGTGCCATCCAGTGCCACCTGCCAGTGACAATTAGTGCCATCTGCCAGTGCAATCCAGTGTCATCAGTTAGTGCCACCTGCCAATGCCAGTTAGTGCCACCTGCCAGTGCAATCCAGTGTCACCAGTTAGTGCCACCTGCCAATTCCAGTTAGTGCCACCTGCCAATGCCAATCATTGCCACCTGCCAGTGTCAATTAGTGCCATCCAGTGCCACCTGCCAGTGCCATCTGCCAGTGCAATCTAGTGCCACCTGCCAGTGCCAGTTAGTGCCACCTGCCAGTGCCATCTGCCAGTGCCAACCATTGCCACCTGCCAGTGTCAATTAGTGCCATCCAGTGCCACCTGCCAGCGCAATCCAGTGCCACCTGCCAATGCCAGTTAGTGCCACCTGACAATGCCAGTTAGTGCCCCCTGACAATGCCACCTTCCAATGCCAGTTAGTGCCATCTGCCAGTGCCATCCAGTGCCACCTGCCAGTGCCAATTAGTACCATCTGCCAGTGCAATCCAGTGTCACCTGTTAGTGCCACCTGCCAATGCCATCTGCCAATGCCAGTTAGTGCCATCTGCCAGTGCCAATAAGTGCCATCCAGTGCCACGTGCCAGTGCCATCTGCCAGTGCAATCCAATGCCATCTGCCAGTGCCAATTAGTGCCACCTGCCAGTGCCAACCTATGCCACTTGTTAGTGCCACCTGTCAGTGCTGCCCATCAATGCCCATCAGTTCCAACCTAAATGCCGCCCTATCAGTGCCACCTCATCAGTGCCCATTAGTGCAGCCTATGAGAGCACATCAGTGTAGGAGAAAAAAAAAAACTTATTTGCAAAATCTTATTTCAAACAACAAACAAAACAAAAATGTATTTTCTTTTGTTTTCAAATATTTGTTCTTTTTTCGCTTGGCATCAGGCATGAGCAATTCTTATTGCCCGATGCCCCAGACATGCAGTTCTGGGCGCTGGGCAGAGGATGTAAATAACTGGCTCCTAACTTTTTCAGACGGCTGCTCGATGCTAAGCAAATTTGTCAAGCCCTGAATTAAAGTCACTTGGTGCCTTTATATGCATTAAATCGGCCCCAGAACCCGAGTACTTCATTTGTGTTCGGGGTGTAAAGGGACGAGGTGACGACCCGACTCTGCGGAGTCTATAGAAGCTCCAGTCTGACATTACAAGTCATTCTACAAGGAAATCCACATTCCTGTTTCTGCACACGCAGAGCCTTAAACCTGTTCAGCGTGTTCTACATTATACAGGAGGAGGGCTCTGCACACACCCCGCCATGTTCGATGGTAAAGGCGACTGATAACCGAACAGTCTCTGCAGGCGGAAGCACGCCTCCCCTCCCCCTCCCCTCCTCTTCCTGGAATCTGGGAGAATATTATTGTACGAGGTGTATTGGAAGTTGGGTTGCCGATCTTTTCTTACTGAAGCCTTCTGTGATTGGTCGCTTCACCTTTCCTAGAAATATTGCCAGCTGCTCTCTACATTGTCGGGAAGTACAAAACAATCTGATTGGAGGACGGATGGGCAGATCCAACAAGGTGCTTAGAACTGTCTCTGTACAAAGTGTAATTTTTGAAGGAAAAAAAGCTATTTAAAATCACTTGCGGCTAATTGCAAAAATGACACTTTGTCATTCGAATTCATTTGAATCATTTGTTATATCCGCTATAATAATTTCTTTCATATTAGTTGAAATTCGATATTTGGTAGTTGGATTCGAATAATTTGGCGACGAAATTCGTAAACAGAATTTCGTATTCCGTACGGAATTCGTATTCGAAAAAAATTCGTACTACGGATTCGTAAATTCGTACGAATTTCGAAAAATTTGTACGAATTTGTACGAAACTAATCGCACATGTCTAGCCGACACCACCCCCGCCCCAGTGTGAAAGGGGCCTAATGGCTGTGGACAGTTGAGCTCCCTGCAGGTTGCTTAGCAGCAGTGGAGCCTTCTCAGATATGCTGATCCAGATGCAATCCAGGTGATGCTCCTACTGAAATCCTAGTGTTAACCACATGCCGACCGGGCCGTAGTCGAAAGACGGCTACAGCACGGTCGGCTTATTCTGGGTGGACGTCCGTAGGACGTCATCCCAGAATCTTGCTCCCGCGCCCCCTGGGGCATGCACTCGGGAACATCCGTGACCCGGCGCATTAGGGGATGATGGTAAACGGCCGCTGATAGCGGCCGTTTACCACGTGATTGTTCCATTAAATGACGGAGCGATCACATGTAAACAAACCGGCGTCATGTCATGACGTCATGAAGCGGAGAGGGGGAGAGATGTCAGCAGCGCTGTGGGCTGGATGTGTAGTGCCCACAGCACTGCTCAATGACAGTGCAACACTGTGCAATACTCTGCCAACACTGCAATACTCTGCCGACACTGTGCAATACTCTGCCAATACTATGCAATACTCTGCCAATACTCTGCCAATACTCTGCAATAAGTTTTAATAGAAACAAAGAATTTTTATTTTTTTACCAAATTTTCAGTCTTTTTTGATTTTTATAGCGCAAAAAAAAAAAAAACTCAGCGGTGATTAAATACCACCAAAATATAGCTCTATTTGTGTGAAAAAAGGACAAAAAATTCATTTGGGTACAGTGTTTCATGACTGAGTAATTGTCATTCAAAGTGTGAGAGCACCGAAAGCTGAAAATTGGTCTGGTTAGGAAGGGGGTTTAAGTGCCCAGTGGTCAAGTGGTTAAATATGATAGTGATTTTATTGATCAAAGCCCACACTTTACAGGCATGGAGCCCACATGGCAGCTGAACATACAGTGGAACCTCGGTTTGCGAGTAACGCGGTTAACGAGTGTTTCGCAAAACGAGCACTGTATTTCTAAAAATCCTAACTCGGTTTGCGAGTGTTGTCTCGCAAAACGAGCAGGATTCAGTAAAAAACGTGATGTGCAGTATTGCTTTTGGCCTGAGGTGGGGGACGCCAGGACCGAACAGCGCCAATCGTCGGCGTTCAGAAATGCACGGAAAGGCCCAAGGACAGTTCGGCTGACTTCGGCAAACCTCGGAAAGGCTCGTGAACAGAGTGTTTCCAAGGTTTGCCGAGGTCAGACAAAGTGTGCTCGGGCCTTTTTGGACGTTTACGAGGCTCTCCAGTGCCTCGCCGCCTCTGGCCACATGCGGTATTGCATCCCATTGAAGTCAATGCATAACAAATTATTTTCGTTTCCATTGACTTCAATTGGAAAACTCGCTTTGATATGCGAGTACATTGGATTACGAGCATACTTCTGGAACGGATTATGATCGTAATCCGAGGTTCCACTGTATATAGATAGTTGTACTGTTGATTCTAATAAACGCTGTGTTTATTACATCTGACTGGGAACATCACCTGGATCACATCCCGATCAGCATGTCAACAGAGAAGGTTATACAGCATAACTGCTGCTAGGTGACCAGCTGGGGGCTCAGCTCTCTACAACCAATAGTGCCAGCCTTCCCCTGCATGTACCCATAATGCCACCAGCATTAGGTCCTAATAGACTGCCGCCGCTGCCAAGGAGACAGACACCAGACCAGCGCTGTCAATAGCAGGGGCAGGACAGCAAGAGTTGGCCCCCCCTACTTTTGCCCCTGTCCCCCCATGTGCCCCCCCCAAATATGAAAGCTAGAGACGCCACTGACACCAAGTGAGTTCAATTACCACCTTAATCAGCCACAGAACCTGTGTAATTAATGTGTGTTCAGTTTTAAAGGGATGAGGTGGCAACCCTACTCTCCGAAGTCTATAGAAGCTCCAGTCTGACATTAAGTGTCATCCTAGAAGGAAATCCACCTTCCTGTTGGCGGTAGGGTTGCCACCTCATCCCTTTAAAACCAAACACATAATGATTACACAGGTTATGTGGCTGATTAAGGTAATAATTAAACCAGGGCTCGACAAATCCCATGCGCCAGGTCGCCATTGCGACTAGAAATTGTGCCCTGGCGCCTGGGTTTGTGTCACTGACAGGTGCCTCTGCTACAGGGCAGGCTGTGGGGTCTGTCTGGTAGTGGGGATGGAGCAGGAAGAGAGCGCTCAGCAGTCGCTGACATCCTCCTCCCTTCTCCACACACTGTTGGCAGACAGTGCTGCTGTGTGTGAAACTGTATGTAGAGAGGAGCTGTCACAATTGAGGTTGGATGTCGGAGGTGGGCAGGACCCGGGGGGGCTGGACCCAGCTATCCAACACCAGCCAATGGGATGAAATCTGGGGGGGGCGCTACGTGTATGTGGCCCCGCCCCTTTCTTAAACAGCCCAATCATTGGCTGGATAGCTGTTGGGTCCCGCCCACCTCTGACATTATGCTGAATTTGTCAGCTCCTCTCTCCATACAGTTTCACAGCAGAGCAGGCCTGGTAATATGATCCTAGAGTGAGAGCTCAGCTCCTCCCTTCAACCAATCAGCCGGCTCACAGCACACTGACATTCAGAACTGTTTTAAGTTGTGTATCCAGTTCTTCAGTCAGAAGTACCGAGTACATCCACACACCGCAGAGCTGCAGAGAGCATTCAGTTTCACAGTTAGAGCCCGTTCACACTACCGCGACTTTGGGGCGACTTGTCAGACCGCAAGTCGCCCCAAGTCGCTTGACATCAGAAATGACATGCAAGTGAATGAGAGCCGTCTTAATGAACGCTACTGAAGTTGCTCTGACTTCAGAAAAGGTTCCTGTACTACTTCAATCTGACTTCTAGGCGACTTGTACCCATTGATTTCAATGGAAGTCGCCTCCAAGTCGGATCTCCATCTATATGGACGTGACAGTGTTTCCTTGAGGAGGAACTCCACGCCAAATTTTAAATAAAAAAAACGGCATGGGTTCCCCCTCCAGGAGCATACCAGGCCCTTAGGTCTGGTATGGATTTTAAGGGCAACCCCTACGCCGAAAAAACGACGTGGGGGTCACCCCAAAATCCATACCAGACCCTTATCCGAGCACGCAGCCTGGCCAGTCAGGAAAGGGGGTGGGGACGAGTGAGCGCACCCCCCCTCCTGAACCGTACCAGGCCGCATGCCCTCAACATGGGGGGTGGGTGCTTTGGAGGAGGGGCAGAAAGCCCCAAAGCACCTTGTCCCCATGTTGATGAGGACAAGGGCCTCTTCCCGACAACCCTGGCCGTTGGTTGTCGGGGTCTGCGGGCGGGGGGCTTATCGGAATCCGGGAGCCCCCTTTAATAAGGGGGCCCCCAGATCCCGGCCCCCCACCCTATGTGAATGAGTATGGGGTACGATGTACCCCTACCTATTCACCTAAGGTGTAAAAGTGTAAATAAAAAAAACACATCATTTTTTTAAAATATTTTATTGCACTGCTCCGGGGGTCTTCTTCCGTCTTGGGGGGTCTTCTCGCCGGACTCCTCCGCTCTCTTCTGCTCTTTTACCTAGCTCTTTTACAGAGCGGAGGAGCCCGGCTTTCTTCTTCGTCGTCGCTGCCGCCTTCTGGGGGTCTCGTTCCGCCTTCGGGGGTCTTCCGGGGTCTCTTCTGTTCTTGCCGCTGTCGCCGCTTTCTGCGCTGTCTTCTTCTTCTTCCGATGTTGACTCGTCGCTGTCTCTGGCCGGAATGGCATAGACGCGCGGTGTTGTGATTTATATAGGGCCAATGGGCGGGGGTCACATGCTCATGTCACATGGTGACCCCGCCCCCCTATGATGTCACAGTCCCAGCATCCTCCTGACATGAGTATGTGACCCCCGCCCATTGTCCCTATATAAGTCACAACACCGCGAGTCTATGCCATTCCGGCCAGAGAGAGCGACGAGTCAACATCGGAAGAAGAAGAAGAAGAAGAAGAAGAAGACGGCGCAGCAAGCGGCAAAAACGGTAAGAACAGAAGAGACCCCGGGAGACCCCCGAAGGCGGAACGAGACCCCCAGACGACGACGGCGGCGGCGACGACGAAGAAGAAACCTGGGCTCCTCCGCTCGGTAAAAGAGCTAGGTAAAAGAGCAGAAGAGAAGACCCCCCAAGACGGAAGAAGACCCCCGGAGCAGTGCAATAAAATATTTTTAAAAAATTGTGTGTTTTTTAATTTACACTTTTACACCTTAGGTGAATGGGTAGGGGTACATCGTCCCCTATACTCATTCACATAGGGTGGGGGCCGGGATCTGGGGGCCCCCTTATTAAAGGGGGCTCCCGATAAGCCCCCCGCCCGCAGACCCCGACAACCAACGGCCAGGGTTGTCGGGAAGAGGCCCTTGTCCTCATCAACATGGAGACAAGGTGCTTTGGGGTGGGGGGGCGCAGGGCGCCCCCCTTCCCCAAAGCACCCACCCCCCATGTTGAGGGCATGCGGCCTGGTACGGTTCCGGAGGGGAGGGGCGCTCGCTCGTCCCCACCCCCTTTCCTGACCGGCCAGGCTGCGTGCTCGGACAAGGGTCTGGTATGGATTTTGGGGGGACCCCCACGCTGTTTTTTCGGCGTAGGGGGTTGCCCTTAAAATCCATACCAGACCTAAGGGCCTGGTATGCCCCTGGAGGGGGAACCCATGGCGGTTTTTTATTTAAAATTTGGCGTGGAGTTCCCCTCCAGAGCTGATTATTCTCTGATTGGCCACGGCCAAAGTCGCCTGGCCTGGGGCAACTTAAAGTCGTGTTGTAAGCAGTGGCGGCCCGTCCATAGGGGGCGCCCGGGCGCCGGGCATCTGAATTACAGTGGGGGGGGGTGTTTCTGGAAGCGCCCCTATTAGAGCTGTAAGCTCTAATAGGGGACCTTATTAGAGCGGTGGGCTCTAATAGGCTTCCCTAAGTGTAAACAGCGGGCGCACTGCTGTGCGTTCGCTGATTACACAGTATTGTGTTAGAGAAGCGAATACATCGCTTCCCTAACACAGACCCGCCTCTCAGCCAATCAGGTTGCCAGGTCTGTTACCTGTAACCTGATTGGCTGAAGTCACAGGCGCTGTGATTGGACGCTAGGCGTCCAATCATAGCAGAAGACAGGAGGCGCGCGGGAGAAGAAGACCTCGGCTCGGACGATAGCAGAAGACAGGAGGAGCGCGGGAGAAGAAGACCTCGGCACCGCTCGCCGCCTGACGCCGTCACCAGCTGCACATCGAGACAAGGTAAGTGCAGAGGGCAGGCAGGGGGCACAGTAGCAGCACTTGGAGGGGCACTCTGGCAGCACTTGGAGGGGCACTCTGGCAGCACTTGAAGGGGCACTCTGGCAGCACTTGGAGGGGCACTCTGGCAGCACTTGAAGGGGCACTCTGGCAGCACTTGAAGGGGCACTCTGGCAGCACTTGAGGGGCACAATGGCAGCACTTGAGGGGCACAGTGGCAGCACTTGAGGGGCACAGTGGCAGCGTTTGATGGGCACAGTGGCAGCGTTTGATGGGCACAGTGGCAGCATTTAATGGGCACAGTGGCAGCGTTTGATGGCACAGTGAGGCTGTTTGTTTGCGCCCCCCCAAAAATTTTGAGCACCAGCCGCCACTGGTTGTAAGTCACCCCAAGTCGTGTTGAAGTAGCTCCTCAAGTCGTGTCCAAGTTGCCTCCAAAAGTCGCGCTGGAAGTCGTGTCGCCCCTGTGTGAACCGGCTCTTACACTATCGGCTGTGAAACCTGCCAGTGCCACCTGCCAATGCCAGTTAGTGCCATCTGCCAGTGCCAACCATTGCCACCTGCCAGTGCCATCCAGTGCCACCTGCCAGTGACAATTAGTGCCATCTGCCAGTGCAATCCAGTGTCATCAGTTAGTGCCACCTGCCAATGCCAGTTAGTGCCACCTGCCAGTGCAATCCAGTGTCACCAGTTAGTGCCACCTGCCAATTCCAGTTAGTGCCACCTGCCAATGCCAATCATTGCCACCTGCCAGTGTCAATTAGTGCCATCCAGTGCCACCTGCCAGTGCCATCTGCCAGTGCAATCTAGTGCCACCTGCCAGTGCCAGTTAGTGCCACCTGCCAGTGCCATCTGCCAGTGCCAACCATTGCCACCTGCCAGTGTCAATTAGTGCCATCCAGTGCCACCTGCCAGCGCAATCCAGTGCCACCTGCCAATGCCAGTTAGTGCCACCTGACAATGCCAGTTAGTGCCCCCTGACAATGCCACCTTCCAATGCCAGTTAGTGCCATCTGCCAGTGCCATCCAGTGCCACCTGCCAGTGCCAATTAGTACCATCTGCCAGTGCAATCCAGTGTCACCTGTTAGTGCCACCTGCCAATGCCATCTGCCAATGCCAGTTAGTGCCATCTGCCAGTGCCAATAAGTGCCATCCAGTGCCACGTGCCAGTGCCATCTGCCAGTGCAATCCAATGCCATCTGCCAGTGCCAATTAGTGCCACCTGCCAGTGCCAACCTATGCCACTTGTTAGTGCCACCTGTCAGTGCTGCCCATCAATGCCCATCAGTTCCAACCTCAATGCCGCCCTATCAGTGCCACCTCATCAGTGCCCATTAGTGCAGCCTATGAGAGCACATCAGTGTAGGAGAAAAAAAAACTTATTTGCAAAATCTTATTTCAAACAACAAACAAAACAAAAATTTATTTTCTTTTTTTTTTCAAATATTTGTTCTTTTTTCGCTTGGCATCAGGCATGAGCAATTCTTATTGCCCGATGCCCCAGACATGCAGTTCTGGGCGCTGGGCAGAGGATGTAAATAACTGGCTCCTAACTTTTTCAGCCGGCTGCTCGATTCTAAGCAAATTTGTCAAGCCCTGAATTAAAGTCACTTGGTGCCTTTATATGCATTAAATCGGCCCCAGAACCCGAGTACTTCATTTGTGTTCGGGGTGTAAAGGGACGAGGTGACGACCCGACTCTGCGGAGTCTATAGAAGTCTATAGAAGCTCCAGTCTGACATTACAAGTCATTCTACAAGGAAGTCCACCTTCCTGTTTCTGCACACGCAGAGCCTTAAACCTGTTCAGCGTGTTCTACATTATACAGTAGGAGGGCTCTGCACACACCCCGCCATGTTCGATGGTAAAGGCGACTGATAACCGAACAGTCTCTGCAGGCGGAAGCACGCCTCCCCTCCCCCTCCCCTCCTCTTCCTGGAATCTGGGAGAATATTATTGTACGAGGTGTATTGGAAGTTGGGTTGCCGATCTTTTCTTACTGAAGCCTTCTGTGATTGGTCGCTTCACCTTTCCTAGAAATATTGCCAGCTGCTCTCTACATTGTCGGGAAGTACAAAACAATCTGATTGGATGACGGATGGGCAGATCCAACAAGGTGAGACCCCCCCCCCACCAATCAGAAATGGGGAGGAATTCCATATTCTGAGGAATCCGGCAGGAAATGGGAACTCCACTCACAGCACTCCACATAGACCCGACGTCTGTATATTGTGTACTCTCCATATATATATATATAGTGTATACATGGTATATAGAGAGGAGGAGAGTCTGTATATTGTGTACTCTCCATATATATATATATATATATATATATATATATAGTGTATACATGGTATATAGAGAGGAGGAGAGTCTGTATATTGTGTACTCTCCATATATATATATATATAGTGTATACATGGTATATAGAGAGGAGGAGAGTCTGTATATTGTGTACTCTCCATATATATATATATATATAGTGTATACATGGTATATAGAGAGGAGGAGAGTCTGTATATTGTGTACTCTCCATATATATATATATATATAGTGTATACATGGTATATAGAGAGGAGGAGAGTCTGTATATTGTGTACTCTCCATATATATATATATATATAGTGTATACATGGTATATAGAGAGGAGGAGAGTCTGTATATTGTGTACTCTCCATATATATATATATATAGTGTATACATGGTATATAGAGAGGAGGAGAGTCTGTATATTGTGTACTCTCCATATATATATATATATATATATATATATATATATATAGTGTATACATGGTATAGAGAGAGGAGGAGAGTCTGTATATTGTGTACTCTCCATATATATATATATATATATAGTGTATACATGGTATATAGAGAGGAGGAGAGTCTGTATATTGTGTACTCTCCATATATATATATATATATATATATATATATATATAGTGTATACATGGTATATAGAGAGGAGGAGAGTCTGTATATTGTGTACTCTCCATATATATATATATAGTGTATACATGGTATATAGAGAGGAGGAGAGTCTGTATATTGTGTACTCTCCATATATATATATATATAGTGTATACATGGTATATAGAGAGGAGGAGGGTCTGTATATTGTCTTATATCACCTGTGTGTCCAGTCATGGGGGGAACTACAAGTCCCAGCACCCCCTTCACTAATATCACCTGTGTGTCCAGTCATGGGGGGAACTACAAGTCCCAGCACCCCCTTCACTAATATCACCTGTGTGTCCAGTCATAGGAGAAATACAAGTCCCAGCACCCCCTTCACTAATATCACCTGTGTGTCCAGTCATGGGGGGAACTACAAGTCCCAGCACCCCCTTCACTAATATCACCTGTGTGTCCAGTCATAGGGGGAAACTACAAGTCCCAGCACACCCTTCACTAATATCACCTGTGTGCCCAGTCATGGGGGGAACTACAAGTCCCAGCACCCCCTTCACTAATATCAACTGTGTGTCCAGTCATGGGGGAACTACAAGTCCCATCATCCTCTTCACTAATATCACCTGTGTGTCCAGTCATGGGGGGGAACTACAAGTCCCAGCATCCCCTTCACTAATATCACCTGTGTGTCCAGTCATGGGAGAACTACAAGTCCCAGCACCCCCTTCACTAATATCACCTGTGTGTCCAGTCATGGGAGAACTACAAGTCCCAGCACCCCCTTCACTAATATCACCTGTGTGTCCAGTCATGGGGGGAACTACAAGTCCCAGCACCCCCTTCACTAATATCACCTGTGTGTCCAGTCATAGAGGGAAACTACAAGTCCCAGCACCCCCTTCACTAATATCACCTGTGTGCCCAGTCATGGGGGAACTACAAGTCCCAGCACCCCCTTCACTAATATCACCTGTGTGTCCAGACATGGGGGGAACTACAAGTCCCAGCACCCCCTTCACTAATATCACCTGTGTGTCCAGACATGGGGGGAACTACAAGTCCCAACACCCCCTTCACAAATATCCTAATTGGTCCTCCTAACTCTTTGCACTGCAATGTATTGGAAATGAGCTGGCCTGGGTTGCTCCAGAGTGGCAGACAGGGGTGAGAGGTGAGCTGACGGTTCAGTCAAAACCCATTTTGCAAATGGCCCTTCTCCCAGAGACCCCCCACAACCCTGGCCAGCTCATTTCCACTGGATTATTCTCATCAACATGGGGCCAAGATGCTTTGAGAACCCGTTGAGAGCAGAAACACACACACACACACACTTAACCCCTCCCTGCCCCCTAGTGGTTAACTCCTTCACTGCCAGTGTCATTTACACAGGAATCAATGCATTTAAATAGCACTGATTTCTGTATAAATGACAATGGATCCAAAAATGTCCGATGTCCGATTTGGGATGGACCAGCAGAGATGCTGTCAAGTTTTTTTTAGCAAGGCTGAACAAGAACCAGTTCAACCTTGCTTTTACAATGTTCCATCATTCTGATGAGGTGACATTTCTTGATGTCACAGTCCCCCGTGGGGAGGGCGGTGCCATCCAGACTCGCCTCTTCAGAAAAGTGACAGCGGGGAATTCTATTCTTCACGTGTCAAGTTTCCACCCTCGTCCTCTTATAACTTCGATACCTTTTACTCAGGAACCTATGTACTAGGAGAAACTAGTAGCACAGATTTGTGGAGGTGACAACTAAAAGTAGGAGTCTGTATAAATTGTGGCCATAAACAGGGTAACATTTCTTTGTGACCCTACTATACCAATCACGTTTGTTTTTTTTGAAAAGGCTAAACTATAAGAAAGATACATGTGTATACATTTCCAGTACATAAAAACGAAAAAGAAAAAAAAAAAAGGGGGAATCAGGCAGAAAAAATATAACAGAAAATTGTTATTAATAAGATTAAACAAAAAAAAAAAATCCAAATTACCATCTAACAACTAGAGCCAGAAAAGGGGATGGCATTGATGGCAGATGAGCAGATGACGATGTATACTGACTAGACATGTGCAAGTCGTTTAGTTCCTAATTAGTTTTTTAACAAATTTTGACAAATTCGTTAATTCCGAATTTCCGAATTTCAAAATTTGCGAAATTACGAATTTTCGAAATTACGAATTTCCGAAATTACGAATTTCCGAATTTCGAATTTTCGGATTTCCGAAATTACGAATTTCCGAATTTCGCATTTTCGGATTTCCGAATTCCGCATTTTCGGAATTCCAAAATTAGAAAATTTGAAAAATCGAAAATCTGAAAAAAAGAAAGAAAATCTGTTTAATTCTAAATAATAACTAACTATTAAATTATAGGTATTGGAATTCCCTTTCAAATTTGTCTGTTAGTGAACGTAACGAGTACGAATTTATCTGAAGCTATGAATTATCTGAAATAACGAATTCCACATCTAACCAAATGGAACGTAATAATCTAATAATAATAATAATAATAAATAACAAATAAAACATTTTTATTATTATTAATTATTTATTATTAATTTGTTCCATTCGATTTGTTTAGATGTGGCATTCGTTATTTCAGATAATTCGTAACTTCGGATAAATTCATACTCGTTAATTTAATAGTTAGTTTTTAATTAAACTGATTTTCTTTCTTTTTTTCAGATTTTCAAATTTTGGGATTTTCAAATCTTTGAATTCCCGAAGTCCGAAAATCTGAAAGTCCGAAAATTCGGAATTCCGAAAAACCGAAAATCCAAAATTCGGAAATTCGATCATTTGGAAATCCGAAAATTCGAAAATTCAGAATTTCGAAAATTCGGAATTTCGGAAATCCGAAAATTCAAAATTCGGAATTTCGGAAATTTGGAAATCCGAAAATTCAAAATTCGGTAATTTCGGAAATACAAAAATACGAATTTCGGAAATTCGGAAATCCGAAAATTCGAAATTCGGAAATCCGAAAAATAGAAATGTGAAAATTCCCGGAATTTGCGAATTTCCGAATTTCCAAATTCCCGAATTTTCGATTTTCCGAATTTCTGAATTTCCGAAAAAAGCAAAAAAAATTATGAAACGAAAACGAACACATATTTTGTCAGTGCACATGTCTAATACTGACCACATCTGGATGTGGGCAAGATATATCGACAATTTTTAATAAATAACAATAATAATAATAAAACCTTATTATTATTATTAATTATTTATTATTAATTTGTTCCGTTCCATTTGTTTAGATGTGGCATTCGTTATTTCAGATAATTCGTAACTTCAGATAAATTCATACTCGTTAATTTAATAGTTAGCTATTAAACTGATTTTCTTTCTTTTTTTCAGATTTTCAAATTTTGGGATTTTCAAATCTTTGAATTCCCGAATTCCGAAAATCCGAAAGTCCGAAAATTAATTCGGAATTCCGAAAAACCGAAAATCCAAAATTTGTAAATTCGATAATTCGATAATTCGATAATTCGGAAATTCGGAAATCCGAAAATTCGGAAATCCGAAAATTCAAAATTCGGAAATTCGGAAATCCGAAAATTCGAAATTCGGAAATCCGAAAAATAGAAATGTGAAAATTCCCGAAATTTACGAATTTGCGAATTTCCGAATTTCCAAATTCCCGAATTTTCGATTTTGCGAATTTCCGAAAAAAGCAAAAAAACGAATGAAACGAAAATGAACAAATTTTTTGTCAGTGCACATGTCTAATACGGACCACATCTGGATGTGGGCCAGATATATTGACATTTTTTTTTGATTTGGGATGGACCAGCAGAGATGCTGTCAAGTTTTTTTAGCAAGGCTGAACAAGAACCAGTTCAACCTTGCTTTTACAATGTTCCATCATTCTGATGAGGTGACATTTCTTGATGTCACAGTCCCCCGTGGGGAGGGCGGTGCCATCCAGACTCGCCTCTTCAGAAAAGTGACAGCGGGGAATTCTATTCTTCACGTGTCAAGTTTCCACCCCCATCCTCTTATAACTTCGATACCTTTTACTCAGGAACCTACGTACTAGGAGAAACTAGTAGCACAGATTTGTGGAGGTGACAACTAAAAGTAGGAGTCTGTATAAATTGTGGCCATAAACAGGGTAACATTTCTTTGTGACCCTACTATACCAATCACGTTTGTTTTTTTTGAAAAGGCTAAACTATAAGAAAGATACATGTGTATACATTTCCAGTACATAAAAACGAAAAAGAAAAAAAAAAGGGGGAATCAGGCAGAAAAAATATAACAGAAAATTGTTATTAATAAGATTAAACAAAAAATAAAAATCCAAATTACCATCTAACAACTAGAGCCAGAAAAGGGGATGGCATTGATGGCAGATGAGCAGATGACGATGTATACTGACTAGACATGTGCAAGTCGTTTAGTTCCTAATTAGTTTTTTAACAAATTTTGACAAATTCGTTAATTCCGAATTTCCGAATTTCAAAATTTGCAAAATTACGAATTTTCGAAATTACGAATTTCCGAAATTACGAATTTCCGAATTTCGAATTTTCGGATTTCCGAAATTACGAATTTCCGAATTTCGCATTTTCGGATTTCCGAATTCCGCATTTTCGGATTTCCGAATTCCGCATTTTCGGATTTCCGAATTCCGCATTTTCGGATTTCCGAATTCCGCATTTTCGGAATTCCAAAATTAGAAAATTTGAAAAATCAAAAATCTGAAAAAAAGAAAGAAAATCTGTTTAATTCTAAATAATAACTAACTATTAAATTATAGGTATTGGAATTCCCTTTCAAATTTGTCTGTTAGTGAACGTAACGAGTACGAATTTATCTGAAGCTATGAATTATCTGAAATAACGAATGCCACATCTAACCAAATGGAACATAATAATCTAATAATAATAATAATAAATAACAATAATAATAATAAAACCTTTTTATTATTATTAATTATTATTAATTTGTTCCGTTCCATTTGTTTAGATGTGGCATTCCTTATTTCAGATAATTCGTAACTTCGGATAAATTCATACTCGTTAATTTAATAGTTAGTTATTAATTAAACTGATTTTCTTTCTTTTTTTCAGATTTTCAAATTTTGGGATTTTCAAATCTTTGAATTCCTGTATTCCGAAAATCTGAAAGTCCGAAAATTTGAAATTCCGAAAAACCGAAAACCCAAAATTCGGAAATTCGATCAATCGGAAATTCGGAAATCCGAAAATTCGGAAATCCGTAAATCCGAAAAATTCGAATATTCAAAATATTCGTAAATTCGTAAATCCGAAAATACGAAATTCGGAAATCCGAAATATAGAAATGTGAAAATTCGCGAAATTTCCGAATTTCCGAAAAAAGCGAAAAAAAGAATGAAACGAAAATGAACAAATTTTTTGTCAGTTAACATGTCTAATACTGACCACATCTGGATGTGGGCAAGATATATCGACAATTTTTTTGATTTGGGATGGACCAGCAGAGATGTTGTCAAGTTTTTTTTTAGCAAGGCTGAACAAGAACCAGTTCAACCTTGCTTTTACAATGTTCCATCATTCTGATGAGGTGACATTTCTTGATGTCACAGTCCCCCGTGGGGAGGGCGGTGCCATCCAGACTCACCTCTTCAGAATCCAGACTCGCCTCTTCAGAAAAGTGACAGCGGGGAATTCTATTCTTCACGCGTCAAGTTTCCACCCTCGTCCTCTTATAACTTCGATACTTTTTAGTCAGAAACCTATTTACTAGGAGAAACTAGTAGCACAGATTTGTGGAGGTGACAACTAAAAGTAGGAGTCTGTATAAATTGTGGCCATAAACAGGGTAACATTTCTTTGTGACCCTACTATACCAATCATATGAATGCAGGGATGAAGGTTCTGATTGACCCTCATAGTTTTAAGGGTTGTATATAATGTTTATCCAATTCTGATTTTCTCTAAATGTACAACCAGGCAGCCAATAGTTGAGGGCACAACACTCTAATTATTGTTTTAGTTCATTGCACTACAAATTAGTTTATTATTGTTTGTGCTCTTTCCAGGTGATGTCATCTCGGGTCATCTCCTGATGTCATGGGGACCTTATTCTCCAAATCCCCCTCACAAGGTATGACCGCTGATCCTGACAATCCTTTCCAGTGTTTTCCTCCATCTCACATCTCCAGACATTGGAATTAGATGATAGGACATCTTATGTCTCCATAGTCTGGACATTTCCTGTACACATCTGGTCAGTCCACCCATTAGAAGAGTTCAGGAGCTTTCATCAATTTCACAATCATTGTCACGATCTGGGGTCAGGCACGAAAATCAGTTGCCATAACAGTAGTGGGACTTCCACCAACCAATGAGATAAGCAGGTTACCCTAGTGGATGATGTAGGCTCACCTTTGGTGTGGGGTCTAAGTTCTAACCGGTGTTCCCCAGATCTTCTGATGGAGGATATGAATGTATCTGCATGTTAGTACCAGGTTGTGGTCCTCAGGATCGGCCCACCAGGAGGTGAGCAAGCCGGGGTCCAGAAGTGCATATAGCTGGTAAGGATTAAACAGAAGCGTAGTCAGTAAACAAGTCAAAGGTCAGTTACCAGAAATTGCAGATTGGGATCAGGCAGAAGCATAGTTGAGAAACTAGCCAAGGGTCCGTAACGAATGGTAGCAAAGATAGGGATGGCAGCAGAGAAGACAGAATGAGATATTGGCTGGAGAGAGCACAATAATCTGACAAACAGGAAGTGCAGAAACATGGCTTAAATCAGCAAATTCAAGAAAGGAGCAGAAGTCAAGGCACAAGGCAGGTTTGTCCAATGGATCAGACAGGTCACTGTCCAGGATCTCAAGTAGCTCAATGAGAAGTGTCCTTACCAGACACGGCAGAGGTCCCAGGTTCAGGTCCAGGCTTTGCCAATCACATTCCTGCATTATCGCATTGTATTTCATCATTGATGGAAATGGTCTTCTGAGAGCACACCTATCACTAATAATTCCCATATGTTCCTAAAAGGTTTACTTTCCTATGATCATCTAACGACTGGATGGCCCCAGATGTTATTTGTGTAGTGATTGGGGGAATCCTTTGTCTATAATCCTATGGAGAAAACAGCCCTGGGTCACATGATACATACTGCTGGGACATTTGGGGGTAATCAGAGTTGGAGCTGATGATCATAGGAAATAAATATATAAGAGGTATTTAATTAATAGACCCCTAGGTGTAAGCACCCAATTTCCACCCATCTGAAAGTTAACTTACCATTATGGTAGCAGTCATGTGAGATTATCAAAGGAAAACCGATCCATCCATAGGATAATGTACATATAGACATATTGGAGGCAGTGACGGCTGGTGCTCAATGTTTTGGGGGGCAAACAAACCTGTCCCCCCACGGAAGATGGACGGCGGCGATCAGTGCCCCCCCACTGGACACCGACGGCGGTGATCAGTGCCCCCCCCCACGGGAGATGGACAGTGGCGATCAGTGGCCTTACCTTAGGAGGTTGATGCTGATCCTCACTCCAGCTTGCCGAGGGAAGAGCGGGGGCTGTTGCTTCTCTTAAGACTCCCTGACCAATCAGGTCTCAGGACCCGCTTCCTGATTGGCCATGAGGAGAAGCAGGAATATATTAGCGAATATTATTTCACTCAACTGGGTGGGCTCAGAGCGCAGTACTCTGCGCCCCGAGCCCACCCTTTTTTGAAGCCAATTGGAGCCTCAGATTTTAACCACTTGCCTACTGGGCACTTAAACCCACCTCCTGCCCAGGCCAATTTTCAGCTTCCGGTGCTCTCACATTCTGAATGACAATTACTCAGTCATGTAACACTGTACCCAAATGAATTTTTAGTCCTTTTTTTCATACAAATAGAACTTTCTTTTGGTGGTATTTGATCACCTCTGTTTTTTTTTTTTTTTTTTTTTTTTTTTTTGCGCTATAAATGAAAAAAGACCAAAAATTTGGAGGAAAAAAAAATAATTTTTCTTAGTTTCCGTGATAACATTTTGCAAATTATTAATTTTTCTTCATAAATTTTGGCCACAATTTATACTTTATATCTTTGGTAAAATAACCCAAATTAGTGGATATTATTTGGTCTTTGTGAAAGTTAGAGAGTCTACAAGCGGTGGTGCAAATCATAAAAAATTGATCACATCTGATGTACTGGTGGCCTATCTCATTTCTTGCGACCCTAACAAGCCAGGAAAGTACAAATCTCCCCCAAATGACCCCTTTTTTGAAAAGTAGACATTCCAAGGTATTTAGTAAGAGGCATGGTGAGCTTTTTGATGTCATTTTTTCCCCACAATTCTTTGCAAAATTAAGATTTTTTTTAATTTTCTCCATAAAATTGTCCTTGTAATAGGTTATTTCTCTCACATGACATGTGTATACCACAAATGACACCCCAAAATACATTCTGCTACTCCTCCGGAGTATTACGATACCACATGTGTGGGACTTTACATATGTGATCATCTCTCATTGGACACTTCGATCGAGTGCTAAATGGCCGATGTGATTGGCCATTTAGCACGATCTGTGATTGGCCGTGTCCAAGGGACACGGCTAGCACAGATTTCCCCTGATGCACGCCTGCGGCGGCACGCAGGGAGGAAGTAAACAGGAGGATATCCAGGGACGCCCTCCTGGCAATTGAGCGCCGCACTCTAGCCATCTTTCGGCTATAGCGCGGATGCCTAGTGGTTAATCATATGCTTAAAAAATAAATTTGAAATCAATGCGTCCAGCGCCCTGCATGTAGATTAGGGGCTGGGCACATGGATTAGGGGGGCGGTGCCCTTGAGTTCCTAATGGACGGGCTGCCACAAATTGGGGATACATTTTTTTCTCTTCTATATGCCCTTTATAGCATTGCCAGCTGCCAGTACAGACTTATCTGCTGCCATGTGTCAGAAATCATCCAAAGTGAGAATAATGTTTATAGTTGTTGCCTGTCCTCTCTGCAGGGTCGGCTCCTGGTGTCCTGGGAAAGCTCCCACAAACCCCTGAGGATCTTATTGTATATTCTCTGGAGGATCTGAAAGGATGTGACTTCAAGAGATTTAGGAACAAATTGTCTGATTTTTACAATGAAGATACACTTCCCATCCCCCAAGTAAAACTAGAAAATGCAGACTCGATCACCACAAAGGACCTCATGATAGTCACATATGGAGAAGACGGGGCTCTGGACGTCACCATTGATGTCCTTACACTGATCGGTCTGATGGTACCTGCAAATGACCTTCAGGAGAGGAGAGCAGAACATGGTGAGTTTCCATCTATAATGACCATTTCCTACCAATTCCTGATCAACATCTGTGTGAGGAAAAACAAGGAATGTCATCCAGGGAAAGCCATTCACTAATAAAGAGCTTCCAACTGGATGAACTTCTTCCAGCTGACAGTACGCACATATGGGGCCTCTCAGAAGGGGGTCTTTATCCTGGGGGCCACATATCTGTGTACCTCTCTTCATGCTGGGAGTGCACTGCACAGAGGCTAGGATCTCACCAAGCCTTTGACTGACTATCATAGTAATCAGTCACTGTTCAGCCCGCCCCTGTGTTTTATTTTTTATTTTCTGAATCGAGAGAAGGGTATATTGTATACATAGAAGATCCATTATTTAATACATTGTATACATACAGGATCCATTATATAATACATTGTATACATACAGGATCCATTATATGATCCATTATTTAATACATTGTATACATACAGGATCCATTATATAATACATTGTATACATACAGGATCCATGATATGATACATTGTATACATACAGGATCCATTATATAATACATTGTATACATACAGGATCCATTATATAATACATTGTATACATACAGGATCCATTATATAATACATTGTATACATACAGGATCCATTATATAATACATTGTATACATACATGACACATTATATAATACATTGTATACATACATGATCCATTATATGATACATTGCACACATACAGGATCCATTATACAATACATTGTACATATACAGGATCCATTATATTATACAATGTATACATGCATGATCCATTATATGATACATTGTATGCATGCAGGATCCATTATATAATACATTGTACATATACAGGATCCATTATATAATACATTGTACATATACAGGATACATTATATAATACATTGTATACATACAGGATACATTATATAATACATTGTATAAATACAGGATATATTATATAATACATTGTATTCATACAGGATATATTATATTATACATTGCATACATACAGGATCCATTATATAATATATTGTATAAATACAGTATATATTACCTAATACATTGTATACATACAGTACATTAACCATTATATAATACATTGTATACATACAGGCTCCATTATATAATATATTGTATACATACAGGATAAATTATATAATTCATTGTATACATACAGGATAAATTATATAATACATTGTATACATACAGGCTCCATTATATAATATATTGTATACATACAGGATACATTATATAATACATTGTATACATACAGGATACATTATATAATACATTGTATACATGATATAAAACTTTATTGCCAGTAATTTTTATGTAGAAAAAAAGAAAAAAATGTGCACTATTGTTTATGGGCCATACTACGGGTTCAAACAACAACTAACATAAACATATGTGATATCACTGTGATCATCAGGAGTGGGAGAATTTATTTTGGGTTGTTTTTTGGATGGTAAGTCATGGCAATAGCAAGAAATATACAGCTACATTAAAAACAAAAAAATATATTTTCTTTCATTATTTTGGGACAGTGTTCCTTTTTTGATAATATTAACAATTAAAAAAAAATCTGGAGATATCTGTTACAATTTTCCACCAAATGAAGCCCAATTTGTCCTGAAAAAAGGCAATATAATCCACCTGGATGCACAAAATAGTTGTGATGATATGTACAGATTTACTAACATAGGTCAAAGTTGCATAATTGTGTTCAGGCGTTAGGATTTGTTTTACCCGCAGTTAAACTATCCTTACTGAGGGAGTTTACAGAATAAAATTCATTTGGATATCAAGATTTTGGATGAAGGAAAAGGCTACAGAGTTCAGAAACAATCTAAAAGGGAAGCAGAGTTAGGCCCCCTTCTCACGGGAGCCGCGGTGACGGTAAAGCATCGCTATATTTAGCGCTGCTTTACCGTTGTTTTGCCCGTGGGTTTCGGCCACTCGCGGTGCGGTTTTACCCCCGCGAGCGGCCGAAAAAGGGTTAATATCCCCCGCAGAGAACCGCCGTAGCGGCGCTTTGCGGCGGTATTGCCGCGGTTTTACCGCAGTGTCCCATTCAAATCAATGGGTAGGAGCGGTATAGGAGCGGTGAACACACCGCTCCTATACCGCTCCAAAGATGCTGCTAGCAGGACTTTTTTTGCCGTCCTGCTAGCGCACCGCTCCAGTGTGAAAGCCCGCCGGCTTTCACACTGGAGTGAATGGGGCCAGATTTTTTCAGGCGGTATACAGGCGCTATTTTTAGCGCTGTACCGCCTGAAAAACGCCCCAGTGTGAAAGGGGCCTAACACTTCTCCAGGATACCAGCAGTCAGTCACCATAACACAATGAGATCACTCAGCATGCCGAGCAGAGCAATACAATCACAGCCATGTGTCTGTTATACAAAACCTCCATATGTATAGCCGTATTCCCGGGAGACCCTTGTGACTTGTGCCCCATGCATCCACCTGAACCTCCATCAGAAAGAGGAGTCAATGCTCCAGATTCTAGGCGTGTGCCTGTAAACCCTGCATAGAGAATTGGTGGTTCTTTTGCAATGTGGTCACTGCAATGTGCTGAAATATTACCAGGCAGACAAAGACACTCCCCATCACCTGCATGGAGAAACGGAAGAGAAGAGAATCTACAGAGGGTTGGTTTAATGATGGTGTCTGGGAGGATCTGCTGCACTAATAACTCTCTTAGTTATTATTTTATACATTTCAGAGGTGTGTCAGGACTAATCACTTCCCTAATCTTATTTCCAGCCAAACTGAAGAAGACGACACATAACAGATCATCAGGTTAGTAGGACATCTGCGTTTGATATGAAATATCTTCTGGGTGAACATTTTGTTCTGTTGTAGCCTGGATCAGTGGCAGAACTACCAGGGTTGTAAAGGTCACACTTGCGACTGGGCTCTGGTGTTCCACCACCATGGGGGGGGCCCCAAGACGGCAGGAAGGCGGTCCCACTGCAGAGTATGGTTTCGGTTCACACTGCTGTGACCTGAAAGTCATGTGACCTGCTTGCAATTTCCTTGCCACTTCCTTTGCGACTTTTTTGGCAATCTTGTGATTTGACCTTGCCATCTATGGCATTCAAATTGCACCAAAGTTGCAGAAAAGTAGTGCATGAACCTTTTTTTTGTATGTAAAGGGGTAGTGCTGCGCTGTATCTTAGAGGTATATTGTGTCCGTACCACAAACAATTGTATAAATATAAAGTGCTGTAATAAAGTGAGTAATAGTGCATAAAGTGCAGTGAGCTCCTAAACAGCTCAAAATAAAATCGCATATGTAGAAATAACTTATAAATGGTAAAATATATAGTGACTCGTGTGTTGTTAGGATAGGATTCCTAAAAATCTATAATATAAGACTCAATGCAAGAAATAGGTTTAAATTCCATAAAATGACCGGTGTGCTACTTTAGTTAGAGTGGTTCAACATATGCCGATAAATACGAATAAAATCAAATAAAATCGCATATAATCGCATAAAATCGTATATAATCGCATAAAATCACATATGATCGCATAAGGTTTCAAAGATCACATAGCATTCCAATGAAGTGCATATAGTCACATAAAGCTGTAAAATCGCATGGAATCATATATAATTGCATAAAAACGTACAATCAAACGTTGACATAAAGGAAGGTGAGGGGTAGTGAAAAAATATATAAAAGCACAGAGGTGTAGGTCCGTGAGGTCAATCCTAGCTCAGCTTGACCTATGGTGCAATATATAGTGACTTCGGTGTCTAAAAACATATAGTGAATGTTGCTGGTGCTTATTTTTTTTCTCCAAGGTGGTGGTGCATTCAGTGGTCTAGTAGTTTTCCTCCTGGTTATAGTATGGGTGGCCCCTTACCTTACCGCTGTAAGGTAACAGCATTAAACGATGTATGGGCTCCAGGCGGGCCTCTGCTTCTCCATGGTGGCGTCCTCTTATTGGGGTCCCGCTCCTAGGGGGTCCTGGTCCTAGTGTGGGGGGGGGGGGTCCCGGTCCTAGGGGGTCCTGGTCCTAGTGGGGGGTTCTTTCTGGGAAAGGTCCCTCTGCTGCCTGGCTGCTCACAAATGTACCTCACAGGGTTTGGGTGGGGTGAAGAGAAAGCGCTCGATAGTGTAGTAATTTATGGCAAACGGTTTTATTTCATAACAATAAAAATAAAGACTCACATTTCATTTAGGTCACTGTGCATATTAAAAACGAGCGCCGAGCTCGTACCTCGCTTCCGGTATCTCAAATGTCTGGGACGTCCCAGACATTTGAGATACCGGAAGCGAGGTACGAGCTCGGCGCTCGTTTTTAATATGATATGATACCACGTTTTTTAGAGATAACCATCTTACCAATTCATGAACCTTTTTTTGTTGCTACGACTTGAATTGCATTGATTAAGATGGCCCCCCTTGAAATGTTATGCGTTTTGACTTGTCATGCGACTTTATGTGTTGAAAGTCACATGATAAGTCACAGCAGTGTGAACTGGGGCTTATAAAGGACCCCATCATATGAGCAAGTGGGAAGGGCCCTGGCCTCAGAGGAAAGCCCTCGGCCTCAGAGGGAATGGCCCTGGGACCAGAGGAAAGGACCCTGGGACCAATGGAAAGGGCCCCTAGATGTTCTAGTTATGCCTCTGGTCTGGATGGAGTGTCCATAGTTTAGATACTTTCACAATTTTCCTGTGTTTTTTTTTTTGTTTTTGTTTTTTGGGATATCTTCCTAGGGTTACATTCTTGGGATTTATTGTTAGAATTCAATATTTCCAACAGTGTCATATAAATACTATTTCATGTGTATATGAGGAATAAAATATTCTAATTTCTCTCATAAAGACTTCAGAAAGGGATACAGATCGTCTGCGAAACAGAAGTTTCAGAGGATTAAACACTATAATTCCCGTATGGGGGAGGCTGTTCATCTAAAGAAAAGATTCACCACGTTATTGATGAGAAAGGGACCCCAGAATAAAAAGCGAAAAGAGTATGAAATAAGGTGTTCAAGAAGAACACATCTACAGATCATAGAGAAAAGACAAGATGAATACTCTCCAACCACAATCCAGACCCTCTTTGACCCTGATGAAAATGGTTTCATCCCTAAGGTTGTGGTGTTAGAAGGACCTGCGGGTATTGGAAAAACAATGACCTCCAAGAAGATCATGCTTGACTGGGCCTCTGAAGATCTCTACCAAGACAAGTTTGACTTTGTGTTTTACCTGAACTGTAGAGAAATCATCACCATCCCTGGAGACATAAGCCTTGTGGGACTTTTATCCAGAACCTGTGGACTGAGTTCAGAAGACCTGGTGTCTATTCTGAAGGACCCCGGAAGTCAGAGAAAACTTCTCACCATAGTTGATGGGTTTGATGAACTGAGGTGGACTCTGGAGGAGAAATCTGAGGGCTGTCCTGACATTTCTATGGAAGCCCACAAAGAAATAATTCTCCAAAGCTTGTTCAGGGGACATGTTCTCCCAGAATCTTCTCTGATCATCACCACAAGGCCACTGGCCATGGAGAAACTTAACACATTCATCGCTGATTCTCGCAATGTGGAAATCCAGGGATTTACAAGGGAAGATCGAGAGGAATATGTCCATAGATTCTATGGAAATAAAGAAGATGCAGACAAGGTTCTCAGTATAATAAAAGAAAATGAGGTTTTGTACACCATGTGTGCCGTCCCCATCACATGCTGGAGTGTCTGCACTGCAATGAAACAAGAAGTAAGAAAAGATTTGGGCTTAATCCAATGTATTACGATGACTTCAATTTACCTTCTCTACCTGGAGGTTTTACTAACCCACCACAGCAAGAAGGAGCAGTCTGTACCCAGTAAACAAACCTGTCTGAAGAAGCTGTGTGCTCTGGCCAATCAGGGGGTCAGGAACCTACAAATCTTATTTGAGAAGAAAGATCTAGAAAGACATGGACTTTCTCTATCTGAGGTGGAGTCTGTATTTCTGAATGAGAACATCTTTCCTTGTCAGGTCGACACCCAGACCCGCTACAGCTTCATCCACCCAAGTGTACAGGAGTTCCTCGCTGCTCTCTATTATGTGCTGGATGATGGGTTTGGATTTATGAAAGGTGCTTTCCTCCCAGAGATCTGTAAATTGAGATCATTCCGTGGCTTAGCTTTACAATTCCTGTTTGGTCTCCTACATGAAAAGCCATTGAAGACATTCTCTGAGACCACAGGAATCACCATCCCACTCCGAGCCAGACCTGCAATGATAAAATGGGCCAAGAAGCACATCAAACAGACTTTCTATATTCCAACCATCTCCTGTCTGTACGAGACTCAGGATGAGAACTTCATTAGGAGAGTCATGTCTCGTTTTTCCAGTTTGGAGTTGCATGGATATCGTACTGCTCACTTTTGGAAGAATAGAAATTATTGCAAGCAGCTGAGATATTGCTTGAAGAATTTGGAGAGAGAAAATGTTCAGTCTTTGAAGGTTCAGAAAATCATTGTGGATCCAGAGTGTCAAAAAGTTCTATCTCCATTACTACACAGTTGTCAGGAGGTCAAGTAAGTAAGTGTGAGGATATCCCAACTGAATTCAGAGAATGGGCAGGAACCTTCGTACAGTATACCAGTGATTATCAGACATGTTCTCCGGCATCTACCACACTTGTAATGCCCCTTTCACATGGGGTGGGCTGAGGCTGCTATATGTTTGCTCAGCAGGGGATCTCTCCTCTGGTCCCCATCAGTGTTGGTCATCTTACTTTAAAAAAGTAATTAGTTAAGTTACAAATTACTTCTCCCAAAAAGTTATTGCGTTTAGTAACTCAGTTACTACATTGGAAAAGTAATTAGTTACGCAGCAAAGTAACTGACTTTTTTTTTAAATATTCTATACGTGTAACTAAGGGGCGGGTCTAGTATTACTGTAACCAAGGGCGCATTTATTATTATTGTTATATATCGTGTAACCAAGGGGCTGCTCTATTATTACTCTAACCAAGGGCAGATCTGTTATAGCGTGTAAGCAAGTGGCGGGTCTATTATTATTATATCGTGTAAGGGGCGGGTCTATTATTATTATTATTATTATATTGTGTAAGTGGCGGATGGCTACAGAAGAGGGCGAATGTTAAATTAATGGGCAGAGCTCGATATATAACAATAATAATAAATGCGCCCCTTGGTTACAGTAATATTAGACCCGCCCCTTACTTACACCATAGACGCCCCATGCAGAGTAGCACGAGCATCGGGAGCGTGCGGCATCGCCTCGTACAATTACATGTTAACTGCTCCTGCACGGTGTAGAGTTCACTCAGAGCTGTTTAGGTTCGGAAATTTTCGGAAGCTTCGTAGTCCTTCGTACTGCGCAAGCCCTGCGCCTGCGCAGTACAGGGGGTCCTTATCCAGTGGGGGAACTTTTTCGGCAGGACACCGAAATTACACTACTGCCATCTAGTGGCGGTAGATGTAATTGAGGTAACTAAGCCAAAGTAATGGGAACTGAGTTACCATGAGGGAAAAGTAATCAGTTAGATTACTCGTTACCCTCTAAAGTAACTGCGTTAGGTAACTCCGTTTATTTTAACTCAGTTACTTACATCACTGGCCCCCACTAAGCAGGCGGATGGCAAGTCTGTGTGTAGACTGCCTCCTCTATGAGTAGCTGCATGTGAACAGACCACCTGTCCATTTTTTACAGTTTACACAGAATTCACAAAAATTCTAAGCAATGTTTGTAATGTGTGTGAGATGTCAGTTTCTATATGCTGCCTTTCACACGGTGAGTGTAACATTCTCTAACATTCCATCCTAAGAGAAAATGCTCATGAGAACATTCGACCAGAAGAGGAAATAATGTGAGGAAGAGCCGATCTCAGTGTATGGAGATTCCCGTGCTCAGCACTGACAGTGTAATGATAAGAAAAGAGGGAGCTGCTATACAGAATGGATACAATCCAGTGTAATCCCCCATTCACATACAGGTGTGGCCCCTGCAGATAAAGACTACAAGATCAGCTCTAAGCAAAAATGACAAGAACTGTGCAGCTTTCCCTTTGATTATCCAACAAGAGACATAGAAAGCGCAACCTAGAGCAATAAAAACTTTTACTTGGCTGACATAACCACACAACATGAAATGCTATCACATGATCAATGGATAAATCATTCCTAAAGGCTGCTTTCACACTGAGGCATTTTACAGGCGCTATAATGCTAAAAACAGCGCCTGCATAGCGCCTGTAAAAAGCTTCTCCTCTCACTCCAGTGTGAAAGCCCGAGTGCTTTCACACTGGAGCGGTGCGCTGGCAGGACGCTAAAAAAAGCCCTGCAAGCAGCATCTTTGAGGCACTGTACGAGCGGTGTATACACCACTCCTACAGCGCCCCTGCCCATTTAAATCAATGGGCAGCGCTGCTGAAGTGCTTTGCGAACACTTTGTGGGTGCTTTTAACCCTTTTTTCGGCCATTAGCAGGGGTTAAAAGCTCCCTGCTAGCGGCCAAAAAGCGCCGCAAAAAGGACGGTAAAAAATAGCGGGGCTTTACCGCCGACTAGACATGTGCACAAAAAAAAAATTGGTTTATTTACGTTTCGTTTTTTTTTTCGTTTCCGAAAAAAATGTGTTTATTTTTGTTTTTTTTCGTTTCCGTTGATTCGTAACGATTCGTACATTCGTAAGTCGCCTGTGTTCGTATTCGTAACGATTCGTACATTCGTAAGAGTTATTTTTTCGTTGATTTGTTTTTTCGTTAGTTTAATTTTCGGACGCATTCGTATTTATTCGTACATTCGTAACATTCGTAACATTTGTAGATTCGTAATCGGAGCATAATTCATAATTTTATGTAATGTGTATGCTATTATTCCATTTTAATAATTTACGAATCGAGAAAAAAAGTTACGAATCGAAAAAAAAAAGTTACGAATCGAAAAAAAAGTTACGAATGTACGAATTTTTTGTTCAATCCATTCGAAGCACGTTAAGCAACGCCATTGTAAGAGACACGGAAAATTACGAATTGAAAAAAAAAAGTTACGAATTGAAAAAAAAAAGTTACGAATCGAAAAAAAAAGTTACGAATCGAAAAAAAAAGTTACGAATGTACACATTTTTTTGTTCAATCCATTCGAAGCACGTTAAGCAGCGCCATTGTAAGGGACGCGGAAAATTACCAATTCAACAAAAAAAAAAGTTACGAATGTACAAATTTTTTCGTTCGTTTTCGTTTTTCGGATTTTCTTCATTAGTACATTCGTTGTTTTTAATTATTTTTTTTTCGGATTTTCATTGTTTTTTTCGGATTCATTCAATTCGAATGATTCGATAATCGGATTCGTAGGATTCGAACGATTCGTTCATTCGGACGAAAATGAATGAACGAAAAAAACGAAAAACAAACAAAAAAAAGAAACGAATTGCACATGTCTACCGCCAACGCCCCCAGTGGGGAAGTAGCCTAACATATGCACTATGATCAGCAGCCCATCCTAAGAGTAATGCGGCGTACACACGGTCGGAATTTCCGGTGGAAACAGTCCAATGGGAGCTTTTCATCGGATTTTCCGACCGTGTGTATGCCCATCGGTCTTTTTCTGTTGGAATTTCCGACGGACTTTGGATTGAGAACCTGTTCTTAATTTTTCCGACGGAAAACCTTTCTATCGGATTTTCCGATCGTGTGTATGCAATTCCGACACGCAAAATTCCGACGCATGCTCGGAAAACAATTTGACGCATGCTCAGAAGTATTAAACTTTCCTTTTATAGTGCTGTCGAACGTGTTGTATGCCGCTGTGTTATTGACCGTCGGAATTTGGTGTGACCGTGTGTAGGCAACACAGCTTGAGCGGAATTTCGTTGGAAAAACCGTCACAGCTTTTTCCGATGAGAATTCCGATTGTGTGTACGCGGCATAACTCTTGTCTGACCATCTGTGATCCTCTGATGTTCAGCTGAAGGTGTAACACACCGGCGAGCCGAGTACACAGTACACTCGGCTCGGTCTTTTTTGGCAGTGCTCGCTCCAGAGACAGCAGGGAGGCGGAACGGCGTGACTGCGAGCGCTCTGTCTTTTTCAGGGGCGATTGGTCTTTTTCGGCAGTGCTCTGTATTTTTCAGCGCCGCTTGGTATTTTTCGGTGCCGTTCTGTATTTTTCAGCTCACAGACAGTGGGGATCGGCGTATAACACGCACCCACGATTTCCCCCTGATTTTAACCACTTGCCGACCGGCGCACGACGATATACGTCGACAGAATGGAACGTACAGGCAGGAGGGCGTATATATAAGTCCCTCCTTTAGCCTGTCCGTGCCATCGGGAGCGCGCCGGGAGCGGCGCGCTCCCGCGCCGGTCGGGACCCCCCGTGAGTCCGATCGCGGTCCCCGCGGACTCGATCGCCGTGGGGACCCCCGCGATCGTCTCACGGGGCGGCTGAACGGGGAGATGCCGAGATAAACAGCATCTCCCCGTTCTGCCTAGCAACTAGTGACGCCGATCTCTGCTCCCTGTGATTGGAGCAGAGATCAGCATTCACTAGCTGACAGCCACGCCCCCCCACAGTAAAAAACACACCCCTAGACATGCTTAACTCTTACACTGCCCCCTTGTGGTTAACCCCTTCACTGCCAGTGTCATTTATACAGAAATCAATGCATTTAAATGCATTAATTGCTGTAAAAATGACAATGGTCCCAAAAATGTGTCAAAATGTCCGATGTGTCCGCCATAATGTCGCAGTCACAAAAAAAAATCGCAGATCTCCGCCATTACTAATAAAAAAAAAATATTAATAAAAATGCTATAAAACTATCCCCTATCTTGTAAACGCTATAACTTCTGCGCAAACCGATCAATAATCGCTTATTGCGATTTTTTTTACCAAAAATATGTAGAAGAATACGTATCGGCCTAAACTGAGGAAAAAAAATGTTTTTTTATATATTTTTTGGGGATATTTATTATAGCAAAAAATAAAAAATAATGCATTTTTTTCAAAATTGTCGCTCTATTTTTGTTTATATAGCGCAAAAAATAAAAACCGCAGGGGCGATCAAATACCACCAAAAGAAAGCTCTATTTGTGGGAAAAAAAGGACGTCAATTTTGTTTGGGAGCCACGTCGCACGACCGCGCAATTGTCAGTTAAATCGACGCAGTGCCGAATCGCAAAAAGGGGTCTGGTCCTTTGGCTGCAAATTGGTCCGGGGCTGAAAGTGGTTAAGGGGAAAAAAGTGCGTTTTATAGGCCGATAAATACGGTATATTCTAAAATTCCTCCAACTTGAAATCCTTTCCTCCACTACAAAGCCAATCTTTTCTCTCCCTGCAAATCTGTTCCTATTGGAGGCAGAAGGTTCCTCTTCATTTCTCCATTATCCTATCTTCCAATATACAGACCTCCAATAGGAAAGGATTCTAGCGGGGGTCTTGTCATTATCAATACATATATAGAGGGTTCCCCTAAAACTGTATGGGGGTGTGATGAACAGTGGGGTGAAATGATGAATACAATTCCTCACATTTAAATTCATAGCCCCCCCCCCCCCCCCCCGCCCCTCACCTCCCCCCCCCCCCCCCAGTATTGTGATTTTTCTATCCTATCAATAGATTGTATGACCCTCCCAGTTTGTTTGCACCTCGTAGAGTTTGTCCAGTGTTCAGCAGTGGTGCCATCCTGAGCTATCACCCTCCTCCCGCCGGGTCAGGTGTGATATGCCAGTCATTCATTGGTGGGAGGAATAGGTGTGCCCAATCAGCATGGGCACCGCCCCTCCATCCATACGTCTGCCCCCTAATCTACATGCAGGGTGCTGGACGCATGGATTCCAATGGTGGGGGGGGGGGGGGGTTGACGCACGTGATTAGAGCCAGAGGCTTTAATAGGCTTCAAAATAGGGTGAGCTCGGGGCGCAAAGCACTTAATATTTACTATTCTCACACTGATCCTTCTTCTGACCAATCAGGAAGCGGGTCATGAGACTCGTTTTCCAGTTGGCCGAAAGGAGAAGCGATCCCACTGGCCGAGGAGGGAGGAGACGCACGGCCGAGAACTGAGAGACTGACCCACAAGCCGACAAGTCCGATCCTTCCTCACCTCCATGCAGAGTGCTGTAAGCTCCTCCCGTGGCTGCAGAAGAGAGGAGCACACATTGATCACCACTGTGACACCTCCGCGGAGGTGTCACAGGGGCGATCGATTTTAACAGGGGTTCCCCCGACACTGGAGAACTTTTTCAAGGTTTCCCCTGTATTGTAAAGGTTGAGAAAGGACGCTTTTTCGAAATCACGCGGTTTCACAGCACATCGGCAGATGCTTGAGGGTGTCATTAACAAATAATGGCACTGCTGTGTATCTGCTAAAGGGCAGCATGTTTCTGTGGTGTCAGGAAATCGGTTACATCGGTGGTCAGTGTAAATCGTCTCATTACATTGGGGTTTGGTGTACAATCCTTTCATTCACACTAGTGGCCAGTGTGAAGGTCCCCCTTACATTAGTGGTCAGTGTAAATCGTCTCATTACATTGGGGTTTGGTGTACAATCCTTTCATTCACACAAGCGGCCAGTGTGAAGGTCCCCCTTACATCGGTGGTCAGTGTAAATCGTCTCATTACATTGGGGTTTGGTGTACAATCCTTTCATTCACACTAGTGGCCAGTGTGAAGGTCCCCCTTACATTAGTGGTCAGTGTAAATCCCTCCTTACATTGGTGGTTACTGTGAAAGCTTCTATTAGATTGGTGGTCAGTGTTGAAACACCTCTTTATATTTGTAGTCGGTAAAAAAATCAGCATTGCCATTGATCACACCCTCCCCTCCCCCCCAACACTCCAACTGATCCCTAGGAGTTTTCTGTCTATTGATGGGTTTCCTTCACCACCCCAGTCCATGGTGTGCAGGCAGTGAGGAGATGATGTGCTGTAACCTCTAGCAACCAAGCAGTGAGCAGTAATGATGTGCAGTAACCTCTAGCAACCAATAAGTGAGCAGTATTGATGTGCAGTAACCTCTAGCAACCAATAAGTGAGCAGTATTGATATACAGTAATCTCTAGCAACCAATCAACAAGCAGAAATCATGTGCTGTAACCTTTATCAACTAACCAGTGAGCAGTAATGTGTGCTGTAACCTTTAGCATCCAGTCAGTGAGCGGTAATGATACACTGTAACCTCTGGCAACCAATCGCAATGCTGCCTGATCTGATTCAGTAAACTGATCTTGAGCTGCTATTTATTGTATGTCTCGGAGCAAGTGGAGAGCGAAATTGCATGGGGGGGGGGGGCAAGAAAATGTTTGCCCAGGGTCCAATCAATATTAAAGACGACCCTGGTTACCGCTAATGGTACTGAAATTTAACCCCGAGCCACACTCGGGATTACCGCCAGGGAGGTTAATGTAAACCATATAACTGGGTAATGGCATTTATAGGTGAAGTTGATCCAGGGAGAATCCGATTGCCTCTCGGGGGGGATCAGGAAGGAATTTTTTCCCTGCTGCAGCAAATAGGATAAGGCTTTGCTGGGGTTTTTCGCCTTGTTTTCGATCAACTGTGGGTATAGGATTGTGTATATGGGATTGTATGATTGTTTTTTTGTTTTTTTTATTGGTTGAACTAGATTGACTTGTGTCTTTTTTCAACCTATGTAACTATGTTGATAAATGGAAACCCCTGTGTAGGTAGGATGAATGTTTTGTATTAGACATGTGCACAACAAAAAATTTGTTTATTTTCGTTTCGTTTTTTTCGTTTCCGAAAAAAATTAGTTTTTTTTTTTTCGTTTCGTTTTTTTCGTTTCCGTCGATTCGTAACGATTTGTACATTCGTAAGTCGTCGTTGTTCGGATTCGTAAAAATTCGTACATTCGTAAGTCGTCGGTGTTCGTATTCGTAACGATTCGTACATTCGTAAGAGTTATTTTTTCGTTGATTCGTTTTTTCGCTTCCGTCGATTCGTAACGATTCGTACATTCGTAAGTCGTCGTTGTTCGGATTCGTAACGATTCGTACATTCGTAAGTCGTCGGTGTTCGTATTCGTAACGATTCGTACATTCGTAAGAGTTATTTTTTCGTTGATTCGTTTTTTCGTTTCCGTCGATTCGTAACGATTCGTACATTCGTAAGTCGTCGTTGTTCGGATTCGTAACGATTCGTACATTCGTAAGTCGTCGGTGTTCGTATTCGTAACGATTCGTCCATTCGTAAGAGTTATTTTTTCGTTGATTTGTTTTTTCGTTAGTTAAATTTTTGGACGCATTCGTATTTATTCGTACATTCGTAACATTTGTAGATTCGTAATCGGAGCATAATTCATAATTTGATGTAATGTGTATGCTATTATTACATTTTAATAATTTACGAATCGAAAAAAAAAAGTTACGAATCGAAAAAAAAAAAGTTACGAATGTACGAATGTACGAATTTTTTGGTTCAATAGAGACACGGAAAATTACAAATCGAAAAAAAAAAAAAAAGTTACGAATCGAAAAAAAAAAGTTACGAATCGAAACAAAAGTTACGAATGTACGAATTTTTTGGTTCAATAGAGACATGGAAAATTACAAATCGAAAAAAAAAAAAAAAAAGTTACGAATCGAAAAAAAAGTTACGAATGTACGAATTTTTTGTTCAATAGAGACACGGAAAATTACAAATCGAAAAAAAATAAAAAAAGTTACGAATCGAAAAAAAAAAAATTACGAATCGAAACAAAAGTTACGAATGTACGAATTTTTTGGTTCAATAGAGACATGGAAAATTACAAATCGAAAAAAAAAAAAAAAGTTCAGAATCGAAAAAAAAAAAAGTTCCGAATGTACGAATTTTTTTGTTCAATCCATTCGAAGCACGTTTAGCAGCACCATTGTAAGGGACACGGAAAATTACCAATTCAACAAAAAAAAAAAGTTACGAATGTACGAATTTTTCGTTCTTTTTCGTTTTTCGGATTTTCTTCATTAGTACATTCGTTGTTTCTAATTTGTTTTTTTCGGATTTTCGTTGTTTTTCGGATTCGTTCGATTCGAATGATTCGTTACTCGGATTCGTACGATTCGTTACGATTCGTTATTCGGATTCGTACGATTCGAATGATTCGTTCATTCGTACGAAAACGAATGAACGAAAATAACGAAAAAAAAACGAAAAACGAAAAAAAAAAGAAACGAATTGCACATGTCTATTTTGTATATACTGTATATCGGGGGCTTCAAGGCCAACAATGAAAAGTCCTCATCAGGTCCAGTATGAGACTGTAGAGCCAGAGGGAAGGCAGCCATGTGGGATGGACATTTTTGGGTGTTACATGTTATTCTTGTTGTCAGAGGTCATACATTCTTGGCGAGAATTATTATCTCATTATTGTGTTTTAGATTTTGGGGTTGTATTATTCCCAGTAAAGATTGCCCAGGAGAGGACAAAGCAGGATATGAAGAGTCCTTCTCTTCGGAAGATATAATGAAGTCTGATACTCTTTCCTTTCTGATGAACCCGGAGAGTAAAATCCAGGAATTATGGTAAGAGAAAAGTGTGATCCTATAGTGATTGGGACATGTGACATCTTGTGATTGTTCCCTTCTCTAATGCGGCGTACACACGGTCGGAATTTCTGATGGAAACAGTCCGATGGGAGCTTTTCATCGGATTTTCCGAGCGTGTGTATGCCCATCGGTCTTTTTCTGTCGGAATTTCCGACGGACTTTGGATTGAGAACCTGTTCTTAATTTTTTCGACGGAAAACCTTTCTATCGGATTTTTTGATTGTGTGTATGCAATTCCGACACGCAAAGTTCCGACGCATGCTCGGAAACAATTTGACGCATGCTCGGAAACAATTTGACGCATGCTCGGAAGCATTAAACTTCCCTTTTTTAGTGCAGTCGAACATGTTTTATGCCGCGGTGTTATTGACTGTCAGAATTTGGTGTGATCGTGTTTAGGCAAGACAGTTTGAGCCTAATGCCCTAATGCCGCATACACACGATCGGAATCTCTAACAACAAATGTTCGATGGGACCTTGTTGTCGGAAATTCCGACTGTGTGTAGGCTCCATCGGACATTTGCTGTCGGAATTTCCGACAACAAAAATTTGAGAGCTGGATCTCAAATTTTCCGTCATCAAAATCCGTTGTGGTAAATTCCGATCGTGTGCACACAATTCCGACACGCACAAAATTCCACGCTTGCTCGGAATAAAGCAGAAGAGCCGCACTGGCTATTGAACTTCATTTTACTCAGCTCGTCGTACGTGTTGTACGTCACCGCGTTCTTGGCGTTCGGAAATTTCCGACAACATTTGTGTGACCGTGTGTATGCAAGACAAGTTTGAGCCAACATCCGTTGGAAGAAATCCCATGGATTTTGTTGTCGGAATGTCCGATTGTGTATATGCGGCATAAGAGTTTTCGGTAGTTCCATAATATACTATCTTGTGTCTGTATTTGCCTCTGCAGGTTGGAGGAATGTGGTTTGACTTCCTCCTGCTGTGATGATCTCCAATCCATTCTTATCAATAACCGATCCCTCACCAAACTGCGTTTATCACAAAATAATCTGGAAGACTCTGGAATGAAACGTCTATGTGAGGGGCTCAGACATCCTGGCTGTACTCTGCAGGAGCTGAGGTGAGAATTATCCTATAAATGATATAATATTCTGAGGGATTCTGGTATACATCTTCTACGCGAGGGACTAATGCCGCGTACACACGTTCGGACTTTGTCCGCCGGACCTAGCCCAGCGGACAAACCGCCGGACTTTCCAGCGGGGCTTCGCCGGACTTTCCCAGAGTGTGACTTGCCCACACACGCCCGGACTTCTCCGGCGGACAATCCGCGGGAAAAAGTCCGCGGGACTTTTGAAAATGAACGAACTTGCCCACACACGGAGCAGTCCGTTCATTTAGAACGTAACTGCAGGTAGACGGGGCTCACAAAGGCAGTGAATGCCGCCGCGCTAGCCCCGTCACCTGGTATGGATTTAAAGGGAATCCCCACGCAGAAAAAACAGCGTGGGGGTCCCCCCAAATCCATCTCAGACCCTTATCCGAGCACGCAGCCCGGCAGGCCAGGAAAGGGGTGGGGACGAGCGAGCGCCCCCCCCCCTCCTGAGCCATACCAGGCCGTGTGCCCTCAACATGGGGGGTGCCCTGGGGAAAGGGGGGCCGTGCGGCCCCCCCACCCCAAAGCACCTTGTCCCCATGTTGATGAGGACAAGGGCCTCTTCCTGACAACCCTGGCCATTGGTTGTCGGGGTCTGCGGGCGGGGGGCTTATCGGAATCTGGGAGCCCCCTTTAATAAGGGGCCCCCAGATCCCGGCCCCCCACCCTATGTGAATGAGTATGGGGTACGATGTACCCCTACCCATTCACCTAAGGTGTAAAGTGTAAATAAAAAAAACACAAATTTTAAAAAAAATATTTTATTGCACTGCTCCGGGGGTCTTCTTCCGTCTTGGGGGGTCTTCTCGCCGACTCCTCCGCTATTTACCTAGCCCTTTTACCGAGCAGAGGAGCCCAGCTACCTTCTTCGTCGTCGACGCCATCGCCAGGGGGTCTCGATCCGTCTTCCGGGGTCTCTTCTGTTCTTGCCGCTGTCACGTGCTAAATGAACGGACTTTCCGATGATCGGCAAGTCCGTTCATTTCCAAAAGTCCGGCGGACTAGCATACTAACGGCGGGATTGTCCACTGGACTTGGCAGTCCGGCGGACAATCCCGCCGTTAGTATGCTAGTCCGCCGGACTTTTGGAAATGAACAGACTTGCCGATCATCGGAAAGTCCGTTCATAAGTCCGTTAATTTTAAAACAAAACTTAAAACCTAGTCCGCCGGACAATCCCGCGGCAAAGGCCCTTCGTGTGTATGCGGCATTAGAGATCCAGGATATATCCTGCAAGTGCTGAGGTGGAAATTATACTATAAATGATATGTAGCACTTACCCCCCGAAGACGCGGCTGAATTTTTCTGGGCTTATCGATTACCCCCTCCGCCTTGTAACTCGTTGTCCTTGTCTAGGGGTTCCCAGGGTTGATGACCCAATAACTGTAGAGACCGACACTTGCATTCCTTTTCAGGATTTTTATTTGCAAAAAAACTGTTGAACAAACTCAGTCTCTAAGTTGGGAATAGAGGGTATGAGGATGAAGTTTAGCTCAGGTGCTTGGAACTGCTGACTTCAATAAAAGTCTCTCTCTGTACACAATCCAGGGAATAGCCACTCCCAACTGGATTCTTTAATTGCTAGATAAATCCTTGAGCTTGGATCTAGCAACCAACAAGTAATTCTACCTTTGCAAAGTCTCTCACACAGACTTGGTTGAAACTTAGTTGTAACCGGAAGGTAGGTAGGAACTTTTCTTACTGTACCAGAATCTTTCAGCCGGTCCGGCGATACTGTAAGAACTGTGGATTCAATTAGTGTCCATGGCAGCTCAGCTTCCAGGCTCTTACTGAGCAACCAGCCTCATGCGTGGCCCTCTTACTGAAGAGTCCTCCCCTGGTTGCATGTAGAGTTGCCGGGCCTCTCCAAACCTGAGACGGCACCGGAACACCGTAGAGTCCTCCTTCCAGTTACTGCGCCTCGAACTAGCCAGTTCCGAGGCTCGGAAACGGTTGGATCCGCACCCCAGGCCACGAGGGCCTCTGGGGGGCTGGTCAGGAGGACCAGGACCATGGAGTCAGCAACAACTTCTGGACCGGAACCCCGAACCACGTGACTTCAGCACCTTAAATCGGTTCTGCACTGTCTGTAGTGTCTTTTTTTTTTTAGTGCCATACAATGGATTAGGAGATGTCATTTAACCACTTTCAGACCGGACCAATTTGCAGCCAAAGGACCAGGCCCCTTTTTGCGATTCGGCACTGCGTCGCTTTAACTGACAATTGCGCGGTCGTGCGACGTGGCTCCCAAACAAAATTGACGTCCTTTTTTTCCCACAAATAGAGCTTTCTTTTGGTAGTATTTGATCGCCCCTGCGGTTTTTATTTTTTGCGCTATAAACAAAAATAGAGCGACAATTTTGAAAAAAATGCATTATTTTTTATTTTTTGCTATAATAAATATCCCCCAAAAATATATAAAAAAACATTTTTTTTTCCTCAGTTTAGGCCGATACGTATTCTTCTACATATTTTTGGTAAAAAAAAATCGCAATAAGCGATTATTGATCGGTTTGCGCAGAAGTTATAGCGTTTACAAGATAGGGGATAGTTTTATAGCATTTTTCTTAATAATTTTTTTTTTATTATTAATGGCGGAGATCTGCGATTTTTTTTGGGACTGCGACATTATGGCGGACACATCGGACATTTTTGACACATTTTTGGGACCATTGTCATTTTTACAGCAATTAATGCATTTAAATGCATTGATTTCTGTATAAATGACACTGACAGTTTAGGGGTTAACCACAAGGTGGCAGTGTAGGGGTTAAGTATGCCTAGGGGTGTTTTTTTTACTGTGGGGGGGCGTGGCTGTCAGCTAGTGAATGCTGATCTCTGCTCCAATCACAGGGAGCAGAGATCGGCGTCACTAGTTGCTAGGCAGAACGGGGAAATGCTGTTTATCTCGGCATCTCCCCGTTCAGCCGCTCCGTGAGACGATCGCGGGAGTCCCCGCGGCGATCGAGTCCGCGGGGACCGCAGCCGGACTCACGGGGGTCCCGACCGGCGCGGGAGCGCGCCGCTCCCGGCGCGCTCCCGATGGCACGGACAGGCTAAAGGAGGGACGTATATATACGCCCTCCTGCCTGTACGTGCCATTCTGTCGACGTATATCGTCGTGCGCCGGTCGGCAAGTGGTTAAGTACTCACGTGTTCCGTTTCTCTAACTCACTGCTGCCGGTTTTCGTCATCTAAATTTAGTTATAAAACTCTTTCCTGCTGGTTGCCATCTTGCCTGTGGGCATGTGAAACCACACAGGCACTTCAGATTGCCCAACATGCACCGCCGTTACTGCAGCGATCTCGCGCGTGCGCAGTAACGGCAAAGTGTAGCTCACGTTTGCCGAAATCTCGCGAGATTTCGGCACATCTGCCAAAATTTGGCGAGATTTCGGCACATCTGCCAAAATCTCGCGAGATTTCGGAAGATGTAACCGAAATCTCGCGAGATTTCGGAAGATGTCCGCACTGACTCCTGGGATCAATGACACCAGATCCCAGGAGACAGTGCGGCATGACGAGGATCGATGCAGAGACCCCGCCCACCGCCGAAGAGACAGAGGAAAGAACGTCAGCAATTACAAGGTAAGTGGGAAAAAAAACACTTCATTTAGTACTCTTTGCCTGATTTGGAAGGCAAAGAGATTTACTAAGTGAAATGTGTGCAGGACCGCTTTAAGTACCCTCTCCCGGAATACACAGCGAGACAAACGTGCCCGCTGATTGGCTCCGAGCAGAGATTGGTACCCAATGCGTCCAACCAGACTGCGTTCTAAGACCTGTCACAGGTGCAAATCCCACCTATGACCAGGCAGAACCTCAATGCAGCCCAGCCAAACTGATGCCAAAGCATAATTTAGAACAATTAACCCCAAACTCAATTACAGTTTAAGGCAAAAACTAAATTTAGAGACATAGTTTCTTACCCAATTAACCACTTCAGCCCCGGAAGGCTTTACCCTCCTTAATGATCAGGCCATTTTTTGCGATACGGCACTGTGTCGCTTTAACTGACAATGGCGCGGTCGTGCCACGCTGTACCCAAACAAAATTGATGTCCTTTTTTTCCCACAAATAGAGCTTTGTTTTGGTGGTATTTTATCACCTCTGCGTTTCTTTTGTTTTTTTTTTTGCGCTATAAGCAAAAAAAAAAAAAAAAATCTATATATTTTACTTTCTGCTATAATACATATCCAAAAAATATATATATATATATATAAAATAATAATTTATTCATCAGTTTAGGCCGATATATATTCTTCTACATATTTTTGGTAAAAAAAAAAATCGCAATAAGCAAATATTGATTGGTTTGCGCAAAAGTTATAGCGTCTACAAAATAGGGGCTAGATTTATGGACTTTTAAATTATGGTTTTACTGGTAATAGCGGTGATCTGCGATTTTTAGCGGGAACTGAAGCATTGCAGCAGACAAATTTATCCCCAAGTGACAATTTTTAGGGACCAGTGACATTATTACAGTGATCAGTGATAAATATATGCATCTGATCAATGTGTAAATGACACTGGCAGGGAAGGGGTTAACACTGGGGGCGATCAAGGGGTTAAATGTGTTCCCTAGTGTGTGTGTTTAACTGTATGGGGACTGGACTGCCTGGGGCAACAAAGAGATCGCTGTTCCTGACCACTAGGAACAGCAGATCTCAATGTTGTTCCCCGTCAGAATGGGGATCTGCCTTGTTTGCCCAGGCAGATCCCTGTTCTGCCTCTGTACTAGGCGATCGCGGGTGGCCAGCAGACATCGAGTCCGTTGTTTCACGCAATAGAGTTGACCTGCCGCAGTATATATACTGTGGCTGGTCAGCAAGTGGTTAAACAAGGTTCAGATCTCTCCATCTACCAGACAAATGTTTCTTGAATACATAATTTAGAACTAGTGATGGGCTGAACACCCCCCCCCCCCCCCCCCGGTTTGGTTTGCACCAGAAGTTCTGACATGAGCCGCAAACCCTATTAAAGTCTATGGGACCCGAGCATGAAAAATCAAAAGCCCCCATTTTGAAGGCTTACATGCAAGTTATTGGCCATAAGAAGGGTATAGGGGCCCAGGTACTGACCTGGGGGAAATGTATCAATGTAAACCCCCACCCCAAAGCACCTTGTCCCCATGTTGATGGGACAAGGGCCTCTTCCCCACAACCCTGGGTGGTGGTTGTGAGGGTTTGCGGGAAGGGGGCTTATCGGAATCTGGAAACCCCCTTTAACAAGGGGGCCCCCCACATAACGCCCCCCATGTGAATGAGTATAGGGTACATTGTACCCCTACCCATTCACCAAAAAAGTGTCAAAAATAAATAAAAATCCCTTTATTAAAAATTAAAAAACAAAAAACCATGTACCCCATGTAGATCCTTTGCCAATCACAACGCCAACCGCACCGCCGGACCTGACAAAAAAAAGCTCCGCCCGTGACGAAGACTAACTGTCAACTGCCTGCTCCACCATGTGCCAGTTCTTTAATAGATAAGGGGCAGGACCACCTGGTGGCACCAATCCATGTGATATCACCGACCCAGCATGCACAGGGGGAGGGGCCTTGTCCCCATCCACATGGAGACAAGATGCTTTGGGGTGCCCATGTTGAGGGCTTGTGGCCTGGTATGGTTCGGGGGCCCCCTTTCCTTTCCTGCATGCTCAGATAAGGGTCTGGTATGGATTTTTTTTGGGGGGGGCCCACACCATTTTTTGTAATATTGCAAACTAACACATTACTCATTGAAATGATGTATGTAAAAAAAACAATAACTATTTACGGGTAATTCATGCCAAAACACCAGTGCTGCAAAAAGTGGTTGTAAACCCTTACAGACCACTTTGACCTACAGGTAAGCCTAGATTAAGGCTTACCTGTAGGTGCTAGAAATATCTCCTAAACCTACACGGTTTAGGAGATGTTTGCAAAAGACAGGCACCGCTGTCTGCGGCGCATGCACCGTAGACAGCGGAGCGCAGGCATGCAGGCATGCCGTTGCTAATGGCGATCCTGCCGTTAGCAGAGGCTCCTGCTCGCATTGCGCGGGAGTGACGTTATCGAAGCTCCGGCCAATTACAGCACCGGAGCCGCGATACCCGGAAAGGAAGATGGACACTTTGTGGAAGAGGGGACATCTGTGACAATGCAGGCTTTACCTATGCTTTACCTTTGCAGGGAAACAAAGAGGAAGTAAAACCCATCAGGGTTTACTTCCTCTTTCAGGTGTATATAAATAAGAGGAAAGTCTATATATCTGTGACCAGTCTTCCTCAATGATGGTGCCACCTCCAGTGTGTCACTACAAAATAAAGTGTGTGAGTCCTCCACCTCCATGCTTATAAAAATGCCCCCTCAGGTATTGGCCCCATATACAATATAGGTGTCATGTGCTTGCCCCCCCCCCTCTGGGTGCTCAATGGGCCCGGGGGACTTCCCACAAGATCACCTGTCACAAGTATGGGTTCCCTTTAACCACTTTCAGACCGGACCAATTTGCAGCCAAAGGACCAGGCCCCTTTTTGCGATTCGGCACTGCGTCGCTTTAGCTGACAATTGCGCGGTCGCGCGACGTGGCTCCAAAACAAAATTGACGTCCTTTTTTTCCCACAAATAGAGCTTTCTTTTGGTGGTATTTGATCCATATTTGTTGCGCTATAAACAAAAAAGTGCGACAATTTTGAAAAAAAACGCATTCTTTTTTATTTTTTGCTATAATAAATATCCCCCAAAAATATATAAAAAACATTTTTTTTCCTCAGTTTAGGCCGATACGTATTCTTCTACATATTTTTGGTAAAAAAAAAATCGCAATAGGCGATTATTGATTGGTTTGCGCAGAAGTTATAGCGTTTACAAGATAGGGGATAGTTTTATAGCATTTTTATTAATATTTTTTTTTTATTAGTAATGTCGCGATCATCGATTTTTATTGTGACTGCGACATTATGGCGGACACATCGGAAATTTTTGACACATTTTTGGGACCATTGTCATTTATACAGCAATCAATGCTATTTAAATGCATTGATTCCTGTATAAATGACACTGGAAGTGAAGGGGTTAACCACAAGGGGGCAGTGTAGGGGTTAAGTATGCCTAGGGGTGTGTTTCTTACTGTGGGGGGGGGGGGGCGTGGCTGTCAGCTAATGAATGCTGATCTCTGCTCCAATCACAGGGAGCAGAGATCGGCGTCACTAGTTGCTAGGCAGAACGGGGAGATGCTGTGTATTTCCGCATCTCCCCGTTCAGCCTTCCCGTGAGACGATCGCGGGTTTCCCCGCGGCGATCGAGTCCGCGGGACCCGCGGTCGGCCTCTCGGGGGTTCCGACCGGCGTGCTCCCGATGGCACGGACGGCATTAAGGAGGGACTTATATATACGCCCTCCTGCCTGTCTGTGCCATTCTGCCGACATATATCGTCGTGCGCCGGTCGGGAACCGGTTAAGTGATCTGGTCTCTCTTTGATTGACTAGATATAGAACTCCAAACAAAACAATGCCACCAACAGTGAAGTACAGCATATCAAGCAGCCAATTGGACAATAGATAATATCACTCACCAGCACGCCTTCCTGTTTCAGTTACAGGCAGGAAATTACATCACCTGGTTCTGCCCGAGAATGTACCCGCAACAGTATAACTCCAGACTTATGCCGCGTACACACGATCGCGCATTCTGAAAAACAAATTCCATGTTTTTTTTTTACGACGGATGTTGGCTCAAACTTGTCTTGCATACACGCGGTCACACAAAGTTGGTCGGAAATTGCAAATGTCAAGAACGTGGTGACGTACAACACGTACGACGAGCCGAGAAAAATTAAGTTCAATAGCCAGTGCGGCTCTTCTGCTTGATTCTGAGTATGCGTGGAACTTTGTGCGTCGGAATTGTCTACACACGAGAACGGATTTTGTTGTCATAAAATTTGAGATCCAGATCACAAATTTTGTGTGACGGAAATTCTGATGGAAAATGTCCAATGGACCCTACACACGGTCGGAACTTCCGACAACAAGCTCCCATCGAACATTTGCCGTCGGAAAGTCCGACCGTGTGTACGCGGCATAAGACTTTTAAGGTGGGTGACAACTTGCCTCCATTTCACAGCGGAGGTCCAACCAATATTCCATTAAATCATCCATCCAAATGTCCCAACATTTAATTTTCTAAGACCCCGCCCACTTATTATTCATTGGATGTGTCTACTTCTACCCGTCACTGGAAGAACATTTAACCTCTCTTTTAGGGATGAGCCGAACACCCCCCCGTTCGGCTCGCACCAGAACCCGCGAACGGACCTAAAGTCCGTGCGAGCTTTAGAACCCTATTAGTTATAATGGATGCGAACGTTCGAAATTAAAAGTGCTCATTTTAAAGGCTAATATGCATGTTAATGTCATAAAAAGTGTTTGGGGACCTGGTCCTGCCCCAGGGGACATGTATCAATGCAAAAAATTTTTTTAAAAACGGCCGTTTTTTCAGGAGCAGTGATTTTAATAATGCTTAAATTGAAACAATAAAAGTGTAATATTCCTTTAAATTTCGTACCTGGGGGGTGTCTATAGTATGCCTGTAAAGGGGCGCATGTTTCCCGTGTTTAGAACTGTCTCTGCGCAAAGTGTCATTTTTGAAAGTAAAAAAGCTATTTAAAATCACTCGCGGCTAATGTTAATTCACGGCTCCCGTAACACAGAGAACAGTGATTCATTGAAACTCATTCATAAAAAAAAGTCATTGATAAAAAAAAAAAAAAATGAAAAAAAAAAAGCGTAGGGGTCCCCCCAAATTCAATAACCAGGCCCTTCAGGTCTGGGATGGATATTAAGGGGATCCCAGCCAAAAAAAAAAAAAAAAAATGGCGTAGGGTCCCCCTCAAAATCCATACCAGACCCTTGAGGTCTGGTATGGATTTTAAGGGGAACCCTAGCCAAAAAAAATGGCGTGGGGTCCCCCTCAAAATCCATACCAGACCCTTATCCGAGCACGCAACCTGGCAGGCCGCAGGAAAAGAGGGGGGGACGAGAGCGGCCCCCCCTCTCGCCTGAACCGTACCAGGCCACATGCCCTCAACATTGGGAGGATGCTTTGGGGGTCTAAGACCCCTAAAGCACCTTGTCCCCATGTTGATTAGGACAAGGGCCTCTTCCCCACAACCCTGGCCGGTGGTTGTGGGGGTCTGCGGGCGGGGGGCTTATCGGAATCTGGAAGCCCCCTTTAACAAGGGGACCCCCAGATCCCGGCCCCCCCCCTGTGTGAAATGGTAAGGGGGTACAAAAGTACCCCTACCATTTCACCAAAAAAGTGGCAAAAATGGTAAAAAGGACAGGAGACAGTCTTTGACAATTCCTTTATTAAAATCTTCTTTCTTCTTTCTTCATCCTTCGGATTCTTCATCTTCTCCTTCCTTCATCTTCTTCCATCTTCTTCTTCCATTTTCTTCTTCCTCCGATCCGCTTCTTCTTGCGCTGGTCTTCTCGTCCTTCTCGTCCGGCATCTTCTTCCGTCGGCGTCGGCGTCGGTGTCGGTGTCTTCTTGGGCCGCTCCGCGCAATGGGAGGCTCCCGCTGTGTGAGGCTCCGCTCCATCTGACAGGTCTTTTAAAACGGAGGGCACCTGGTGACCCCGCCCCCCTCTGACATCATGGGGAAAGCCATCATGGAATTCCCCATGACGTCCCTGTGCGTCAGAGGGGGCGGGGTCACCAGGTGCCCTCCATTATAAAAGACCTGTCAGACGGAGCGGAGCCTCACACAGCGGGAGCCTCCCATTGCGCGGAGCGGCCCAAGAAGAGACAGAGACACCGACGCCGACGCCGACGGAAGAAGATGCCGGACGAGAAGGACGAGAAGACCAGCGCAAGAAGAAGCGGATCGGAGGAAGAAGAAAATGGAAGAAGAAGATGGAAGAAGATGAAGGAAGGAGAAGATGAAGAAACCGAAGGATGAAGAAAGAAGAAAGAAGATTTTAATAAAGGAATTGTCAAAGACTGTCTCCTGTCCTTTTTACCATTTTTGCCACTTTTTTGGTGAAATGGTAGGGGTACTTTTGTACCCCCTTACCATTTCACACAGGGGGGGGGCCGGGATCTGGGGGTCCCCTTGTTAAAGGGGGCTTCCAGATTCCGATAAGCCCCCCGCCCGCAGACCCCCACAACCACCGGCCAGGGTTGTGGGGAAGAGGCCCTTGTCCTAATCAACATGGGGACAAGGTGCTTTAGGGGTCTTAGACCCCCAAAGCATCCTCCCAATGTTGAGGGCATGTGGCCTGGTACGGTTCAGGCGAGAGGGGGGGGCGCTCTCGTCCCCCCCTCTTTTCCTGCGGCCTGCCAGGTTGCGTGCTCGGATAAGGGTCTGGTATGGATTTTGAGGGGGACCCCACGCCATTTTTTTTGGCTAGGGTTCCCCTTAAAATCCATACCAGACCTCAAGGGTCTGGTATGGATTTTGAGGGGGACCCTACGCCATTTTTTTTTTTTTTTTTTGGCTGGGATCCCCCTTAATATCCATCCCAGACCTGAAGGGCCTGGTTATTGAATTTGGGGGGACCCCTACGCTTTTTTTTTTGTTTTTTATTAATGAATGACAGCTCTCTGTGTTACAGGAGCCATCAATTCATTAGCCGCGAGTGATTTAAATAGCTTTCTTCCTGCAAAAATGACACTTTTTTGCAGGGAAAGTTCTAAGCACAGGAAACCTGCCCTCCTTCACAGGCTACCTATAGACACCCCCCAGATGTGATACTGCAATGCTGTTCTAACAGCATGCACACACATATCCCCAGAAATAAAGAACATATTGTTGTCAGCAGTCAGCAGCACACTGACACGCTGACACTGTGAGTGAAACATAATATGCGAGGCCGCCGCCGCGGCGGCCTCTTATACCGTGGGGCGTGTATTAAAGCCCCTGAGCTATAATTGGCTACAGGCATCCTGCCTGTAGCCAATTATGGCTCTCCTCGCTGCCGGCGCTGTGATTGGCCAAGCATGCGGGGTCACAGTGCATGCTTGGCCAATCATCAGCCAGCATTGCACTGCGCGGGCCGCAATGCATTGCGGGGCCGCTCGCATCACACGAATTTGATGCGAGCGGTCCCAATAGTTCTGGGCTCGCCGAGCGAGCGAACACCCGGTGCTCGATTCGAACATGGGTTCGAATCGAACACCGGGCTCATCCTTACTCTCTTTCCTGCTTCTCCCTCCAGTGTCATTTGCTGTAATGGGACATTATCATGCTGCGATGATCTTTGCTCCGTTTTCTCCACAAACCAAACTCTGACCAGACTGTGGATGACATTGAATGGTGATAAGAAGATATCAGACTCAGAAATAGATCGTTGTTGTGAGGTCCTCCGGAATGCCGGCTTCACTGTGGAAAGAGGGTAAGAACTGTTATATTGGAGGTAACGCGCATACTAAATCTTAAAATGTGAATAGTAAAATGTAGACAACATTGGGTAGCGATGAGATGATGGAGGTGGGACGTTGTTGGGAGGTCTTCTGACACCCGGGCTGCTCTGTAATGAAAATGGAAGGACGGGTGACAAACATTCTATACAATTTCTGTAGAACCTATTGGAGGTCTCTGTAGTTATACAGATAATGAGAGAGATGATTGAGATTTCCTGTGCCAGTCACAGATTTCCCAGATGATGGAAAATGTATTCCTCATCCCAAGTTTTATCATTACAAATAGGGGATGAGGAAAATCAGATCCTTCACTAATATTAGGTTCTACAATCTTACACAAGGTTTACCATTAAAGAAAAATAACATTTAATTTAAATACCCCCATCCTCAACTGTATATCCAATATATCTGTATAAATACCCCCATCCTCCACTGTATATCCAATATATCTGTATAAATACCCCCATCCTCCACTGTATATCCAATATATCTGTATAAATACCCCCATCCTCCACTGTATATCCAATATATCTGTATAACTGAACCAATCAGATGTGTGTTCTCAGCCTGTACACATGACAGCCCAGAATACCAGGTATAGAGTCTGCTATGAGCGTATTGGCCCCTGTATGGTGATGGCCCCTCAGTATTAGGTGGGTAATGTGCAAGGTGGTGAGGGCCTATTAAAGGGGGATACCTTTCTAACCCCTAAAGTGTGAGGACAGAGGGGATGGTTTGGTATATTTGCATAGTGGGGTCAGTTATGAAGAGACACATCCCACCATCTCCATACAATCTACATCAGATCTACTCCCAGGATAGAAGACCACTGAAGGACATTGTACAGCTGCAGATTTGCACATCGTACACATATCCAGGAAGACAGAAAACGACTTCCTATTATTTTGTATACAAATGTCCCCCATTTATTACAGATCACAGTATGAGCTCCTACTTTTCCATCACTTCTTACATAGCAAAGTACATGCCCCCCCTTTTCCATAATTTCCTACTGAGTACAGTACAAGTCCACCCCCTCTTCCATTTTTCATCATTTCTTACAGAGCACAGTACGAGCTCCCCCTTTTCTAGCAATACTTACAAAGTACAGTACGAGCTCCCCCCCTTTTTCCATAATTTCTTACAGAACACAGAATGAGCGCCCCCCTCCCCCTTTTCCATCATTTCTTACAGAGCACAGTACAAGCCCCCCCCCCTTTTCCATCATTTCTTACAGAGAATAGTATGAGCTCCCCCCCTTTTTCATCATTTCTTAGAGAGAACAATACTAGCTCCCCTTTTTCCATAGTTTCTTACAGAGCACAGTATGAGTTCCCCATTTTCCATCATTCTTACAGAGCACAGTACAAGCCCCCCCCTTTTCCATTATTTCTTACAGAGAATAGTACGAGCCCCCCCCCTTTTCCATCATTTCTTACAAAGCACAGTACGAGCTCCCCCTTTTCCGTTATTTCTTACAGAGCACAGTACGATCTCCCCCTTTTCCATTATTTCTTACAGAGCACAGTACAAGCCCCCCCCCCCTTTCCATTATTTCTTACAGAGCACAGTACAAGCCCCCCCCCCTTTTCCATTATTTCTTACAGAGCACAGTACAAGCCCCCCCCCCTTTTCCATTATTTCTTACAGAGCACAGTACAAGCCCCCCCTTTCCATAATTTCTTACAGAGAATAGTACGAGCCCCCCCCCCCCCCCCCCCCTTTTCCATCATTTCTTACAGAGAACAATACTAGCTCCCCTTTTTCCATTATTTCTTACAGAGCACAGTATGAGTTCCCCATTTCCCATCATTCTTACAAAGCACAGTACGAGTCCCCCCCTTTTCCATTATTTCTTACAGAGCACAGTACAATCTCCCCCTTTTCCATTATTTCTTACAGAGCACAGTACAAGCCCCCCCCCCTTTTCCATTATTTCTTACAGAGCACAGTACAAGCCCCCCCCCCCCCCTTTCCATCATTTCTTACAGAGCACAATACAAGCCCCCCCCCCCTTTCCCATCATTTCTTACAGAGAATAGTATGAGCTCCCCCCCTTTTCCATCATTTCTTACAGAGAACAATACTAGCTCCCCTTTTTTCATAGTTTCTTACAGAGCACAGTATGAGTTCCCCATTTTCCATCATTCTTACAGAGCACAGTACGAGCCCCCCCCCCTTTTCCATCATTTCTTACAGAGAATAGTACGACCCCCCCCCCTTTTCCATCATTTCTTACAGAGAACAATACTAGCTCCCCTTTTTCCATTATTTCTTACAGAGCACAGTATGAGTTCCCCATTTCCCATCATTCTTACAAAGCACAGTACGAGCTCCCCCTTTTCCGTTATTTCTTACAGAGCACAGTACAATCTCCCCCTTTTCCATTATTTCTTACAGAGCACAGTACAAGCCCCCCCCCCCTTTTCCATTATTTCTTGCAGAGCACAGTACAAGCCCCCCCCCCTTCTATTATTTCTTACAGAGCACAGTACGAGCCCCCCACCTTTTCCATAATTCTTACAGAACACAGTACAAGCTCCCCCCCTTTTCCAATCATTTCTTACATAGCACAGTACAAGCTCCCCCCCTTTTCCAATCATTTCTTACATAGCACAGTACGAGCTCCCCCCCTTTTCCATCATTTCTTACAGAGCACAGTACAAGCACCCCCTTTTTTAATCATTTCTAACGGAGCACAGTATGAGCTCCCCTTTTCCATCATTTCTTATGCTGCGTACATGCGACCAGACTTTCCGTCAGAAAAGGTCAGACGGTCTTCCCGACGGATTTCCGACGGAGTTTCTGAACGAACGGACTTGCCCACACATGAACGGACCAAAGTCTGTTCTTTTTGAACATGATGACGTACGACGGGACTAGAAAAGGAAGTTTAATAGCCAGTAGCCAATAGCTGCCCCTGCATCGTATTTGGTCTGTCGGACCAGCATACAGATGAACGGTTTTCCCCTTTAGGAATTGATTCCGTCTGAAAGATTTGAAACATGTTCTATTTCTAGGTCCGTCTGAATTTTTTTCGGAAAACTATCGGATTATCCCACACGCGATCAGAATATCCGACGGAATGATTCCGTCTGACCTTTTCTGACGGAAAGTCCGGTCGTGTGTACGCGGCATGACAGAGCACAATACTAGCTCCCCTTTTTCCATAGTTTCTTACGGAGCATTCCCCATTTTCCATCATCACAGGAGCATTTTCTCATCTAACACTCTCATTTTATTCCCCTATGAAGGATTAGAAGTTGGTGGCTTGTATCTATACACAGAAGAAGATAAGAAAATGGTCTGTGGGAGCCGCCCCCCCCCCCCCCCCCCCGCAGGTAATACACAGATCCTGATTAAGAGAATGTCCAGAGTGGAATTATATCCGAATAACCTGTTCATGACGCTGATTATTCATTATTTTCCTTTTCTTCACATACAGATGATGATGATTCTGCTGACTGATATCTACTGAACGTTATTCCGGAATGATCTGAGCGGCTATCTGTCCTTCCTCCGATTCCTACATTTTATATTGTATGGTTAATTTATTCATATATTACATAATACAATTGTGATTTTTGGATCTTCACACCAAAACTGCCACTATTGATGAGACCAGCACGCTGGGAAATTCCTGTTCATGGGGGGAGGGGGGGTTAGATCTCCATGCTTCATCACAATTCTCCTCTGTGGATGGATGAGGATGGTGGGGGCCAATCTCTATCCTTCAGCACAATTCTCCTCTGTGAATAGATGAGGACAGTGGGGGAAAATCTCTATCTTTCAACCCAATTCTCCTCTGTGGACGGATGAGGACAGTGGGGGCAAATCTCTATCCTTCAACCCAATTCTCCTCTGTGGACGGATGAGGACAGCGTGGGCCGATCTTCTTCCTTCATTGCAATTCTCCTCTGTGGACGGAAGAGGACAGTGTGGGCCGGTCTCCATCCTTCATCACAATTATCCACTGTGAATGGATGAGGACAGTGGGGGTGATCTCCATCCTTCATCACAATTCTCCTCTGTGAATGGATGAGGACAGTGGGGGCGATCTCAGTCATTTATCCCAATTTTCCTCTGTGGAGGAATGAGGACAGTAGGTTGTGATCTCCATCCTTCATTCCAATTCTCCTCTGTGGAGAGTCTAATGCCCCGTACACACGGTCGGAAATTCCGACCACAAAATCTGTCGGATTTTTTCAGATGGATTTTGTCCGAAACTGGTGTTGCATACACACGGTCGGACAAAGTTGTCAGAAAATCTGATCATTCTGAACGTGGTGACGTTCGTTACGTACGACGAAACTACGTAGAGGCTATTAGCCAATAGGTTTGGTCTCCTAATTTGATCTGAGCATGCGTGGCACTTTGTCCGTCGGAATTCTCTACACACGATTGGAAAAAGTCCGATCAGATTTTGTTGTCGGAAAATTTGAGAGCAGGATCTCAAAATTCCGACGGAAAAAGTCCGATGGAGCCCACACACGGTCGGATTTTACGACAACATGGTCCGATCGGACATTTTCCGTCGAAATTTCCGACCGTGTGTACGGGGCATAAGAGATCGAAGTCTAAGAGATGGGGGTCCAGGGGATCAGAGTCTAAGAGATCAAAGTCTAGGAGACGGGTGTCCAGGGGATCAGAGTCTAAGAGATCAAAGTCTAGGAGACGGGGGTCCAGGGGATCAGAGTCTACGAGATCAAAGTCTAGGAGACGGGGGTCCAGGGGATCAAAGTCTACGAGATCGAAGTCTAGGAGACCGGGGTCCAGGGGATCAGAGTCTAGGAGACGGGGGTCCAGGGGATCAGAGTCTACGAGATCAAAGTCTAGGAGACGGGGGTCCAGGGGATCAGAGTCTAAGAGATCGAAGTCTAGGAGACGGGGGTCCAGGGGATCAGAGTCTAAGAGATCGAAGTCTAGGAGACGGGGGTCCAGGGGATCAGAGTCTAAGAGATCAAAGTCTAGGAGACGGGGGTCCAGGGGATCAGAGTCTACGAGATTGAAGTCTAGGAGACGGGGGTCCAGGGGATCAGAGTCTAAGAGATCAAAGTCTAGGAGACGGGGGTCCAGGGGATCAGAGTCTAAGAGCACAGAGAGAGGGGAGTTCTTTCTATATATAATTGGACAATGGTATAGCAGGACAATGGTTATGGGGTTGGTGGAAGGGGAGTTCTACCTACATCTCATGCAGGACAAACGTGATGAGGCTGGTGAGGGAAGGGCTCTACCAACATCTCTAGGAGACAAGGCCGGAGCGTGGAGAGTTTTATCATTGTCCCTAGCAGGGCAATGGCAATGACATGAGCAACCAGTTTTCAAAAGTGGTAGATCATATTTATATAATTTTTTTTCATCATTGAGCCCAGTGCCAAGTATCTGATGGTAAAACAGCAAAACACTGTGTACATTATCAACTAAAACATCAAACAAATTGTAACCTCATTCAAGTGTCCAAAACGATACAAACAATGTATACAAAGGTACATCACCGCCGCGCACACAGCTCCCCCATAGGATAGGAGGAACTGCAGTGCGCCAGTCAACCCCATGTTTCCATCCACCCCACACACAGCGCACCACTAGGGCAACTGTGCGCGGAAGGGACAGGGTGAATAGAAGGTGGGCAAAACGGCATAAGCAGCAGCAGGCCAAACTGGCACAACAGGTGGAATAAAGCCAAGGAAAATTCACGAATACCCCGGTCCATCTCAATTTGCCCTTGGCTACCATACAATTGTCCCTTCACTCACCTTGAAGATAAAAACCAGGGTGCAGACAAGATGGATCTTTGTACACTTATTGATAAAATTAGCCACAAAGTGATGGACGAGACATCTATTGCAAATAAAATATTTGAAATTTTACAAATCGATAACAAACACAAAAACATAATTCAGATTACAAATAAATTGAATATAACCAATTATCAAAATGTTATCAAAATAGTGACTGTGACAGACCTAGCCGGGACACAGGCTTTTTGAGAGGACTAAATGAGAGCCTCCTGCCAACCGATTATGGGCCCTGGATTTTAAGGGGCACAGGGTGAAGGAGAACCCCAACCCCAGTCAGATTCAATGCTGTATATATGTGTATATATAATGTGTGTTGTCTCATGCTAGCCGGGACACACACTGTCAGATGCTAGTGTCATGAACTCAAGATGTTAATTGAAAGAGCTGATCACATTGTCCTCTGTACAATGCAGTAGACGGTCCGTCTGTTACTGGTGGTCTCTTGCTATTGTGATAAATGTTTTGTGGTGGTAATTATGATAATTTATAATCAACTGTGTTTAGCTCGGTGACAACAAGTCTGACCTGTAGTTAAATCCTGCTGAGTCACATCGGCTGCTTAAAGGGATTAGTTAATTAGTTTATGTTAAGTTGTTACAGGTGTATTGTTAGAGTAATATGAGCAGGAGGGGGGATCTACTCTTCTACTGTATATAAATGTCAGTTTGGTTGTAATAAAAGAGTCCATGTTAGCACTAAGCAAGTCTCGTCTCGTTTGGTGCTTGAGAGCGGTTGGAATATCTGAGATCCGTATCCAGACTGGGAGGAAGTGATATATGACGAACGCACTCAAGAGGAGTGTAGGGACATTCCGTCACAGTGAACATTTACATATAGCAAAAAGGGCTGATATTGGGCAAAAATTTAGATAATTATAAAAAAAGGTTTGTAACTAATAGAATCGTTTAAAGCCAGGTATTGGGTAGAATATAATATACTGTATAATATCCAATTTGTGTCCCATTGAAGGAGTGGGGTATGAACATCAACCCCACATTGTTCCAGTGGATGAAATGTAATCACAGCAAGTAAATTCATGGTGTAAACCCACGTGTCTACTAATTGGTGTCTCGATTTTGTTTTCGGGAAACATGATTACAAATTTGATTAAAAAACTCCTGTTTAGTTTTCCCTATATAAAGGGCACCACTGATTTCATTTCAGGTAAACAACACCAACTATTTGGCAGTTTACAAAATGTTTACCTTCTGATTGCCAATCGCTGGGAATGGTACCTTATGACCCTTCAGTATAATGGACCACAGTTACACCTTCCACAAGGGAAATTGCCCGTGATATTATTTTTCCTACCCCTATGGGTAGAGTGACTCCTCACAAGTCAATCTTTTAGTAAGTGGGGTCTTTGATATGCGGTCACACTTGGTAGTCATTAGGGATATCTTGATGATCATATACTAAGGCAGCCTTTCTCAACCTTTTTTTTACCCAAGAGGAACCCCTGAAACAATTTTCAGGTCTTAGGGAACCCCTACTAAAATTGGGGGAGGGGGGCAGTGGGAAAAAACCCCCCTTACATTAGCAGTCATTGGGAAAACCACTAGTGGTGGTCAGAATGCCCGCCTTCCAAACACCTAAAAAGAACATTGGTGTGGTGGCTTTGGCAAGTGGTGTTAGACCCAGATCTATCTAGACGGTCAACCAACCACAGCTGAAAGAACCCATAGCAACTTCTGGAGGAACCTTGGTTGAGATTGGCTTTACTAAGCAGTATTTGGATCCCAAGGGAGGGCTTTCACCCCCCTGTAAGGAAAGCTCTGCTGGGCCTAGTGGTTCTCCACCGCTGCGATTGCGTGTGCGGGCTCGAACGGGTGCGCGGGCTACTGCGCATGCGCGGAATCGAACGGGTGCGCGCGCGCGGTCCCGGACGGGCGCGCGCACGGTTACTGGCGCCAGGCGGGCTATTTAAACCAGCCATCTCCATGCAATCCTTGCTGCCTGATCTACAGCGTTCCGTGTGTTAATCCTGTACTTCTCTGTATCTGCACCAGTGACCCGGCTTGTCTACCTACCTGCTCTGCTTCCTGCCTGCCCCGATCCCGGCTTACCCACGACTATTCTCTGGCTTATCCCTGGCTTATCCGCAGTGTGTCCTCTGTTACCAAACCCGGCTTGTCTGACCTACCTGTGTACCTGTCCTGTAGTCCGCTGCATACCTGCCAGTTCCTGTTGTCTGCTGGTTCCTGTAGTCCGCTGCATACCTGCCAGTTCCTGTTGCCTGCTGGTTCCTGTGGTCCGCTGCATACCTGCCAGTTCCTGTTGCCTGCTGGTTCCTGTAGTCCGCTGCATACCTGACAGTTCCTGTTGTCTGCTGGTTCCTGTAGTCCGCTGCATACCTGCCAGTTCCTGTTGTCTGCTGGTTCCTGTAGTCCGCTGCATACCTGCCAGTTCCTGTTGTCTGCTGGTTCCTGTCACCTGCTGTCTGCTGGTTCCTGTGGTCCGCTGCATACCTGCCAGTTCCTGTTGTCTGCTGGTTCCTGTAGTCCGCTGCATACCTGCCAGTTCCTGTTGTCTGCTGGTTCCTGTAGTCCGCTGCATACCTGCCAGTTCCTGTTGTCTGCTGGTTCCTGTCACCTGCTGTCTGCTGGTTCCTGTCACCTGTTGTCTGCTGGTTCCTGTCACCTGCTGTCTGCTGGTTCCTGTCACCTGTTGTCTGCTGGTTCCTGTCACCTGCTGTCTGCTGGTTCCTGTCACCTGTTGTCTGCTGGTTCCTACCTTCGCTGGTCTAGTCCGGAGGCCCGCCTACAGCTGCTGTTCCTTCCAGACACTCGTGCCTCCTCTGACTTCTGCGCCCCCTGTCTCCATCTCCAGGGGCCGCAAGTCTGGGACGTAAGAGAGGTCTCCCACTGCAATCCAGACTCGCCACTAGGTACGTGACAGTATCAGGCAGCCATGACCGAGTCTGAGCAGGGAGCCTCTCCTATGGAAGAACTCTGCCTACACCTAGCAGGCCTTGCACAAGCGGTCACTAACCTACAGGAAGGTTATACCCGACTTGAAAAACATGTCCTTACTCAGGGATCCCCAGGCCTCACCACTAGCCAGCCTACTCCACCAACCGTCGTGATGCTTCCCCCGGAACCTCGAGTACCCACGCCTGAGAGGTTCTCCGGTGAGCGTAGTAAGTTCAGGACTTTTCGCAGTGCATGTGAACTGTTTTTTGCACTACAGCCCCGAACATTTTCTTTGGAGTCCACCAAAGTGGGCTTTGTGATCTCCCTGCTCCAGAACGACCCCCAACTCTGGGCCCACCGTCTGCTTAAACAGGAGGCCGCGGAACTTGCTCATCTAAATACCTTCTTTGATGAAATGGCCCGAATGTATGAGGACCCGCAACTCTGTGCCACGGCTGAGACTGCCCTCCATGCTCTACTCCAAGGGCGTAGGCCCGCCGAGGACTATGTTGCTGAATTCAGGAGATGGAGTGCTGATACCAGCTGGAATGATGCGGCCCTCCGCTACCAGTTTCGGTTGGGGTTGTCAGATCCCCTCAAGGATGAACTTGCTAGGGTTGGGGTTCCTCCAACTCTTGAGGAGCTCATCAACCAGGCTATACAGATTGACAGGCGCCTACGTGAACGACGGTCTGAGAGGGCCTCTGTTCCACCTCGTCCCTCTTGGATGCTGCCAAAGGTACCCTACTTTCCTAGGGGTCCACCGCCGGGTCGAACCTCTGCCTCCACCGAAGGAACTGAGCCCATGCAGTTGGGTGTGCTTCGCCCTGCTCTCACTCCTGAAGAACGGCTGAGACGCCGTCGGGACAATTTGTGTCTATACTGCGGGGAGCCAGGGCACTATGTGCGAACCTGTCCAGCCAAGACCCGTAAGTGGCGCCCTCCTTCAGTTGACCAGATAATGGCCGTTACCGATGCCTCTTCTCACCTTGCTCTCTCTATTTTGTTACAGCTCCCCGGAAAGAACATTATGGTCCCCGCCATTATTGACTCTGGAGCCTGCAGTTGCTTCATGGACTCAGACTTTGCTACTGCCCATAGCATCCCCTTACGGAACAAGGCCCAGGGACTACAGATACACCTGGCCGATGGTTCAGCCATTAGATCCGGGCCTGTCACCCTAGAAACGCAACCTCTGCCGGCATGCATAAATCATCTCCATCAGGAGCTACTGAGTCTGGACATTATTTCTTCCCCACTGTTCCCGGTCATTTTGGGCATGCCTTGGCTCCGCGCCCATAACCCCTGCATTGACTGGTCCACCAAGGAGATTACCTTCTCCTCTCCTTACTGCTCCCAACACTGCCTTCCACGGACCGACGCTCAGTCAACTACCTTGATGTGTTTGGACAACGAGACCCATCAGCTGGTCCCCAAGGCCTATCACTCTTTTTTGGATGTCTTCAGCAAAAAAGGGGCAGAGACCCTTCCTCCTCATCGGGTCTACGATTGTCCCATTGAGCTTCTCCCTGGAGCTGAAGTTCCCTTTGGGAGGATCTTCCCACTATCCGAGCTGGAGCTCTCCGCCCTTAAAGACTACATTGATGATAACTTACGAAAGGGCTTTATCCGTTCCTCCACGTCACCTGCCGGAGCCGGCATCTTCTTCGTCGAGAAAAAGGACCATTCCCTTCGGCCATGTGTCGATTACAGAGAATTGAACAAGGTGACCATCAAAAATCGTTACCCCTTGCCGTTAGTCCCCGAGTTGTTCCAGAGGCTGGGGGCAGCGGTCATCTTCACCAAGTTGGACCTCCGCGGGGCATATAATCTGGTACGCATCCGAAAGGGCGATGAATGGAAGACCGCCTTCCGTACACGATTCGGGCACTTTGAATACCTTGTGATGCCCTTCGGACTCTGTAACGCCCCTGCCACGTTCCAACATTTCATTAATGACATTTTTCGAGACTACTTAGACCTGTTTGTAATCATCTACTTAGATGACATCTTAATCTTTTCTTCTTCCCTGGACAGTCACCAACAACACGTCAGATGCGTGTTGGGGCGACTGCGGCAACATGGTCTGTATGCTAAACCCGAGAAGTGCGAGTTTGAACAACAGAGCATACAGTTCCTGGGACTCATCATCTCCATCGAAGGCATTAAGATGGACCCCCAGAAGATCTCCGCTATTCTAGACTGGCCTGCACCGGTGGATAAAAAAGGGGTACAGCGGTTTGTGGGCTTCTCTAACTTTTACCGAAAATTTATTAAAGGTTTCTCGGCCATCATCTCCCCCATCACACAATTAACCCGACAAGGGGTTCGGTTCCAATGGACAACCGAGGCCCAGGCCGCCTTTGTCGCCCTCAAGAAACTCTTTACTTCCGCCTCCATCCTAAAGCACCCCGACCCGGCTCTCCCATTTGTCTTGGAGGTGGACGCATCGGAAATCGCAGTCGGGGCGATACTATCCCAGAGACAAGGCCCCAAGGCCCTCCTGTTCCCCGTTGGGTTCTTCTCCCGTAAGTTGACGCCTCCTGAGCGGAACTACGACGTGGGCGACCGAGAACTGTTGGCAATCAAGGCGGCATTGGAGGAGTGGCGGTACCTGTTGGAAGGGGCGGCTCACCCGATTCTCATATATACAGACCACAAGAACCTGGAGTATCTGAAGGCCGCCAAGAGACTAAAGCCACGACAAGCCAGGTGGGCACTGTTCTTCTCCCGGTTCGCCTTTCATGTTACCTACAGGCCAGGCTCCAAAAACACCAAACCTGATGCCCTATCACGGATGTTCATCGATCCTAAGGAGCCCAATCCACCTGACACCATCCTAACCGCTGAGAACTTCCTACTTCTCCATGAAGATCTGTTAAGCCGGATCAAGCAGGCGTCCAGGGAGGACCCGCCGCCTGCTAGGCCAGAAGTCTCCGCCAAGGATGGCCTATTCTGGTCCGGCGGTAAGATCTTCGTTCCAGAAAGTCTCCGGGTCACTATACTTGGGCTATGTCATGACCATGTACTGGCCGGACATTTCGGCATAGCCAAGACCACGGACCTGGTCCAGCGCACTTTCTGGTGGCCCCAACTGGCAAAAGACTGCCAAAGGTATGTGGAATCATGTACAGTGTGCACTCGCAACAAGAGCTGCAGGACCAAATCTTGGGGGCTACTCAAACCCCTACCTGCTCCGGAAAGGCCGTGGAAGCTAATAACCATGGACTTCATTGTGGAACTTCCCCCCTCCGAAGGCCATACGGCCATCTTTGTGGTAGTGGACCGGCTGTCCAAAATGGCCCACTTTATCCCCATGAAGGGGACTCCTTCGGCACCAGAGACGGCTCAGGCCTTCATTGCAGGCATTGTCAGACTTCACGGGATTCCAGCAAATATCATCTCGGACAGGGGCGTCCAATTCACGTCTCGGTTCTGGAAGGCCCTCTGCAACTCCCTTGGCATTGAACTATCTTTATCCTCTGCTTACCACCCACAGACGAACGGGCAGACAGAAAGAACAAACCAGACTCTTGAGCAGTATCTGCGTTGCTTTTCATCCTTTTCTCAACAGGACTGGCTCTCTCTGTTGCCATTGGCGGAATTCGCCTACAACAACTCCACCCACTCCACTACCAAACAGACTCCGTTCTTTGCCAACTATGGTTACCACCCATCATTCCTGCCAAATTCTGTACCAGAATGTGCCGTTCCTGCTGTATTTGAGACCGTGGACTTCTTTTCAACCAACAATAAAGTGTTGCAGGAAACTATGACTCGGGCACAGAATCTTAATAAAGAGGTCTTTGACAGGGGCAGACGGGGGCAATTGGTCCTGGAGCCTGGAGACAAAGTATGGCTGTCCACAGTGAATCTCCGACTTACTTGCCCTTCCAGGAAGTTAGGCCCCAAATTCTTGGGCCCCTTCGCTGTGAAGCGGAAAATCAACGAGGTAGCATACGAGCTGGAATTGCCAGAGTCACTTCGGGTACACCCGGTCTTCCATGTCTCACTCCTGAAGCCAGCAGTCCCCAATTCTTTCCCTGGGCGATCTACGGATCCCCCAGCCCCGATAATGGTCAATGGGGAAGAGGAATTCGAGGTGGAGACAATTGTGGACTGTCGAAAGAGAAATAACCAGATACAATACCTCATCAAGTGGAAGGGGTACGGTTCTGAAGAGAATTCCTGGGAACCTGAAACCAACTTGCATGCCGAGCATTTGATCCAAGCCTTCAAGAAAGCTCACCCAGAGAAGTGTTCCCAGTTGGGCATCCGGAGGCTGCCCCTTGGGGGGGGGGCAATGTAAGGAAAGCTCTGCTGGGCCTAGTGGTTCTCCACCGCTGCGATTGCGTGTGCGGGCTCGAACGGGTGCGCGGGCTACTGCGCATGCGCGGAATCGAACGGGTGCGCGCGCGCGGTCCCGGACGGGCGCGCGCACGGTTACTGGCGCCAGGCGGGCTATTTAAACCAGCCATCTCCATGCAATCCTTGCTGCCTGATCTACAGCGTTCCGTGTGTTAATCCTGTACTTCTCTGTATCTGCACCAGTGACCCGGCTTGTCTACCTACCTGCTCTGCTTCCTGCCTGCCCCGATCCCGGCTTACCCACGACTATTCTCTGGCTTATCCCTGGCTTATCCGCAGTGTGTCCTCTGTTACCAAACCCGGCTTGTCTGACCTACCTGTGTACCTGTCCTGTAGTCCGCTGCATACCTGCCAGTTCCTGTTGTCTGCTGGTTCCTGTAGTCCGCTGCATACCTGCCAGTTCCTGTTGCCTGCTGGTTCCTGTGGTCCGCTGCATACCTGCCAGTTCCTGTTGCCTGCTGGTTCCTGTAGTCCGCTGCATACCTGCCAGTTCCTGTTGTCTGCTGGTTCCTGTAGTCCGCTGCATACCTGCCAGTTCCTGTTGTCTGCTGGTTCCTGTAGTCCGCTGCATACCTGCCAGTTCCTGTTGTCTGCTGGTTCCTGTCACCTGCTGTCTGCTGGTTCCTGTGGTCCGCTGCATACCTGCCAGTTCCTGTTGTCTGCTGGTTCCTGTAGTCCGCTGCATACCTGCCAGTTCCTGTTGTCTGCTGGTTCCTGTAGTCCGCTGCATACCTGCCAGTTCCTGTTGTCTGCTGGTTCCTGTCACCTGCTGTCTGCTGGTTCCTGTCACCTGTTGTCTGCTGGTTCCTGTCACCTGCTGTCTGCTGGTTCCTGTCACCTGTTGTCTGCTGGTTCCTGTCACCTGCTGTCTGCTGGTTCCTGTCACCTGTTGTCTGCTGGTTCCTACCTTCGCTGGTCTAGTCCGGAGGCCCGCCTACAGCTGCTGTTCCTTCCAGACACTCGTGCCTCCTCTGACTTCTGCGCCCCCTGTCTCCATCTCCAGGGGCCGCAAGTCTGGGACGTAAGAGAGGTCTCCCACTGCAATCCAGACTCGCCACTAGGTACGTGACACCCCCAAAAAACACAAGGGTAAGATCAGCAGAAGCTCCCATGGTAAAGGAGGTAACTTTGAAATGTTTTCCTTCAAAGGTCGGAGTTTATTGGACAAGAACTGAAAAATACAACATCAATGCGTTTCAGGGCTTCAAAGTGTCACAGCAAAATAGGGAATAAAGTAAAAGTACAGTATATTGTATTATAAAGTAACCCTCTGGTGCAGTCTCAAAGAGGACACACACCACCACACCGTGAAGAGGGACACAACACAGAAACAATGAGTAAACAGGGCAACATCTGGTAAACCAGTCTCTGACCGTCTCCTGTAGTGTGCCTGCAGTCTCTGATCATCTCTTGTGCCATGTCCGCAGTCTCTGATATCATCTCTTGTGCCACGACTGCAGTCTCTGATATCATCTATTGTGCCATGTCCGCAGTCTCTGATATAATCTCTTGTGTCATGTCTGCAGTCTCTGATCATCTCTTGTGTAATTTCAGCATTTTTTGACCATCTCTTGTGTCAGGTCTGCAATCTCTGACCATCTCCTGTATCCTGTCCTCAGTCTCTGACCATCTCTTGTGTCATGTCCGCAGTCTCTTACCATCTCCTGAATTGTGTCTTCAGTCTCTGATCATCTCCTGTGCCATGTCCGCATTCTCTGATATCATCTCCTGTGCCATGCCTGCAGTCTCTTATCATCTCTTGTGCCATGTCCGCAGTCTCTGATATCATCTCTTGTGCCATGTCTGCAGTCTCTGATATCATCTCTGTGCCATGTCCGCAGTCTCTTATTATCTCTTGTGCCATGTCCGCAGTCTCTAATATCATCTCTTGTGCCATGTCTGCAGTCTCTGACCATCTCTTGTGTCATGTCCGCAGTCGATGATATAATCTATGTGCCATGTCCACAGCCTCTGAATTTGGCGTGCCCCCCCCCCCCCCCCAATCCATACCAGACCCTTATCCAAGCATGCAAGCTATCAGGTCAGGATGGGGGGGATGAGCGTGCACCCCCCTCCTGAACCATTCCAGGCCACATGCCCGCAACATGGGGGGGTGCTTTGGGGCGGGGAGGGGCTCTTCCTGACAACCCTGGCCTGTGGTTTTTGGGGTCTGCGGGTGGGGGGACTTTATACCATAACATTTACCATTTTCATTTGGGTAGTTTGTAATACTTCATATTGACAACCTAGTGTGGTTCTGTTATCAACGGCTGTTTTTCTCGTCCGATGACATACGCACAACCATTTTTTTATGCGTCTCTCATATACGTACAGATTAATTGGTTTTAGTCTTTTACTATGCATAAACATTTCTTTATTTTTATCTGTACCTTTCCATACAAACTCCAGTTTTATTGATTATTATTTTTTTTTACTTTTTATGAACCATAGTGCACGGGTCAGTACGGACCAGAAATTACAGCCTTTTGGGTAAATTATTTAATTTAACATTTTTATGTATAAATTTGTGGTATTTAACTTTATATGTATAAACAGGGTTTGTTTTGTACTTTTACTTCTTGTGCATGAACGCAAGTTATTACCTTATAGGGAAATGATCCATATATCTATACACATGTATATGTATATACAAAGTAAACAAGTGATGATTTTTCAAAGTAGTTGAGGTTTCGATGTGTGTTGTCTGGCAGTCCTATTCCTTATGACTATCATGAATTGGATACATAGAGCATAGACCCATATTATATGATCATTAACCGTTTATGGTTTGGATTCTAGTATTAAACTTTATGACAAGGGTTGATGTCTTTGATACCATCACGCAATTACCATTATCTAGGTGGTTGTTTCAGTTCATCTAGATGGATATTTTAGTTTTCTATTCACATCTCACCATCTTCAACACTATATCATCATATTCTATATTCTATATTAACACTTCTGGATGCACATTAAAGTGGTTGTAAACCCTTACAAACCACTTTGACCTATAGGTAAGCCTAGATTAAGGCTTACCTGTAGGTCCAAGAAATATCTCCTAATCCTACACGGTTTAGGAGACATTGGCCAAAAGATAGGCACCGCTGTCTACGGCGCATGCACTGAGCGTGCCGCTGTTAACGGCAATATGCCGCTTGTGGTGGCTCCTGTGCACATGCGCGGGAGTGACGTCATGGCGGCTCCGTTGAATGACAGCGCCGGAGCAGCCAAACCTGCCAAGAAGATGGAGGCTCCGTACACAAGGGGACAGCGGTGACTTCGCTGGCTCCTGTGTCAGGTAAGGATACATAATGGATGCATAGTAGTCCATTATGCTTTACCTTTGCAGGGAAACAAAGAGGAAGTAAACCCATCAGGTTTAACCTAAGTACTCATTTGTACCACTGACATGCAGATGACAGACTAAGATTGCGTACAACCTCCCTGAAATTACCCCCACAGGCTCCCGCACCATAGCGCCGCTTCCCCGGCCATCGTATGGTGATATATCCAGTATTAAAACTAGACATGTGCACAACAAAAAAATTTGTTTATTTTCGTTTCGTTTTTTTTCGTTTCGATTGGAATTCTCGTCGGAAAAAAACTCTGACGGTTTTTCCGACGGAATTCTGCTCAAGCAGTGTTGCCTACACACGATCACACCAAATTCCGATGGTCAATAACACCGTGGCATAAAACACGTTCGACAGCACTTTAAAAGGGAAGTTTAATGCTTCCGAGCATGCGTCAAATTGTTTCCGAGCATGCGTCGGAATTTTGCGCATCGGAATTGCATACACACGATCGGAAAATCCGATAGAAAGGTTTTCCGTCTGAAAAATTGAGAACAGGTTCTCAATTCAAAGTCCGTCGGAAATTCCGACAGAAAAAAGACCGTTGGGCATACACACGGTCGGAAAATCCGATGAAAAGCTCCCATCGGACTGTTTCCATCGGAAATTCCGACCGTGTGTACGCCGCATAAGAGTTATTTTTCGTTGATTCGTTTTTTTTCGTTAGTTTAATTTCCGTTTATTCGAAATTCGGACGCATTCGTATTTATTCGTACATTCGTAACATTCGTAGATTCGTAATCGGAGCATAATTCATAATTTTAAGTAATGTGTATGCTATTATTACATTTTAAGAGACACAGAAAATTACGAATCGAAAAAAAAGTTACGAATTTAGGAATTTTTTCGTTCAATCCATTCGAGGCACCATTGTAATGGACACGGAAAATGACCAATTCAACAAAAAAAAAAAAGTTACAAATGTACAAATTTTTTCGTTCATTTTCGTTGTTCCTGTTTTCATTTTTCAAATTTTCTTCATTCGTACATTCGTTGTTTCTAATTTGTCTTTTTCAGATTTTCGTTGTTTTTCGGATTCGTTCGATTCAAACGATTCGTTATTCGTTAAAGTTTTTAGCGAATCATTCGTACGAAAACGAACAAACGAAAATAATAAAAAAAACGAAAAACGAAACGAATTGCACATGTCTAATTAAACCCCCCCCCAAACGAGGTTAACGCGGGCTCCCCCGTAGTAGCCAGCGACGTATCGATGATCCCCCCAGCCGCGATACCTGAGCCACGAGGCAAATGGGTCTGGGCGGGTGTAGAGAGACTTCCCGAGACTGGCAGATGATTCAGCTGACCACGAGTCGAACGTAGGCTTCCCCACGGCGATCCCACAGACAGAAATGACGTCAGAGTCGCACTGGAAGTGACCAGCGCCAGCTGTTTCCCTGCAAACCAGAAGACGAGCCGACGAGGGACCTGTAGGAGGAGGAAGGATATATACCCCCTCAGACTCCTACAATTCTAGGCCGGCCTCCGGCCAGCCTTTTGACTTGTACCACATACACATTCCTTTTCCCTTTTCTGTCCTTCATCATTACACATGGACACTGGTTACTTGCATTTTCTCTACTTTATTTATTTACACAATACTTATACACTTCTTTTAATTTATTTTCAATTTAAATTTTGCACATACATCAAATTACTAAAAATTGTATTCATTTTTATACACTCAATTTTTGTTTTTAGTTTTTTTGTTTTTTGCTTACTAATCAAGCGATCATGAGTTTAGATTGATTGTTCGGCAAGAAATGTGTTTCTCAGCTGTTTGAAGTTTTCTTCATCAATCACTCAGTCATGTTATCTATACTTTTTAGCATATATTTGATTTTCATTTGCAATGATCGTTAGCTAGGAGTAAGCACTGATTCCAGTGTGAAACGCGTCAACACCTTTGTATCACCTTTTGCTGTGGATTATATGATGTGATTTTCATCTTTGCAAATAAAAAGCACAAGAAAGTAATTCTTCTCGGAGTGCGGCTATCCAGAGTTTTTTCCTGCTTCCTTCGCTCACTGGCTGGTTGCTAGAGGTTACAGCACATGATTTCTGCTTACTGATTGGTTGCTAGAAGTTACAGCACATCATCTCCTCACTGCCTGCACATCATGGATTGGGGAAGTGAGGGGACTCATTAACTGCTTCCCGACCGCCCACGGCATATATACGTCAGCAGAAAGGCACGGGCAGGCAAAAGCACGTACCTGTACGTGGTCGTGCATTTGCCTGCCTGTGGGTCGCGCGCGCCACCAGTGGCGCGCTCGCGACCTGGTCGGGAGCTCCGTGACCCCGGCCGCGGGACCAGCGGACCCGATCGCCACTGGTGTCCCGCGATCGGGTTACGGAGCTGAAGAACGGGGAGAGGTATGTGTAAACAAACCTCTCCCCGCGCTTCCTACTCTGCCTGTCATTGATTGGCTGTTCCTGGTCATCGGGAAAGCCGATCAATGATGTCAGACGTCAGCCCCGCCCCCTAATGTAAAAAAAAAACACACGTCACAGCCCATAACCCCTCCCCTCCCACTAGTGGTTAACCCCTTCACTACAACTGTCATTTATACAGGAAACAATGCATTTAAATAGCATTGATTTGCTGTATAAATGACAATGGTCCCAAAAATGTGTCAAAAATGTCCGATGTGTCCGCCATAATGTCGCAGTCACAATAAAAATCGCTGATCGCCGCCATTACTAGTAAAAAAAAAAATATTAATAAAAATGCTATAAAACTATCCCCTATTTTGTAAACGCTATAACTTTTGCGCAAACCAATCAATAATCGCTAATTGCGATTTTTTTTACCAAAAATATGTAGAAGAATACGTATCGGCCTAAACTGAGGAAAAAAAAAGTTTTTTTATATATTTTTTTTGGGGATATTTATTATAGCAAAAAGCAAAAAATATTGCATTTTTTTCAAAATTGTCGCTCTATTTTTGTTTATAGCGCAAAAAATAAAAACCGCAGGGGCGATCAAATACCACCAAAAGAAAGCTCTATTTGTGGGAAAAAAAGGACGCCAATTTTGTTTTGGAGCCACGTCGCACGACCGCGCAATTGTCAGTTAAAGCGACGCAGTGCCGAATCGCAAAAAGGGCCCTGGTCCTTCGGCTGCCAATTGGTCCGGGGCTGAAGTTGTTAATAGACAGAAAACTCCTAGGGATCCTAGGACTCCTGGGATCAGTGGCAGTGCTGGGGGGAGGGGAGGGTGTGATCAATGGCAATGCTGATTTATTTTTTATTTTTTACTGACTACCTATATAAAGAGGAGTTTCAACACTGGCCACCAATGTAATGTGGATTTACACTGACCACTAATGTAATAGAAGCAGTCACAGTAACCACCAATGTAAGGAGGTATTTACACTGACCACCAATGCAGGGGGACATTCACACTGGCCACTAGTGTGAATGAAAGGATTCTACACCGAGCCCCAATGTAATGAGAAGATTTACACTGACCACCAATGTAACTGAGACATTTAGCCTGCGCTCACATTTGTATGTCGGGAACGCATGCAAAATTGCTTTCCTGACACCACAGAAATGTGTTGCTCTTTAGCAGATACACAGCAGTGCCATTAATTGTTTTTGTGTGATTTTGAAAAAGGGTTAGGGACTTTCTTCCGCATTTGTAGTGCATAGAGCAGCCCATTGAAATTAATGGGCTGCCCTACACATGACCTACATCGTTTTCCACCCTGTCAGTACACATTTGCATCCTTAAACCCTTGCTAACCACTGCACCTTAAACCATCCCCATCCTCTCCACTCCAAAACTCCACCCCTTCAACTCTACCTGCCTCCTCTGCCCATCTTTGCACCCACCTTCCTTACCTCTATACATCCCCCCCTTGCACACCTGTGCACCCCAAACTGTAATTCCTTCTCTGCCTACCTCTGCACACCCCACACTACCCAGAATCTCACTAATTTGCTTACCTTTGCAGAACATGCTGATGGTAGGCTTAATGACCACAGTTGTAGGCAGGACTTTCAAGCATGCCCCATTATCTCCCCAGTGGGCAGCATTTAGTATAGGTGATGGTGGGTTTGACCTCAGGGGGGCATGATATACATATGAATAATACCTCTATTTACATATGAGTTCTGCTGGTCTACCACTATTTACATATGAATGCCAGTATTTACATGTCAACACAGGGTCTGCAGGTGAGTCATCTGTACACAACAATAGGGCAGAGCTAGGCAGCAATAGTAACAGAACTTCACACTGAGATATCAGGACACAGCACAGTACTAAAATCTTAAGGGTCAAGGGAATTTAAACTGGAATAGTTGGCAAGTATGAGGCAGGGTAGGTGGCAGCTGCCCCTTTTGCCCTGCCTCAAAGACGGCACCTGGTTGGTGGTCCCCTTCTGATGTCACGTGAGGTCATGTGACCAACATCAGTGCCTGACCTCACATATGCGCTTCTGGAAGTATGGTCAAACACTCCCATAGACACACTCCTAAACCTTGTGGACAGCCTTCCCAGAAGAGTAGAAGCTGTTATAGCTGCAAAGGGTGGGCCAACTCAATATTGAACCCTACGGACTAAGACTGGGATGCCATTCAAGTTCATGTGTGTGTAAAGGCTGGTGTCCCAATACTTTTGGTAATATAGTGTGTGTGTGTGTATGTGTATGTATATATATATATATGTGTATGTATGTACTGTATTTATACAGATTAAGTGGAGCTATGATGGCAAATGGGAAAGTATTGGATGTCCAGAGGGTACAAAGCATAAAATGTCCTCCAAACGTCGCTATGACTCTTCAAGGAAAGGAGGCACAAAATGGAATATCCACACAATGGCTGTATTTCTTGCTGCAGTTCAAACAAAGGTACGGAGGTACCACCCTTCATCAGGTTCTCAGGGAGTGAATAAACACTTCAATGAATGGACTGAACACAGGAACTTCATCACATGGAACAGTCTTAAAGGACCAGAAATGGGAAACAAGGACAGTTTGGGGTCTACTGTGTCCAGTATGATCATCTGCTCCATCTAGTGGCCATGATGATGTACTTTTCTCAAACATCTCAAAGGACGTTGCCATATTATGGCCATTATATGGAGCTGACGATCATAGAAATTGCACTTATTAGACACATTACAGGGATTTCTTAGGGGGATCCTCACTATCAGAGTTGAGGAAATGTCTCAGTTCACCATGTGTCACAGTTATGCCGCGTACACACGATCGGAATTCTCGTCTGAAAAAACTGTGTCGGTTTTTCCGACGGAATTCCGACGGAATTCCGCTCAAGCTGTGTTGCCTACACACGATCACACCAAATTCCGACGGTCAGTAACACAGCGGCATAAAACACGTTCGACAGCACTATAAAAGGGAAGTTTAATGCTTCCGAGCATGCGTCGGAATTTTGCGTATCGGAATTGCCTACACACGATCGGAAAATCCGATAGAAAGGTTTTCCGTCGGAAAAATTGAGAACAGGTTCTCAATCCAAAGTCCGTCGGAAATTCCGACAGAAAAAGACCGTTGACCATACACACGGTCGGAAAATCCGATGAAAAGCTCCCATCGGACTGTTTCCATCGGAAATTCCAACCGTGTATACGCCGCATTAGACTTAATAGGGAACCCAGAGGTATTATATAAATACATTTAGCATACATATGGCAGTACTGAGACACACATGCATAAAAACATCCCCCACATCAGAGAAAGGGGCCACAGATAGGATGGAGGGAAATAGAGGAAGCCTCCAACGGGGGGAATAAACCAGGAAGTAGACACCTCCGCGTACACACGTGCGGACTTTTGCCGGCGGACCTAGTCCAGCGGACAATCCCGCGGGACTTTCCAGCTGGGTCCGCTGGACTTTCCGAGCGTGTGGACTTGCCCACACACGTGCGGACTTGCCCACACACGCACGGACGGATAATCCGCCGGCCAAAGTCCTCGGGACTTTTGAAAATGAACGGACTTGCCGCTCATCGGCAAGTCCATTCATTTAGCACGTGACTTCAGATTACGTAGCTAGCGTAGGCAGTAAATGCCGCCGCGCTGGCTCCGTAAGCTGGCATGGATTTAAAGGGACTCCCCACGCCGAAAAAACGGCGTGGGGTTCCCCCCAAATCCACGTCAGACCCTCATCCGAGCACGCAGCCTGGCAGGCCAGGAAAGGGGTGGGGACGAACGAGCGCCCCCCCCCCCTCCTGAGCCGTACCAGGCCGCGTGCCCTCAACATGGGGGGTGCCCTGGGGAAAGGGGGGCCGTGCGGCCCCCCACCCCAAAGCACCTTGTCCCCATGTTGATGAGGACAAGGGCCTCTTCCCGACAACCCTGGCCGTTGGTTGTCGGGGTCTGCGGGCGGGGCTTATCGGCATCTGGGAGCACCCTTTAATAAGGGGGCCCCCAGATACCGGCCCCCCACCCTATGTGAATGAGTATGGGGTACGATGTACCCCTACCCATTCACCTAAGGTGTAAAATGTAAAGTAAAAAAAACACACACACTTTTGAAAAAATAGTTTATTGCACTGCTCCGGGGGTCTTCTTCCGTCTTGGGGGTCTTCTCGCCGGACTCCCCCGCCATTTACCAAGCTCTTTTACCGAGCGGGGGAAGTCCGGCTACCTTCTTCGTCGTCGCCGCCGTCGTCTGGGGGTCTCGATCCGCCTTCGGGGGTCTTCCGGGGGTCTCTTCTGTTCTTGCGGCGGTCGTCGTCTTCCGCGCCGCCGGCGCCTTGTCCTTCTTCTTGTCCTTCTTCTTATTCTTGTTCTTCTTCTTCTTCTTCCGATGTTGACCCGACGCTCTCTCTGCCCGGAATGCCTGTGCCGCTCTGCGCTGGGACTTATATAGGGGCATGGAGACAGGGTCACATGTTCATGTCACATGGTGACCCCGCCCCCTTGTGTTGTCACAGTCCCGGAGGATGCTGGGACTGTGACATCACAAGGGGGCGGGGTCACCATGTGACATGAACATGTGACCCTGTCCCCATGCCCCTATATAAGTCCCAGCGCAGAGCGGCACAGGCATTCCGGGCAGAGAGAGCGTCGGGTCAACATCGGAAGAAGAAGAAGAAGAAGAACAAGGACAAGAAGAAGGACAAGGCGCCGGCGGCGCGGAAGACGACGACTGCCGCAAGAACAGAAGAGACCCCCGGAAGACCCCCGAAGACCCCCGAAGGCGGATCGAGACCCCCAGACGACGGCGGCGACGACGAAGAAGGTAGCCGGACTTCCCCCGCTCGGTAAAAGAGCTTGGTAAATGGCGGGGGAGTCCGGCGAGAAGACCCCCAAGACGGAAGAAGACCCCCGGAGCAGTGCAATAAACTATTTTTTCAAAAGTGTGTGTGTTTTTTTTTACTTTACCTTTTACACCTTAGGTGAATGGGTAGGGGTACATCGTACCCCATACTCATTCACATAGGGTGGGGGGCCGGTATCTGGGGGCCCCCTTATTAAAGGGTGCTCCCAGATGCCGATAAGCCCCCGCCCGCAGACCCCGACAACCAACGGCCAGGGTTGTCGGGAAGAGGCCCTTGTCCTCATCAACATGGGGACAAGGTGCTTTGGGGTGGGGGCGCACGGCCCCCCCCCCTTTCCCCAGGGCACCCCCCATGTTGAGGGCACGCGGCCTGGTACGGCTCAGGAGGGGGGGGCGCTCGTTCGTCCCCACCCCTTTCCTGGCCTGCCAGGCTGCGTGCTCGGATAAGGGTCTGACATGGATTTGGGGGGGACCCCCCACGCCGTTTTTCGGCGTGGGGATTCCTTTTAAATCCATGACAGGTGACGGAGCTAGCGCGCCGGCATTTACTGCCTACGCTAGCTACGTACCTGAAGTTACGTTCGAAATGAACGGACTGCTCCGTGTGTGGGCAAGTCCGTTCATTTTCAAAAGTCCCGCGGACTTGCCTACTAACGGCGGGATTGTCCGCTGGACTGCCAAGTCCAGCGGATAATTTTAAAACCAAACTTAAAACTTTGGCGCCAAAAAGTCCGCCGGACTTTGGCGCCAAAAAGTCCACCGGCGCCCACACACGAGGGGATTATCCGCTGGACTTCAGTCCAGCGGATAATCCCGCGGGATTGTCCCTTCGTGTGTACGCGGCATTAGAACAGGTTATGGAACAACTGACTGGTTCAAAATTGAGAAAGGAGTGTGTAAAGGATGTATATTGTCACCCTGCTTATTTAACTTATATTCAGAGTACATCATGCGAAATGACAGGATCAACAAACCACAAGCCGGAGAAATATCAACAACGTGAGATATGCAGACAATAATTACCCACACCAATGGAAGAAAGTGAAGAGGAACTAAAGAGTCTCTTAACCACTTCCATACCGGGCATTTTTACTCCCATTCCTGGCCAGGCCAATTTTCAGCTTTTAGCGCTGTCACTAGGGATGGGCCCGGTGTTCGATTCGAACCCATGTTCGAATCGAACATCGGGCGTTCGCCTGCTCAGCGAGCCCAGAACTATTTGGGCCACTCGCATCAAATTCGTGTGATGCGAGCGGCCCGCAATGCACTGCGCCAGTCGCAGTGCATTGCTGGCTGATGATTGGCCAAGCATGCACTGTGACCCCGCATGCTTGGCCAATCATAGAGCCAGCGGTGAGGAGAGCAATAATTGGCCACAGGCAGGATGCCTGTGGCCAACTATAGCTCAGGGGGTTTAGTACACGCCCCACATTATATAAGGCCGCCGCGCCGGCGGCCTCGTATATTGTGTTCCAGCGTGTCAGGGATATTATGTGCTGTGCTGTGCAGTGCTGCTGACTGCTGACATTATCTGTGCTGTGATTCTGGGGATTAGTGTGTGCGTGCTGTTAGTACAGCATTGCAGTCTCACATTAAAACACCTTCCTTCCTTTCTTCATCCTGTTGTGTCATCTAAGGCAGCCATCTGCGGCTAATGAATTGTCGGTTCCCGTAACACAGAGAACAGTCATTCATTGAAAGTCATTGATAAAAAAGTCATTGATAAAAAAACAAAAAAAAAAGCGTGGGGGCCCCCCCCAAATTCAATTACCAGGCCCTTCAGGTCTGCTATGCATATTAAGGGGAACCCCGGCCAAAAAAAAAATGGCGTGGGGTCCCCCTCAAAATCCATACCAGATCCTTATCCGAGCACGCAACCTGGCAGGCCGCAGGAAAAGAGGGGGGGACGAGAGTGCCCCTCCCCTCCGTCCTGAACCGTACCAGGCCACATGCCCTCAACATTGGGATGTCCTTTTTTTCCCACAAATAGTGCTTTGTTTTGGTGGTATTTGATCACCTCTGCAGTTTTTATTTTTGCGCTATAAACAAAAATAGAGTGACAATTTTGAAAAAAAAATAATATTTTTAACTTTTTGCTATAATAAATATTCCTGTTGTGAATTTATGAAGAAATAATACATTTTTCTCCCAAAAGAACACTTTCCCTCCCATCAGAATTAGGTGACTAATTTATACGACCCATTGAAAAGCTGGGATGCAAGAAACAAGAACTCATGTTGAAACAGACTTGCGGGAACCATAAGGTCCCATTTCACAAAACAAAGAAGATGGGTACCTATCTGTGGGGGGTAAACTACAAAACCTTTAATTCAAGGAGAATTTGGGTAAATACAGTGGTGTGAAAAAGTGTTTGCCCCCTTCCTCATTTCCTGTTCCTTTGCATGTTTGTCACACTTAAGTGTTTCGGAACATCAAACCAATTTAAACAATAGTCAAGGACAACACAAGTAAACACAAAATGCAATTTGTAAATGAAGGTGTTTATTATTAAAGGTGAAAAAAAAATCCAAACCATCATGGCCCTGTGTGAAAAAGTGATTGCCCCCTAAACCTAATAACTGGTTGGGCCACCCTTAGCAGCAACAACTGCAACCAAGCGTTTGCGATAACGTGCAATGAGGCTTTTACAGCGTCCTGGAGGAATTTTGGCCCACTCATCTTTGCAAAATTGTCCTAATTCAGTTACATTAGAGGGTTTTCGAGCATGAACGGCCTTTTTAAGGTCATACCACAACATCTCAATAGGATTCAGGTCAGGACTTTGGCTAGGCCACTCCAAAGTCTTCATTTTGTTTTTCTTCAGCCATTCGGTGGTGGACTTGCTGGTGTGTTTAGGATCATTGTCCTGCTGCAGAACCCAAGTTTGTTTCAGCTTGAGTACACGAACAGATGGTCGGACATTCTCCTTCAGGATCTCTTGGTAGACAGCAGAATTCATTGTTCCTTTTATCATGGCAAGTCTTCCAGGTCCTGAAGCAGCAAAACAGCCCCAGACCATCACACTACCACCACCATATTTTACTGTTGGTATAATGTTCTTTTTCTGAAATGCAGTGTTCCTTCTACGCCAGATATACTTGGACACACACCTTCCAAAGAGTTCCACTTTTGTCTCATCGGTCCACAGAATGTTGTCCCAAAAGTCTTGGGGATCATCAAGATGTGTTGTGGAGAAATTGAGACTAGCTTTGATGTTCTTTTTGCTCAGCAGTGGTTTTCTCCTTGGAACTCTGCCATGCAGGCCATTTTTGCCCAGTCTTTTCCTGATGGTGGAGGCATGAACGCTGACCTTAACTGAGGCAAGTGAGGCCTGCAGTTCCTTGGACGTTGTTGTGGGTCTTTTGTGACCTCTTGGATGAGTCGTCGCTGCGCTCTTGGGGTAATTTTGGGCGGCCGGCCACTCCTGGGAAGGTTCACCACTGTTCCATGTCTTCGCCATTTGTGGATAATGGCTCTCACTGTGGTTCGCTGGATTCCCAAAGCTTTGGAAATGGCTTTTTAACCCTTTCCAGACTGATAGATCTCAATTACTTTCTTTCTCAATTGTTCCTGAATTTCTTTGGGTCTCGGCATGATGTGTAGCTTTTAAGGATCTTCTGGTGGACCTTACTGTGTCAAGCAGCTCCTATTTAAGTGATGCCTTGATTGTGAACAGGTGTGGCAATAATCAGGCCTGGGTGTGGCTAGAGAAATTGAACTCAGGTGTGGACAACCACAGTTATAGTATGTTTTAACAAGGGGGGGGCAATCACTTTTTCACACAGGGCCATGATGGTTTGGATTTTTTTTCACCTTTAATAATAAACACCTTCATTTACAAATTGCATTTTGTGTTTACTTGTGTTGTCCTTGACTATATTGTTTAAATTGGTTTGATGTTCCGAAACACTTAAGTGTGACAAACATGCAAAGGAACAGGAAATGAGGAAGGGGGCAAACACTTTTTCACACCACTGTATGTCCTATTTAGGGATGAGCCGAACACCCCCCATTTCGGTTCGCACCAGAACCTGCGAACAGACCTAAAGCTCGTGTGAACTTTAGAACCCTATTAATGTCTATGGGACTTGAACGTTCAAAATCAAAAGTGCTAATTTTAAAGGCTAATATGCAAGTTATTGTCATAAAAAGTTTTTGGGGACCCGGGTCCTGCCCCAGGGGAGATGTATCAATGCAATTTTTTTTTTAAAACGGCCGTTTTTTCAGGAGCAGTGATTTTAATAATGCTTAATGTGAAACAATAAAAGTGTAATATTTCGTACCTGGGGGGTGTGTATAGTATGCCTGTGAAGGGGCGCATGTTTCCCGTGCTTAGAACTGTCCCTGCACAAAGTGTCATTTCTGCAGGAAAAAAAGCTATTTAAAATCACTCGCGGCTAATGAATTGTCGGATCCCGTAACACAGAGAACAGTCATTCATTGAAAGTCATTGATAAAAATTTTTTTTTAAAAAAGCGTGGGGGTTCCCCCAAATTCAATTACCAGGCCCTTCAGGTCTGCTATGGATATTAAGGGGAACCCCGCTTCAAATTTAAAAAAAAAAAATTACGTGGGGGTCCCCACTAAATATCCATACCAGACCCTTCAGGTCTGGGATGTATTTTAAGGGGAACCCCGGCCAAAAAAAAAATTTAAAATGGCGTGGGGTCCCCCTCAAAATCCATACCAGACCCTTATCCGAGCACGCAACCTGGCAGGCCGCAGGAAAAGAGGGGGGGATGAGAGCGCCCCCCCCTCCTGAACTGTACCAGGCCACATGCCCTCAACATTGGGAGGGTGCTTTGGGGGTCTGTGACCCCTCAAAGCACCATGTCCCCATGTTGATGGGGACAAGGGCCTCTTCCCCACAACCCTGGCCATTGGTTGTGGGGGTCTGCGGGCGGGGGGCTTATCGGAATCTGGAAGCCCCCTTTAACAAGGGGATCACCAGATCCCGGCCCCCCCTGTGTGAAATGGTAAGGGCCTACCATTTCACCAAAAAAAGTGTCAAAAATGTTAAAAATGACAGGAGACGGTCTTTGACAATTCCTTTATTAAAATCGTCTTTCTTCTGGTCTTCTTCCTTCTTCCTTTCTTCATCCTTCGGTTTCTTCATCTTCTCCTTCCGGCATCTTCTTCCATCTTCTTCCATCTTCTTCTTCCTCCGATCCGCTTCTTCTTGCTCTGGTCTTCTCGTCCGGCATCTTCTTCCACGGCGTCGGTGTCTCTTCTGGGCTGCTCCGCGCAATGGGAGGCTCCCGCTGTGTGAGGCTTCGCTGCGTCTGACAGGTCTTTTATAACAGAGGGCGGGGCCACCCGGTGACCCCGCCCCCTCTGACGCACAGGGACGTCAAGGGGAATTCCCTATGGCTTTCCCCATGACGCCAGAGGGGGGCGGGGTCACCAGGTGGCCCCGCCCTCCGTTATAAAAGACCTGTCAGACGCAGCGAAGCCTCACACAGCGGGAGCCTCCCATTGCGCGGAGCGGCCCAAGAAGAGACGCCGACGCCATGGAAGAAGATGCCGGATGAGAAGACCAGAGCAAGAAGAAGCGGATCGGAGGAAGAAGAAGATGGAAGAGGATGGAATAAGATGCCGGAAGGAGAAGATGAAGAAACCGAAGGATGAAGAAAGGAAGAAGACCAGAAGAAAGAAGATTTTAATAAAGGAATTGTCAAAGACCGTCTCCTGACATTTTTACATTTTTGTCACTTTTTTGGTGAAATGGTAGGGGTACTTTTGTACCCCTTACCATTTCACACAGGGAGGGGCCGGGATCTGGGGGTCCCCTTGTTAAAGGGGGCTTCCAGATTCTGATAAGCCCCCCACCCGCAGACCCCCACAACCAATAGCCAGGGTTGTGGGGAAGAGGCCCTTGTCCTCATCAACATGGGGACAAGGTGCTTTGGGGGGGATCCCAAAGCACCCTCCCAATGTTGAGGGCATGTGGCCTGGTATGGTTCAGGAGGGAGGGGCTGCCGCTCTCGTCCCCCCCTCTTTTCCTGCGGCCTGCCAGGTTGCGTGCTTGGATAAGGGTCTGGTATGGATTTTGAGGGGGACCCCACGCCTTTTTTTTTTTTGGCCGGGGGTCCCCTTAAAATCCATCCCAGACCTCAAGGGTCTGGCATGGATTTTGAGGGGGACCCCACGCCATTTTTTTTTTTTTTTTTTGTCTGGGGTTCCCCTTAATATCCATAGCAGACCTGAAGGGCCTGGTAATTGAATTTGGAGGGACCCCCATGCTTTTTTTTTTTTTTTTAATCAATGACTTTTTTTTTATCAATGACTTTCAATGAATGACTGTTCTCTGTGTTACGGGAGCCGACAATTCATTAGCTGCGAGTGATTTTAAATAGCTTTTTTTCCTGCAAAAATTACACTTTGTGCAGGGACAGTTCTAAGCACGGGAAACATAGTACTACTAATACTATAGACACCCCCCAGGTATGAAATTGAGAGGAATATTACACTTCTGTTGTTTCACATTAAGCATTATTAAAATCACTGCTCCCGAAAAAACGTCCGTTTAAAAAAAAAAAATGTTTTACATTGATACATGTCCCCTGGGGCAGGACCCAGGTCCCCAAACACTTTTTATGACAATAACATGCATATTAGCCTTTAAAATTAGCACTTTTGATTTCGAGCGTTCGCATCCATTGTAATTAATAGGGTTCTTAATTTTGCACGGACTCTAGCTGTCACACTTTGAATGACAATTACTCAGTCATACAACACTGTACACATATGAAATGCTGATCTTTTTTTTTCCCCCCACAAATAGAGCTTTCTTTTGGTATTTGATCACCTCTGCGGTTTTTATTTTTTGAGCTATAAACAAAAAAACAACTGACAATTTTGAAAAAAAAAACACAATATTTTTTACTTTCTGCTATAATAGCCATTACTGTATATACTCGAGTATAAGCCAAGTTTTTCAGTACATTTTGTTGTGCTGAAAATGCCCCCCCTCGGCTTATACTGGAGTCAAGCACTTTTCTGCAGCAGAACATTAAATTTTCCGACCCGATTTTGGGGCCCCGTATCCCAGAACACCAAATTTGGTATGCCAACCCAGTGGAACTAGCACTACAACATATCCAAAGATGGGGTTCCTAGCACCAAGTGACCCCAAGATACGAGGCCCCAAAGTCAGTCAACTGTGTCCATCTGCAGCAATGTAATTTCGGGACCCTTTGGGTCCAGAGACCCCAAATTTTGTCTGCAGATAGGGGACATCTTGGATAGGGGACATCTTGGATAGGGGACATCTTGGAACCCTTAACTACCAAGTTTGAAGTTTGGGGCACCTATGGCTGCAAATGGGCTCAGTGAGGCTGCAAATGGGCATTGTTGACCCTCTTTTCCACTTACAGTAGCTGCGCATTTCTCACCCTAGGCTTATACTCGAGTCAATACGTTTTCCCAGTTGTTTGTGGTAAAATTCTGTGCCTCGGCTTATATTCGGGTCGGCTTATACTCGAGTATATACGGTATCCCAATTTAAGAAAAAAAAATTTAAAATAATGTTTTTCTCAGTTTAGGCCGATATGTATTCTTCTACATATTTTTGGTAAAAAAAAAAAAAAAAACGCAATAAGCGTATATTGATTGGTTAGCGCAAAAGTTATAGCACCTACAAAGGGGATAGATTTATGACATTTTTTAATTTTGTTTTATTCTTTTACTAGTAAGGTATGTGACCATGTACACAGTCTCGTTTATTGCCGTTTTTATGCAGTACGCGTTTAACAGCGTTTGTTTGGGAGCAAAAAAATGGGTTTCCACGTTTCAGACGCCAAACGCGGTTTCGTTTTATAAGCGTTTTTAAGGTACCGTATATACTCAAGTATAAGCCGACCCGAATATAAGCCGAGGCACCTAATTTTACCACAAAAAAATGGGAAAACATATTGACTCGTGTATAAGCCTAGGGTGAGAAATACGCAGCTACTGTAAGTGGAAAAGAGGGTCAACAATGCCCATTTGCAGCCTTACTGTGCCCATTTGCATGCCTTACTGTGCCCATTTGTAGCCATAGGTCCCCTGAACTTCAAACTCGGTAGTTAAGGGTTCCTAGACGCCCCCCTAGCTGCAGCCAAAATTTGGGGTCTCTGGACCCAAAGGGTCCCGAAATGACATTGCTGCAGATGGACACAGTTGACCGACTTTGGGGCCCCGTATCTCGGGGCTACTTGGTGCTAGGAACCCCAAATTTGAACTAGCACTACAATATATCTGGGGTTCCTAGCTCCAAGTGGCCCTGAGATACGGGGCCCCAAAGTCGTTTCAGAAAATATCAAGCACTTTTTTGCAGCAGAGAATAACATTTTCGGAACTGACTTTGGGGCCCCGTATCTCGGGGCCACTTGGAGCTAGGAACCCCAAATTTCATGTTCACACCCAGTGGAACTTGCACTACAACATATCTGGGGTTCCTAGCTCCAAGTGGCCCCGAGATACGGGGCCCCAAGTCGGTTCAGAAAATATCAAGCACTTTTCTGGAGCAGAGAATGACATTTTCCTAACTGACTTTGAGACCCCGTATCTCGGGGCCACTTAGTGCTAGGAACCCCATCTTTGTTGTAGTGCAGTTCCAATGGGTGTGAACACCAAATTTGGGGTTCCTAGCACCAAGTGGCCCCCGAGATACGGGGCCCTAAAGTCGGTTCGGAAAATGTCAAGCACTTTTCTGAAGCAGAGAATGACGTTTTCTGAAACGATTTTGGGGCCCCGTATCTCGGGGCCACTTGGTGCTAGGAACCCCAAAGACGGGGCCCCAAAGTCGATTCGGAAAATGTAATTCTCTGCTGCAGAAAAGTGCTTGACTCGAGTATAAGCCGAGGGGGGCATTTTCAGCACAAAAAAATGTGCTGAAAAACTCGGCTTCTACTCGAGTATATACGGTACCCTATATTTTAGACCTGAAAAGACAAAAAGATGATGGAAAACAATGAAAAAACATAAAAAAATATAGCTAAAAATGTTTTAATTACTTGCGAGGATTCATAGACCATATATAGTAGGTACGCAGCTGTACGTACATGTTTACAAATCATCCTGCAGACATTCGCTGCGCAATCAATGGACCGGTCCAATAGCGACGAACTCTGACTCTGGACCTCTCACGCAATTTTCTACGTCGTTCTAGCCTCATCAAGAGCAACATCAGGAGCATTCCCTCACACATGCTCATTATAGGAACCATTGCAAAAAAAAAAAAGCACAGAAATAGAGGCAAATACAAGTATACAGCGGCTCTCTCTGCTGCTGCTACTCACTCTGGTTAAAATGGCTGAAATAGTTAAATAACAAAGTTTTATGAGTTCGGGGAGGGTCTTAAATGAGGTCATTTTAATAAACGCTTCTAGACGCAAACGCGGCTAAACGGGCATTTTAAACGCTGGTTTCAAAGTGTAAAAAAAAGCGTTTAGAGTACTTTGCCTCAGCGTCCCGTGTACATGGAGCCTTATGGCAGGTATCTGCAATTTTTGTCAGGACTAGACATGTGCACTGACAAAAAATGTGTTCATTTTCGTTTTAGTTTCATTCGTTTTTTTGCTTTTTTCGGAAATACGGAAAATCGAAAATTCGGGAATTTGGAAATTCGCAAATTCGCAAATTCGGAATTCGGAAATTTCGGGAATTTTCACATTTCTATTTTTCGGATTTCCGAATTTTCGAATTTCCGAATTTCCGAATTTCGGATTTCCAAATTTCCAAATTTCCAAATTTCCGAAATTTCGAATTTCCGAATTTCGTATTTTCGTATTTCGGAAATTCGTAATTTCGGAAATTCGTAATTTCGGAAATTCGTACTTTCGGAAATTTGTAATTTCGGCAATTCGGAAATTTCGGCAATTCGGAAATTTCGGAAATTTGTAGTTTCGCAAAATTTTGAAATTCGGAAATTTTGAATTTTCGGAAATTTTAAAATTTGGAAATTCGGAATTAACGACTTTGTCAAAATTCGTTAAAAAACTAACTAGGAACTAAACGAATTGCACATGTCAGGACTGTGATATTGCGGCGGACGGATCAGATGCTCTGGCCGAACTGTTTGCTCATCCCTAGTCCTGATCTCTGTAGTAGAGGGTCTGGTAGGCATCCTGGAAAAGTCCTGTTCAGGATTTACACATCTCCCAGGCTCCTTTCTTCCCCCTTCCCAGCCCTCTGACCCTCCGTACACTCCGGGTTTTGCTCTCTCCCTTTTGGGCAGGTTAGGGTCACCTGGGACTCCCAGGCAGAGCTCTGTAGTCTGGAGAGAAGACAGGAGGATCTGCTGGAGCTGAGGTTGGTGATCCTGGGAAGAGTTTGTATTGTGAAGTGTTAGGACTGTGCAGCTGGTGAACTAGGACTGCTATTGTGTAGTGAGTGATGGGACACGGCTAGGGGTTTGGTTGGAAGGTTGGAACTGGTTATTTCTGGAGCTCCGTACACCATCTGTATATAACCTGGAAATATCACCAATAGATGGACCACTGCTGGTCAGGAGATTACTGGACTGGTGTGTGTATAATATAAATATTTATTATTATGATGATGATATCATAAAGAATGTTTAGTGGCAATATAATATATTTGATAGGTAGATAATAATTTTTTATAGAGGTCTACACTTCACACCAACAAGAGGGACAACTGAGAAGAAGATGGGAACAGAGAGACTTGGTTCCATAGACTGACAATCCCTCCAAATAAAGGACAGTTGGGAATTATCCATAACGTGTATGTCCAGCCAAAAATGTATTTTCTTAGTTCTGGATGGAGTGGGGAAGGATTAGATTCCCTGTCCTATGTTACTGCTATCTGTGTCTCTGTTAGAGGTTTCCTCTCACTTCCTGTCTTGGTGACAACTTTTTAGCAGACATGAAGTGAGGGGAACTCTCTGGCTGCAACACAGATAGAAAAGAAAATCTTTTTCTTTAATAGAGTAAGAGACTGTGTGCCTGTTGGAGATTTTACTTCACTTCCTGATTAATGAAACTGTTGTCAGCAGGACAGGAAGTGATTGGAAATCTCTTTAAGGGATCCCTTATGCCAGTGGTCACCAACTAGGGTTGCCACCTTTTCTTCAAGCCAAACCCGAACACTTTAGCGATGCATGGCAAATTTTTTTTTTGTAGTGTACACTATAGTATTGTAAAGACCTGGGACACCTTTGGGTGCACTAAGGAGAGCAATAATGCGACACGCTTTATTGGACAGTGTTACTTCCTATAACACAGGGGTCATTGTCACCCCCCCCTTCATAAAATATGGGTCAGTGTTACCCCCTCTATAATTTAAGGGTCCCCCATAGAGAACCCCCATTAAGTCCCCTTATATCAGCACCCCCCCTTAGAAACCTCTATTAGATCAGGGAGCCCCTAAAGACCCACATTAGACTGCCTTACCGAGAGCCGTTTTGAGCCAGGAAGTGTGGGAGCCGGAGTTTGGGGGTGGAGCGAAGCTTCTCTACTGTAGTGCTATTTTCTTTCTTTCCTTCCATTGTGTGGGGGGGGGGGGGCTTGGAGAGAAGGCAAAGTAGAGGCAGGTGCTGCATCGCTGTGCCCAGTGTGTCGGCAGAACACAGGAATCAAAACGCATCCAAACTTGTGCACTCACTCACAGGGCCGCTGTTAGGAATCATGGGGCCCTAGCCCCCTGAGGGGGGAGAAGAGGTGGGGGAGGGAGGTGAGAAAGGGTGAGAGGAGGAGGTAAGGAGGCAGAGGAGAGAGGGGGGGAGATAGATGGGGAGGGGATTGGGGGTGTGAGGGGGAGTGGGATGAGAGAGAGAAGAGGGGTGAGAGAGAGAAGGGTGCTGAAAGGGAGGAGGGATGAGAGAGAAAGGTGGTAAGATAGGGGGTGGCCTGACAGAGAGATGGGGAGTAGCTGACAGAATTGGTCAGAAGTAGCTGACCAATCGCAGGCTAAATAGGTACGCCTGCTGCCCATCGCAGCTCGGTGGCGGAGCGCACAGGCAGTATTAAATGTGTAATACTGATGGTGGGTGCGGGAATCAGGATGCACCACTCTAGGTGGAACTTCTGCTATATGTGCCCGGGTTTCAGGCTGCTTCAAACCCGGGCACATGTGTCCAAACCCAGATTGTCCAGGTCAAAACCGGACAGGTGGCAACCCTATCCCCAACCTTTTTGGCACGGGGACCGGCTGCGTGGAAGAAAATTGTGCCAAGGCCCAGTAAGGGGGGGGGGGGGGGGGGGGGGGGGGGGGGGGGGATGTACACACATGCGGGGGGTAAGCAATTTATCAGGGCAATAATCAGGGCTGGTGTTCTGCTGTTGGCGCTTCAAATATCACAGCAGCATGGTTGGTATGGTGTCAGAATGATTGAAGTAAATTATTTCTTATATTACATTTTAATATAAAAATGAAATAGTTCAACTCACCATAATGCAGAATCAGTGGGAGCCCTGAGTGTGTCACTTGCCACGTTACCTGCCACCAGATGAGGAATGCCACTTGCCACGCTGCCTGTCAGTGCCACCAGATGAGGAATGCCACTTGCCACGCCGCCTGCCAGTGCCACCAGATGAGGAATGCCACTTGCCACGCCGCCTGCCAGTGCCACCAGATGAGGAATGCCACATCACCTGCCAGTGCCACCAGATGAGGAATGCCACTTGCCACATCACCTGCCAGTGCCACCAGATGTGGATTGTCACTGCATTGGTGGCACTGGTTTACTGGTCGTTCTTGAGTAAAGGAAGGAGAGCGGAGATGCGGGGCGGGCAGTGAGAGATGATGTAATCTCTTTGCTCCCCGCCGCACCTCCGACATTCCGCACGTTGTGAGGGCGGATTCCGCCCTCACAGCGTGCAGAATTTTGGAGGTGCGGCGGGGAGCAATGTCAAGAGCTTACATCTTCATCCTCTCCCCCACTCCAGCCCCGCCTATGGGCAGTCACCGCTCTGCTCGCCAGCCTCTCTGGTCCACCAGGCTCGCTCTCTCTCTCTCTGCCTCACTCATCACAGCCCCTGCCAGACAATGTCATGCCGCCCGCCACGGCCTGGCTGCAGAGACGCTACAGCCAGAGACTGCAGAGAGACGCTTCACACTGGCCAGGTACGGCTTCACACTGCCTGCAGAGAGAGAGAGAAGAGACCGCTTCACACTGCCGTTCACACTGGCCTTCACACTGGTGGTTGACGACACCCCGCCTGCAGAGAGAGAGACCGCTATGCAGTAGCACACTGTAAAAACTTGCCTGCACAAAGATAGAGGTCACACTCCTGCATTCACACTGCCTGCACAGAGAGAGAGAGACCGCTCACTGCCCCCCCACACTGCCTGCAGAGAGAGAGACCGCTTCACACTGCTCACTGCCTGCAGAGAGAGAGAGACCGCTTCACAGAGAGAGAGAACCGCTTCACACCTGCAAGCAAAAAGAGACCGCTTCACACTGCCTGCAATAATTTGCCTGCATGATAAACTGCCTGCACCACACTGCCTGCACAGAGATTTACTGCCTGCAGAGAGAGAGACCGCTTCACTCAACCGCTTCACACTGCCTGCAGAGTCCGCTTCACACTGCCTGCACAAAGCGGCCTGCACAAAGATAGAGAAGAACTTCACACTGGAGCTGCCTGGGAGAGAGAGACCGCTGGAGAGAGAGACTGTGTTACTAAACTCAGAAAGTTCACACTGCCTGCACAGAGATAGAGAGAGACAACACTGCCTGCAGAGAGAGAGACCGCTTCACACCTGAGAGAGAGAGACCGCTTCACACTGCCTGCAAGAGAGAGACCGCTTCACACTGCCTGCAGAGAGAGACCGCTTCACACTGCCTGTGATAGAGAGAGACACATTGCTCCATGGAGACTGTTCTTCATAGGAGTGGCGAGAGAGAGACCGCTTCTCAAGAGAGAGAGAGACCACTTCATACTGCCTGTACAGAGAGAGAGACCACTTCAAACTGCCTGCACAGAAAGAGACCGCTTCACACTGCCTGCACAGAGATAGAGAGAGACCGCTTCACACTGCCTGCAGAGAGAGAGACCGCTTCACACTGCCTGCAGAGAGAGAGACCGCTTCACACTGCCTGCAGAGAGAGAGACCGCTTCACACTGCCTGCACAAAGATAGAGAGAGACCGCTTCACACTGCCTGCACAAAGATAGAGAGAGACCACTTCACACTGCCTGCACAGAGAGAGAGAGACCGATTCACACTGCCTGCAGAGAGAGAGACCGCTTCACACTGCCTGCAGAGAGAGAGACCGCTTCACACTGCCTGCAGAGAGAGAGACCGCTTCACACTGCCTGCACAAAGATAGAGAGAGACCGCTTCACACTGCCTGCACAAAGATAGAGAGAGACCGCTTCACACTGCCTGCACAAAGATAGAGAGAGACCACTTCACACTGCCTGCACAGAGAGAGAGAGACCGCTTCACACTGCCTGCAGAGAGAGAGACCGCGTCACACTGCCTGCAGAGAGAGAGAGACCGCTTCACACTGCCTGCAGAGAGAGACCGCTTCACACTGCCTGCAGAGAGAGAGACCGCTTCACACTGCCTGCAGAGAGAGACCGCTTCACACTGCCTGCAGAGAGAGAGACCGCTTCTCACTGCCTGCAGAGAGAGAGAGACCACTTCATACTGCCTGTACAGAGAGAGAGACCACTTCAAACTGCCTGCACAGAAAGAGACCGCTTCACACTGAGAGAGACCACTTCACACTGCCTGCACAGAGAGAGAGAGACCCCGCTTCACACTGCCTGCAGAGAGAGGAGACCGCTTCATGCCTGCAGAGAGAGAGACCGCTTTTTTCACACTGCCTGCAGAGAGAGAGACCGCTTCACACTGCCTCAGAGAGAGAGACCGCTTCACACTGCCTGCACAAAGATAGAGAGAGACCGCTTCACACTGCCTGCACAAAGATAGAGAGAGATACCGCTTCACACTGCCTGCACAAAGATAGAGAGAGACCACTTCACACTGCCTGCACAGAGAGAGAGAGACCGCTTCACACTGCCTGCAGAGAGAGAGACCGCTTCACACTGACTGCAGAGAGAGAGACCGCTTCACACTGCCTGCAGAGAGAGACAGCTTCACACTGCCTGCAGAGAGAGAGACCGCTTCACACTGCCTGCAGAGAGAGACCGCTTCACACTGCCTGCAGAGAGAGAGACCGCTTCTCCACTGCCTGCAGAGAGAGAGAGACCACTTCATACTGCCTGTACAGAGAGAGAGACCACTTCAAACTGCCTGCACAGAAAGAGACCGCTTCACACTTCTATAGGGTGGCGTAAAGTTCAATATGAAGAGTGCAGCAGCCCAGCAACCAATCAATATTTAGTTTATTGAAGATGAACCCTCATTGGTTGACTTGGGTTACTACAAGAGACAACTGATTTTATACCAAATGATATGAGGGCTGGGCACTGCTCTGGGGGACATGTACCAAAGCAAGAAAAAAATATTTTGGGTGGAAAGCGACAATTTTAATAATGCTTAAAGGGCAACATTAGGCATGCAAAACTCAGATAAATAATATATCTGGGAGGTGCCCTGACCAGTGGTGTTGGGAGGGGGGCTGAGGGGGGCTGGACCCCCCGAGTGGTCCCCCAAAAGACCCCAGGTCTCAGGCATTAATAATTGCATTGTTAGCCCCGAGCCCGAGTGTCCATATACAAAGAGTCAGACTGTCGCATGACTAAGCGCAGCCAGCTGGTCCAATGCCTGTGATTTTGACAGAAGACCTGGACTGCGGGACGTGTGATGTCCATCATCTCGCGCTCTCACATCGATCTCTCGCGCTCTCACATCGATCTCTCGCGCTCTCACATCGATCTCTCGCGCTCTCTAGCCTCAATCTCTCTCGCCTCGATCTCTTGCGCTCTCGCCTCCATCTCTCGCCTCCATCTCTCGCGATCTCGCCTCCATCTCTCACGCTCTCGCCTTGATCTCTTGCGCTCTCGCCTCGATCTCTCGCCTCGCGCTCTCGCCTCAATCTCTGGTGCTCTCTCCTCGATCCCTTGGGGTTTCTCTCGCCTCGATCTCTCGCGCTTTCTCTCACCTCGATCTCTCGCGCTTTCTCTAGCCTCAAACTCTCGCGCTTTCTCTAGCCTCAAACTCTCGCGCTTTCTCTAGCCTCAAACTCTCGCGCTTTCTCTAGCCTCAAACTCTCGCGCTTTCTCTAGCCTCGATCTCTCGCACCTCGATCTCTGGCGATTTCTCTCGCACCTCGATCTCTGGCGCTTTCTCTCGCACCTCGATCTCTGGCGCTTTCTCTCGCACCTCGATCTCTGGCGCTTTCTCTCGCACCTCGATCTCTGGCGCTTTCTCTCGCACCTCGATCTCTGGCGCTTTCTCTCGCACCTCGATCTCTGGCGCTTTCTCTCGCACCTCGATCTCTGGCGCTTTCTCTCGCCTCGATCTCTGGCGCTTTCTCTTGCCTCGATCTCTGGCGCTTTCGCTTGCCTCGATCTCTGGCGCTTTCTCTTGCCTCGATCTCTGGCGCTTTCTCTTGCCTCGATCTCTGGCGCTTTCTCTCGCCTCGATCTCTGGCGCTTTCTCTCGCCGCGCTCTCTCTTGCTTCGATCTCTCGCCTCAATTTCTCTTGCGCTTTCTTGATCCTCGTCATTAACATGTAACCACTTTGCTTTACCTTCTGGTCTATGGACGCTCTAGCTAGCTTTAGCTCAGGGCTCAATAAGCAGCATAGGGTAGAGCCAGGTTAGACATCTGATGGCTCATAGGTAGCTGGTGTTCCAGTTGCACTGCAGACTAGAAGCTGTCAGTGCCGGGCCGGTTGTCAGTAAGAAGCTGCTTGTCAGTCTGATCGGGTGCCAGTTGGCGGATCTCCATATCACCATTGACGCAGCACGAGTCTGAAAGGTTAAGTAGAGTAACCTATTATCAAAAAAATTGTAATTAAGATGAACCCATTATTACAATGTGATACTGGGGAGGGTGGAAGTGAGGCTTACCTGTTGATCTGAATGACCAAAAGGCAGGTTCCCCTAAACTGATCAGGCAGCTGCATAGTACAGTGATGATTCAGTAAAACATTTGAGGACAAAGAGCATAATCAATGGACGCCTTTTTTTTTTTTTTTCTATATTTTTTTTATTGATTTTTCCAAGACAAAACAATATAAGATATTATAGACACATTTTAAAACAGTAACATCTTGTAACCATTATCATCATACATGTAGTTTGTGATGAAACATCATAATAAACATAAACATTCTTAGAAAACAACTTTAGCCTGACAAGGCTTACTTCTTGTGACCTTAGGTCTTTTTTCCCACATTCCTCAACGGAGGAAGAAACTGTTATTTGAAAATCCATTCAGAATACTGGTTGTGAGCCACTCGGGGCTCACTTGGCAACTCACTTTATGTAGTAACTCAGTACTGCACACCTCACACACAACAGTCATACCCATTCATCCAACCCATCCATCCTTTTTCCCAGCCGAATGTTCAGCTGGGAGGCCCCTCCCCCCTCCCTTATTTCTAAGGAGACTTCATGACCCCACTATGCACCACTAGAGTACTAATGTATCCCAGTCCTCCCCTGCAGAGCATGGGGGGGGGGGGGATGAGGCCACCTATGTTGAGATAGTGGAGTATCTTTCCAGAAAGAGTCCTCAATATCAAGCCAAGGCTGCCAAATCTTGTTAAACTTTTTTAAGCAGGCCCTTCCCTTGTAAATGAGTTTAAAGATTAGGGATGAGCCGAACACCCCCCCGGGTTCGGTTTGCACCAGAACCCGCGAACGGACCTTAAGTCCGTGTAAATTTAAGAACCCTATTAATTACAATGGACGCGAACGTTCGAAATCAAAAGTGCTAATTTTAAAGGCTAATATGCAAGTTATTGTCATAAAAAGTGTTTGGGGACCTGGGTCCTGCCCCAGGGGACATGTATCAATGCAAAAATTTCTTTTAAAAACTGCCGTTTTTTCAGGAGCAGTGATTTTAATAATACTTAAAGTAAAACGATAAAAGTCTAATATTCCTTTAAATTTCGTACCTGGGGGGTGTCTATAGTATGTCCCTGCACAAAGTGTCATTTTTGCAGGAAAAAAAGCTATTTAAAATCACTTGCGGCTAATAAATTGACAGATCCCATAACACAGAGAACAGTCATTCATTGAAAGTCATTGATAAAAAAAAAAAAAGTAATAAAAAAAAAAAATAAATAAAAGCGTGGGGGTCCCCCCAAATTCAATTGCCAGGCCCTTCAGGTCTGCTATGGATATTAAGGGGAACCCTGGCCAAAAAAAAAATGGCGTGGGGTCCCCCTCAAAATCCATAAGGTAAGGGCCTACCATTTCACCAAAAAAAGTGTCAAAAATTGTAAAAATGACAGGAGACGGTCTTTGACAATTCCTTTATTAAAATCTTCAGCAGTCAGCAGCACATAATAACACTGACACTGGAACACAATATACGAGGCCGCCAGCGCGGCGGATTTTATAATGTGGGTCGTGTACTAAGCCCCCTGAGCTATATTTGGCCACAGGCATCCTGCCTGTGGCCAATTATTGCTCTCCTCGCCGCTGGCTCTATGATTGGCCAAGCATGCAGGTCACAGTGCATGCTTGGCCAATCATCAGCCAGCAATGCACTGCGACTGGCGCAGTGCATTGCGGGCCGCTCGCATCACACGAATTTGATGCGAGCGGCCCAAAAGGTTCTGGGCTCGCTGAGCGGGCGAACGCCCGATGTTCGATTCGAACATGGGTTTGAATCGAACACCGGGCCCATCCCTATTAAAGATCGGTATAACCTTATTTATCATACGAAACAACAGTTGGATACTCGGGGCGGATACAGTCTTCCACTGCAACAATATTAATTTCCTAGCATAGAAGAGTATCATTCGAACAAGGGTTCGTTTATGGGTTCTGAGTATAAAATCATTGAGGATACCCAGAAGCCCCACCTCAGGAGTGCAGGGGACCACCAGGCATAGAGAGTTTTCGAGAAAGGAGAATAGATCAGTCCAGAACCCTAATAGGACTGGACAAGACCAACACATATGTAAGTACCCAGCGTCAGTACAACTACATCTAGGGCAGGAGGCCCCAGAGTCATAACCCATATGGGCAAGGCGGGCCGGAGTATAATGGAGTTGGTGTATAAATTTGAACTTTACATATTGATCGTTAGACCCAACAAGATCCATAAAACAGACCTCAGAGGCCTCCTCCCATCCCTCCTCTGATAGCCCAGGGATATCGACCATCCACCTCCGCTGTGCAACCCGAAAGGGGGAAACCCCCGCCGCCTGCAGTCCGGAGTAGATGGTCGTGACCAGTTTTGTAATATCAGGGCATGACAACAGTACCTCCAGTGGAGATTCTGCAAGCTCCAGGGTCAGGCCATGAAATTGCGAACGGACAGCGTGACGTATGAGGAGGTATTTAAAATAGAATTTATTCGTCACGTCACATCTAGCTTTCAGATCCTCAAAGGAGATAAATTTGTTATTGACAAATAAGTGGGCAGCGTGGGTGATACCCAGCCGTGTCCACCATAATGCATCAGGGTGACCCAGAAGCTCCAGAAAATTGAGGTTATGCCATAGGGGGACTTTTGGTGAGACCCCTCTCATTTCTGAGATTACCTTGTTCCCCTCGTGCCAGGCTAACCAGCTTACTTCTATCGGGGAACCACGTGAGCAGTGTTTTGGTAGTGATCTATGCAAAATGTCTATGAGCGAGGTCCCCGGACCAGCAAGGGCCTTCAGTAGAGTGGTGGAGCAGGATGAAGAGGCCTCTATGGATGCCTTTACTATAGAAAGAAATGTACTGTTTATGTTATTTATGTCCTTTAAGAACAGCCAACCAAGAGTTAAACACTTTTTTTTATTTTTTTTTTTAATTTACAGCAATGTTGAAAGGTCCATGTAACAACCTAGAGAGAATCTCAGAGAATATTGGAGACTTAACTTCTCTTCCGCTGTCAGCGATGGCGTCTACTGATCTGAGAGCTGAGCTGGAATGTTCCATCTGTCTCAACATTTATACCAATCCCGTAATGCTGAAATGTGGTCACAACTTCTGCTGGGACTGTATTGATCGTGTGCTGGAAAAAACAGGGGGGTCTGGAGATTACTTCTGCCCTGTATGTAGAAAAAGGTTCAGGAGTCGTCCTGCACTGCACAGGAACTTATCACTACATAACATAGTGGTGCACTTCCTGTCTCCTCAGCCAGATCAGGTGGAGACCGGGGTCTTCTGTACTTACTGTGTGGACTTTCCTGTACCTGCTGTTAGATCCTGTCTACACTGTGAGGTTTCTCTGTGTGATAAACACCTGAGAGCCCACAAAAAGTCCCCAGAACACATCTTATGTGACCCCACCTTGTCCATGGAGAGCAGGAAATGCTCCGTCCATAAGGAAGTTTTGAAGTATTACTGCACTGAGGATGATACCTGCATCTGTGTGTCCTGCAGTTTGGCTGGACATCATTGGAGACACCAGGTGGAGATGTTGGATGAGGCTTCTGAGAAGAAGAAGGAGACACTGAGGAATGTTCTGCAGAAACTTCTGATAAAGAGAGAGGAGACGGAGGAAAGAGTCCAGAGTCTGCAGGAACACAAGAGGAAAGTAGAAGAAAAAGCAGTTGGTGACACCGAGAGAGTCACTGCCCTGTTTAGAGATCTCAGGAGACGTCTGGAAGACCTGGAGAAGAGAGTCCTCAGGGAAATCTCCGGGCAGGCAGAGTGGATCTCCATCTCCATAGGGGATCTGGAGACAAAGAAGGAGGAGCTGTCCAGGAAGTTGCGTCACATTGAGGAGCTGTGTAACGTGACGGATCCACTGACTGTCTTACAGGAATCAGACACAGGTGACTTGTGTGATACTGAGGATGGAGATAATGAGGACAGAGAGAGACATGAGGAACTCCTCCGTGATGGAGGGGGTCTGGATGGAGATGGGTTATCACACACATTACACACATTATCTGATATAATAACAGAGGTAAATGTATACTTCTATAAACAGAAAGCTGCAGACATATTACTGGATGTAAAAAACGCGCATAACAAGCTACATATATCAGATGACCGGAAAACTGTATACTTGTCAAAGATGAACCAGAATTACCCAGTAACATCAGAGAGATTTAAGGAATATCAGGTGTTGAGCAGTCAGAGTTTCTCCTCAGGGAGACATTACTGGGATGTGGATGTCAGGGGATCAAATAGATGGATAGTCGGGATGTGTTACCCCAGTATAGACAGGAGAGGAGATCAGTCAGAGATTGGATATAACAAGAAGTCCTGGGGTTTGGATTGGGATGGTGAAGGGCATTGGGTAATACATAATGGTAAAGAGACTCGTTTATCTGACCATGTCCCCAGTAACAGAGTCAGGATATATCTGGATTATGAGGCCGGGCGGATCTCCTTTTATGATCTGTGTGACCCGATCCGACACCTCCACACCTTCACCACCACCTTCACTGAGCCCCTCCATGCTGGGATAGGCCTCTGGGATGGTTGTATCAAGATCCATAGAGGGAAACCTTAAGATGTGAGAACTCCACCCAGAATCTGGAGACATCAGAGGGGACGGGCGGTGGGATCGGTTCATTGATCAGCCAATGCTTGAAGGAAGTGGGGACTTCAGGGAGAAGTGCGAGGGCTGCCATTGCAGGCCTCATTCTGAAAATTCTAGTTACCTGGCTGTGTCTAATGTACTGTAAGAAATTTTAAAGTGGTACTAAAGACAAAATAAAAAGGCCGATATGTTGCTGACATTAACACAGCAGTCTTTGTTTTTCACATTTTTGGGGATTAATGCCATTTTATGTTTCTGAACCAGAACAAGCGTGCTGTAAATAAGAATCGGAAAAGTGTCAGAATATTTTATCTCTATACTTTTTCCGAGTCACAGACAGATAGTATTAAAGCCAAATCATCAGCAGGAACTAGCATTCTCAAAAGAAGAGTTTAGCAATGGCAGTAGACATGTGCACTGCCAAAAAATTTGTTCGTTTTTTTTTTTTTTTTTTTTTTTCCGTTTTTCGGGTCATTCGTTTTGATCGCAATTAGTAAATTAGTTAATTTGTCCATTTGTAAATTCGTAAATTTGTTCATTTGCACATTCGTAAGTTAGAAAATTTGGAAATTCGAAAATCCAAAAATTTTGAAAATCTGAAATAGTAACTAACTATTAAATCATAGGTATTGTAATTACCTTTTCAAATTTGGCTGTTAGTGAACACGAATTTATCTGAAGTTACGAATTATCCGAAATAATGAATGCCGCATCTAAACAAAATGGAATGGAACAAATTAATAATAAATAATAATACAAAGTTTTTATTATTATTATTATTATTGTTATTTGTTATTATTAATTTATTATATTCCATTTGTTTGGATGCGGCATTCGATATTTCGGATAATTTGTAACTTAAGATAAATTTGGATTTGTTATGTTCAATAACAGCCCAATTTAAAAAGAAAATTACAATACCTATAATTTTATATTTAGCAATAGTTAAGTTATTATTAGTTAATTATAAATTCAGATTTCCGAATTTTCGAATTTATGAATGTGCGAATTTACGAATGAGCAAATGTACGAATTTGTTACATTCACTAACAGACAAATTTGAAAGGAAATTACAATACCTATAATTTAATGGTTGTTATTATTAGGTAATTATCATTTCAGATTTCCGAATATCCAAATTAACGAATTGATGAATGTACAAATTTACGAATTTGGAAATGTACGAATTTAGGAATGTGCAAATTTTCAAATATTAGAATTTACGAATATTTGGAAAAATTTGTTAAATAGATTTTCGTTAATTCGGATATTTCCGAATTAACTAATTTTGTCGAAATTCGTTAAAAAACGAATTCGGAACGAAACTAATTGCACATGTCTAAATGGCAGCCCCCATGTTTCTCCCATGATAGATGCCCTTTAAATATAATGAATGTCATTATGTGTCTGGATTCCCGGGACAGTCCCGGGATTTAGAGGTTTGTTCCTGGAAATGTTGCCAATTTGAATCAAATGTTGTATAATTTATTGTCATTACAGAGTAAGGTCACCTTCATGGTAATAATAAATGGTGACTATTCTGTTATTCCTTATTTTCCTTTTTGAGTGTATGTTGGCAGTCCTGGAAATACACGTCTTCATGACATCTTTCTTTGATATAACATAAAAATTGGTAATAAACCAGAAATATATATATGCAGATCAATTTCTGTGTCTTTTTTTTTTTGCACTGTTTGGCAGAAAAGCTGACAATCCACGTCAGATTTCCCCTATGATAACCCCAGAGACATCTATCATCTGTTATAGTCATCCGTGCCGTCCACCAGAGGACCCGATTTAGGAATGTTCATGTTTCTATTGGTCATGTTCTATTTCTATCACTTGCCATGGAGATTTCTCTATACGCCATGCGTAATCCATGTCTCCTGCGCTTTAACCACTTCATTACCGGCCCATAGTAATATGATGCCTGCAGGAGTGATCTCCCATCCTGGGCGGGTGTCCTATGACATCCTGAGCTTCCCGGCCGTCTAGGGGGCACGCGTTGCTCGGGACCCGGTGCGCGTGCCGTGCTCGGCGGCCGCGATGTCCAGGCACCCGTGATTGCCCGTTGACACAGCAGGACCGTGGATCGGTCTCCTTCCCTTGGGAGTCCCCGCCCCCTACAGTTAGAATCACTCCCTAGAAAAAATTAACCCCTCGATCACCCCCTAGTGGTTAACCCCTTTCCTGCCAGTCACATTTACACAGTAATCAGTGCAATTTTATAGCATGGATCGCTATGTGAATGGTCCCAAAAATGTGTCAAAAGTGTCAGATATGTCCGTCGCAATGTCGCAGTCACGAAAAAAAAAAAATCGCAGATCGCCGCCATTACTAGTAAAAAAATAAAATAAAAAATGCCATAAATCTATCCCCTATTTTGTAGGGTAAATAGAGTACAAAAGGGGCAACTTGTCAGGCGACTTAGCCGCCTGACGAGTCGCGTTCCGTTCTGTACTATGGAACCGTTCTAATAGGAACGACGGGCCTTCCTTTATCTAGATGGCAACTCACCTCCTCATAGAAGGTTAACAGATTGGTTTGGCAAGAACGATTCTTCATGAATCCATGCGGATTACTGCTAATGATACCGTTCTCATTACTAAAATCTTCAACCCCCCCCCCCCCCCCCCCCCCCCCTCACCCCCACCCCTCTTTCGCTCACCCCCTCTGTCTCTTACCCCATCTCTCTTTCTCATCCTTTTTTTGTCTCTCTTACCCCTTCTGTCTCTTACCCCATCTCTCTTTCTCATCCTTTTTTTGTCTTTCTCACCCCCTCTTTCTTTCATCCTCTCTCTCTCTTACCCCCCCACCCTCTCTCTTTGCCGCCGCCTCTCTCTCTCTGTCCCTCCTCTCTCATCCCCCTTGGACTTTGGGCCTCATTATGTGGCCAGGCTATGAAAAAGTCTCACACATGTAGTATCCCCATACTCAGGAGAAAGAGAAAAATGTGTTTTGGGGTGTAACTCTAAGTATGCATATATGCTGTGTGTGAGAAATAACTTGTTAAACAACAACTTTTTAAAACATTATAATACCCACTTTGTGTCAAAGCGTGCTGCACATGCCACTCCTCCAGGCTTCTTCAGGTTGTCTTTCTTTGTGGAAGTCTAAAGTTGAGAGGTTTATTTTATTTTGAAAGATCATTTCCATGGAGCAGGGTCGCTTGGGAAGCAGTAGGATTGTAGTGTAACTATGCTGGTGTGCGGGATCCTCGGGAGACCCAGAGTTCTTTCCACATGGGGTGGCTTCCACATAAGGACAACGCTCTATTTTATATATCTCCATATAGGGGATCCTACTTGATACAAAACAAATAGAAAGGTGCAGCGCAATAAATAAAGTTCATAAACTGGTTGAAATGCAGACTGAGGATGTAGATAAACACCCGGTGATAGATGCAATCTTGTGCTAAATCACAGTGACAGGTCCTCCACCACAAGGAATGGGTACCATTACCAGGCGTGTTGGACCACTGAATGGTCAAAAGCGCAAGTTCCCACAAACGGGGTGAAGATCATGCTCCAATCTGGCAGAGTAGCAACCAGAAATCATTCATACGAATAAAAAAGGAGAAGGAACGATCTCAGTGCAGACTGTTTAGATCGTAATTTATTTAAAAAAATGGCTGAGATGCCGGTTTACAAGTGGATGTAAGGCATATAAGCCTGGTAGAACACGGCAACAAATGTCACAAAATCATAAAAAGTAACGGTATGAGAACCGATGTGTGAGAGCAGATGGGATGCGGATGACGACCATAGGTAGTAGCTCCTCCCCCGTATGCACGTTACATCCAGAACGGACTTCTTCAGCGGTGGGTGGAGCTACCACGTCACCCAGCATTACATATATAGCAGCCCGGTGTTCACAGACGGTGTCATAAGTGCAAGGAATGCCGTGACCAGAAATACGGAAAGCATATATACATCACATAATAAAAATTACTCAAATGATAAATATAAAATATTTACCAATTTAGTACAAAGTGATACATAATCTAAATGCATAGAGATGGCTCAAAAATCATAAAACATTTTTTATAAAATAAATTATAAAACGTTATCAAAATGGACGATAGGCCTGCGACCTTCTGAAAATGTAAAATAAAAAATAATAATACATATGCTGTATGAAAATGAGAGGGGGAACTATCTAGAGGTTTATTTAGCTCAAATAAAACAATTAAGGTCGAAGTCGACGTTCATCCCTCCCGGGACCAACACACGCATCTCATGGATCCAGAAGGATTTGCGTCGACTTAGTTGGCGAATATAATTCCCCCCTCTCCAGTGTTGCTTCCGAGCATGCGTCAAATTGTTCCCGAGCATGCATAGGAATTTTGCGCGTCGGAATTGCTACAGACAAACGCATTTTCGGCTAGGAACTTTTTCCAAACGAAAAATAGAGAACCTGCTCTCAATCTTTTGCTGGCGGAAATGCCGCCAGCAAAAGTCCGATGGAGCATACACACTGTCGCATTTTCCGACCAAAAAGCTCACATCAGTCTTTTGCTGGCAGCATTTCCGATCGTGTGTACGTGGCATTAAAGGTGTAATTCCAAGTACGTCCATGCTGTGTGTTAGAAATATCTTATTAACCACTTACTTACTGGGCACTTAAATCCCCCTCCTGCCCAGGCCAATTTTCAGCTTTCAGCGCTGTCACTCTTTGAATGCAACACTGTATCCAAATAAAAATAAAAAATTTTTTCACACAAATAGAGCTTTCTTTTGGTGGTATTTAATCACCACTGGGGTTTTTATTTTTTGCTAAACAAGCAAACAAAAAAACCCCAGGTCAAATAAAAAAAAAAGACGTGGGGTTCCCCCTAAATATCCATACCAGATCCTTCAGGTCTGGCATGGATTTTAAGGGGAACTCCACGTCAAAAAAAAAAAAATGGCATGGGGGTCCCCCTCAAAATCCATACCAGACCCTTATCCGAGCACGCAACCTGGCAGGCCGCAGGAAAAGAGGGGGGGGACGAGAGAGCGCCCCCCCCCTCCTGAACTGTACCAGGCCACATGCCCTCAACATTGGGGGGATGCTTTGGGGGTCTGTGACCCCTCAAAGCACCATGTCCCCATGTTGATGAGGAGAAGGGTCTCTTCCCCACAACCCTGGCCGTACCCCTACCATTTCACAAAGAAAGTGTAAAAAATAGTTAAACACACAGACACCGTTGGGAAAAGTACTGTGTCAGAGGGGACGGGGTCACTCTTACATCACTGGGGAAGCCTGGGTTTCCCCAGTGATGTACAGGTGACCCCACCCCCCTCTGATGTAATGCAGGTTTTCGTTACATCAGAAAGGGGCGGGGTCAACCGTACATCACTGGGGAAGCCCAGCTTTTCCCTTGCGTTGCTTCAGAGGGGGGCGGGGTCAGGTGACGAGTGGCCCCGTCCTCCTCAGCTAAGACCTGGGATTCCCTCAGTGTCTCCATGGAGACAGAACGCGATGCGCTGGACGTCGAAAGAGATCAGCCATCGCTGGACCCCGGAGCAGAGACCACCCATCGCTGGATAGCAAGAGTGGATTACCACCGCTGGAATCTTTTTTTTATTTCAGATTCTGATAAGCTCCCCGCCCCTAGACCACCACAACCACCGGCCAGGGTTGTGGGGAAGACCCTTCTCATCAACATGGGAACATGGTGCTTTGAGGGGTCACAGACCCCCAAAGCATCCTCCCAATGTTGAGGGCATGTGGCCTGGTACGGTTCAGGAGGGGGCGCTCTCTCTCCCCCCTCTTTTCCTGCGGCCTGCCAGGTTGCATGCTCGGATAAGGGTCTGGTATGGATTTTGAGGGGGGACCCCCACGCCATTTTTTTTTAAATTTGGCGTGGAGTTCCCCTTAAAATCCATGGGAGAAATATAAAGTGCTAATTTTAAAGGCTTATATGCAAGTTAATGTCATAAAACGTGTTTGGGTACCCGGGTCCTGCCCCAGGGGACATGTATCAATGCAAAAAAAGTTTTAAAAAACTGCAGTTTTTTCAGGAGCAGTCATTTTAATAATGCTTAAAGTGAAACGATAAAAGTGTAATATTCCTTAAATTTTGTACCTGGGGGATGTGTATAGTATACATGTGAAGGGGCGCATGTTTCCCGTGCTTAGAACTGTCCCAGCGCAAAGTGTCATTTTTGCAGGAAAAAAAAGCTATTTAAAATCACTCGCGGCTAATGAATTGTCGGCTCCCGTAATACAGAGAAAATCATTGATAAAAAAAAAAAGCGCGGGGTTCCCCGAAATTCAATTACCAGGCCCTTCAGGTCTGGCATGGATTTTAAGGGGAACTCCACGCCAAATTTAAAAAAAAATGGCGTAGGGTCCCCCTCAAAATCCATACCAGACCCTTATCCGAGCACGCAACCTGGCAGGCCGCAGAAAAAGAGGGGGGGGACGAAAGCGGCCCTCATCCCGCCTGAACCGTACCAGGCCACATGCCCTCAACATTGGGAGGATGCTTTGGGGGTCTGAGATCCCCAAAGCACCTTGTCCCCATGTTGATGAGGACAAGGGCCTCTTTCCCACAACCCTGGCCGGTGGTTGTGGGGGTCTGCGGGCGGGGGGCTTATCGGAATCTGGATGTCCCCTTTAACAAGGGGACCACCAGATCCCACCCCCCCCCCCCGTGTGAAATGGTAAGGGGGTACAAAAGTACCCCTACCATTTCACCAAAAAAGTGTCAAATTGTAAAAATGACAGGAGACGGTCTTTGACAATTCCTTTATTAAAATCTTCTTTCTTCTGGTCTTCCTTCCTTTCTTCATTCTTCGGTTTCTTCATCTTCTCCTTCCGTCATCTTCTTCCATCTTCTTCTTCCTCCATCATCTTCTTCCTCCGATCCGCTTCTTCTTGCGCTGGTCTTCTCGTCCGGCATCTTCTTCCATGGCGTCGGTGTCTCTTCTTGGGCCACTCCTCGCAATGGGAGGCTCCCGCTATGTGAGGCTTCGCTGCCTCTGACAGGTCTTTTATAATGGAGGGCACCTGGTGACCCCGCCCCCTCTGACGCACGGGGACGTCATGGGGAATTCCCTATGGCTTTCCCCATGACGTCAGAGGGGGGGCGGGGTCACCAGGTGCCCTCCGTTATAAAAGACCTGTCAGACGGAGCGAAGCCTCACACAGCGGGAGCCTCCCATTGCGAGGAGCGGCCCGACAGAAGAACAGATGCCGACGCCATGGAAGAAGATGCCGGACGAGAAGACCAGCGCAAGAAGAAGCGGATCAGAGGAAGAAGAAAATGGAAGAAGATGACGGAAGAAACCGAAGGATGAAGAAAGAAGATTTTAATAAAGGAATTGTCAAAGACCGTCTCCTGTCATTTTTACAATTTTTGACACTTTTTTGGTGAAATGGTAGGGGTACTAATACCCCCTTACCATTTCACACAGGGGGGGGGGGGGGGGATCTGGTGGTCCCCTTGTTAAAGGGGGCATCCAGATTCCGATAAGCCCCCCGCCCGCAGACCCCCACAACCACCGGCCAGGGTTGTGGGGAAAGAGGCCCTTGTCCTCATCAACATGGGGACAAGGTGCTTTGGGGGTCTCGTCCCCCCCTCTTTTCCTGCGGCCTGCCAGGTTGCGTGCTCGGATAAGGGTCTGGTATGGATTTTAAGGGGGACCCTACGCCATTTTTTTTTTTTGGCTGGGGTCCCCCTTAATATCCATCCAAGACCTGAAGGGCCTGGTTATTGAATTTGGGGGGACCCCCACGCTTTTTTATTTTTATTTTTTATCAATGACTTTTTTTTTTATGAATGACTTTCAATGAATGACTGTTCTCTGTGTTACGGGAGCCGTCAATTCACATTAGCCGCGAGTGATTTTAAATAGCTTTCTTTCCTGCAAAATATACACTTTTTGCAGGGACAGTTCTAAGCACAGGAAACATGCGCCCCTTTACATGCATACTATAGACACCCCCCAGGTACAAAATATTACACTTTTATTGTTTCAATTTAAGCATTATTAAAATCACTGCTCCTGAAAAAACGAACATTTAAAAAAAAAAAAATTTGCATTGATACATGTCCCCTGGGGTAGGACCCAGGTCCCCAAACACTTTTTATGACAATAACATGCATATTAGCCTTTAAAAATTAGCACTTTTGATTTTGAACGTTCGCATCCATTATAACTAATAGGGTTCTAAAACTCGCACGGACTTTAGGTCCGTTCGCGGGTTCTGGTGCGAGCCGAACGGGGGGGTGTTCGGCTCATCCCTAGTTCTCAGTAAGAGGGCTACTAGCCCTTTTCCTGACCACTCTGTTCAAGATTCTGCCTTGCTCACCGAGGTCCCAGCTGTACTTAGCTGGGAAGCCCATCTTTCTACAAGTTCTTTGGGTGCCACTGAGGATCATATTTGGGATCTTTACATAGAAGTATGCCTGCTTGAATCTGAGGGAAAAATCCAAGTCCTGAGGGAGAAAGAGCTTAGCGACTGTGCTTTTGATAACCCCTATCACACTGCAATAAACTGTTAAAAAGGCAACCCCTTGTCCGTTTGAGCCAAAAAAGTTGAAGTTGCTGTGTGCCTGGCTGCTGCTATACAGAGAGGGATGGCCTGGGGACACAAATCAGCAGCTCTTACAGGGAAAATGCTACATATGATAGGTAGTCAGAAAATTAAATGTGTAATGTATGCTCCTTGAAAGCCTGAAGGTTCTAAGATTTTAAGCCCCTCTATGCATCTAGGCTGTGAAAAAGTCTCACATATATGTGGTATCCCCATACTCAGAAGGCAAACAGAATAGGTTTTGGCTTGTAATGCTAAGCCTGCCTATATTGTGTATGAAAAATAACTTGTATAAATTCCCCAAAATTTTGACCAAAAAATTAAATTTCCAAAAAACTTGCCATGCCTCTTACTAAATACCTTGGACTGTCTACTTTCCAAAAGGAATCATTGGGGGGATAATTTTCACTGTCCCGCCATTTTAAGGGCCTCAAGAAATGAGATCGGCCATCAGTACGTCAGGACCAATCAGTTTTCAAAATACATATCCCATAGTTTGTAGACTCCATAACTTTCACACGGACTAAATAGTATACACTGATTTGGGGTATTTTTTACCAAAAAAATTAAGCCGAATAAATGTTAGTCTAAAATTTATTAAGATAATTTATTTGCAAAATTTTACAATTAGAAACAAAAAAACATTAAAAAAAACTAACAAAAACTACAACAAGAGATTGGGCAGACTTATTTCTGCTCATGTTTTCTGCCAGAGATTTCCCAGAATTCTGTCCTGTATGAAGGAGACGTGTATTTCCAGCACTAAAAACTGTCGACATTGATAGAAAATGAGGAATAAAATAACAATCACTTTGCAGGGCCAGGGCAAGGGGTGGGCAGGAGGGACAGTTGCCATGGGCGCAATGGTTTACTGGATGTAGGACCCTCTAAGCTTGCACATCATAAACAGGGGAGGGGTGGGGGCGCAGTTTGGCATATTTGCCCTGAGCGCTTGGATGACCTTGTTCCAGCACTGTCCTTTTGTGATAGCTTTTGACAGATGACAGGTCTTCTTTATGGAGAGATCACCCTCCAATGTTTTGACTGACCTCCAGAGGGCAGAGGAGAAGCTTTAAAACTAAAAATGATGAAATCATCACTTGCGGGATTAATTTGTCCCAGAGGAGATCGCAGAACTGATGTTCCTCCATCTCTTCAGCGTGATGCTGTCTTATGCCGCGTACACACGGTCGGAATTTCTTGATGGAAACAGTCCGATGGGAGCTGTTCAACGGATTTTCCGACCGTGTGTATGCCCATCGGTCTTTTTCTGTTTGAATTTCAGACGGACTTTGGATTGAGAACCTGTTCTCAATTTTTCCGACGGAAAACCTATCAGATTTTCCGATCGTGTGTATGCAATTCCGACACGCAAAATTCCAAAGCATGCTCGGAAACAATTTGACACATGCTCAGAAGCATTAGACGTCTCTTTTATAGTGCTGTCGAACGTGTTTTATGCTGCTGTGTTACTGACCGTCGGAATTTGGTGTGTGTGTGTAGGCAAGACAGTTTGAGCGAAATTCCGACGGGAAAACCATCAGAGCTTTTTCCGATGAGAATTCCGACCGTGTGTACGCGGCATTAGGTCACTTACCAATGTCCAAGCTGGGATAGTTGCAGGCTGTGGTAGTTGTGGGGGAGGTGGGTTGCATCACAACACAATTGTCAGAAAGGCATCTGTCATAACAGAATTATGGGGGGCTGCCATTGCTGAACGCTCCCTTTGAGAATGCTAGTTCCCTGTCTGTCTTGCCTATGCTTTGTATTGAATAGCCTCCCAGTGTTGGACACAGAACAAGTACAAAGCAAGCTAACGAGCATTTTCATAAGGAGACCTGCAATGGCAGCCCTCATTCTTCTCCCAGGAGTCACCATTTCCTCCAAGCATTGGCGGAACAATGGACCAATCCCACCACCCATCCTTGTGATGTTATCAAACTCTGGCAGAGTTCTCACATCTCTGGATCCCCCCCACATATCTTTAAACAACCTCCTAATACACCAAACACAGCATGGAGGGGCTCAGTGAAGGTGGTGGTGAAGGTGTGGAGGTGTCGGATCGGATCACACAGATCATAAAATGAGATCCGCCCGGCCTCATAATCCAGATCTATCCTGACTCTGTTACTGGAGATATTGGTGGGTAAGAGGATCAATTTACTGTTATGTGTCACCCCATACTGATCACCATACCTCTCCAAACCCCAGGACTTGTTATTCCTTCCAATCTCTGACTGCCTTCCTCTTCTGGCTATACTGGGGTAACACATCCCCACTTTCCAGAATTGTGATCCCCCAACATCCAATTCCAAGTAATGTTGCCCTGAGGAGAAACTCTGACTGCTCAACACCTGAGGATAATATTGGAATCTCTCCGGTGTTTCTGGGTGATTCTGGTCTATACCTAACCAGGATACAGTTTTCCTGTCATCTGATATATGCAGAGTATTATGAGCTGTGTTTCCATCCAGTAATATGTCTGCAGCTCCCTGTATATAGAAGTATGCATTTATCTCTGGTATTATATCAGATAAACCTGTGTGCAAGACCCCCACCACATCCAGACCCCCTCCATCATGGAGGAGTTCCTCATGTCTCTCTCTGTCCTCATCATCTCCATCCTCAGTATCACACAAGTCACCTGTGTCTGATTCCTGTAAGACAGTCAGTGGATCCGTCATGTTACACAGCTCCTCAATGTGACGCAACTTCCTGGACAGCTCCTCCTTCTTTATTTCCAGATCCCTGATGAAGATAGAGACCTGTTCTGCCTGCCTGGAGATCTCCATCAGGACTCTCTTCTCCAGGTCTTCCAGACGTCTCCTGAGATCTCTAAACAGGGCAGTGACTCTCTCTGTGTCACCAGCTTCTTCTTCTTCTACTTTCCTCCTGTGTTCCTGCAGACTCTGGACTCTTTCCTCCATCTCCTCTCTCTTTGTCAGAAGATATGAAAGAACATTCCTCAGTGTCTCCTTCTTCCTCTCAGAAGCCTCATCCAGTGACTCCGTCTCATGTCCTTTATGTCCTCCAATCACACAACAATACACACAGATACAGGTCTCATCCTCAGTGCAGTAATACTCCAAGATCCACTTATGGACGGAGCATTTCTTTCTCTCCATGGATAAGGTGGGGTCACAAAAGATGTGTTCTGGGGACTTTTTGTGGACTCTCAGGTGTTTATCACACAGAGAAACCTCACAGTGCAGGCAGGATCTAACAGCAGGTACAGGAGAGTCCACACAGTGAGTACAGAAGACCCCGGACTCCTCCTGATCTGGCTGAGCAGACAGGAAATTACCCACTATGTTATTCAATGTTATGTTCCTGTGCAGTGCAGGACGACGTTTGAACCTTTTTCTACATACAGGACAGAAGTAACCTCCAGACTCCTCCTGTGTATCCAGCACACAATCAATACAGACCCGGCAGAAGTTGTGTCCACATTTCACCATTACAGGATCTGTATAAATGTTCAGACAGACAGAACATTCCAGCTCAGCTAGCAGATCAGCAAACGCCATCGCTGACAGCAGACAAAGAATGAAAATCTCCAATATTCTCTGAGATTCTCAAAAGTGGTTTCATGGACCTTTGAACATTACTGTAAGGGAAATAAAAAATAAAAAAGTTAAAACACATGGTTGTTTTTTCTTACAGGACAGACACAAACATAAACATGGCATTTATTTCTATAGTAAGGTGTCCATTTATCACACTTATTTTCCCTTATTGTTTACCAACTCATCTCTATATAATGTACCTTTCTAGTCGGTTTAGGGGAACTTGCCCCTTGGCCATCCAGAACCTCACTTCCACCCTCCCCAGCATCACAATGTAATATTGGGTTCATCTTTATTACTAATCATTTTATTGATAACAGGTTACCCTGCTTAACCTTTCAAACTCTTGCAAAAATTCAACAACTCACAAAAAAGTATAATCCAGACATTTACTTCACTTGTGTAGCCCTCTTTTGGGGGTTATGGGGAATGGCCAAACAGGCAGTGGTGTTAAACCTGTAGGTAACTAGAAGGACTAGACCAAGTGGAAGGGGGGGGGGGGTTATAATAAAGTAGGAAGTGCCTCCACCCAGGACAGGGCCTCTGAACAGAGGGGGTTTCCTTCCTGGGAAATGAACCAGTAATCTAAGTGTAGCGGGACTCCTGTAGGAGCCGGCAATTGTAAAGGTTGCCAAGTTATTTCCCCCACAACTGCCAGACACATTTGGGCATTTACGGCTTCAGCTCAAGAAACAGTCCAGGGTTGGTGTTTTGATGTTTTAATAAAGGCTTGAACTGAAATGAGGGGGAGAATTAGTGAGGGCACTAAACTTGCTTCTTAAAAACACTGAACACTGTCTCTGTGTAGCAGATGGTGGACAGGTTCTGCAGTAACAGCATTAAGGAGGTTTACCCTTCCTCAGTGAACAGTCCAAACAACAGCTCCTTTACAATGAATTGACAGGACAAAACTCCTTGGCAAACACACAGCTGACCTTCTAGCACACAAGAGGGGTGGCAGGAACACTTATGCCATGTACACATGATCGGAAATTCGGCCAGCAAAAGACAGATCAAAGCTTTTGGTCGGGAAAAGTGTGTATGCTCCATCGGACTTTTGCTGGCCGAATTCCAGCCAGCAAAAGGTTGAGAGCAGGTTCTCAATTTTTCAGTCGAAAAAAGTTCAGATCGGAAATTCCAATAATCTGTAGCAATTCCGACGCGCAAAATTCCTACGCATGCTCGGAAACAATTCGACGCATGTTCGGAAGCATTGAAATTAATTTTCTCGGCTCGTCGTAGTGTTGTACGTCACGCGATCTTGACGGTCGAAAGTTCAGCGAACTTGTGTGACCGTGTGTATGCAAGCCAAGCTTGGGCGGAATTCCGTCGGAAAAAACATCCAAGATTTTTCCAACGGAAAATCGGCTCGTGTGTACGGGGCATTAATTAATCTTTAGTCTCTCCTGTGTCTGTATTCATGGATCCCTCTTGACAAAATGGTTGCCTCCTTCCAATATCCTGCAGGCAGTTTCTCCAAGACGTCAGACCTGTCCTTTGTGGACTCTGGAAATGTTAAAGACCAAGTGGATCGCAGGACAAAGACTCTTGTGGAAAGCTTTGTATGAAAATGAGTCATCTATGGCCCTGGCATTATCAGCCACCTGTGTAGCAAGAAATATGGATTTCTGGCTTGACAGGATCATGGGACATGTGTGCCAGAGTGCCAAGATGGAACAGGTTTTGGAATCCCAATAGACATTGGCAAGGAGATAGCGTATTTGGAGAATGTGGCGAGGGTGATGGCTAGAGTATCCGCCAGGTCTGAGACCTACCTCATCTCGGCTAGAAGAGTGGTCTAGGTCAGTGGTTCTCAACCCTGTCCTCAAGTACCCCCAACAGGCCATGTTTTGTGAATTTCTCTTAGATAAAATAGCTGTCCAAAATACCAAGCCATTGACTCCGATTTAAAGGCACCTGTGCAAGATAAAGGAAAACCTGCAAACATGGCCTGTTGGGGGTACTTGAGGACTGATGTTGAGAACCACTGGTCTAGGTCAAGGCACATGAAGGGGATTACATGTCTAACACAACTGAGTGGTATGTCATTTGAAGGTTCTCTGTTCAGTTCAGGCTTAGATCCAGAGTAAGGCTACTTTCACACTGGAGCGGTGGGGGCGCTGGCGGTAAAGCGGCGATATATTTAGCGCTGCTTTACCGGCATTTTAGCGGCGCATTTTGGCCACTAGCGGGGTGGTTTTAACCCCCCCGCGAGCGGCCAAAAAAGGGTCAATACCGCCCGCAAACCGCCGCTGCAGTGGCGTTTTGCGGGCGGGTTCGGAGCGCTGCCCCATTGTTTCCAATGGGAACGGGCGCTATAGGAGCGGTAAATATACCGCTCCTACAGCGAGCCAAAGATGGGGCTTGCAGGACATTTTCCAGCGTCCTGCAAGCGCACCTCTTCAGTGTGAAAGCCCTCGGGAGATTGTATAGATATGCATGTTTTTTTCATAGTTGCATAAAAATGCTTGATCACATAAAGATGCTTAGTCGCACAAGGGTGTTCGATCGCATAAGGGTTCTTGAGCGCATAAAATGCTGGATCGCATAAGGATGTATGATCGCCTAAAAAGATGCATGGTTGCATAATGAGGCATGTTAATACATGTTTACTTTAATATACATGATTCCTCATGATCGCATAGGAATACATGTCTGCATAGATACATGTTGCGGAATGTTGCATAACACGTTTCATAATTGCATGCTTGCTTTGTAAAGATGCTTGTTACATGGCACAATTACTATGGCTGCTCTGTGTCCCGTGATGTAAGATAAATAAAATAGGATTTTTTATAACAGCTTACCTGTAAAATCATTGGAGTACATCACGGGACACAGAGGTCCCTCCCCTCATTAGGATACTTATTGCTTGGCTACAAAAACTGAGGTACTCCCTGGATGGGAGGGGTTATATAGAGGGGGCCTTCCTGTCTTTGATTGCACCAGCGTCCATCACCTGAAGGTGGCCTATAACCCACATAGTAATTACTATGGTGCCCTGTGTCCCGTGATGTACTCCAAGAAAAGGATTTTACAGGTAAGCGGCTAAAAAAAAATCCTATTTTGAACTGTTTAGGGAATTGAACCACTCCAGGAAGAGACAAAAATTACCTAGCACAGCACCTAGCCCTCTGCACATAGGGAGTGTCTTATTATTGTGATGGCCCAGCTCCTTCACAGCTCACTTCCCTACAGTAATTCAGCTGCTGGGGGATGATGGAAGAGAAACATTATAGATTATCACTTGAGTGACGGCTGCGAGTCTGTTGAGACTGCTGATATCACATCCAAGCTGGTGGCAGGGAGCAGAAGTTTCAGGGCTTTTGGATGGCTACACTAGAGAGGCTTTTACAGGTAATTCACACGAATATAATATGATATATGCACATCATCTCTTATGTGAAGCACAATAAAATTTAAAAATAATGCAGTACAACTCTATAATACATGCACGTGTCTGTGTTTTATCCCTTTGAAGTCCTGCAAAGTTAAGACAAATATCTATAGATCTGCCACTGATGCACTTTCGCACTCTCGCACGCTCCTTTGCCCTTGTACACACGGTCGGAAATTCCAACCACAAAATCCGTCCGATTTTTTCCGACGGTTTTTATCCGAAACTGGTGTTGCATACACACGGTCGGACAAAGTTGTCGGAAAATCCAATTGTTCTGAACGTGGTGACGTTTGTTGCGTACTACGGAACTACGTAGAGGCTAGTAGCCAATAGCTTTGGTCTCGTAATTTGATCTGAGCATGCGTGGCACTTTGTCCGTCAGGAATTCCCTACACACGATCGAAAAAGTCTGATCGGATTTTGTTGTCGGAAAATTTGAGATTCCGACGGAAAAATCCTGCTAAAGCCAACACACAATCGGATTTTCCAACAACATAATCCGATCTGACTTTTTCCATCAGAATATCGGACCGTGTGTACGGGGCATAAGTTCTGTTGTGGGTTAATAAAGCTCAGCATTTTTGTGGACCAAATGGTGGGTGTCAGCCCTGCCCAGCTGTCTTTTGTTAGGACAACTCTATCCCTCCAATTCAAATCACATGATCAGCTCACCTGTCACCGTGTCACCTCAGCACTGCATCTCCAGGTCTCTCTCAACAGACTGCTGTGCTCTCTGGTGTCTCCCCTTATTGCACTGTAACAGAATAGATAACAGATAAATAGAATGTAAATATAAATAATGATACTTTGTATCTCCATCTCCTTTCTTAAAGCGGTGTTCGGGCCAAAAAAAAAATAAAAAATACCAGCAGCTACAAATACTGCAGCTGCTGGCTTTTATTAATAGGACACTTACCTGTCCTGGAGTCCCTCAATGTCGGCACCGCAGAACTATCTTTGTAACATAGGAATACATTATACAGATGTGGGATGTGGGTGCCAGACTGTCTGAGGTGGACATTAATTGTTATTAAAGCAAATAGCTCTTATATGATGGTTTTCTGTATAAATTCTGAGTATTGCTCTAGTAAAGCAGTTCTTGTTTACGCCAAAAACTGGTGCTGTCTAGTTCTTTGAGGTAGCTACAGCTATAGTCACTTGCCTAGTGTTCCAGAGCTTGGGAAGCAGCTTCTTGGTGGAGATACCCAATTGGGGTGTTTGGAGTCCATCACATCACATTTTAAATTGTTTTTAAAAACAATATCTTTGTGCTTCCAAATGTGATAAACACCATTTGCTTTAAAAAAAAAGAGAGACACTTGGAGTGAGGGACTTATCCTGAGTATAAAGATTAGAGAACCCCTAGGTTACAGACTGTGCCTCTGGAGGACTGGATTAAGGATGGGCCCGGTGCTCTTGCAGAGATTGAGTTAGATAGATTCAGTTACAAAGATTGATTGACAAAGAGGGGCTTGTAGTGTGCTCGTGGCAGGCAGGCAGAGCTCCTATATTTTGTTACCAGAAGCACCTATAGGACTTGTAGTGTGTTCGTGGCAGGCAGGCAGAGCTCCTATATTTTGTTACCAGAAGCACTATAGAACTTGTAGTGTGTTCGTGGCAGGCAGGCAGAGCTCCTATATTTTGTTACCAGAAGCACCTATAGGACTTGTAGTGTGTTCGTGGCAGGCAGGCAGAGCTCCTATATTTTGTTACCAGAAGCACCTATAGGACTTGTAGTGTGTTAGTGGCAGGCAGGCAGAGCTCCTATATTTTGTTACCAGAAGCACCTATAGGACTTGTAGTGTGTTCGTGGCAGGCAGGCAGAGCTCCTATATTTTGTTACCAGAAGCACCTATAGGACTTGTAGTGTGTTAGTGGCAGGCAGGCAGAGCTCCTATATTTTGTTACCAGAAGCACCTATAGGACTTGTAGTGTGTTCGTGGCAGGCAGGCAGGCAGAGCTCCTATATTTTGTTCCCAGAGGCACCTATAGGACTTGAAGTGTGTTAGTCCCATTACACACACAGAGCTATATTTTCTTCCAGAAGCACCTATAGGACTTGAAGTGTGTTAGTCCCATTACACACACAGAGCTATATTTTCTTCCCAGAAGCACCTATAGGACTTGAAGTGTGTTAGTCCCATTACACACACAGAGCTATATTTTCTTCCCAGAAGCACCTATAGGACTTGAAGTGTGTTAGTCCCTCATCACACACACAGAGCTATATTTTGTTCCCAGAAGCACCTATAGGACTTGAAGTGTGTTAGTCCCATCACACACACAGAGCTATATTTTGTTCCCAGAAGCACCTATAGGACTTGAAGTGTGTTAGTCCCATTACACACACAGAGCTATATTTTCTTCCCAGAAGCACCTATAGGACTTGAAGTGTGTTAGTCCCATCACACACACAGAGCTATATTTTGTTCCCAGAAGCACCTATAGGACTTGAAGTGTGTTAGTCCCATTACACACACAGAGCTATATTTTGTTCCCAGAAGCACCTATAGGACTTGAAGTGTGTTAGTCCCATTACACACACAGAGCTATATTTTCTTCCCAGAAGCACCTATAGGACTTGAAGTGTGTTAGTCCCATTACACACAAAGAGCTATACTTTGTTCCCAGAAGCACCTATAGGACTTGAAGTGTGTTAGTCCCATTACACACACAGAGCTATATTTTCTTCCCAGAAGCACCTATAGGACTTGTAGTGTGTTAGTGGCAGGCAGGCAGAGCTCCTATATTTTGTTACCAGAAGCACCTATAGGACTTGTAGTGTGTTCGTGGCAGGCAGGCAGAGCTCCTATATTTTGTTCCCAGAGGCACCTATAGGACTTGAAGTGTGTTAGTCCCATTACACACACAGAGCTATACTTTGTTCCCAGAAGCACCTATAGGACTTGAAGTGTGTTAGTCCCATTACACACACAGAGCTATATTTTCTTCCCAGAAGCACCTATAGGACTTGAAGTGTGTTAGTCCCATTACACACACAGAGCTATATTTTCTTCCCAGAAGCACCTATAGGACTTGAAGTGTGTTAGTCCCATCACACACACAGAGCTATATTTTGTTCCCAGAAGCACCTATAGGACTTGAAGTGTGTTAGTCCCATTACACACACAGAGCTATATTTTGTTCCAGAAGCACCTATAGGACTTGAAGTGTGTTAGTCCCATTACACACACAGAGCTATATTTTCTTCCCAGAAGCACCTATAGGACTTGAAGTGTGTTAGTCCCATCACACACACAGAGCTATATTTTCTTCCCAGAAGCACCTATAGGACTTGAAGTGTGTTAGTCCCATTACACACACAGAGCTATATTTTGTTCCAGAAGCACCTATAGGACTTGAAGTGTGTTAGTCCCATTACACACACAGAGCTATATTTTCTTCCCAGAAGCACCTATAGGACTTGAAGTGTGTTAGTCCCATTACACACACAGAGCTATATTTTGTTCCCAGAAGCACCTATAGGACTTGAAGTGTGTTAGTCCCATTACACACACAGAGCTATATTTTTCTTCCCAGAAGCACCTATAGGACTTGAAGTGTGTTAGTCCCATTACACACACAGAGCTATATTTTCTTCCCAGAAGCACCTATAGGACTTGAAGTGTGTTAGTCCCATCACACACACACAGCTATATTTTCTTCCCAGAAGCACCTATAGGACTTGAAGTGTGTTAGTCCCATTACACACACAGAGCTATATTTTCTTCCCAGAAGCACCTATAGGACTTGAAGTGTGTTAGTCCCATCACACACACAGAGCTATATTTTCTTCCCAGAAGCACCTATAGGACTTGAAGTGTGTTAGTCCCATCACACAGAGCTCCTCTATTTTCTTTGCATAAGCACCCACAGGACTTCTAGTGTGTTAGTGGCATCACACAGAGCTCCTATATATTCTTCTCAGCAGCACCCACAGGACTTCTAGTGTGTTAGTGGCATCACACAGAGCTCCTCTATTTTCTTTGCATAAGCACCCACAGGACTTCTAGTGTGTTAGTGGCATCACACAGAGCTCCTCTATTTTCTTTGCATAAGCACCCACAGGACTTCTAGTGTGTTAGTGGCATCACACAGAGCTCCTCTATTTTCTTTGCAGAAGCACCCACAGGACTTCTAGTGTGTTAGTGGCATCACACAGAGCTCCTCTATTTTCTTTGCAGAAGCACCCATAGGACTTCTAGTGTGTTAGTGGCATCACACAGAGCTCCTATATATTCTTCTCAGCAGCACCCACAGGACTTCTAGTGTGTTAGTGGCATCACACAGAGCTCCTATATATTCTTCTCAGCAGCACCCACAGGACTTTCTAGTGTGTTAGTGGCATCACACAGAGCTCCTCTATTTTCTTTGCAGAAGCACCCACAGGACTTCTAGTGTGTTAGTGGCATCACACAGAGCTCCTATATATTCTTCTCAGCAGCACCCACAGGACTTCTAGTGTGTTAGTGGCATCACACAGAGCTCCTCTATTTTCTTTGCATAAGCACCCACAGGACTTCTAGTGTGTTAGTGGCATCACACAGAGCTCCTCTATTTTCTTTGCAGAAGCACCCATAGGACTTCTAGTGTGTTAGTGGCATCACACAGAGCTCCTATATATTCTTCTCAGCAGCACCCACAGGACTTCTAGTGTGTTAGTGGCATCACACAGAGCTCCTCTATTTTCTTTGCATAAGCACCCACAGGACTTCTAGTGTGTTAGTGGCATCACACAGAGCTCCTCTATTTTCTTTGCATAAGCACCCACAGGACTTCTAGTGTGTTAGTGGCATCACACAGAGCTCCTCTATTTTCTTTGCAGAAGCACCCACAGGACTTCTAGTGTGTTAGTGGCATCACACAGAGCTCCTCTATTTTCTTTGCAGAAGCACCCATAGGACTTCTAGTGTGTTAGTGGCATCACACAGAGCTCCTATATATTCTTCTCAGCAGCACCCACAGGACTTCTAGTGTGTTAGTGGCATCACACAGAGCTCCTCTATTTTCTTTGCAGAAGCACCCATAGGACTTCTAGTGTGTTAGTGGCATCACACAGAGCTCCTCTATTTTCTTTGCAGAAGCACCCATAGGACTTCTAGTGTGTTAGTGGCATCACACAGAGCTCCTATATTTTCTTCTCAGCAGCACCCACAGGACTACCGACTACAATGGCTGGAAGACCGCCAAGGGGAGGCAGAGCGTGCAGAGCCAAGAACACAGGGCAGGCAGGCTCTGTTTCTAGTGGACGTGGCCGTGGACGTGGACGTGGTCGTGCATCGTCATCAGCACGTGGCCATGGGACACGCGCGTCTTTGTTTTCGGCAGCTGGACATGTGGAGCCGCATCATGCTGAAGGCTTGGTAGAATGGATGACCAAGCCCTCCTCATCCTCCTCATCCTCTCTCACCCAGGCTCAGGGTACTGACAGAGCATCATCAGCCACCCCTTCCCTAGACCCACCATGTCCTCCTGAGGAGTCCCCCGAACTCTTTGAGCACAGTGTTGGGTACATGCTCCAGGAGGATGCCAACGATTCGAAGGCTCGGATGACGATACCCAGCTTGAGGAATCTGGCAGTACAGTTCCACCAGCTGCAGCTTACTGCCAGGTTTGCTCTAGTGGTGAAGAGGGAGGGGATGATGAGGTCACTGACTCCACGTGGGTGCCTCAAGGGAGAGAGGATGAGGAGGAGGACGAGGAGGAGGAGGATGCGGCGTCACATGTCCAACGAGGCAGGATGCCCCCTGGAGGCCAGGTAGAGGCCAGCACAGCAACTGTACAACACCGCAGAGCTCCGCCTGTGCAGGGCGCTGCCTCTGCACGTTATCAGAAAAGTTCTTTGGTGTGGGCCTTTTTTGAGACGAGTGCAGCAGATCGCACCACTGCTATTTGCAATATTTGTCTCAAGCGTATCTCGCGTGGCCAAAAACATCAGCCGCTTGGGCACGACAAGCATGACCAGACATATGGCGACCTGCCATGCAGCTCGTTGGCAGGCACACATAAAAGACCCACACCAAAGAACTAAGCGGACCTCTCCTTGCTCCTCCTCAGCTGGGATCTCCATCCCCACTACACCTTCAGTCCTCTCTGAAAGCTGCTCTGAGAGGACTGAAGGTGTAGAATTCGGTGTGTCACAACCAAGTACTTGCAGTACACCGACGTCCGAATGCAGCAGGCAAATTTCCCTGCCCCAGCTGCTGGACCGTAGAAAGAAGTACACTCCCAGCCATCCACATGCCCAGCGGTTGAATGCTAGCCTTGCTAAATTGCTAGCACTTCAACTGCTGCCTTTTCAGTTGGTAGACTCGGCCCCCTTCCGTGAGTTTGTTCAATGTGCGGTTCCTCAGTGGCAGGTTCCCAAACGCCACTTTTTCTCGCGGAAGGCGATTCCGTCTCTCTACCGGCATGTGGAGGGCAATGTCCATGCCTCGCTGGACAGGGCGGTCAGCGGTAAGGTGCATATTACCGCTGACTCATGGTCCAGCAGGCATGGACAGGGACGGTACCTTTCTTTCACGGCCCATTGGGTCACTCTATTGGCAGCTGGGAGGGATGCAGGACAAGGTGCAGTAGTGTTGGAGGTTGTTCCGCCACCACGCCTCCAAAACGCGACTACTGCTACTGGTTGTGACACACCTCTCTCCTCCACCCCCTCCTCTTCTTCTTCCTCCAGTGCTCTGTCCTTGGAACCAGCGGTGCTCCGTAGGCGTACAAGGGGCTACGCAAGTACGCAGGCAAAAAGATGCCATGCCGTGCTTGCGCTGGTGTGTTTGGGGGACAGGAGCCACACTGGGCCAGAGGTTCTGGCAGCTCTGCAGGGGCAGGCCGAGAGGTGGTTGACGCCACGTCAGCTTAAGCCAGGAATGGTCGTTTCTGACAATGGCACCAACCTCCTCTCCGCCCTGCGACAGGGGCAGCTCACCCATGTGCCCTGCATGGCTCACGTCCTCAACCTGGTGGTGCAGCGGTTCTTGGGCAGGTTCCCAGGCTTACAGGATGTCCTGAGGCAGGCCAGGAAAGTCTGTGTGCATTTCCGCCGATCTTATAATGCCAGTGCTCGGCTGACTGAGCTGCAAAAGGAGCTGAACCTGCCCAAGAACCGCCTAATATCTGACATGCCCACCAGGTGGAACTCAACGTTGGCCATGCTGCAGCGACTGCACACGCAGCAGAGGGCCATCAATGAGTACCTTTGCGACTACGGCACCAGGACAGGGTCAGGGGAGCTTGGTTTTTTTTCCCCACGTCAGTGGAGCATGATCAGGGATGCATGCACTGTCCTCTCACCATTTGAGGAGGCCACGAGGATGGTGAGCAGTGACAGTGCATGCATCAGTGACACTGTCCCTCTTGTCCACCTGTTGGAGCATACGCTGCGTGGGATAATGGACAGGGCACTTGAGGCAGAACAGAGGCAGGAAGAGGAGGACTTCCTTGCCTCTCAAGGCCCCCTTTATCCGGACAGTGTTCCTTCTGTCCCACCCATCACACAGGAAGAGGATGAGGAGGAGGAGGAGGAGGAGGAGGAGGAGGAGGATTGTGTGAGCATGGAGGTGGAGCCTGGCACTCAGCATCAGCAGCAGCAGTCTTTTAGGGATGATGTACAGTCCCAACAAGCCAGTGGACTTGTACGTGGCTGGGAGGAGGTGGCTGGCGATCATGTCATCCTCAGTGACCCAGAAGACTCCGGACCGAATGCCTCAGCTAACCTACGCTGCATGGCCTCCCTGATCCTGCAAAGCCTGCGGAAGGATCCTCGTGTTCTTCGGATCAAGGAGAGGGACCATTACTGGCTGGCCACTCTCCTTGATCCGCGGTACAAGGGTAAGGTTGCGGACCTTATCTTGCCGTCGCAGAGGGAGCAGAGGATGAGACATCTCAGGGAGGCCTTGCAGAAAGGTCTGTGCAACGCGTTCCCAGAAACTGGGAGGCTACAAACTCCTGGTCCTGGGCGACGAGTTGCTGAGGCTTCGGTCAGTGGCAGAAGGAGCGGTGGGGAAGGTGGACGTCTGACGATGCGTTCAGACAATTTTTTAGTCCGCAGCCCCAAGGTATGATCGGTTCCAGCAACCATCGCCAGCGTCTGATATACATGGTGCAGGAATACCTTGGGGCAAGGTCAGACTTGGACACCTTTCCCACCGAAAAATCCTCTGGCTTACTGGGTCCTGAGGATGGATCACTGGCCAGAGCTTGCACAGTATGCAATTGAGCTACTGGCCTGTCCTGCCTCCAGCGTTCTTTCCGAACGCACATTCAGTGCTGCTGGAGGATTTGTGACTGATCATAGGGTGCGCCTGTCCACCGCCTCGGTTGATCGACTGACATTCATCAAAATGAATCAGTCTTGGATCACCACCAGCTACCAGGCACCTGAGGCGGATATAACCGAATAATTTTTAATGTCACATCCCTTCAAGACTGCCTATGCTGATGCTGAGTGACTGTCCTCTTATGTTCACTGACTATCCTCTTCCTCCTCCTCAATGATCCATGCCACAGCACCAGTGCCTAAGGCACAATTTTTCAGCCCCTGTTTAACAGGGGCGTGTACTTACAATTTTTAAAAAAAATGCTTCGCAACACGTGTGACTGCTGTGCTCCAAGTACAGTCTCTGTGAGGGCCGTGTTGCAGTGTTGTGGCACCAGCACCAGTGCCTAAGGCACAATTTTTCAGCCCCTGTTTAACAGGGGCGTGTACTTACAATTTTTTTAAAAAAATGCTTCGCAACACGTGTGACTGCTGTGCTCCAAGTACAGTCTCTGTGAGGGCCGTGTTGCAGTGTTGTGGCACCAGCACCAGTGCCTAAGGCACAATTTTTCAGCCCCTGTTTAACAGGGGCGTGTACTTACAATTTTTAAAAAAAATGCTTCGCAAACACGTGTGACTGCTGTGCTCCAAGTACAGTCTCTGTGAGGGCCGTGTTGCAGTGTTGTGGCACCAGCACCAGTGCCTAAGGCACAATTTTTCAGCCCCTGTTTAACAGGGGCGTGTACTTACAATTTTTTAAAAAAAATGCTTCGCAACACGTGTGACTGCTGTGCTCCAAGTACAGTCTCTGTGAGGGCCGTGTTGCAGTGTTGTGGCACCAGCACCAGTGCCTAAGGCACAATTTTTCAGCCCCTGTTTAACAGGGGCGTGTACTTACAATTTTTTAAAAAAAATGCTTCGCAACACGTGTGACTGCTGTGCTCCAAGTACAGTATCTGTGAGGGCCGGGTTGCAGTGTTGTGGCACCAGCACCAGTGCCTAAGGCACAATTTTTCAGCCCCTGTTTAACAGGGGCGTGTACTTACAATTTTTTAAAAAAAATGCTTCGCAACACGTGTGACTGCTGTGCTCCAAGTACAGTCTCTGTGAGGGGTTGCAGTGTTGTGGCACCAGCACCAGTGCCTAAGGCACAAATTTTTCAGCCCCTGTTTAACAGGGGCGGGTAATTACAAATCTTGATCTAATAGTTCACAGCAGGGCCCATTCCTGCGCCCACCAAGAGTAACTATGAGGGCCTGCAGTCTTGTGGCAACACCGTCCACCACCACCGCCAAAGGCCCAATTTTTCTGCCCTGTTCATCAGGTGCTTGCAATTACAAATCTTGATCTAATAACTCACAGCAGGGCCCATTCCTGCGCCCACCAAGAGTAACTGTGAGAGCTTACAGTCTTGTGGCAAAACCGTCCACCACCACCACCACCACCACCCCCAATTTTTCTGCCCTGTTCAACAGGTGCATGCAATTACAAATCTTGATCTATTAACTCACAGCAGGGCCCATTCCTGTGCCCACCAGTCTTGTGGCTACACCAACATCTAATAGGGCAAATTTCTGCAGAGTATATACGCCAGGCCCCTACTTTCAAACATCCAACTTACACACGACTCCTACTTGCAAATGGAAAGAGAAAACAGGAAGTGAGAGGAAATCTACCCTAGGAAGGGAAATTCTATCCTGTTAGATTTAATTTGGGAAAAAAGGTATCTCCTCTCTACTGATACTTTATCACCAATCCTTGTTTCAATTAAAACCCACTTTTCCAAAAACATTTGTCATTGGGACGGAAAGTGAGGTGACATGTTCTGAACAGATGTGCAAAGACAGCAAATGTTACAGGGGTGATAACCCCTCCCTATGTTCTCCAAAAAGCTTAAAAATAGATTTTTTTGGGATGGAGCTACACTTCATAATGTACCTGTTCAGATTCTACTTAAGATCAAACCTAAAGCCGCAAGTGGTTTTAAATGGCTTCTTTTTTTCCTTTACAAATGTCATTTTGTGCAAGGACAGTTCTAAACACGGGAAACACATGCCACTTCACAGGCATACTTTGGACACCCCCCAGGTACCATATTTAAAGGAAAATGTCACTTTTTTTTTTTCACTTTATGCATCATTAAAATGACTGCTCCCGAAAAAACGTTAGTTTTTAAAAGTTCTTTTTGCATTGATATATGTCCCCTGGGGCAGGACCGGGTCCCCAAACCTGTTTTATGACATTAACATGCATATTGGCCGTTGTAATTAGCACTTTTGATTTCGAACGTTCGCGTCCATTATAACGTATAGGGTTCGAAAATTCGCGCGAACTTTCGGTCCGTTCGAAGGTTCTGGTTCGAACCGAACCCGGGGGTGTTCGGCTCATCCCTAGACTGGATCTCCTGGCATCTATCAGGTCTGCAATGGTCCTGCAGAGGGACAGTCTGTAGTTTCTGATCTTTATACACTGAATGAGTTCATCACTCCAGACGATTCTTCATATTTTTCTATAGCAAAGGATTAATATCAAATGCAGAAGCATAAAAGAAGTGGACTTTGCTCCAAAGAACGTGTTGGGTGAAAATCATCATTTGGTACAGCAAGCTCCAACCACATTAGTAGTAATATTGGTGCTGCAGATGGTATGCATGATCTATACATGGCACCAATAAGTAGTGTCAGTAATGGAGAAGCACAGCTAGCTCATATTATATGGGATTCAGAAGTTGAAATCGGAAATGCCGCCAGCAAAAAGACCGATGTGAGCTTTTGGTCGGAAAATGCGACCGTGTGTATGCTCCATCGGACTTTTGCTGGCGGCATTTCCGCCAGCAAAAGATTGAGAGCAGGTTCTCTATTTTTAGGTCGGAAAAAGTTCTGATCGGAAATTCCAATCGTCTGTACCAATTCCAAAGCGCAAAATTCCTACGCATGCTCGGAAAAAATTTGACGCATGCTCGGATGCATTGAACTTAATTTTCTCTGCTCGTCGTAGTGTTGTACGTCACCGCGTTCTTTACGGTCGAAAGTTCCGAGAACTTTTGTGTGACCGTGTGTATGCAAGCCAAGCTTGAGCGGAATTCTGTCGGAAAAAACATCCACGATTTTTCCGACGGAAATTCCGCTCGTGTGTACGGGGCTTCACTTTCATCCAATGTCAAGCAGTTTGGATGGTAAAAAATACAAAATTTATCAATGTGACCCCCCCCAAATATTTTTTTTATAACCATGGAATGATCTAACATGTTTGTAGTGGGTCCCTTGGAGTTGAATTTACAAAAGAAACCCGGAGGAATGACAATTTGCTGCATTAATGGAACTTGTATGGAGAACATTACAGCCAGGTGGACCCAGAAGCAGCGGGAGGATTTCCCACAAATGGGGGGATATAGGGTCCGTTTATGTTTTCAGGGGCCCTTAATTTTGAAAATTAAGTTGCCTGAAGCCACAGTTGGGCTTCAGGATAATTCTTCTAAAATTTCTGGTTTCAGAGTCTAGCTAGGTTGCACTGGGTTCTCCTTGACCGTAGGTGTCGCAGTCACCATCGGCAAGAGTAGAAAGCAGTCTAGCTGGATGCATTAAATGCCACTTACCTCTCGAAACCAGCCCAGCGGGAGTGTTCTTCCACTGTGCATTCTGGGGGGGGGGGGTACCGACACCATGTGACAAGAGGAGCTTTTCCTGTCCGCGTGGTTCTGGTGGTCCTCCTGACCCAGCCTCATGGCCCTCCTGGCCTGGGGTGCGAACCATGCATCCTGTGTCTCGGGGCTTGCTAACCCGTGGCAACGTAACTGTAGGGGTAGGCCCGAGTGACTTTCGGAGCCTACTGATCCAAGGAAGGTCCGGTGCCGTCTCATCGGAATGGAGAGGCCCAGCAACTGAAGGACCCCAGGGGAGGACCCTTTCGGGAGAAGGCCATACGCAAGGCTGGCTTCTCTGATGGAGCCTGGATGCTTAGTTGAAGGACGTGACCTGTAAAATCCCTCATATGGTATCGCCGGATCGGCTGAGAGAACCTGGTACCGTATCACGAGTATCCTACCGGCTGCTAGGCCTAGTGAGAGAGACCTATCCAGGGGTGCTGAATCCAGTTGTGAAACCGTTTAATCTCTGGATTCATCTGATATCTTCACCCTGCAATCTAAGTACCTGAACTCACCACTAAACCCTCTACCCTTGACCACTGGGCACTTAAACACCCTTAATAACCAGACCAATTTTCAGCTTTCGGTGCTCTCACATTTTGAATGACAATTACTCAGTCATACAACACTGTACCCATATGAAATTTTTGTCCTTTTTTTCACACAAATAGAGCTTTCTTTTGGTGGTATTTAATCACTGTTGGGTTTTTTATTTTTTGCGCTATAAAAGAAAAAAGACTGGGGGGCGTGGCTTGGTGCCGAAGAGAGATGGACGCCTGATCTCCCCGCTCTGTCCCACGGAGGTCCTGCACATCAGCAAAGCGGAGCCAGCAACACACCGCAATGGTGAAGCAGAAGGGAAAACAGCCCCAGTCTCGGTCCCAATCCCCGAGGGGCCCCGATCCGCACTCCGGTCGCAGCATCCCGGAGCTATTCCGATCCCAATCACGCGAGGCCGAGGCTTCGGCCTACACGGGACCACGCGCCGCCAGCCTCAGCCCGACAGCCAGGAGACATACTCCACACATGGAAAGCTCTCCCTCTCCCTCCCCCCGACCCCCGAGGGGCCCCGATCCGCACCCCGGACGCAACATCCCGGAGCTATGCAGATCCCAGTCACGCGAGGCCGGGGCCTCGGCCTACACAGAACCACGTGCCGCCAGCCTCAGCCCGACTGCCAGGGGAAACGCTCAGCAAATGGAGAGCTCTCCCTCCCCACAACCATTGAACATTAGCGATCTCCAGGCAATGGCAGCTGATATAAAGAGCGCATTCACACATGCCATTACTGACCTTAGGAGAGACCTGCAGAGGATGAGCACACGGATGGACGAGCTGGAGGACACAACAACCCGCCATGACACCTCTATCCAACAGCTGCAACACACCTCCCAGGCCTACAACTCCCAGCTTCGAGATCTAAACAGATACATGGAGGACTTGGACAACCGAGGACGCAGGCACAATCTACGGGTAAGAGGTGTCCCTGAATCCGTAGACCAGAGCCAAATAATGTCAGCCACAATCCAGATTTTCAATGATGTCCTTGGCAGACCCCCTGAGACCCCAATTGAGTGTGAGCGACTGCACAGGGCTCTCAAACCACGAGGCAGAGATACAGACCCTCCTAGAGATATCGTGTGCTGCTTAGTGAACTTCAGACTGAAGGAGGACATTTTGCGAAAAGCGAGAGACCGACGCAGTCTGCTATTTCAAGGTACAGAGGTCAAAATATTCCAAGATTTGTCCCCAGTAACCCTGAAAAACAGAAGAGACCTGCGCCCACTACTTGACCTGCTACGCCGCAAAGGCATCCAGTATCGCTGGAAATTTCCTTTCTGTCTTTCAGCCTCAGCAGCAGGACGTACGGCTAATCTCAAAGTCCCAGAAGATCTCAGGGGGTTCTGCAACACGCTACAAATACCACTCGTTGAACTGCCGGATTGGTATAGAACATATCGCACCCCTCATCTCCAGAGAACCAACTCCATGGACGCTATTCCGGTAAGAGATGATTTTCAAATCAGAAGGCGCAGGTCACCGTCCCCGAGACCACTTCCTCAGAGGGATCAGAGGGACAGAGACCGCCTGAGCCCAACTGCCTCTCCAGCACACAGGCGGAGCAGGCCTGATGAGCCCTAAACCTACCCGACCTAAGCTCTCTTATCCTGAGACCGCCTCCTGTCCTACACCCCATGCCTCTGAATTCTACATTCTTAGACGACGGGACCAGGTCGCCCCCACGTCACATGTACTCTAACATGACTCACCTGATGTAATACCAATCCCCATACCCATGACTCAGGCTGACACGACACATGCCTCGATGTGGAGATCACGGTCGAGTGATACCCAGGTACACCCTCCACCAACCTGACCCAGCTACGGAGCCTAGGACTTATGGTCTGAAGACCCACCCCCACAGACACCTGCAGCCGTGCACACCATCCGAAAGCTACACACCTTCGCAAGCAAAACCCAGCGTGAACAGGAAGAAACGCCAGCACAGACTCAGGGTCTCTCTGAACACCAGCTTTACACCTGCTGCCCGTTCGCACCGGACCCTGCCTGCAGAAGACGTCCTGTAGCAGACTTCTGGCAAGTCGACCTAGCCTCTTATCAGATGTGCCCAAATTTTCCTAGACTCTCCAGACTCTTTTTTCTCCCATAACCTCACCCCACACCCGTCCCCCCCCCCCCCCCCCTCCCTTTCCCTCTCCCTTAACCATGTTTTGTTTCTAGGATACTGAAGTGTCGCCGCTGCTACAGACCGAGGTCACGTGCGGGGTGTATATGGGTATCAGCTCTCCAGATATGCAATATAAGCTTTTGTTTTGATTTTTCTTATTTTTGTTATCTATTTTTGTCTATGCTCACCCTCTTCTGTACCCATGTAACCCCCCCCCCAATACTCCTTCCCGGATGCTCTACATGGATGCAGAAGAGTCAGCTACACAATGTGTGTCCCCCCGCATCAACACCCTCTACATCTTATGAGGGGTAGATGCCTAATTCCCTTTAATAAGCAAATCTTACAAAGAGTTATGCCGACAAGTGCTCCTCCCCGAAACCCTACCAGGGAGCCACGTCCTAGGATAGTAATGCACATAACTCTTCTAAGTGCACTCTACCCCCTTTTGCTTTGGCAAATGCTGGCAGACGGTACAACCTATGGTACTACAATGCCCTATCACCCGAACACCCCCACAAAGGCAAACCCGTAGGTATTCGCCTTCTAGGCTCCCTATCCCACTCCCTTGAAACACAATTGCCTCCATAACCCACGAAAGATGAAGGTTTATAGAGGCGGTCTCCCCCTAATCGCACAAGCATTGATATCACCTGGGGTGAAATAATAGTCTCGCTTATACAGGATTAGGTATAACGCTCCGGCAACCCTGACCTGTAATGTTATGTTTCTCTATTATTGATGGCTTAACAGTTAGTTTTTTGTTGTTCACCCAGTTTGTTCATACACCTGTACGCCAGGGTCTCCATCCAAGACACCCTTCTGGAACTATTTCTCTCCAGGCATAGTTCAGATTATGTTATTCTTAAGGTTTGCTTAACTGTTAGACATGTTGTGATACTAGGAGGTCCTACGACCACCCATCAACCAGACTTGACGTATGCTTCGGTTTTTCCTCTCTCCTCCACCTACAAGCAGGTACCCGCTCCACTTATACAAAGACAACTGATGACCTCCAGATGGACTAGACTTCCAACAGACAAATACTCGGACACCTTCCACCTCCTCGCACAACGGGATATTGACTACCGCCGTTGACCCACACCGGACCTCACTCCCCACAACAGGGTAAGGTAGCTGGGCTACTCATACCTCCGGTACACACACCCTCTCTCCAACAACCTCTCCCCCCCCTCCTCCCACATCCCCCTGCCAACCAGTCCCCCTACCTCTCGTCCTCCCGACCCGCTTCTCTCCCCTAACCCCCGAGACTCGCCCCCCCTGATCTCCACCGCAGCTTTCAATTAAACGACCAAAACTACTTCAAAACCCATAATCTCCAAAGGGCCTCTCCCTACCATGACAACTAGAGGCACACCTCAGACCGCGCCTACCATAGCACCTATACAGAACCCTGTAACCATGACCACTCCGAGCTCTACCTCGCAACCCACCACTCTTAAGGTGGTCTCCCAAAACGTAAAGGGACTTAATATCCCCGAGAAGAGAAGCCAAGTCCTCAGTATGATGTCCACCCTTAAAGCAGAAGTGGTATTCTTGCAAGAAACCCATTTCTGTACAAACAATATACCCAAACTCACGAACCACAAATACCCTACTTCCTTTCACGCCACCAATCCGCTAGCCAAAACAAAAGGGGTCTCGATCATGCTCTCTAAAAACCTGAACTGGCAATTGATAGACTCTGTAATAGACCCTGAAGGCCGTTACATATTCGTGAAAGGTACCATCCACAACCACCTGGTCACCTTAGCCAATATCTATAGCCCCAACACTGCTCAAGTCACCTTCTTCCGCTCAATCGCATCCATACTTGCGGGCTTCCAATCGGGAATCACTATCCTTGGAGGGGACTTTAACGTGACATTACAACCCCTTCTAGACTCCTCATCCGGAACATCGACCTTACCCTATAGGGCACTAAAGCAAATTAACACACAATTACGGGACCTCCTCCTCCATGATACGTGGCGCACCCTCCACCCCGACGTAAAGGACTATACATTCTTCTCTATACCCCATACCAAATACTCTAGACTAGACTACCTCTTTCTCTCCCAAAAGGATCTCCCCTTCTTGACATCCGCAACCATTGAACCACTACTCCTCTCTGACCATCACCCCATTACTCTCACACTGACCTTCCCTGAAAGAAAATCACATACAAAAATCTGGCGCCTAGACCCATCGCTCCTCACATCAGAATGTGACACCAAAATTATTCTTTCCAGTCTACGCAACTACTTTCAGGAAAATAATAACCCTGAGACGTCACCGATAACCATTTGGGAAGCTCACAAATGTGTTATCCGGGGGAAATTCTTATCACTCACTGCCAGTAGGAAAAAAATACAGCAGGCCACACTTATAGAACTGACTAATAAAATAAAGACACTTGAACTAACCCACAAGCGCTCTCAAGCACAAAATACCTACCAGGAACTTACACAAGCTAGGAAAATACTCCATGATATACTCGACCGCAAAACGCGACGCAAATTCATACTAAGCCAAAAGCTATTTTATGAACACGGGAACAAGTGCAGCAGAGTGTTAGCCAGAGCCATTCAAACCAAGAAAGCTAGTACGAATATCCACACGATAAAAGACTCCTTAGGCAAACCCAACACGGCCCCTGCAGAAATAGCTTCACAGTTTGAGCAATTTTATTTAAACTTATACAACTTACCACGCCAAGCAGAAACACCTGAAGGCCAAAACAAAAGAAAAACTCTCATCACGGACTTTCTAAAGAAATTCAGCCCCCAATCTATCACACCTGATGACGCACGGGAACTTGAGGGCCCTATAACTGAGAATGAGCTTAAGAGGGCGATCAAACAACTAAAAACGGGCAAGAGCCCTGGCCCAGACGGCTTCTCCGCACCTTATTTCAAAACCTTTTCAGACACCCTCTCAACCCCATTCCTAAAGGCTTTCAACTCCCTCACCTCAACAACTATACCCTTCCACAGACTATTAGAAGCTCACATCACGGTCATTCCCAAGGAAGGGAGGGACACCACCTCAGTCGCAAATTACAGACCGATATCTCTACTCAATGTGGACCTGAAATTATTTGCAAAAATCCTAGCCAACCGTCTTCTTCCCCTCATCAATAGGGAATGATCAAGTAGGTTTTGTTCCTGGCAGAGAAGCCAGGGACAACACTATAAAAGCAATTAACGTACATCATTGGCTGTCCACCCAGAAACAAAAAGGCTTCTTCCTGTCGTTGGACGCGGAGAAGGCGTTTGACAGGTTGGCATGGGACTACCTCGGGGCCGTCTTACGCCACATAGGACTCAAAAACCAAATGTTCAACTTCATCATGGCCTTATACACCACACCTACAGCTAGAGTCAGAGTAAACGGCCACCTGTCAAACGCCTTCTCCATTCGAAACGGCACAAGACAGGGATGCCCCCTGTCTCCAATCCTCTTCGTCCTAACGTTAGAACCCCTCCTCCGCTGTCTACGTTCTAATGACAACATAAAAGGCATACCCATAGCTGGACGTACTTACAAATTGGCAGCTTTTTCCGACGACATACTACTATTTCTTAAAGACCCCCTGACCACAATCCCAAACCTCCTTAGAGAATTTGACCTATTCCAAAACTTATCTAACTTAAAAATAAATTTCTCTAAATCCCACGCTCTGAACGTATCACTCCCGGCTGACCTAGTCACCCACTGCCAAAACAACTTCCCATTTGTATGGAAACAAGATGCTATCACCTACCTGGGAATTCAGCTTCCTGCCCACTTGCCAGACCTCTACTCCAAAAACTTTCTACCAATGATTCGCACCATCACAGACGACCTGAGTAAATGGAACAAACCCCAATTTTCCTGGTTCGGACGTGCGGCCATTTTAAAAATGAACATACTCCCCCGTATTTTATACCTGCTTCAAACTATACCCATTAAATTGCCTGCAGCATTCTTCCAGTCTATCAAACAACTGACCATAAAATTCCTATGGAAACACAATCGCCCGAGAATAAGCTTCGCCCAACTCACGAAACCTAAATCTAAAGGGGGAATTGGCCTCCCAGACATCCGAAACTACTCACGAGCCTGCCATATGGGGAGGATTGTAGATTGGTCGATCCACAGGGAGACAAAAGACTGGGTGGGATTAGAGGACTCCCTTTCACCCATCCCGATCAGATCAACCCCGTGGATCCTCCCCTCCCACATTCCTAGATCCATTAAAGAACACCCCCTTATTGACGCCACGCTGTCTACCTTCAGAGAAATCTGTAGAGACTCCCAGCTCTCCTCAAACCCGAGCCCCCTCACGCCCATTCAAAACAACCCTGCATTTCCCCCGGGGATGTCCAACCACTTCCTGACAGACTCCTGGGCACACAAAGTCGTGCAAGCGCGCCACTTCTTCCAAAATGGGAATTTCATGGATCGTACCTCACTCCCAACTCAGCCAGATTCCGACCCGGTCCCATACTGGACTTACTTCCAGATCCGCCATTACCTTAGATCAATAGACCAGAACTCCGCTGTTTCCCGTGCACTGACCCCATTCGAGAACCTCTGCTCCCAATCCACACCTCAACAACACTTATTATCCACCACTCACTCTATGCTTTTTGACGCAATCTCCCCTAGGGAGGGAAAAGCCTGCCAGGCGTGGGAAAGGGAATTACAAATAGACCTCTCCGACGATGAATGGGAGCGCATTTTCACAATAGCACACAAAGGCTCACTAAATGTTATGACACAAGAAAACAATTACAAAACGCTGTCGAGGTGGTACCGAACCCCCGATCTACTGCACAGATTTAACCCGGAAACACCGGACAAATGTTGGAGGTGCTCGAATGAAAAAGGAACCCTCCTACATATATGGTGGTCATGCCCGATGATACAAACCTTCTGGACACAAGTTCACGATATCACTTCTCATGTGACAACTTATTTTATAAAGTTTTCTCCGGCTCGGCTCATCCTCCACCACTCCTCTATTTCAGCTAGCTCATATAAGAAATCTCTAGGGGTACATATGATTAATGCTGCCAAGTTGTGCATCCCAGCCCACTGGGGCTCACCCCATGCCCCAACTATCTCTGAATGGCTTACAAGAGTGGGGAGGATAGCCGAACTGGAGGAACTCATCCACATAGCTCGAGACACCCCGGACAAATACTACCACACATGGGCTTGCTGGACCCACTTCTGTACCACAGAAAGATATAAATCCCTCATGAACTCGAACCGCCCTGATCTCCTGAACAGGACACAAGATACCTCTAATACTCAGCCTTAGAAGACTACTTTACCAATCTGACCCACGCAATGCCATACCCCCCCCAGGAAAAGACTCAGTAAGGGAACCCCAGCACAGACAGGGACTCTTCCTACGAGTCCCTCACTACCCACAGAGCTCGGTGGAGATCAGGGAGGTGACCCTCTCAGATCAACCCCCCCCCTCCCCTTCCCAGTGCTTTCCTTCCCACATCTCCCTAGGCCTCATGACTCCCGTACCCCCTCCCCCACCCAGGCCCAAGACTAACTCGACTCAGGTGTCTGACTATCCCCCCTTACTCCTAATACCTTTCGAGACAGATGACATTACTCTAAACCGGACCTCACCCTCTTGCAAAGGTGCAACACACCACTACGAGACTTATCACAGACTAGACGGAAAACACGTATGATTACGCAACGTCCTCTAGATGGAGATATAAGCAGGAACCTTACCCAAGTCAGCTATGTAAAAAATGCTATGCTGAGTTGTTTTATTCACTGCAGAGGCCACCGGCCATCCGTCATATCTATCTGTCAAACTGAATGTACACGAGTAAGGCGACACCATTGTATCACTATTCATACTGTCGAAACACCTACTGTATATGTTTAAACTTTGTATAAAAATTCTGTTTTCAATAAAAACTTTAAAAAAAAAAAAAAAAAAAAAGAAAAAAGACTGAAAATTCGGTAAAAAAAATGAATTTTCTTCGTTTCTGTTATAAAATTTAGCAAATTTGTAATTTTTCTTGATAAATTTTGGCCAAAATTTATACTGCTACATATCCTTGGTAAAAATAAGTACAAATTGGTATATATTATTTGGTCTTTGTGAAAGATATAGAGTCCACAAGCTATGGTGCCAATATCCGAAAATTGATCGTACTTGAAGTACTGACGGCCTATCTCATTTCTTGAGACCCTAACATGCCATAAAAGTACAAATACCCCCCAAATGACCCCTTTTTGGAAAGAAGACATTCCAAGGTATTTGGAAAGAGACATGGTGAGTTTTTGAAGTTGTAATTTTTTTTTTTTTTTTGTTTTTTTTTTTTTTTTTTTTTTTTTTTTTTTTTTTTTTTTTTTTTTTATTTTTTTTTTTTTTTTTTTTTTTTTTTAATTTTTTTTTTTTTTTTTTTTTTTTTTTTTTTTTTTTTTTTTTTTTTTTTTTTTTTTTTTTTTTTTTTTTTTTTTTTTTTTTTTGTTGTTGTTTTTTTTTTTTTTTTTTTTTTTTTTTTTTTTTTTTTTTTTTTTTTTTTTTTTTTTTTTTTTTTTTTTTTTTTTTTTTTTTTTTTTTTTTTTTTTTTTTTTTTTTTTTTTTTTTTTTTTTTTTTTTAATTTTTTTTTTTTTTTTTTTTTTTTTTTTTTTTTTTTTTTTTTTTGTTTTTTTTTTTTTTTTTTTTTTTTTTTTTTTTTTTTTCCCACAATTCTTTGCAAAATCAAGATTTTTTTTTCTTTTTTTTTTTTTTTTTTTCACAAAATTGTCATATTAGCAGGTTATTTCTCACACACAGCATATGCATAGCACAAATTACACCCCAAAACACATTCTGCTATTACTCCCGAGTATGGCGATACCACATGTGTGAGACTTTTACACAGCGTGGCCACATACAGAGGCCCAACATACAGGGAGCACCATCAGGTGTTCTGGAGCACCCAGGCCAATTCTGACATTTCTCTCCTACATGTAAAAATCATCATTTATTTGCTAGAAAATTACATAGAACCCCAAAACATTATATATGTTTTTTTTTTAGCAAAGACCGTAGAGAATACAATGGCGGTCGTTGCAACTTTTTATCTAGCACGGTACTTGCGCAGCAATTTTTCGAACGCGTTTTTTTTGGGAAAAAAAAGTTTTGTGCTTTACAAAAAACAAAACTGTAAATGTAGCCCAATGTTTTTGCATAATGTAAAAGATGAAGTTACGCCGAGTAAATAGATACCTAACATGTCACCCTTCAAAATTGCACACACTCGTGGAATGCCGCCAAACTTCGCTACTTAAAAATCCCCATAGGCGGCGCTTTAAAATGTTTTACTGGTTACATGTTTTGAGTTACAGAGGAGGTCTAGGGCCAAAATTATTGTTCTCGCTCCAACGTTCGCAGCGATACCTCACATGTGTGGTTTGAACACCGTTTTCATATGTGGGCGGGACTTACGTATGCGTTCGCTTCTGCATGCGAGCACACGGGGACAGGGGCGCTTTAAATTTTTATTTTATTTTTTTTATTGTTCATTTTACTTTATTTATTTTAGTTTGACACTTTTTTTATCCCAAAAAATTTTTTTTGATCACTTTTATTCCTATTACAAGGAATGTAAACATCCCTTGTAATAGGAATATGGCATTACAGGTCCTCTTTACAGTGAGATATGGGGTCAATAAGACCCCACATCTCACCTCTAGGCTGGAAAGCCTGAAATAAAATAAAAAAACGATCCTGGCTTCGATCGTAGCGAGCATGGCAGGGTATGGCAGGGTATCGCTGGGTATGGCAGAGTATCGCTGGGTATGGCAGAGTATCGCTGGGTATGGCAGAGTATCGCTGGGTATCCATCCATGCTCAGCCATCCCTCCATACCCAGCAATACACTGCAGGCTATTGCTGTGTATTGCAGGGTATGGAGGGATGGCTGAGCATGGATGGATGGGTGGTGACTGCAGGGCAGGCTGTGAGCACTACAGATCCCACCCACAGCACTGCTGCCACCGATCCCTCCCCCTCTCCTCTCACACTGTACCGATCTGTACAGAGAGAGGAGGGGAGAACAACCGGCGTCATCAAATGACGCCGGTTTGCTTACATGTGATCGCTCCGTCATTTGACGGAGGGATCACGTGGTAAACGGCCGCGATGAGCAGTTTACTGTGATCCGCCGGGTCCTCTGGACCCGGCAATCACGGATGTTCTCGGGTGCGCGCAAGAGGGGAATTCTGTGAGGACGTCATATGACGCCCTCCCAGAGTTAAGCAACCGCCAGTGTTGCCAACCTACCAGATTGAAATTTACTGACACGACACCCAAAATTTACTGGCACCACCAAGTTTTTACTGGCATTTCCAAAAGTTACAAAATTACAGTTTTAAGTGCAAATTTCAGTATTTAGGCTACAAATAAGTACAATATGCAATTAGCAATGTGATTCAAGGTAGATATTAAGGCAAAAAGCATATTTCTTATTCTATTTTAAATATAGTAAGTAAGTGGCTCAGGGACAGGCTCTCACAGTGACACTGGCAGCAGTGTGCAGCAGCATAGATCACTGACACGTCCCATCCTGAGTGACAGTCTCTCTCCATGCCAGGTGGTCCTCTCAGTCCCCTCCAGTCCAAAAAGCATTGACAGTCCCGCTCCCGGCTTGCCTTGCTCCCGTCCCACAGACCCGCACACGAGGCTCTGGCCACCCGGCTTGGCTCCCTTGCACCATGACATCACATTACATGCTCAGGCACTCTGCCCCCTGCTGGTACCACCCAAACACACTGTAGTAGGTACTTGGATGGTCCTGGCCGGCTCCAGACCCGAGCTGCGCTTGCCCATTTCCGAGTCAAGCATCACGGCCATATTTTTTACTGGCAACCTTTTCCTCTTACTGGCAGGAGAAAAGTGCCTGTTTTTTACTGGCTGCCAGTAAAAATACTGACGGTTGGCAACACTGGCAACCGCCCTGTAGCCGTTTTTCGGCTATGGGCCGGTTGTGAAGTGGTTAATTGAGAGACTGTGTTCTATTTTCTGAATAAAAACCCTAAAAGAGGATTCAGTGTCAGTCTTAACCTTTTCTCTAGGTTACTTTCCACGGGAACCCCATGACGGAGCTACAACAGTTGAGGTAACGGTAAGCCCAAATAAAACCAGCAGCTCATTCGGGGGGTCAGTGCTACATGAACATTTACCAAAAATATACCCATTTTACAGTCTCTCTCATTCCAGGGCTCGATCTGTGATGACTGCGTTCGCTCCGGTTACTCCTGCATTTGGTGACAGATGGCCTGGGAGATCTGATGGAGGGGGAATTGGTCCATGGTCACCAGCGCACAGACCACCATCCTGAGCAACGCACCCATGATGCCCCAGGCTCAAAGCTACTCCTTTCTTTGAATACTGGCTAATATTCCGAGTTATAGTAACCCAAGTCAACCAATCAGTGCTCATCTTCATTCAACTAAATACTAATTGGTTGCTGGGCTGCTGCACTGTTCATATTGGACTTTACACCACCCTATAGAACAGACTCCATGGAGCAACGTGCCGCCAATCCGAATTCATTGCTCAGCAATGATGGGACTTTCTGATTAGTAACATATTCAGCCTTCCCACAGCTCCCTCTTCTACCGATCTGAATCGGTTGAGTGAATCTTTAAATGGTTCATCAACGTCAATTCTTTTGTTTTGGGTGGTGTGGGGGGAAATCAAGACTTCAGTCAAGTTTTACTATCTAGGGCTCCCTTAAGTCTGGGTTCACACTATTGCGAATTGGATGCAGGATCCCTGCATCCAATTCGCAATAGCAGGAGAACGTCACCGGCTCTCTATGGACCCGGTTTACATATCTCCGATGCGGCTCCGATGCAAATTTTCATAGGAGCCTTGTGCGTCTTTTGGTCCATTTTAGAATTTCAGGCTGAATTCGGACCTGAAACAATGAACCAGGATGCGCAGGACCCCTGCTGGGAGCCGCATCGGCATCCAGTGTGAGTTGAGCCTAAAAGAGATTTCCCCTCACTTCCTGTCCTGCTGACAACAGTTTCTCCAACAGGAAGTGAAGTAAAATCTCCAACAGGGACACGGTTTATAACACTATTAGAGAAAACTATTTATTTTCTGTCTGTGTTGCTGCCAAAGAGTTCCTACTCCATCCAGAACTAGAAAAAGTAAAAATGTGTTTTAGCTGGACATACACTTTATGGATAGTTCACAACTGTCCTTTATTTGGAGGGATTGTCCCTCTATGGAACCAAGTCCCTCTATTCCTGTCTTCTTCTCAGTTGTCCCTCTTGTTGGTCTGAAGTGTAGACCTCTATATACACAATGTACTATTTACCTATCAAATATGTTATATTGCCGCTAAATCCCCACCACCATCCACCATTCATTATCACGCACTAGTCCAGTAATCTCCTGACCAGCAGAGGTCCATCTATTGGAGATATTTGCAGGTTATATACAGATGGTGTACAGAGCACCAGAAATAACCAATTCCAACCTTCCAACCAAACCCCTAGCCGTGTCCCATCACCAAATACACAATAGAAGTCCTAATTCACCAGCTGCACAGTCCTAACACTTGTCATCTTCACCATACAAACTCTTCCCCGGATCACCAACCTCAGCTCCAGCAGATCCTCCTGTCTTCTCTCCAGACTACAGAGCTCTGCCTAGGTGGCCCAGGTGAACCTAAACTGCCCAAAAGGGAGAGAGAGCAAAACCCGGAGTGTACAGAGGATCAGAGGGCTGGAAAGGGGGAAGAAAGGAGCCTGAGAGATGTGTAAATCCTGAATAGGACTTTGCCAGGCTCCCTGCCAAACCCTCTACAGAGCTCAAGCAAACAGACATGTCAGTTGGGATGGGCTTTGGCACAGATTAGGAAATGTCTCACTGCCTGTGATTAGCCATGTGCAGTGTCTCCTTCTTGGCGGGATCGGGAAGGTGGGGTTTCAAACATGCCCGAACCCATCTCTACCAGTCATTTATGTCCCTTGAAAGCCTGAGGGCTCATTCACACCAGAACGCAGTGCCGGAAGCCATCGTTCCATGCCTAATTCCCACACCACACACAGAACACACTGCACTTGTGATCTGCAGCAGGAGTCACTGTTACATTAACAATACCCCAAATGCAGGTCACAAATGCAGTGTGTTTGCCTTCACCGGATCATGGTACCATGAGATCCAGTTGCAGTGCATTTATTAATGTAGTGCATGCATGGCTTTTGGATTGGTCTAATGCGATTCAGCCTATTCAAAATGAATGGGTTCAACTTGCACCACACTGAACTACATGTGAATTGTACAGGAACACACAAAGCATCTCTGTGCGGTTCCTGGTGTGAACCGGCCCTGAAAGTGTTCCTTGGATTTGGATCCCTCTATGTATCTACAGTGCCTTGCAAAAGTACCCCCCCCCCCCCAAAGTACCCCCCCCCCCCCCCCCTCTGGCATTTTTTGTGTTTTGTTGCCTCACAACTTGGAATTAACATGGATTGTTTGAGGATTTGCATCATTTAATTTACAGAACATGCCCACAACTTTGAAGATGTTTTTTTTTTTATTGTGAAGCAAACAACAAATAACAGAATGTGCATAACTATTTACCCCCCTAGAGTCAATACTTTGTAGAGCCACCTTTTGCGGCTATCACAGCTCCAAGTCGCTTTGGATAAGTCTCTATGAGTCTTGCCACATCTTACCACTGGGATTTTTGCCCATTCCTCCTTGCAAAACTGCTACAGCACCTTCAAGTTGGATGGTTTGCGCTTGTGAATAGGGATGAGCCCGGTGTTCGATTCGAACCCATGTTCGAATCGAACATCAGGCGTTCGCCCGCTTGGCGAGCCCAGAACTATTTGGGCCGCTCGCAGCAAATTCGTGTGATGCGAGCGGCCCCCAATGCACTGCGCCAGTTGCAGTGCATTGCTGGCTGATGATTGGCCAAGCATGCACTGTGACCCGCATGCTTGGCCAATCATAGAGCCAATGGCGAGGAGAGCAATAATTGGCCACAGGCAGGATGCCTGTGGCCAATTATAGCTCAGGGGGTTTAGTACACGCCCCACAGTATAAAAGGCGGCCGCGCCGGCGGCCTCGCATATTGTGTTGTGTTGTCAGTGTCAGCGTGTCAGTGTTATGTGCTGCTGACTGCTGACATTATGTGCTATGATTCTGGGGATTAGTGTGTGCTTGCTGTTAGTACAGCATTGCAGTATCCCATCTGGGGGTGTCTATAGTATGCCTGTGAAGGGGCGCATGTTTCCTGGGCTTAGAACTGTCCCTGCAAAAAGTGTAATTTTTGCAGGGAAAAAAGGTATTTAAAATCACTCGCGGCTAATGAATTGACGGCTCCCGTAACACAGAGAACAGTCATTCATTGAAAGCCATTCATAAAAAAAAAAGCCATTCATAAAAAAAAAGTCATTGATAAAAAATTTAAAAAAAAAAAGCGTGGGGGTCCCCCCAAATTCAATAACCAGGCCCTTCAGGTCTGCTATGGATATTAAGGGGGAACCCAGCCAAAAAAAAAAATGGCATGGGGTCCCCCTCAAAATCCATACCAGACCCTTGAGGTCTGGGATGGATTTTAAGGGGAACCCCAGCCAAAAAAAATGGGGTGGGGACCCCCTCAAAATCCATACCAACCTGGCAGGCCGCAGGGAAAGAGGGGGGGACGAGAGCGGGTGCTCTATACCTTGGGGGATTCCAAATATCTTTACCTAATTGTGACTTACTAAGGGTTTTTTCTAGTTTTACCCATCTTTTTTCACTGCATTTTTTGCTCCACTCAGGTATTCTAGATAAAACCGTTGCATAATAATAATTTACCACATCAGGTACGGCTAGACCTCCTCTTTTTTTTTCCTTCTTTAATATGTGGAGTGCAATTCTATGCTTCTTGTTTTTCCATATGAAATTCATTATAAGGGATTTTAGTTTTTTAAGGTACCTCAGGGATAAGGGAATTGGAAGCATTTGGAATTTGTATGTGATTCTGGGTAACAAAGTCATTTTCGCTGCGTTAATACGCTCCAGCCACGAGAGAGGTCTATTGATATATTCTTTACTCTTTTTCTCTATCTCATCTAGCAACGGTAAGTAATTGATTTTATATATTTCCTTCATTGATTTTGCTAAGTTGATTCCCAAGTACTTAATATGTTTTTTCCATGGAAAGATAAATCTCTCCTGAATAATCTGTTTGTCCTTTTTAATTACATTGATATTCAAAATAAAAGATTTTGAGGCATTGACTTTAAAATTAGAAATCTCACCATGTTGTTTCAGATTTTCCATTAAGCTGGGAATCGATCGCTGTGGATTACCTATATAAAATAAGATATCGTCGGCGAATGCTGCCATCTTATGTTCTTCACCGTCAGCTGTAATGCCTTCTATACCTGGATTTCTCCTGATTGTAGCCCAGTTCCAGGGACAGAATGAAAAGGAGGGGAGACAGTGGACACCCCTGTCTCGTCCCATTTTTCATGCTAAACAGGGAGGATGTAACTCCATTTATTTTGATCTTTGCTTTTGGGTAATCATAGAGAACCCCAATTTGTTGTAGTATTTTGGGTCCAAAACCCATAGAAACTAGTGATTGTAGCATGAGTCCCCAGTCTACCCTGTCAAATGCTTTTTCAGCATCAATTGACAGGAATAGACCTGGGGACCCCGCTTCTCTAATTTTTTGAAGCACCAACAATGTTCGGACGGCATTGTCCCGCCCCTCTCTTCCTGCCACAAAGCCTACCTGATCGGGATGGACCAGTGTGCTTAAGTGTTGCTTAACCCTTTCTGACAAAATTTTGGCGTAAAGCTTTGTATCTGCGTTAAGGAGCGAGATTGGTCTATAACTCGAGCACACTGATCCATCCTTCCCTTCTTTCAAAATTACTGTAATATTCGCCGTTAAAGAATCTTCACTCATTCTATATTCTGAACCTAGTCCGTTGAAGTAGGAAAATAATCTAGGAATTATCAGCTCCTGGAATGTTTTATAGTATAATACTGTAAAGCCATCCGGACCGGGGCTTTTCCCAGACGGAGAACTCATCAGGGCCCTTTTCACTTCGTCCTCCGTAAATGATCTTTCCAAGGCCTCCATGTCCTCCATGGGGAGTTTAGGCATGCCGGCATTTTAAAGAAAAGTTTCTATTTTCTTTATTTTTTCTCCTTTTCTAGATTCCTTCTGCTCTACTGAATAGACTCCCTCGTAGTACTCTCTAAAAGAGTCTGCTATGTCCCCCGATAGATATTTGACCTCTCCTTCCTTATTTTGTATTTTTTCAATATAATTTCTTGACTTTTTTTTTGTAGAGTTTTAGCTAGATGCTTACTTGATTTGTCTCCCCATAGGTATCTTTCTTTTGCTATTCTGTTATAAGTTTGCTCCGCTTCTTGTTCCAATAAATCTTTTAAGTCGTCTCTTCTAGTGACTAATATTAATAGTAGTTCCTTATTTTGGCCCGGGGACTGTTTATGCTCCTGTTCAACTAGACTAATTTCTGCTATTAAATCCCTAATTTTCTTTAATCGTTCTTTTTTCTTCCATGCTCCCTTTGCTATGAAAATCCCTCTGATATATGCTTTATGTGCATCCCAGATATAGGATCAGTGAACCTCCCCGTTATCATTTCTGTTAAAGTATTGTTCTATCTCCACTTTAATATGGGCCACCATTTCCTTATCCCTTAATAGTTCCTCATTTAATCTCCAATTATATGCAGGGGCCTGTATATCCGGAAAGCAAAGCCTCATCGAGACTGGGGCGTGGTCAGACAGCGAAATGATCTCTATTTTTGTTTCTACTACTTTGTCAAGCAGGCCATGGTCTAAAAAAATATAATCGAGCCGAGAGTACGTCCCGTGTACGGGGGAGAAAAATGAGTAATCTCTGATTTTGGGGTGTTGAGCCCTCCAAATGTCCACCAACTGACTGGAGAGCAATTTTTGTTTAATCATTTGTTTAACTACATTACTTGTCCCTCGTACACCGGACGTAGAGTCTAGCTCCTGATCCATATGGAAGTTTAAATCTCCCATCAAAATCACATATCCCCTTCTAAAATCCCATAATTTAGCAAGAATCGCACTTAGATATTGTACTGGTTTGCATTGGGAGCGTAAATGTTTACGAGTGTATATTTTGTTTGTCCAATAGATCCTCTGAGAAATAGATATCTCCGCTCTGGGTCTACTAGTCTATTCTCTAAATTGAAGAACGTGTCTTTGGAAAAGCCTATAGCTACCCCCCTTGATCTATTCACGATAGTGTCCCCATAGAACCAAGTTGGAAAGGAACTGGAAAAAAGTTTAATATTGGACCCATGTGAGATATGTGTCTCCTGGAGGAAGACTATACCTGCTCCGTATTTTTTAAGTTCTTCTAAAATTTTTAGTCGTTTATTAGGTGTATTGAGTCCCTTTACATTGTAGTATATTAGTTTTATATTAGTCATCGTAGACCTTTGATTGAAACTTGTTAAAAAATGGCGGCAGGATCACAGCAATGTGGGAGCTCCCTCTTCTCCTTCCCTTCCCTCCCTTCCTAGCCTCCCCCATCCCCCTTATCCTTCCCTTTCCTCCCGACCTAACCTCCCCCCCCCCATCCCACCCCCCCATCCCCCCCTTCCTCTTCCCTCCTCCTCCCTCCCTGACCCCAACTAAGGTCTCAGAGTCGTAGGGGGCCATACTACAATTTTGGCCCACCTCATTTCTCTTAGTATCTCAGGTGAGGTGGGGCTCTGATCAGCAGATTTCTCTTACCCGAACTCCGAAAACCTCGGGGTATCGGGGGTCAGCGGGCACATCGCATGCGGCTCGTAACTGAACCGTCCGGCGATCGGCCAGCATCCATGACCTCTCCTCCTCTCCTCCCCTCCACCCCCCCTCTCTGCTTCGGTGACCCATCCTGGTAAGTCCGGAGCTTGTATGTCCAGTTTTTTACAAAATTCACTCAATTCTTCCGGAAATCTTAGTCTGGCTGAGCACCCGTCTTTTGTCCCTATCAGACAAGCAGGGAAGCCCCACGTGTATTTCACATTTGAACGTCGCATCAATTCAAGTAGGGGTCTCTGCTGCCTTCTCCTTTCTAAGGTTTGGGGGGCTAGATCTGAGTAGATCTGAATCTCGGAGTCCTCATATTTCAGAGGTGTTTTTCCGAACAGTTTTGACCAAATTTCTGCCTTATCCTCGTAATATCGAAATCTAACTATGATGTCTTGCGGTCTGTCTGCATCAGTTGATAAGAATCTGCCCACACGGTGAACCCGCTCTATCTTAGGAAAGTCATCTTCTCCTTTTCCCAAAAGGGGGTTAAATATGGTTGTTATTATCCTCCTTAGATCTTCTCCCCTTTTTTCCGGGACCATTCTTACTCTAATATTTTGTCTCCTATTCCTGTTTTCTAAATCTTCTAGTTTGTATTGGGTGTCTCGTTGGGTAAATTGGATTGAACTTAACTGATCCTTTAACTTAAGGATTTCTTGATCCTGAGTATCCGCTCTGTTCTCTATTGATTCGACCCTTGCCAATAGGTGTCCCAAATCTTCTCTAAATAGATGGAAGTCCCCTTTAAACGCGTTTTCCATTTTAAGGAGCATTTCTTCCATTTCATTTTTTGTAGGTAAATGAACTCCCGCCCGCTGTTTTTCAATCCTACTTACTTCCACTTCACTTTCCAATGTTTGATCAGTTGTTGATTGGTCAGATTTTTCATTTATTTTCTTATCCTTTAGTTTCCTTATATCCATCATAGCTTCAGGTTGTTGCTCCGTGTAGTTTGATTGGGGGCTTGTTCCTGTTTTCAAATATTGTTTAATGGTGCTCACTGTTGTTTTGGGGGCTTTAGGGGGGCCTTTCTTAGAGATTTTACTCATGTTTCCTATTCGGACCATTCTTATCCTCTTCCCCAGCTTGTTGACTTATTTGAGCCCTGGTAGAGAAATACGTCTCACTCGTGCTCTACTGGCTCCTTCCGGCCGCCGTTCACTCTCTCCCCACAATTTTTCCTTTTCTTTTCTTTGGGTGGCTCACCACTTCAATATTTGTAGGTTTGTCCCTCCCCAAATGGTGTCAATAGGTGTTAATATGGCTTTTGGGGTTCAGAAAGTAATGCCTGGTGATACACCCTCTCCGGTGCGGAGCCTCCACCAGTAAGGGTTAACCAATTTTACCTCAATACTGTGCTTTTGTCCCTCACAGCTCTCCCATTTCAGGGCGTAGTAAATCGGAGACGCCCTGTTGCCTGCGGGCCTCCCTTCCTCTGTAATCCTCACTGTTGGGCCTCTCCTATGCGACTTTAAAATTTAGGACTTCTTAGAACCAATTATCATGAGAAGAAGATTTAAGGAGTAAATAGTTTAAGCTAGTCCACTTATTTTAGTGTCTCTATTAACAGTCTTATACGGAGGTGTCAAGTGTGACTATTATTAATGCCGTACTCCTTTCTTGTTTAGACATCAGTATCGCAGTGCGTGGTCCCTGCCATAGCCTCTGGGATATAGAAAGCAAAGCATAGATTTATAAACGATTAGTGCGTCTTAAAATTCCTACATGATGTTGATCAAAGGACTTCCAGTACACAGAGAAAGAGGGATAAAGTAGAAAAGGAAACAAGAGACAGGGGAACCTGACCTAAGTCAGTTGGGGATTTCCCCTTGGCAAAATATCCAGGCCTCCTCTATTCTCAGTACAGTCAGAGTAATAAAAATGGTAACACGATTTGATTAATCCTGGGCACTGCTATGTTCTCATATAGGTTAGACAAGGTTTAGGCAAAAAGGTTAAGCTGTTCATGGCATCCAGTCATGTGTTTTAAATCCGTAGATGTTTTTCCAGCCTTCCCCTTCTGAAACACTGATCGCTGATATATAGCATGCTGCTGTATCCATGTATTCAAAGTATAAGCATCTGCTTACCTCGTCCTTCCGTATCAGCTTGCCGAGAAGAGGTATACTCACAGCTTGTTGCACCTGTCTGGGTGTTCTGGGGCTTTGCATGGGGGGGAGAGGATGGCGGAAGCTGGCGGAAGATCGGAGGAGGCGATGTTAGGCCGTGAAGTGAGGTGCGCCGTACGCGCTTCCCATCCCTCAGCTGTCTGGTGTCCTGGCGAGGCTCTCATTCGACAGTACCTGAGTCCGGGCAGGCGACGCGGGAGATCACGGAGCCTCTCACCCTCCATGAAACTCCGGCGTTCACCCTCCTCTCGGTCTGCGCCGCATACGACCGCCCGCTATATCAGGCCCCTCCCTCCGTACTGCGCTCTACATCAGCACGTCCTGCCTCATCCCCTCTTCGATCGATATATCTTCTATTGTGCTATCCCAAAAAAAAAATTGTAGTGAATTTTTTTTTTCCCATAGCATTTTCTGCATTTTCATACACGCTTTACACACTGTGGGTGTATTCTGCTATTGCAAAAAAATCTAATCTTTCAGTGTTTTCTGCATGTGTGCAGGAGTGTGACACACAATCCATCGATAATTCTTCTATTGTGCTATCCCCAAAAAAAGATTGTAGTGCAAATTTTTTTTTTCCATAGCATTTTCTGCAGTTTAGCAGTTTTTGAGATACACGCTGTACACACTGTGGGTGTATTCTGCTATTGCAAAAACACCCATTTAGGGCGAGATCATACATTTTGAAAATATGAGGAGATCGTCAAAAAAGGGACGTGGCCCCGATCGTGGTGCTGCTGGTGGAGCTCCTGTTGCAGGGAGAGGACGTGGTCCCGATCGTGGTGCTGCTGGTGGAGCTCCTGTTGCAGGGAGAGGACGTGGTCGATCTGTGCCAGCTACACGCACTAGTGAAACACCTTCCTCAGGTGCGAGTAGGCGACAGAGCCTGCAGCAGTATTTCGGCGTGCCTAATGAGGCTGTACGAATGTTGAGGCCAGGACAAGTACAGACGATAGTAGATTGGGTAGCTGACAGTGCCTCCGGTTCCTTCACATTGTCTCCCACCCAGTCTCCTGATGAAAGTTCAGAGTTGGCACCTGCAGCCGATGTCCATCAGTTTTTCACCTCACCCCCTTTGCTTTTTGATGACTCTGTTAGCAGGGTTTCCCAGGGCCATCTACCTAGCCCTGCCCCAGAAGTGGAATAGATTGTGTGCACCGATGCCCAACCTCTTATGTTACATGATGAGTACATGGGAGGACCATCGCAGCACGTCTCCGATGAAGACGAAACACAGGTGCCAACTGCTGCTGCTTTCGCCATTGTGCAGACCGACAAGGAGGGCAGGGGTGAAGACTGGGTGGAAGATGATGTGGAGGATGATGAGGTCCTTGACCCCACATGGAATCAACATCATGCAGGTGACCAGTGTAGTTCGGAGGAAGAGGCGGTGGTCGCACAGAGCCACCAGCACAGCAGATGAGGGAGCAGGGTGCAAAAGCGGAGTGTCCGTCCCCTAGACAGTACGTCTGCTACTGCCCAACGCAGCAAGGGACCGAGCACACCAAAGCCAGGTCCAAGGAGTTCCCTAGCATGGCAGTTCTTCAGACAATGTGCTGATGACAAGACACGAGTGGTTTGCACGCTGTGCAATCCGAGCCTGAAGCGAGGCATAAACGTTCTAAACCTGAGCACAACCTGCATGACCAGGCATCTAAGTGCAAAGCACGAGATGCAGTGGAGTAGACACCTCAAAAACCAAGAAAGGTCTCTGGCTCCTCCTGCTTCCTCTTCTGCTGCAGTCTCGGCCTCTTCAGCCACCTCTGTAGTGACAGTGGCACCTGCCAACCTGCAAACAGAGGATCTGCCAGCAACACTACCACCTGGGTCACCAACCATCTCCACAATGTCCCATGGAAGCGTTCAGCTCTCTATCTCCCAAACACTGGAGCGGAAGAGGAAGTACCCCCCTAGCCACCCGCGATCCCTAGCCCTGAATGCCAGCATTTCAAAATTCCTCGCCTTTGAAATGCTGTCATTCCGTCTGGTGGAGACGCAGAGTTTTAAAAGGCTGATGTCATTGGCTGTCCCACAGTACGTCGTGCCCAGCCGCCACTACTTTTCCAGGCGAGCTATCCCTTCCCTGCACAACCAAGTGGGTGGACGAAATCAGGTGTGCACTGCGCAACGCCATCTGTGGCAAGGTCCACCTAACTACGGATGCGTGGACCAGTAAGCACGGTCAGGGACGTTATATCTCCCTAACAGCACACTGGGTAAATGTAGTGGCGGCTGGGCCTGAGGCAGATAGCAGTTTGGTGCATGTCCTTCCACCACCGAGGATTGCAGGGTGCTTCAGTTTGCCTCCTGTTGCTAACTCCTCCTACTCCGCCTCCTCATCCTCTCCTGCCTCCTCATCCGGTCAGCGTAACACCTTCACCACCAACTTCAGCACAGCCAGGGGTAAACGACAGCAGGCAGTTTTAAAACTTTCCTGTTTGGGGGAAAAACCCCACACTGCGCAGGAGTTGTGGAAGGACATGGAACAACAGACCGATGAGTGGTTGGTGGCAGTGAGCCTCAAGCCCGGCCTGGTGGTGTGCGATAATGAGCGAAATCTCGCAGCAGCTCTGGGCCTAGCCGGTTTGACGCACATTCCTCGCCTGGCGCATGTGCTGAACTTGGTGGTCCAGAGGTTCCTCAAGAATTACCCCGATATGCCAGAGCTGCTGCAGAAAGTGCGGGCCGTCTGTACTCACTTTCCGCGTTCTCACCCTGCTGCTGCTCGCCTGTCAGCGCTGCAGCGTAACTTTGACCTTCCCGCTCACCGTCCCATATGTGACGTGCCCACAAGGTGTAACTCCACCTTGCACATGCTGGCCAGACTATACGAGCAGCAGCAGGCGATAGTGGAGCTTCAGCTTCAGCACGCTCGCGTGAGTCACTCTGTGGAACAGCACCACTTCACCGCCAATAACTGGGCCTCCATGCGAGACCTGTGTGCCTTGTTGCGCTGTTTCGAGTACTCCACCAACATGGCCAGTGCCGATGACACCATTCTAAGCGTTACTATCCCAGTTCTATGCCTCCGTGAAAAAACGCTTCAGGCGATGATGGAAGAGGATGTGGCACAGGAGGAGGAGGAGGAGGAAGAGGGTTCATTTCCAAGGCTTTCAGGGCAGTTATTTACAAGTGGCTACGAGGGTGGGTTCCTGTACCAACAAGCACCAGGTGCACAATTGTCCGGCAGCAAGGGCACAGTTCTGGAGGATGACGAGGTGGAGGATGAGGAGGAGATGGAGGAGGAGGAACCATGTTCACAGCAGGGTGGCACCCAGACCAGCTCATGTCCATCACTGGTGCGTGGCTGGGGGGATACAGAGGACACAGACGATACACCTCCCACAGAGGACAGCTTTTCCTTGCCTCTGGGCAGCCTGGCACACATGAGCGATTACATGCTGCAGTGTCTCCGCAACGACCGCCGAGTTTCCCACATTTAACTGGTGCTGATTACTGGGTGGCCACCCTGCAGGATCCCCGTTACAAGGACAACGTGCCGTCCTTAATTACCTCACTGGAGCGTGATCGTAAGATGCACGAGTACAAGCGCACGCTGGTAGACGCGCTGCTGGTGGCATTCCCACTTGACAGCGGGGGTACGGTGGAAGCACAAGGCGAAGGCAGAGGAAGAGGTCGCCAACGCAGCCGGGGCACCACCAGCACCTCAGAAGGCAGGGTTAGCATGGCCGAAATGTGGAAAAGCTTTGTCAGCACGCCACAACAACTAGCACCACCAGCTGAGATGGAACGTCTTAGCAGGAGGCAGCATTTCACCAACATGGTGGAGCAGTATGTGTGCACACGCCTACACGTACTGAATGACGGGTCTGCCCCCTTCAACTTCTGGGTCTCCAAATTGGGCACATGGCCTGAGCTTGCCCTTTACACCTTGGAGGTACTGGCCTGCCCTGCAGCCAGTGTATTATCTGAACGTGTATTTAGCACAGCAGGGGGCGTTATCACAGACAAGCGCAGACGCCTGTCCAGAGCCAATGTGGACAAGCTCACGTTCATTAAAATGAACCAGGCATGGATCCCACAGGACTTGTCCGTACCTTGTGCAGAATAGACACGTATACCGGTTGTAACATGGGGGTGTTTAACTCAAGTGAAAAGATGCATTTTTTTTATGCAGTGAGTCCTCATCAGACAGGCATATATAGTTAAGGGCCTGGTAGCCCACGTTTATTGAAAAAACAAAAGTCCATCCAGAAGTCCCACGCAGGGGTTTAACTTCATTAAGCATTCATCAATGAAAAACATACCAAGCCACCTGGCTCTCTCTTGTCAGCAGTTCCTCTGCTTACTCTCAACAGAGTTGATTCCTTCCAGTCCCCTGGACTCACTGGCTTCCTTAGTCTTCCCGACTCTCAAGGCTGTCCCTCCTTTCCCAGTCTCTGGGCAAAGAATACCCCTTACACAGGGATGACCCCTCCACAGGTCTGTCTTCATACAGCAGCAGCAAGCTGCTCACACTCCACCATCCTCCACTCATTAGCCCCTCATTATATGGTCTGTGTGCAGCTGGGCACACACCTTGTTTGCCATCCTCAAGACCCGGACACAGTTGGAGATCCCATCCAGGACTAGCAAAACCTGGAGAAAACTGACAGAGCAGTTTTCTCCATTTAAATTCTATAGTCTGTAGATATGCAAACTCTGGATCTCCTTTACCTCCAATTTCAAAGGGACAGAGCTTCGCTCTGCCACATATCCCCCCCCTTTGTTTCGATCCGGAGGGAGGAACACCAGCACCCGTCATGGTTGGGACACCTCTGTGCTGGCTGTCAGCCACGTAGGCCCAACCTTTTTTCCGGGTGCGCTTCCAGGCACGTCCCACCCTGGATCTTAACAGGGTCCTATATTTTCCCATCCTCAGCCTTCTTCTTGGGTCCCTGGGCTTAATCATTTTTTTGGGGGAAACTCCGCTTTCCCTGATCCTACCTTTAAACTCGCTGACATCAGCTTTAACCTTCAATATACACAAGTACAACCTCCTCACTTTGGCATGACCATGCAAGCTGCCACCCACATGGGCCAAATCTTGTCCCATCAGGTGAATTTCTCCACGTCCCCTTGCTGCATCTACTTGGGCTTTACAAAGACACTCCCATGCTTTTTTACGAGTGCACTTCCAAAAGCGATGTTTTCCCACTTCTCTTGGGCCTACACTAGTCCTTTTACCAATCTTGGTACCTTTTTGCACATGAGGTTGATTTCTGAATTTTACGGATCCAGTACCATTAAGGTTATAAAGTGCTCCCTCAATTTCCACTAGACCACCCCTTTTCTCTTTGCTTAATTTAGAAGGAACCACATTTTTAAACTCTGGTTTAATGATAAGTGGGGGCTCTTTTATTAGGGTGACAATGGTCCCTCTCTGTACTCCAAGTACGGGCACCCTCTTACTGTCCAAACTTAGCGCCACTTGTTTCCTCATGTACACTGCATGCTTATTTTTGTCAGTTTCATCACCAACATCCTCATATGACTGCAGCCTCATCCTAGTCTCCCTCTGAAGGACATACTGACTGTCTTGCGACTTTAAACTTTTAAAGTCATGCGACACCTTGCTGAGCTTTGGGCCATTTTCCTGCAACCATTGTTTATCACGATCCTTCTCAGACCTTAGAAATTTCTCAGACCTCAGGAAACCTTCCCCAGAAATACCCTCCTGAACCTGTAGGGGGCCTAATTCTGCTGTATCTTTTACTTCTCCTGTGTCAATCATACCATTCCCTATCTCATTACAATTTTCAGGGTTTGCTACAACCAGATCAACTTGACCAAGATCTTCAGGTCTACCATTATTTTTGTTGTCACCCATGGTAACCAAACCCTTACAAATTGACAATGAGCTGCATGTTTCATCACGGTCAGAAATATCAATGCATTTGTCATATTTCATTTCACTCATGTTCGGCAGGGCAGTGTCTGAAGAGGAACTGCACCCCGCAGAGTGGTTGTCTACGGCAGCTTCACTATCCCCCAACTCAACTGGCCTGAGATCCTCTGCCAACAACTGTCCTGACTCCTGACCATCTTCCCATAAAGCATTTGGACCTGTGACAACAATCACTTCATTTATTGCTGTGCCATCTGGCACTTCCACCAACACATTTGGCACGGCATTATCCATGATCACATCATTGGGCCCTTTGTGGATCACAGACATGACCTCTTCTGTGCGTTCGCCCTTACTTGGCGTTTCCATCTCATGAGCACCATCATCTGCAGTAGCAAGTGCATCCTTGCATACAAGTTGCTCTGCAGGTCCTTCATCTGGCACTGCAGAAGTCATGTCTGCTTCACTTTTACCAACAGAGGCCTTTTCCAACAAAGCCAACAGGCTTTTTGTCCACCTGTCCCAGTCTGTTATCTCTGTGCTCCAGAGGTACCACGCAGTACCGCTCCTACTGCACAAGGAGACTCAGAGGGACAGAGTGGTTCAGCAACAGACACATTGCACATATCACTTTGGTTCAAATAAGATTTTGGCACTACATTTTTAACCATAGCAGACAGCAATACCACACCTTCACCACCTTGCTCTGGTGGCGCTTCATTAAACGCATTAGAGCTTTGATACCTGTCGTTGCTAGACTGCATTAACCCATTTCCACCATGAGCGTTTTCAAACATTTCAGTTTTAACATTTAACATCCTGTCATCACTATGTTCAGGTACCCTCTTATCCCTCAGAGCAGCACCAAAGTTGTCCCAGGCAACCTCCGGCTCCAAAACGCAGAGCTCCCTGGGGGTTTCTAGGGACCCCTCTATGGCCTTCTTCACAGTTGCTAGGGGAGATAGCACATCTTTAACCGCATTCACAGCAGGGTTATCTCTAGTGAGCTGCACTAGCCCATTAGCAACTGGACCATTCACTTTAGCCAACACAATATTAGCAGTTTTACCCATCATATTGTCACATTCAAGTTTACCACTTGCCTCCCCACTGGACAGGGCACTGCAGTGAGGCAAGTCCTTTTCCAAACCGACAGTGGATCTCCCATTTGGGGCCACTCCAGTGTGCACAGTCACATATTCAGTCTCTTCTATGCATTTACCAGCACCAGTCTTTTTCAACATCAACCCAGCGGTTCCAGCCATTATTTCATTAAAGACAGTCTTACCCACCGCAGTAGTAGGGGGTCACCATCTTCATTTGAGTACGTTGTCTCACAAACCAGTCCTCTGCTGCACTTTTACTGGCCCACTCTCCCTGGTGGCCACCGGATGAAATTACAGCAGGCATCTCCAACTGTTTAGCACCCCCTGCCGACACAACAGGAAAATCCTCATTGCCAGGGGTGACTGCAAACATATTTGCACAGGAATCTGGGCCTGGAGATAACGACCTTTGCTCCTGGTAATTTTGAAATGCATACGCATCTTTAGGTGGATGCTTAGCTACATATGCCCTGTAGCTCCTCCTTTCCTTTGGCAATCTTTCTCCCGTTGCCATGGGAAACCGCACTCTCCCAGCAGAGCTTTGCTGATTCTCCCAAACTCTTTGATGCATTGTGGCTTTCAACTTGCCACTACTCTCTGCAGGCGGCAATACTTTTCTCATATGGTCTGCAGACTTGACATCACCGCCGTTGCTATGGGCAACCACATACCTCTCCAACTTCCAGTCAGGCTTTCGGTCCATGATGCGATGGAACTCTCCTCTAAAAAGGATTTCCTCTTTAAACTTGCGGTAGTCATCCTGGTCCCCGTCCATCAAATGGTAAACCGACCGGAACTCTATCCGTAATAAGGTTTGCAACAGTTTTGGCCACCAGTCCCTAGGCCATTTTCTCTTTACAGCAACTTTTTCAAATCTTACAAGGAAGTCCCCAACCTCCTCTGTAGGCAGCATGGGTTGCATATAGTCAGAGGCCAAGATCTGAGCCCCTTGCACTGCGCCACACTCTTTGCGATTCTGCTTGAACCATTCATTCACTGTCTCACACATCACTGGCCCCTTTTGACTGGCCCTCCAAGGTGGAGACATCTTCTCAGGCCACGCTGAGCTCACTTCACCTTTAACTTGATTTAACATGAACTTCTTGTGTTTTGCCTCATCCTTGCAGTCACATGCACAGCAGCCCGTTACACAGTTCACAGCATAGAAAAAAAAAAAATTCTCACAAGTGCACTACCTGCACACAATGCAACACAGTCAATGGAACTCCTGCGCAATGCAGTTTGCCTGGCTGCCACACACAGCTAGCAGCAGTTCCTGAAATGACTCACCACTGGCGCAGAGACCGGATTTCACCGTCTGTATGCCCGCATTCGAACACCACTTGTAACATGGGGGTGTTTAACTCAAGTGAAAAGATGCATTTTTTTATGCAGTGAGTCCTCATCAGACAGGCATATATAGTTAAGGGCCTGGTAGCCCACGTTTATTGAAAAAACAAAAGTCCATCCAGAAGTCCCACGCAGGGGTTTAACTTCATTAAGCATTCATCAATGAAAAACATACCAAGCCACCTGGCTCTCTCTTGTCAGCAGTTCCTCTGCTTACTCTCAACAGAGTTGATTCTTTCCAGTCCCCTGGACTCACTGGCTTCCTTAGTCTTCCCGACTCCACAGGTCTGTCTTCATACAGCAGCAGCAAGCTGCTCACACTCCACCATCCTCCACTCATTAGCCCCTCATTATATGGTCTGTGTGCAGCTGGGCACACACCTTGTTTGCCATCCTCAAGACCCGGACACAGTTGGAGATCCCATCCAGGACTAGCAAAACCTGGAGAAAACTGACAGAGCAGTTTTCTCCATTTAAATTCTATAGTCTGTAGATATGCAAACTCTGGATCTCCTTTACCTCCAATTTCAAAGGGACAGAGCTTCGCTCTGCCACACGGTGTTATGACAAAAACTGTCTGGCCATCGGATAGTGTCCGGCCACTTACTGCGCAGGCGCAGTGCTTGCGCAGTACGGAGGACAAGGAAATTCACAAAATCTCCAAAGATGAACGGCGCCTGCACAGTGAATGCAGGTTCAAGCCCCACCATCCAAGTGGACATACGGTAGCACATAGTAACAGGGCCCCTCATGGGCTCGCTTGGCTAGGCTTCAACCTCGGATGATGTGTCTTGAACCTGAAGTCACCGTGCATTGTCTTCGGAGAGTTTCGAAATTCTCTTGTCCTACGTACTGAGCAAGCGCAGTACAGGGCAGACACTATGCGATGGGGGACAGAATTCCACACATCACCACTAGCCTTACCCAGCCATTGTTGTATTTTTGAACAAGTGTTGGCTACCTCGTCCTCCTCCACCACCACTTCCACCTACACCGCCGCATCCACCGCCACCTCAACCTCCTACTCCATATGGACCTCGTCCTCCTAGGTCAAGATTATAATTTTTTTAATTTCCAAGTATTTTATTTTCCCACTTATCCATTAAATTGAATATTTTTTTCCAGAAAGTGCGTATTTTGGGGCATTCCCACCATATGTGCGGCATCGTGCCCTTGAGTTTCTGAGGTTCTTAATGACTTCTTGTACCTCTTCTGCTGAGAAGGGGGCCTCCAGCATATTATTTTATTTTTAATTTTTTTTATGTTATTTAAAGTTATTTCCCTATCCATATTTGTTTGCAGAGCACTTGCCATGCTCTTAACAACATTTTGTTGCAATTTGCAGCCCTCTAGCCCTTTACATTACTTTTTTACAGCCATTTTAGTCTTGAAAAGTTTGGGTCCCCATTGACTTCAATGGGGTTCGGAGTTCGGGGTCAAGTTCGTGTCAAGTTCGGTCCCAAACCCAGACTTTTTTCTGAAGCTCGGCCGAACCCGCCGAACCAGAACATCCAGGTGTCCGCTCAACTCTAATTACTACGCAATAAATAACATGATGTGCACAAGATACTTCATAAAATGAGACAATTAATAAAAAATACATATTCATTGTTTCTATAATAACCATCAACTCAAGTGCCAATAAAGTGACCAATTATAATAACTAAAGTCCCCGTGATAACAATATAAATCCAACAGAGCAGCTACAATAAAGTGCTCAAATTCTTCCACATTCCAAACAGTGAATAGAAGTGATTGGTGTCTCTTCTTCTAGTGTATATGACACCTCAGTGCTCACAAGCCTCTCACCTTACTGCTATAAGGTAACAGCATTGGGTGTAAATAACTGTCATGTGGGATCCTTGTGCCTCCACTTATCTCTGGGGATCTCTCTGTAATTGAAGCTACCCTTGGGACTGAATAGATGGTTATACCTCCTTACAAGTAAACCTAGGGTTCCACCTAGTCTCCTCCATGATGGTGGTATATAAACAAAAGGGGCTCCAATAGTTTGATATAGTTTCTCAAACAGATTTCATTATAAAAATAGTGTGGTTTACTCACATTATAATATATATTATATTAGCAAGACATATAATCCATGAGCAACAAGCTCATACTACTACATCACTTCCGGTCTATCTGTTGCCCAATCCCGACGCATATCGTCACGCATCACGTGACTTCATCAGGGAACTAACAACAGATAGAAATGGTGTCCTTATATAATGTAATAGGTAAGTATATGCTGGCAGCCATAGGGCCGAGGTTGCCTACCCCTGCGGGTAGAGGATGAATGGAAGAAAACGGCACTAATGCCATGTACACACGACCAGACTTTTTGACGGACTGAATTCTGTCAGACTTTTCTACTGAGTTTGGACGGACTTCTGTCGAATTGGACTTGTCTACACACAATCACACCAAAGTCTGACAGATTTGACCGTGATGACGTATGACCAGACTAGAATAAGGAAGTTTATAGCCAGTAGCCAATAGCTGCCTGTCAGAGAAATATCACGATTCAGCGCCGGTTCCCTAGGGTACGCATGCGCGGTAGAGCGGCTCAGCAGCGCACACAGGTACGCGGGACAACGGGTGCGTATGCGTGGGTTCGCGGCGCTCGGGTATGTGTCCTGGCTCACCCAGCGCGGCGCACGTTTGTGCGCGGCCCTGACAAAAAGCGTGTGCGCATGCGCGCGCGTCCAGATACCCCACCTGACCACTTACCTGGCCTATAAAAGGCCTTCTCCTTCCCCTCAGAAATTGCTGGTTTGTTGTCTCTATTTCCTGATTACCTGGCTTCCTGTATCCTGTATCCTGTTCCTTGTGCCTACCTAATTACCTGTGCTTGACCCGGACCTCTTCTGACCACCGCTGCTACTCTCCAGTGTTTGACCCCCTTGGCTTGCCTCTTGGATATCCTTCTGCCTGATTACCTGTGTTTGACCCTCGGCCTGCCTCCTGGACATTCTTCTGCTACTTACCAGTGTTTGACCCCCTTGGCTTGCCTCTTGGATATCCTTCTGCCTGATTACCTGTGTTTGACCCTCGGCCTGCCTCCTGGACATTCTTCTGCTACTTACCAGTGTTTGACCCCTTGGCTTGCCTCTTGGATATCCTTCTGCCTGATTACCTGTGTTTGACCCTCGGCCTGCCTCCTGGACATTCTTCTGCTACTTACCAGTGTTTGACCCCTTGTCTTGCCTCTTGGATATCCTCTTGCTTGAGTACCTGTGTTTGACCCTCTGCTGGCTTCCTGGACTTTCTACTACCTTTAACCGTGGTGTTCCCACATATGCACCCCAGGACTATCTCCCAGTGTGTGACCTGGTTCCTCTACAGCCTCTGCCTTGTGTTGGTCCTGCCAGGTGTCTACTTCCAGTGCAGCTTCATCTACACACGGTCAACAGCCTCACTGCACACCACCTGCAACCCACCTGCTGGCAACCCGTGCATCTTTGTGCTCGGTGCCTTCTGTACCCATTCCAGGGGCATCGTGCACTTAGTCGCAAGGGGAGCAGCTCTCAGCATCTCGGCCCGGGTGAGTACCTGTGACACTGCCCTAGTATCGGTTTTCGTCCGTCGGACTAGCATACAGACAAACTGATTTTTTCCATCGGACTCGCGTCCTTTGGAAAGATTTGAAACATGTTCTAAATCTAAAGTCCATCTGATTTTCGACAGAAAAGGTCAGCTGAAGGTCTGATGAAGCCCACAGGCGGTCGAATTGTCCGACGGATTTGTTCCGTCGGACCAGTTCAGTGGAAAAGTCTGGTTGTGTGTACGCGGCATAAGAATGTTCCACTATCTGTTGAAAGCTTCCCAAGGAGGTACTGTAGATGCTGTAATAACACCAATAAAAGTCATTCTTTATGTGAATAGCCTTGGGGCCTTGCAAACTATAATCTTTGTCACCCGCCATTACCAGCTAGAATCCTTGTCAACCGCCATTGCCAGCTAGAATCCTTGTCAACCGCCATTGCCAGCTAGAATCCTTGTCAACCGCCATTGCCAGCTGGAATCCTTGTCAACCGCCATTGCCAGCTAGAATCCTTGTCACCCGCCATTGCCAGCTAGAATCCTTGTCAACCGCCATTGCCAGCTAGAATCCTTGTCAACCGCCATTGCCAGCTAGAATCCTTGTCAACCGCCATTGCCAGCTAGAATCCTTGTCAACCGACATTGCCAGCTAGAATCCTTGTCAACCGCCATTGCCAGCTAGAATCCTTGTCACCCGCCATTGCCAGCTAGAATCCTTGTCAACCGCCATTGCCAGCTAGAATCCTTGTCAACCGCCATTGCCAGCTAGAATCCTTGTCAACCGCCATTGCCAGCTAGAATCCTTGTCAACCGCCATTGCCAGCTAGAATCCTTGTCAACCGCCATTGCCAGCTAGAATCCTTGTCAACCGCCATTGCCAGCTAGAATCCTTGTCAACCGCCATTGCCAGCTAGAATCCTTGTCAACCGCCATTGCCAGCTAGAATCCTTGTCAACCGCCATTGCCAGCTAGAATCCTTGTCAACCGCCATTGCCAGCTAGAATCCTTGTCAACCGCCATTGACAGCTAGAATCCTTGTCAACCGCCATTGACAGCTAGAATCCTTGTCACCCGCCATTGCTAGGTAGGATCCTTGTCAACCGCCATTGCCAGCTAGAATCCTTGTCAACCGCCATTGCCAGCTAGAATCCTTGTCAACCGCCATTGCCAGCTAGAATCCTTGTCAACCGCCATTGCCAGCTAGAATCCTTGTCAACCGCCATTGACAGCTAGAATCCTTGTCAACCGCCATTGACAGCTAGAATCCTTGTCACCTGACACTGCAAACTAGAAATTCCCCAGAGTTCAGAGAATCCAAACCTTTGCAGTAAATCACATGGAAGTCTAAAGGATGTATGCTAATAGGCAGTTCTGGGATAGGGGTGACAGACATCCCAGCATTTTCCACTAAACGAGGCAGCATAACAAAGTTTATGCCACTTATGCTGCTTACACATGATCTGACTGTCCGGCGGACTTGGTCCGGCGGACCAGAGTCCATCGGACAATTCGATCGTGTGTGGGCTCCAGCAGACTTTTTCTTCCCAAAAGTCCGGCGGACCTAGAAATAATGCCACATACACACGATCGTACATTCCGGCAGACTTGGTCTGGCGGACCAGAATCCGTCGGACAATTCGATCGCGTGTGGGCTCCAGCTGACTTTTTCTTCCCAAAAGTCCGGCGGACCTAGAAATAAGACTGGCTTCAAACTTGTCCGCCGGACTCGAGTCCGGTCGAAAAAATACGGTCGTCTGTTTGCTAGTCCGACGGACTAAAACCGACGCTAGGGCAGCTATTGGCTACTGGCTATGAACTTCCTTATTCTACATCATCACGTTCAAATCCGGCAGACTTTTGGAGTGACCGTGTGTCGCCAAGTCCGTTCGTTTGAAAGTCCGGCGGACCTCAGCTGCAAAGTCAGTCGGAATGTCCGCCGGATCAAGTCCATCGAAAAGTCCGATCGCGTGTACGCGGCATTAGACTGGCTTCAAATTGGTGCACCGGACTCGAGCCCGGTTGAAAAATCTGGTCGTGTGTACGCGGCATTACTGAATATTAAGCTGGAAATAGGTTCACCCAGTCCACAGTGAATGATATATACTGTCCCTGCCCATATTTACTAGACAAAGTGTCAGCACCTAAGAAGAGTCAGAGAAGTGTTTTATTTCAATGTGGAGGCCATAGGTTGCTTGTTCAAAAAATATGGCAGCTGGATATCTGCACTATGGGGCAGCTGAGGCCGTCAACTGGCAGAAAGGGGGTTGTTTCCATCAGCTGTTGGAGCACCAGCTGCTGTGCCAAGCCCAGTGTGGATCTATCTTATTTTATTTTGATGTAGATGATATAGAACTGAATATTTCATGGGGAATGTAGAGAAACCTGTGGTGGAGCTCCATGCGGTTTGACCTTTATATCTTACAAAAAGTTGCTGGTGCACTTGACTTATCCTCACAGGTATATAAGGAGAAATGGAAGAGAAGAAGGAAGACAATGATAACTGGCTGCTCTGTGCCTCAGAGGAGGTATATGATGCCGGCTTTGTGTCAGTCAACTACTATACCTCCTGTACATTTAGTAGACATGTGCAATTCGGTTTGTTTGTCTTTTTTTTCCGTTATTTTCGTTAGTTCGTTTTCGTACGAATGAACGAATCATTCGAATTGTACGAATCCGAATAACGAATCGTAACGAATCGTTCGAATCGTACGAATCCGATTAACGAATCATTCGAATCGAACGAATCCGAAAAACAACGAAAATCCGAAAAAAAATAATTAGAAACAACGAATGTACTAATGAAGAAAATCCGAAAAACTAAAACGAACGAAAAATTCGTACATTCGTAACTTTTTTTTTTTGTTGAATTGGTAATTTTCCGTGTCCCTTACAATGGTGCTGCTAAACGTGCTTCGAATGGATCGAACAAAAAAATTCGTACATTCGTAACTTTTTTTTCGATTCTTAACTTTATTTTTTCGATTCGTAACTTTTTTTTTCCGATTCGTAACTTTTTTTTTTTTTTCGATTTGTAATTTTCCGTGTCTCTATTGAACAAAAAAATTCGTAAACTTTTTTTTCGATTCGTAACTTTTTTTTTTTCGATTCGTAACTTTTTTTTATCGATTCGTAAATTATTAAAATGTAATAATACACATTACATAAAATTATGAATTATGCTCCGATTACGAATCTACGAATGTACGAACTTTTTTTTTTTTTCTTAACTTTTTTTTTTGATTTAACTTTTTTTTTTTTTTGATTTGTAATTTTCCGTGTCTCTATTGAACAAAAAAATTCGTACATTCGTAACTTTTTTTTTTTTTTCGATTCGTAACTTTTTTTTTTTTTTTTTTTCGATTCGTTTCGTAACTTTTTTTTTTTCGTAACTTTTTTTTTTTTTTATTCGTAACTTTTTTTTAGATTCGTAAATTATTAAAATGTAATAATAGCATACACATTACATAAAATTATGAATTATGCTCCGATTACGAATCTACGAATGTTACAAATAAATACGAACTTTTTTTTTTTTATTCGATTCGTAACTTTTTTTTTTTCGATTCTTAACTTTTTTTTTTTTTTTTCGATTTGTAATTTTCCGTGTCTCTATTGAACAAAAAAATTTCGTACTTTCGTAACTTTTTTTTCGATTCGTAACTTTTTTTTTTTTCGATTCGTAACTTTTTTTTTCGATTCGTAACTTTTTTTTTTTTTTCGTAATTTTCTTTTTTTTTTTTTTTTTTTTTTTTCGATTCGTAACTTTTTTTTTTCGATTCGTAACTTTTTTTTTTTCCTTCCGATTTGTAATTTTCCGTGTCTCTATTGAACAAAAAAATTCGTACATTCGTAACTTTTTTTTCGATTCGTAATTTTCCGTGTCTCTTATTGAACAAAAAAATTCGTACATTCGTAAAAAAAATTCGTACATTCGTAACTTTTTTTTCGATTCGTAACTTTTTTTTTTTCGATTCGTAACTTTTTTTTTCGATTCGTAACTTTTTTATTTTTTTTTTCGATTTGCAATTTTCCGTGTCTCTATTTAACAAAAAAATTCGTACATTCGTAACTTTTTTTTCGATTCGTAACTTTTTTTTTTTTTTTTTTTTTTTTTTCGATTCGTAACTTTTTTTTATCGATTCGTAAATTATTAAAATGTAATAATAGCATACACATTACATAAAATTATGAATTATGCTCCGATTACGAATCTACGAATGTTACAAATAAATACGAACTTTTTTTTTTCGATTCGTAACTTTTTTTTTTCGATTCTTAACTTTTTTTTATTTTTTTCGATTTGTAATTTTCCGTGTCTCTATTGAACAAAAAAATTCGTACATTCGTAACTTTTTTTCGATTCGTAACTTTTTTTTTTTTTCGATTCGTAACTTTTTTTTTTTCGATTCGTAACTTTTTTTTTTTTTTTTTCGATTTGTAATTTTCCGTGTCTCTATTGAACAAAAAAATTCGTACTTTCGTAACTTTTTTTTCGATTCGTAACTTTTTTTTTTTTCGATTCGTAACTTTTTTTTTCGATTCGTAACTTTTTTTTTTTTTTTCGATTTGTAATTTTCCGTGTCTCTATTGAACAAAAAAATTCGTACATTCGTAACTTTTTTTTCGATTCGTAACTTTTTTTTTTTTCGATTCGTAACTTTTTTTTTTCGATTCGTAACTTTTTTTTTTTCCTTCCGATTTGTAATTTTCCGTGTCTCTATTGAACAAAAAAATTCGTACATTCGTAACTTTTTTTTCGATTCGTAACTTTTTTTTTTTCGATTCGTAACTTTTTTTTTTCGATTCGTAACTTTTTTTTTTTTTTTCGATTTGCAATTTTCCGTGTCTCTATTGAACAAAAAAATTCGTACATTCGTAACTTTTTTTTCGATTCGTAACTTTTTTTTTTTTTTCGATTCGTAACTTTTTTTTATTGATTCGTAAATTATTAAAATGTAATAATAGCATACACATTACATAAAATTATGAATTATGCTCCGATTACGAATCTACGAATGTTACAAATAAATACGAACTTTTTTTTTTTTCGATTCGTAACTTTTTTTTTTTTCGATTAGTAAATTTTTTTTTTTTTTGGATTTGTAATTTTCCGTGTCTCTATTGAACAAAAAAATTCGTACATTCGTAACTTTTTTTTCGATTCGTAACTTTTTTTTTTTTCGATTCGTAACTTTTTTTTTTTTCGATTCGTAACTTTTTTTTTTTTTCGATTTGTAATTTTCCGTGTCTCTATTGAACAAAAAAATTCGTACATTCGTAACTTTTTTTTCTCGATTCGTAACTTTTTTTTTTTTTTTTTTTCGATTCGTAACTTTTTTTTTTTTTCGATACGTAACTTTTTTTTTTCGATTCGTAACTTTTTTTTTTTTCGATTCGTAACTTTTTTTTCGATTCGTAACTTTTTTTTTTTTTTCGATTTGTAATTTTCCGTGTCTCTATTGAACAAAAAAATTCGTACATTCGTAACTTTTCTTTTCGATTCGTAACTTTTTTTTATCGATTCGTAAATTATTAAAATGTAATAATAGCATACACATTACATAAAATTATGAATTATGCTCCGATTACGAATCTACGAATGTTACGAATAAATACGAATGCGTCCCAAAATTAAACTAACGAAAAAACGAATCAACGAAAAAATAACTCTTACGAATGTACGAATCGTTACGAATACGAACACCGACGACTTATGAATGTACGAATCGTTACGAATACGAACACCGACGACTTACGAATGTACGAATCGTTACGAATACGAACACCGACGACTTACGAATGTACGAATCGTTACGAATACGAACACCGACGACTTACGAATGTACGAATCGTTACGAATACGAACACCGACACTTACGAATGTACGAATCGTTGCGAATACGAACACCGACGACTTACGAATGTACGAATCGTTACGAATACGAACACCGACGACTTACGAATGTACGAATCGTTACGAATCCACGGAAACGAAAAAAACAAAACAAAAAAAAAACATTTTTTTTCGGAAACGAAAAAAACGAAAACGAAAATAAACAAATTTTTTTGTTGTGCACATGTCTAACATTTAGTAGCTGCATTGCTTAGCCACAGTCCAAGGAGATAAAGACATGACCCGCCTCTAGTTTGTGCCACGCGGCTGAGGGAACAATGTGTGATGGGGACCTGTCAATGAGTGTTTTCCTGCTATAAAAGGGGGCAGATTATACCTCTCTCTGCGGAGTCAATAGAAGCTACAGTCTTGCATTAGGTGTAATTCTAGAAGGATCATTGTGAAGGAAATCCTCCCTCCTCTTGGCGGGATATTCTCAGAGCCTTAGGGTGATGACTAAACTTGTTCAGCTTCTTCTACAGGAACAGGTTTTTTGACACGCCCAGCGATGTCTTGAAATACAGTAAAGAAGGCTGACAACTGAACAGTCTCTGCAAGTGGAGACCTGCTGTGTTAATCAAACATCCCTCCCCTCCTCCTCCGGGAATCTGGAAGAAGATTATCGGATAGACATGTGCAATTCGTTTATTTTTTTTTTCGGGGTTTTTCGTTTTTTTTTTTCGTTCGTTCGTTTTCGTACGAATGAACGAATCGTTCGAATCGTAGGAATCCGAATAACGAATCGTTCGAATCGTTCGAATCCGATTAACGAATCATTCAAATCGAACGAATCCGAAAAACAACGAAAATCCGAGAAAAAACTAATTAGAAACAATGAATGTACTAATGAAGAAAATCCGAAAAACGAAAACGAATGAAAAAATTTGTACATTCGTAACTTTTTTTTTTTTTTGTTGAATTGGTAATTTTCCGTGTCCCTTACAATGGTGCTTCGAATGGATTGAACAAAAAAATTCGTACATTCGTAACTTTTTTTTCGATTCGTAATTTATTTTTTTCGATTCGTAACTTTTTTTTTTTTTTTTTTTGATTCGTAATTTTCCGTGTCTCTTACAATGGTGTTGCTTAACGTGCTTCGAATGGATTGAACAAAAAAATTCGTACATTCGTAACTTTTTTTTTTTTTTCAATTCGTAACTTTTTTTTTTCGATTCGTAACTTTTTTTTTCGATTCGTAAATTATTAAAATATAATAATAGCATACACATTACATAAAATTATGAATTATGCTCCGATTATGAATCTACGAATGTTACGAATGTTACGAATGTACGAATAAATACGAATGCATCCGAATTTCGAATAAACGAAAATTAAACTAACGGAAAAACGAATCAACGAAAAATAAAATCTTACGAATGTACAAATCGTTACGAATACGAACACCGATGACTTACGAATGTACGAATCGTTCCGAATACGAACACCGACGACTTACGAATGTACGAATCGTGCCGAATACGAACACCGACGACTTACGAATGTACGAATCGTTCCGAATACGAACACCGACGACTTACGAATGTACGAATCAACGAAACGAAAAAAAACGAAAACGAAACGAAAAAAACGAAACTAAAATAAACAATTTTTTTTGTTGTGCACATGTCTTTTTTTTTTTTTTTAAATCTTTTATTTATTTCACAAGACAAAAGAACACAAAGGAACATGAAAACACAAAAGAACATCTTCTTCGGGTATATCAATTGTAAATCATATTGTCAAACTTTCACCTGAGATCAGATTCGTACATTCGTAACTTTTTTTTTCAATTCGTAAATTATTAAAATGTAATAATAGCATACACATTACATACAATTATGAATTATGCTCCGATTATGAATCTACGAATGTTACGAATGTTACGAATGTACGAATAAATACGAATGCATCCGAATTTCGAATAAACGAAAATTAAACTAACGGAAAAACGAATCAACGAAAAATAAAATCTTACGAATGTACGAATAGTTCCGAATATGAACACCGATGACTTACGAATGTACGAATCGTTCCGAATACGAACACCGACGACTTACGAATGTACGAATCAACGGAAACTAAAAAAACGAAACTAAAATAAAAAAAAAATTTCGGAAACGAAAAAAAAAAAAAAAATAAACACATTTTTTTGTTGTGCACATGTCTATTATCGGACACAAGGCTGAAATTTTTTTTTTTGTTCCTCATATGGGAAGTTGCATTTGAATGTGCCCAGTGCCGTGCTATTCTTCCAGATGGCTGCTGTGATTGGACGCTTTTCGAAAAACGAAAACGAATGAAAAAATTTGTACATTCGTAACTTTTTTTTTTGTTGAATTGGTAATTTTCCGTGTCCCTTACAATGGTGCTTCGAATGGATTGAACAAAAAAATTTGTACATTCGTAACTTTTTTTTCGATTCGTAACTTTTTTTTTTCGATTCGTAACTTTTTTTTTTATTTTTTTGATTCGTAATTTTCCGTGTCTCTTACAATGGTGTTGCTTAACGTGCTTCGAATGGATTGAACAAAAAAATTCGTACATTCGTAACTTTTTTTTTTTTTTTCGATTCGTAACTTTTTTTTTTTCGATTCGTAACTTTTTTTTTCGATTCGTAAATTATTAAAATGTAATAATAGCATACACATTACATAAAATTATGAATTATGCTCCGATTATGAATCTACGAATGTTACGAATGTTACGAATGTACGAATAAATACGAATGCGTCCGAATTTCGAATAAACGAATAAACGAAAATTAAACTAACGGAAAAACGAATCAACGAAAAATAAAATCTTACGAATGTACGAATCATTACGAATACGAACACCGATGACTTACGAATGTACGAATCGTTCCGAATACAAACACTGACGACTTACGAATGTACGAATCGTTACGAATACGAACACCGACGACTTACGAATGTACGAATCAACGGAAACTAAAAAAACGAAACTAAAATAAAAAAAAAAATTCGGAAACGAAAAAAACGAAAATAAACACATTTTTTTGTTGTGCACATGTCTATTATCGGACACAAGGCTGAAATTTTTTTTTTGTTCCTCATATGGGAAGTTGAATTTGAATGTGCCCAGTGCCGTGCTATTCTTCCAGATGGCTGCTGTGATTGGACGCTTTTCGAAAAACGAAAACAAATGAAAAAATTCGTACATTCGTAACTTTTTTTTTGTTGAATTGGTAATTTTCCGTGTCCCTTACAATGGTGCTTCGAATTGATTGAACAAAAAAATTTGTACATTCGTAACTTTTTTTTCGATTCGTAACTTTTTTTTTTCGATTCGTAACTTTTTTTTTTTTTTTTGATTCGTAATTTTCCGTGTCTCTTACAATGGTGTTGCTTAACGTGCTTCGAATGGATTGAACAAAAAAATTCGTACATTCGTAACTTTTTATTTTTTTTCGATTCGTAACTTTTTTTTTTTTTGATTCGTAACTTTTTTTTCGATTCGTAAATTATTAAAATGTAATAATACATAAAATTATGAATTATGCTCCGATTATGAATCTAAGAATGTTACGAATGTACGAATAAATACGAATGCGTCCGAATTTCGAATAAACGAAAATTAAACTAACGGAAAAACGAATCAACAAAAAATAAAATCTTACGAATGTATGAATCGTTCCGAATACGAACACCGATGACTTACGAATGTACGAATCGTTCCGAATACGAACACTGACGACTTACGAATGTACGAATCGTTCCGAATACGAACACCGACGACTTACGAATGTACGAATCAACGGAAACGAAAAAAACTAAACTAAAATAAACAAATTTTTTTCGGAAACGAAAAAAACGAAACTAAAATAAACAATTTTTTTTGTTGCGCACATGTCTATTATCGGACACAAGGCTGAAATTTTTTTTTTGTTCCTCGTATGGGAAGTTGAATTTGAATGTGCCCAGTGCCGTGCTATTCTTCCCGATGGCCGCTGTGATTGGACGCTTTTCTAGAAATATTTTCAGGTTTCTTCGTTTCCAGGAAGTGCAAACAATCTGAATGGAGGACGGATGGGCAGATCTATCAAGGTTAGGACCCACCAATCATTCTTCTGGCTGCTGTAAATGGAACCGAGTTCCATATTCTTAGAGCCAGCAGGAAATGGGAACTCCACTCACTGCTCACAGCACTCGAATTCCAAAAGGACCCAAAGTCTATATATTGTGTACTCCCCATATAGATAGGTGATGTCTACTGTATAGTAAAGAGGAGAGTCTGTATCATTCTATATATCCCTGATTAAGAAAATCCCTCTACGGATATTATGGGATGACTACACGTCCCAGTATCCCTTCGCTGGTATCATAGACCAGAAGTCCAAAATACAGTCCACAAGGGAAATGGGGAATAGAGAGAACCGGGTCTTTGTGATACCAAAGCAACAAATATAACACATGAACTGGCATGAAAACAAATATTTATTTAAGAATATTAACCAGTTCTGGACCAGCCGCCATAGTTGGCTCCCCTGGGCGAACCGACGTAGCTGTCCTTTGACCACTAGGGGGCGCGTGCGCACCACCGGTTGCATTATACCAAAGCAACAAATATAAGACATGAACTGGCATAAAAATAAATATTTATTTAAGAATATTAACCAGTTATATATAACCAGTTCCGGACCAGCGGTCGTAGTTGGCCGGTTGCGTGCGCACGCACCAGTGGCGCGATGGCAGAGCCGATGCGCATGCCCGGCAGTCGTGATGACCACCGGGCACCCGCGATCGCTCCACACAGAGACAGACACAGAGATCTGTCAATGCAAACAGACAGATCTCCATGCTGTCAGGGGTGAGGAGAGTGATCTGTTGTTCATTCTAAGTATGAACAACGACCGTTCTCCTCACCAAGGCAGTCCCATTCACCCACAGTTAGAATCATTCCCTAGGTAACACAGTTAACCCCTTAATCGCCCCCCAGGGTGTAAACCCCTTCTCTGTCAGTGACATTTACATAGTAATCAGTGCATATTTATAGCACTGATCGCTGTATAAATGCCAATGGTCCCAAAAATTTGTCAAAAGTGTCCAATCTGTCCGCCATAATGTTGCAGTCCCGATAAAAAATCGCTGATCACCGCCATTACTAGTAAAAAAAAACTAATAATAATAACAATTAGACTTTTTTCGAAATTCGTACGAGTTTACGAATCCGTAGTACAGATTTTTTCTAATAAGAATTCCGTACGGAATACGAAATTCCGTTTACGAATTTCGTCGCCGAAATTATTCGAATCCGACTACCAAATATCGAATTTCAACTAATATGAAAGAAATTATTATAGCGGATATAACGAATGATTCGAATGAATTCGAATGAATTCGAATGGATTCGAATGATTCGAATGACAAAGTATAATTTTTGCAGGAAAAATTCCGTTTACGAATTTCAGCTCCAAATTATTCGAATCCAACTGCCAATTTCGAATTTCAACTAATTCAAAAGAAATTATTATAGCGGATATAACGAATGAATTAGAATGAATTCGAATGGATTCGAATGACAAAGTGTCATTTTTGCAGGAAAAAAAGCTATTTAAAATCACTCGCGGCTATTGCCGGCAAATGAATTGTCGGCTCCGTAACACAGGGAACAGTCATTCATTGATATATATAAAAAAAAAAAAAAAAGCGTGGGGGTCCCCCCAAATTCAATAACCAGGCCCTTCAGGTCTGCTATGGATATTTATATAAAAGAATTTCGCGCAATAATAGCTAAAAGATATATATAAATATAAAGTGCAATATGAATAATGACCAGTGATAGGCGCTGGTGCTAATGAGAGGTGATTGCTGATACGTTAAAGTACATAACATTCATATGTGACTGATGATTAATAAATAAATAAATGTAAATGAATAAAATGATAAATGCACATATAAGTGACTAATAGTAAATATCGCAGATGATATGCCAAATATTTAAAGTGTCAAGTGCAAAAAGACCTGAATGGGTTCTGGTAATAATCAATGTGCATATGATAGTATGCATAAAACAATATACCAATAAACCAATATATAGTGGTGTAAATCCGTGACTGGTGAAACACAATTAAAATAAATAAATATTGATATAAAAAGGAAAAATCAATAATAAAAAACAGAATAACATAAAATAACAATTGTGAGTAAGTGATTGGGTGATTCCAAAATTGATAAAAGTAAAGCTAATAAGTTCATGTAGTCCCAGAAAGGATAGAAATATATAAATAAAGCAGAGTCCAAATTGGTCCGTCAGATCCTAATAGTGAAGTGGTGTGGGGTCAGGCAAAACCATCTTGTGGATCATACACTATAAATTTAGTAGTGTCAGTTCATCCAAATGATCAACACTTTCTGGATAATATTTAAACAACGGTAGAAACTTGGTCCTGGTTTTCATATATTGTATCCAATCACTGGTCTCCCAGAACTCCCACCTTAAAGATGATATAATAAAGCCTTTCACGGGTATCCTATTGCCCCAGGTGGTTTAGATACAGATGTTCAGCAAACGTTGTAAGAGTAATGTACTTCTCCTTTTAAGGGCGTTTAAAACCTTTAGTCCTGCAATGCTCAGTGTCACAATGACACAGCGCCAGGGAAAGAAAAAAGGGGAAGCCTCCACTAGTGTAGTAGTTTAAATAATCATTAGTAGTGTTTATTTAAGTAATAAGGTGGACTCTTACATCAAGTAAAATAAAAACAGGCATAAAAGGGTTAAAAGTGCTCTCAGGCGTTCTCAGCGCCTTCTCACGTCTCCTTGTGTGCTTCTCTGCCTACGGCCACTCACTACGCGTTACGACACGTCACGTGTCTTTATCCCCAGATGAATCAATATTTATTTATTTTAATTGTGTTTCACCAGTCACGGATTTACACCACTATATATTGGTTTATTGGTATATTGTTTTATGCATACTATCATATGCACGTTGATTATTACCAGAACCCATTCAGGTCTTTTTGCACTTGACACTTTAAATATTTGGCATATCATCTGCGATATTTACTATTAGTCACTTATATGTGCATTTATCATTTTATTCATCTTATTTATTTATTTATTAATCATCAGTCACATATGAATGTTATGTACTTTAGCGTATCAGCAATCACCTCTCATTAGCACCAGCGCCTATCACTGGTCATTATTCATATTGCACTTTTTTTTTTATATATCTTTTAGCTATTATTGCGCGAAATTCTTTTATATATTTATCCTTATTTGTGTATTTGTGAACACGCCACATTTTGCCGCACAGCACTACTGTTTACTTATTTTTAGACTATCTGAAGTACTCCAAGTAGCGCGAGGGACACATATTTACACACTGCTATGGATATTAAGGGGAACCCCAGTCAAAAAAAAATAAAAAATGGCGTGGGGTCCCCCTAAATATCCATCCCAGACCCTTCAGGTCTGGGATGGATTTTAAGGGGAACCCCGGCCAAAAAAAAAAAAATGGCGTGGGATCCCGCTCAAAATCCATACCAGACCCTTTATCCGAGCACGCAACCTGGCAGGCCGCAGGAAAAGAGGGGGGACGAGAGCGGCCCCCCTCCCGCCTGAACCGTACCGGGCCACATGCCCTCAACATTGGGAGGATGCTTTGGGGGTCTGAGACCCCCAAAGCACATTGTCCCCATGTTGATGAGGACAAGGGCCTCATCCTCACAACCCTGGCCATTGGTTGTGGGGGTCTGCGGCCGGGGGCTTATCAGAATCTGGAAGCCCCCTTTAACAAAAGGGACCCGCAGATCCCGCCCCCCCCCTGTGTGAAATGGTAAGGGGGTACTTTACCCCTACCATTTCACCAAAAAAGTGTCAAAAATGGTAAAAATGACAGGATACGGTCTTTGACAATTCCTTTATTAAAATCTTCTTTCTTCTGGTCTTCCTTCTTCCTTTCTTCATCCTTCGGTTTCTTCATCTTCTTCTTCCGGCATCTTCTTCCATCTTCTTCTTCCTCCGATCCGCTTCTTCTTCCTCCAGTCTTCTCGTCCTTCTCGTCCGGCATCTTCTTCCATGGCGTCGGCGTCTGTTCTCGGGCCGCTCCTCGCAATGGGAGGGTCCCGCTGTGTGAGGCTTTGCTGCGTCTCACAGGTCTTTTATAACGGAGGGCACCTGGTAACCCCACCCCCTCTGACGCATGAGGACGTCATGGGGAATTCCCTATGGCTTTCCCCATGACGTCAGAGGGGGGGCGGGGTCACCAGGTGCCCTCCGTTATAAAAGACCTGTCAGCCGGAGCGAAGCCTCACACAGCGGGAGCCTCCCATTGCGAGGAGCGGACCGAGAACAGACGCCGACGCCATGGGAGAAGATAAAGTGACGCAGTGCCGTATCGCAATAAATGGCCTGGTCATTGAGCAGCCAAATATTCTGTGGTTAAAATATCTACTGTAAATGCTGATAGTTGTGGAAATTACTAAAAAATTAAAATATACATTGCATGAACAGTGCAGACGAAAAAGAAAATAATACACTCTAAAAAGGTATATCTGATTGTGCAATTCCAAGTGGCCCTGACGTGTTTCGACCAGGGTGGTCTTCCTCAGGGGATTGCCCTTGCTGAAGTTCACCAAGGGTGGAAAGACTGGAGGATATGGGGACGGGATGGGGAGGGATGCAAGCACATGTGTCCCAAGCACAAGCAATATCAGCCGTGGTCGTGATATAATATTACCTTTTTGCAAAAATATCAGAGAGCATTTGCTCTGTGAGCAGGTGCAGGATGAAGGTGCTGTGACAAAATTGAAGACTTCCTTGTTTGAATGTCAGCTTTGCATGTTGTTTGTTTCCTCTTTATGATGGACTCTGGCTAATTAATCTAACGGAGGCTTTTGAAATTGCCATCAGCATACTATATTTTTGGTCTATAGGTATTACTTTAGCACATGCTCTCTGATATTTTCACAAAAAGGTCATATTATATGTCGACCACGGCTGATATCCCTTGTGCTTGGGACACATGTGCGTGCATCCCTCCCCTCCTGCCCCCCTGTCCTCCAGTCTTTCCATCCTTGGTGATCTTCAACATCATATAACCCGCATTATTTGCTATACTGTATGAGCCATAAGACCCCTAATGATCTGCCCAAGGGCAATCCCCTGAGGAAGACCACCCTGGTCGAAACGATGCAGGGCCACTGCGAATTGCACAATCAGATATAATTTCTCAGGGTGTATTGTTTTCTTTTTCGTCTGCACTGTTTATGCAACATGTCTTTTAAGTGTTGAGTAATTTCCCCGACTATCAGCATTTACAGGAGATATTTTAATATTCTTAAATAAATATTTATTTTTGTATAATATATGTGTTATTTTTGTTGCTTTGCTATCACAAAGCCCCAGTGCTCTCTACTCCCCATTTTCCTTGTGGACTGTATTTTGTAAAAAAATTGGGGCTGATACTTACCATTGGTATGCTCTTTGGCTGTATTTGGGATATACGCTTTTAGCTCTCTCCTGTTTATATGACCATCTGGGAACTACAAGTCCCAGCATCCCACTACTAATTCCACCTGTGTGTCCAGTAATGGGGAACTACAAGTCCCAGCATCCCACTACTAATTCCACCTGTGTGTCCAGTCATGGGGAACTACAAGTCCCAGCATCCCACTACTAATTCCACCTGTGTGTCCAGTAATGGGGAACTACAAGTCCCAGCATCCCACTACTAATTCCACCTGTGTGTCCAGTAATGGGGAACTACAAGTCCCAGCATCCCACTACTAATTCCACCTGTGTGTCCAGTCATGGGGAACTACAAGTCCCAGCATCCCACTACTAATTCCACCTGTGTGTCCAGTCATGGGGAACTACAAGTCCCAGCATCCCACTACTAATTCCACCTGTGTGTCCAGTCATGGGGAACTACAAGTCCCAGCATCCCACTACTAATTCCACCTGTGTGTCCAGTAATGGGGAACTACAAGTCCCAGCATCCCACTACTAATTCCACCTGTGTGTCCAGTCATGGGGAACTACAAGTCCCAGCATCCCCTTTACATATTACCTCTGTATCCAGCCGGGAATTCAGTAAACACAATTCATCTTGTGTTTTGTACAGATGAGATAGGAATAGAGTCAAATCCACAAAGGCACAACCTGCTGACCCCGGTATGGACATGTAATGTAATGGGGGTAATGCAGAGCGCCACCTAGAGACAAGAGAATCTGCCCGGGTTCAGTTCATAATGGGGGTTCATCTAAATATTCTTGAAATCTAAAAAACCTGAACTCAGCAGTGATCCCTATTGAAGTCTATGGGGGAAATCTTGTTACATAATAATGGTCATTTGAGGCTAATAGGGGCAAACTTTTGTCAAAAAAAAGGAAAGGGGGGGAGGGGGGTGTCATGGGGAACATTTACAAATTCGATTAGAGGTTCCTTTTATTGGAGCTTCAAAGGTGACATGGGCAAATGTCAATCCTTGTAATTACATGCTTAGGAAATTCCTTTAATCTGTATGAGGCATTACAGAACAGTGAGATTAGACAGTGTTATGCCACGTACACACGACCGGACTTTCCGGCAGACTAGGTCCGAAGAGATTAGTTCGTAGTTTTTTGGAAAAAAAATCAGACGGACCTAGAAATAGAACATGTTTCAAATCTATTCGAAGGACTCAATTCCGACGGACTCAAATCTGGAAAACTGTTGGTCTGTGTGCTGGTCCGACGGACCAAATACGACGCAAGGGCAGCTATTGGCTTTTTTAGTCCCGTTTACGTCATCACGTTCAAAATGAACGGACTTTCAAACGGACTTAGTCCGTTCGTGTGTGGCCAAGTCCGTTCATTTGGAAAGTCCATCGGAACTCCGCCGAAAGTCCGTCCGGAAGACCGTCGGACCTAGTCTGCCGGAAAGTCCGGTCGTCTGTACGCGGCATTAGCCATGGCATCACATATTTTGGATGTGTAAATTGATTTATTAACATTTACATTGATCACAGCTTAAATACAGCAAGACAACCCTAGGCTGATTGATTTCAACCTGAAAAAAGGACTTTTTTGGTAATTTTGGCTGCAAAATCTAAATCAAAAAGCTAAAGGAGAGTTCACTCTTAGAAAAATAAAGCTAAAGCCCTCAACATTGAAATGAGCAAGTGGGAAAATAGTTAACCAGTTCCCCTCTAAAAAAAAAAAAAAAAATATATATATATATAATATATATATATATATATATATATATATATATATATATATATATATATATACCCTGTTTCCCCGAAAATAAGACCTAGCGTGATTGTCGGTGATAGCTGCAATATAAGCCCTACCCCCAAAATAAGCCCTACCCTGTTTCGCCAAAAATAAGCCCTACCCTGAAAATAAGACCTACATGGACTTTAACTAGGGCTTATCTGGGGGGTAGGGCTTATATTACAGCCATCACCGACAATCACGCTAGGTCTTATTTTCGGGGAAACAGGGTATATATATATATACAGTGGAACCTCGGATTGCAAGTAACGCAATACGAGCACTGTATTTTTAAAAAATCATAACTTGGTTTGCAAGTGTTGTCTCGCAAAGCAAGCACGATTCAGGCCAAAGAGGTGGGGGGGGGGCGCCGGAGCCGAGCCGAGCTAAACATCGCTGATCAGCGCTGTTCAGAAATGCACGGAAAGGCCCGAGGACAGCTCTGCTGACCTCGGCAAGTCTCGGGAACAAAGTCTTTCTGAGGTTTGTCGAGGTGTCTTTTCAGCTATTTCCGAGGCTCTCCGGTGCCCCCCCCCGGCTCTGGCCGCATGAGGTATTGCATGCCATTAAAGTCAATGCAGAACAAATTATGGGGAAATGGGAAACTCGCTTTGATATACCTTGGATTACGAGCATTCTCCTGGAACGTGGTATGCTCGTTTATCCGAGGTTCCACTGTATATATTTAGGCTTATAAACCTATATGGCCAATAGAAGCGAGAACAAAAAAAAAATCTACATGCAGGGCGCCAGACGCATGAATTCCAATAATTTTTTTTTTCCAAGTATGTGATTAGAGCCAGAGGCTCTAATAGGCTTCAAAATCGGGTGGCTTGGGACGCAGAGAATGCACTCGGAGCCCACTCAGGTGTTACAACAGCGAATGATTGTTCGATGTTGAAACACCGATCCTCAATCCGGCCAATCGTTTTCCGATTGGCCCAAAAAGATAAGACTCCCAATTAGCCGCCGAGGAGGAGGGAGGAAACAGAAGCCGCCCACCAACGTGATGACCCGTGGAGAACAATGGATGGAAGGCCGCCGCCACCGCCGAACAGGGGAAGCTGCCGGTGAACCGATGGGGTAAGTGCTACCGACTGACCGGGGGCATACTATCCCCCCCCCCCCCAAAAAAATTACCACCTGCCCCCACTGGTTTTATGTGCACTATAATGGGGATGATGGTAACTGGTTGGGTGGTTATAAGTTATGCTAACATCTCTCAATCTGTCGGTGACTTGTAAGGAGGATTATTAGTATGTCTAATATCAATATGTTCTTATCTCAGGGTTATACATACAGTATGTTGTGGCGTGCTATGTTTTTATTATGGTTTGTAATAAATAAAGCTGTTATTGCTCTATTTATACAAAATCAATGCCGTGGAAAATGATTAAGGCTCCCTCATCCCTCCACCCACCACCCATGCTGGTTGAGCATCTCTGCAGATCTTTTTATAACTAGACCCCTCAGGGTGAAACTTATTCACCTTGTTATACAGGACGAGAAATGTGGACACACCCAGCGCGTGTCGCGTTGGAGATGAATGACGTCTGAACAGTCGATACAGGCGGAGGTGTGTTATGTTACTAGAAATCCCTCCCCCCCCCCCCCTCCTGTATTCTGGAAGGACGTTATATGAGAAGAGGCAGGAACACGTCTTCGCTCACTTCTGGTCTTCATAGAATAAGAAGTTGGACGCTGCCAGTGCCGTGATTCCAGGTTTTCTCTTCCAGAATCTTCTGTGATCGGACTCTTCACCTTTCTAGAAAATATTTTCAAGCCTCTTCATTGTCGGGAAGTACAAATAATTTGACTGGAGGATGTATGGGTGATTATAACAAGGTGAGACTCCACCAACCATTCTTAAATCATTCATTCTAATGGAGCCGAGTTCCATATTCGAAGATCCGGCATGGAATGGGAACTAACTCGAATTCTGATTGGACCTGAAGTCTGTATATTGTGTAGGCTCCATATAGATAGTGTACAGTAAAACCTTGGTTTGAGAGTAACTTGGTTTGAGAGCGTTTTGCAAGACAAGCAAAAATGTTTAGTAAATGTTGACTTGATATACAAGCGATGTCTTGATATACAAGTAGCGTCACAACTGAGTATAAAAGAGAAGAGAGGCGCCTCTAAGTGTAGCAATGTGGTTACATTTAATGAAAGTACAACATTAAATAACATATCGCTACACTAATGCCGCGTACACACGATCGGAATTCTCTTCGGAAAAAGCTCTGATGGTTTTCCTGATGGAATTCCACTCAAACTGTCTTGCCTACACACGGTCACACCAAATTCCGACCTTCATGAACGCAGTGACGTACAACACTACAACGAGCCGAGCTCAATGCTTCCAAGCATGCGTCGAATTGTTTCCGAGCATGCGTAGGAATTTTGCGCGTCAGAATTGCTACAGACGATCGGAATTTCCGATAGAAACCTTTTCCATCGGAAAAATTGCTCTTCATTTTTTGCTGTCGGAAATGTGGCCAGCAAAACTCAGATGGAGCCTACACACTGTCGCATTTTCCGATGAAAAGCTCTCATCGGTCTTTTTCTGTCCGTAATTTCGATCGTGTGTACGCAGCATTAGAGGCGCCTCTCTTCTCTTTTATACTCTGGAGCTCCTGATGGATTTCGCTTCTAATCCCCCTGTGGAGGCTTCCATTTGTGGATGGACATTTTATGGTTACATAACCTGGTCACATTGCTATACAGTGGAACCTTGGTTTTACGAGTAACGCGGTTAACGAGCATTTTGAAAGACAAGCAACTTTTTTTTTTTTAATTCTGACTCGTTTTGCGAGTGTTGTTTCGCAAAAATGAGCAGAATTTAAGCTGAAGTGCGGGGGCGCCAGAGCCGCGAAGACCCGAACAACGCCAATTACATCCGGTTGAAGCCGTTCGGCAATGCTCAGAAAGACACCGAAATACTCAGTTTCTGAGCCTTTCCGAGGTTTGCCGAAGTGTCCTTGGGCCTTTCCGGTTGTTTCCGAGGCTCTCCGGCGCCCCCACATTTCTGGCCGCATGCGGTATTGCATGCCATTGAAGTCAATGCGGAACTAATTATTTTTGTTTCCATTGACTTCAATGAGGAAACTCGCTTTGATATGTGAGTACTTTGGATTATGAGCATTCTCCTGGAACGGATTTTGCTCGTAATCCGAGGTTCCACTGTAATCTTTTTACATAGACTTTAAACTGAAGGATTTATGAATAAATGGTTGTGTAACGAATCATTTGAGTTTCCATTATTTCTTATGGGGAAATTCGCTTTAATATACAAGTGCTTTGGATTACAAGCATTGTTCCGGAACGAATTATGCTTGCAATCCAAGGTTTTACTGTATACTATACATGCACTATGTGTACTGTATAGAGAGGAGGAGAGTCTGTATCTTTCTATATATTCCTGTGTGCAGCTTCTCTCCTGTTTGGTCTAAACAAAGCGGAGTTCCATATTCTGAGAGCCGGTAGGAAATGGGAACTCCACTCACTGCTCACAGCACTTAAAGCAAGCGGAGGGGGCGTGGATGAGCTACCCCCTCTGTGTCAATGGTAACGCAGACGGGGCTCGGGAGCAAGCCCGCACAGGTGCCCCCATAGAAAGTGGCTTTCCATGGGGGGCACTTTCCGAAGAGGGGGAGCCCAGATGAAGAGGATGGTGCAAAACCATTACGCAGAGCAGGTAAGTATAGCAAGTTTGTTATTTTAATTTTAAAAAGATTATGTTTTAATGTTGATTTAATTCCAAATAGACCAGAAGTCTGTATATGGTGTAGGCTTCAAATATATAGTATATAAATGGATGGTGTATACTGTATAGAGAGGAGGAGAGTCTGTATCATTCTATGTATCCCCGTACACAACATCGCCCTATTGCTATCATGGGGACTACAAGTCACTGCATCCCGCCACTGAGCTAATGGGGGACTACAAGTCCCAGCACCCCCATACTAATATCATGGGGGGGACTACAAGTGCCAGCATTCCTCCACTGTAATCATGGGGGACTACAAGTCCCAGCATCTCTCCACAGATATCCCGGGGGACTACAAGTGCAGGCATCCCTTCACTGATATTATGGGGGACTACAAGTCCCAGCACCCCCATACTAATATCATGGGGGGACTACAAGTGCCAGTATTCCTCCACTGTAATCATGGGGGACTACAAGTCCCAGCATCTCTCCACAGATATCCCAGGGGACTACAAGTGCCAGCATCCCTCCACTGATATCATGGGGGACTACAAGTCCCAGCACCCCCATACTAATATCATGGTGGGACTACAAGTGCCAGCATCCCTCCACTGATATCATGGGGGACTACAAGTCCCAGCATCTCTCCACTGATATAGTGGAGGACTACAAGTCCCAGCATCTCTCCATTGATATCACGGGAGACTACAAGTCCCAGCATCTCTCCATTGATATCACGGGAGACTACAAATCCTAGCATCCCTCCATTGATATCAGGGGGGAACTACAAGTCGCAGTATCCCTCCACTGACGTCACAGGGAATTAAAAAAAAAGGAGTAAGGTGGCGCTATACCGTAATTTGAAGTAATTGACCCAATATAAAGTGCACTCGTGCTATGTATACAAAAATAGTTAATTACACCATTGCAAACATATTAGTAACATAAGAGTAGTACAACAAAGTGAATTATAAAGAAAGTCCATATAATTGGAAAGGATTCCTTTGTACTGAAGTGAGTAGATTTGTTAAACCGTCACCACTTGAAGAGGAAAACAACAACAATGCTTCACCAGGTGGGAAATAGTAGGTATCCTACTCACCAACTCACCATTATCCCTTTAATTAAAAAGGCAGGTCTGGTGCAGCTTTAGCAGATTAAGGAACTGCCGCCTTTGATGGGAGATTTCTATTTTGCTAAGCCAGGGAATGATAACTCCATCCACAGATGCTCAGAAAAAATATAAACATAGCGGGGCCATAGCGTAATATTGTTTAATTGAAACTTGAGACATACAAAAAATAAAACAGCCCAATGGCCTCTTACATTTAAAAGTGCCTTGCCTCGGCACTGGAGGTAACAGGCGTATCCAACCAAGTGTGTGTGCGTTCCACCACTGGAGGACCAGGAAGTTCCACTCTGTAAAACGTGACCGGGATGCGCCTCGACGTACGTTTCGTCGTAGTGACGTCAAACAATATTACGCTATGGCCCCGCTATGTTTATATTTTTTCTGAGCATCTGTGTATTGAGTTATCATTCCCTGACTTTGCAAAAGAGAAATCTCCCATCAAAGGCGGCAGTTCCTTAATCTGCCAAAGCTGCACCAGACCTGTCTTTTTAATTAAAGGGGTCATGGTGAGTTGGTGAGTAGGATACCTACTATTTCCCACCTGGTGAAGCATTGTTGTTGTTGGAGGGAACAGGCATATCCAACCAAGTGTGCTGTGAACTGACCGTTTGCACGATCGGTGTGCGTTCCACCACTGAAGGACCAGGAAGTTACATTCTGTAAAACTTGACCGGGATGCGCCTCGACGTACGTTTCGTTGTAGTGACGTCAAACAATATTACGCTATGGCCCCGCTATGTTTATATTTTTTCTGAGCATCTGTGGAGGAGTTTTCATTCCCTGGCTTTGCAAAAGAGAAATCTCCCATCAAAGGCGGCAGTTCCTTTATCTGCCAAAGCGGCACCAGACCTGTCTTTTTAACCGCTTCCCGACCGCCGCCTGTACATATACGTCGGCAGAATGGCACGGCTAGGCAAAAGCACGTATATATACGTCCCCTTTAATTGCCTAGCCGTGGGGTCGCGCGTGCGCCGCCGGCGGTGCGCTCACGACCCGGTCGGGAGCTCCGTGACCGCGGCCGCGGGACCAGCGGACACGATCGCCGCTGGTGTCTCGCGATCGGGTCACAGAGCTGAAGAACGGGGATAGGTCTGTGTAAACAAACCTCTCCCCGCACTTCCTACACTGCCTGTCACTGATCGGCTGTTCCCTGTCATCGGGAACAGCCGATCAGTGACGTCAGATGTACAACCACGCCCCCTACTGTAAAAAAAAAACACAACACGTCACACTTAGCCCCTCCCCGCCCCCTAGTGGTTAACTCCTTCACTGCCACTGTCATTTACATAGGAATCAGTGCATTTAAATAGCACTGATTTCTATATAAATGACAATGGTCCCAAAAATGTGTCAAAAATGTCCGATGTGTCCGCCATAATGTCGCAGTCACAATAAAAATCGCTGATCGCCGCCATTACTAGTAAAAAAAAAAAAAATATTAATAAAAATGCTATAAAACTATCCCCTATTTTGTAAACGCTATAACTTTTGCGCAAACAAATCAATAATCGCTAATTGCGATTTTTTTTACCAAAAACATGTAGAAGAATACGTATCGGCCTAAACTGAGGAAAAAAAATTTTTTTTATATATTTTTTGGGGATATTTATTATAGCAAAAAGTAAAAAATATCGATTTTGGGAGTCGGCAGTTACATTTAAAAAAATACAATGTAAAATTAACAAGGGACACCAAAATAGTTGTATCTTTGATCTTAAAAACTACGGGATAATGGTGTTGTGGTAACTTGCCCAAATAATAAAAAAAAAAAAAACATAATATTATTATTCTTGATATCACTAGAAAAAAAAGCCTTTGAAAATTTGTTTGCAATAACTCCATCAGGATCACCAGCAAAGCTGCTTCATTATTATCCCATTAAAGAAGAAGAGAATTGTGCGCTGAATTTCCAGATTTCATAATTTGCTGCGTCATGAATGTTAATTCTCCATTACGAATTGTCCGATGGAGCGTACACACGGTCGGATTTTCCGCCAACAGCCTGACATCGAACATTTCCCGTTGGAAAATCCAATCGTGTGTACGAATGTTAATTCTCCATTACGAACGCTTGGTTTACAAGAACGACCGCTTCTGCTTCCGAGCATGCGTGTTTGTACTTTGGACTTTTGTCCGACGGACTTGTGTACACGCACTCGGAAAAAATATGACAACACACATTTGTTGGCAGAAAATTTGAAGACATGCTAGCCAACATTTGTTGGCGGAAAGTCCGACAACAATTGTCCAATGGTGAGTACCACGGTCGGATTTTCCGCCAACAGCTTGACATCCAACCAGGGGAGTTGCTAGGTCTACAAAAGATCTGGGGCTAGAGCCCATAGCAGCGTAGTAAAGAAAGTCATACGCTTGGGCGGGCATATACGTGTATATACAGTAATATACGTGTGTGTGTGTATATATCCCCAGAAAGCCCCTTGCTTACATCAGGGTCCCCAGAGAGCCCCCCTTACATCTGGGTCCCCAGAGAGCCCACCCTTACATCAGGGTCCCCAGAGAGAGCACCCTTACATCAGGGTCCCCAGAGAGCCCACCCTACATCAGGGTCCCCAGAGAGCCCACCCTTACATCAGGGTCCCCAGAGAGCCTCCCCCTTGCATCAGGGTCCCCAGAGAGCCCCCCACTTACATCAGGGTTCCCAGAGAGCCCCCCTTACATCAGGGTCCCCAGAGAGCCTCCCCCTTACATCAGGGTCCCCAGAGAGCCCTTCACTTACATAACGGTCCCCAGAGAGCCTCCCCTCCCCTTGGGGACCCCTGCAGAGACTCGGGGCTATGGGCCCCAGATTCGGGGCAATAGCCCCAAAAGCCACCCCCTAGCTACGCCACTGCATCCAACATTTCCCGTTGGAAAATCCAATCATGTGTACGAGGCATAAGTCCTTATACTTTGACTTCTGGGAAAAAAATTGATTTTATTCAATGCAATCTGATAGGGGATACATCAGTTTTGTCCCTATATTAACTTAAATATGTTATTCCCATTTAGGGTATACGGTTATTTTCCTGGGATGTATGTGGTATTTTTGTGATATTAATCTTCGGTGTAATATAATCTTAGCTGGTTCCTGCCCGCCTGCAGTACATTTATTCTGGGTGGTCAGCACAGACAGGTTGGATGACATGCATGTACAGACTGTCCAAGTTTAGGGCCACGTATGCCCGGTCCCCCTGCTGATCTGCGATTGTACTGGCTACAGTGGCATTTTGTCAGCAGGTCCCGACCAATGATTTATGGCTGAGACCTGCTGATTGGCTGCATCCAATCACAGCACAGAGTTGTACACAGATCAGCGATCTGGCCCTTGAAGGGAGAACAAAAAAAACAGCCAGATCTGTAAGTAAAAATGATGCTGCGTACACACGATCGGAATTCTCGTCAGAAAAGCCTTGGATGGCTTTTACGACGGAATTACGATGGAATTCCGCTCAAGCTTGTGTTGCCTACACACGGTCACACCAAATTCCGACTGTCAAGAACGCGGTGACGTACAACACCATGACGAGCCACGAAAATTAAGTTCAATGCTTCCGAGCATGCGTCAAATTGTTTCCGAGCATGCGTCTGAATTTTGCCCGTCGGAATTGCCACAGATGATTGGAATTTCTGTAGGAAAAAATTGAGAACATGCTCTCAAAACTTTGCTGGCCGAATTCGAAATTTGGCCAGCAAAAGTCAGATGGAGCCTACACACGGTCGCATTTTCCGGCGAAAAGCTCTCATCAGTCTTTTGCTGGCCGAAATTCTGCTCGTGTGTACGCGGCATTACACACCGTACACTTGTTAGGTACACAGTTATCCCGTAATTGCCTCTTGATGTTAACCCCTTCCCATCCAAAGACATGTAGCAGAATACATTTTGGCCTAATATATATATATATATATATATATATATATATATAACACGTTGTTGGTGTTTTAACTCATTTTTATGATCCATAAATACTCACCTTCCTGAAGAATCCACTTGGCTATGAATAGCACAGATTTGTGAAGGTGACACCTAAAAAGTCTGAGTCTGTATAAATTGTGGCCCTAAACAGGGAAAAAATTCCTTGGTGACCCCGATATACCAACCAGATGAATGCCAGGATGAAGGTTCTGATAGACCTTTATAGTTATGGGTAGTAAATGACAGAAGTCCATCCAATTCTGATCTTCTCTGATTAGACAACTAGACAGCTAATCGTTATTCACATAAGGGAACAAAATCCTCCTTATTGGTTCCATTCCGCTCACTACAAATTAGTTTATTATTGTTTGTGCTCCTTCCAGGTGATGTCATCTTGGGTCACCTCCTGATGTCATGGCGGCCTCTTCCTCCTCATCCTCCTCCTCACAAGGTATGACGGCTGATCCTGACAATCCTTTCTAAGGATTTCCATCTCACATCTCTATGGATTGGAATTAGATGATAGGACGTCCTATGTCTCTGTAGTCTGGACATTTCCTGTAGACATCTGGTCAGTTCACCTATTCGGAGAGATTAGGAGCTTTCATCAATTCCAAAATCACATTCCCGTGTCTTCAATTTTTTTAATTATTGATGGAAATGATCTTCTGAGATGTCCAAGTGTTCCATAATAACTGGATGGCCCCACATTTTATGATTATTTGTGTAGTGTCCGGGGGGATCCTTTGTCTATAATCCTTAGCAGAACATGGGCCAGTATAACATGACACTGCTGGGAAATTTTGGGGTAATCCGGGGGGGGGGGGGGTTCCTAAAGGATTTATGGTTTCTTTTAGTTTACTATAAAACAATAAATAAACATGAAGTTTAAAGTTGTCATCCATACATATATACATATATATATATATATATATATATATATATATATATATATATATTAGTAGGTCATTATATAAAAAATGTATTGTGAGTTTGTGAGTTTGGGTCAGTTCCACTGCCATCAATGATAATCCTCATGATATGTCTAATAGGTTTACTTACTATGATCATCAGCTCCATCTAGTGGCCGTACTACCATATTTTCTTAAATTACCACAACCAGTAAGATATGGCATTATGACCACTAGATGGAGCTGATGATTATAGTAAATAAACATATTAGACATAATATTGGCAATGTTCACAATCAATAGACCCCCCTAGGTGTTTACACCCGACATTCATTCATCTGAGAGGTAACTCACCATCATGTAGACAGTCATGTGAGATATCACAGGAAAACCAATCTCTCTATAGGATAATGTACATACAGACATATTGGGGGATCATTTCCTTGCCTTTTTCGTTCTTTATAACATTGTTGGCTGCCAGTACAACGTTATCTGCTGTCATGTGTCTGGAATCATCCAATCAGAATGAATGTTTATAGTTACTGATTGTCCTCTCTGCAGGGTCGGCTCCTGGTGTCCTGGGAAAGGTCCCACAAACCCCCGGGGATCTTATCATATATTCTCTGGAGGATCTGAATACAAGTGACTTCAAGAGATTTAGGAACAAATTGTCTGATTTCTCTGATGGAGATAAACTTCCCATCCCCCGAGGAAAACTAGAAAATGCAGACTGGATCACCACCAAGGACATCCTGATAGACAAATATGGAGAAGAAGGGGCTCTGGATGTCACGAATAAAGTCTTTACAGTGATTGGTCTGATGGGACCTGCAAATGACCTCCATGAGAGGAGAGAACAGAATGGTGAGTACCGGTCTATAATGACAATTTCCTACCAATTCCTGATCAATATCTGTGTGAGGAAGAACTAGGAATGTCATCCAGGGAAAGCCAGTGACCAATCAGGAGCTTCTAACTGGATGAACCTCTTCCAGCTGACAGTACGCACATATGGGGCCTCACAGAAGTGGGTCTTTATCCTGGGAGCCACATACAGTGCCTTGCGAAAGTATTCGGCCCCCTTGAACTTTTCAACCTTTTGCCACATTTCAGGCTTCAAACATAAAGATATAACATTTTAATTTTTTGTGAAGAATCACCAACAAGTGGGACACAATTGTGAAGTGGAATGAAATCTATTGGATATTTTAAACTTTTTTAGCAAATAAAAAACTGAAAAGTGGTGCGTGCAAAATTATTCGGCCCCAGCAAACTCACTCCAGAAGTTCAGCGAGGATCTCTGAATGATCCAATGTTGTCCTAAATGACTGATGGTGATAAATAGAATCCACCTGTGTGTAATCAAGTCTCTGTATAACTGCACCTGCTCTGTGATAGTCTCCGAGTTCTGTTGAAAGCGCAGAGAGCATCATGAAGACCAAGGAACACACCAGGCAGGTCCGTAATACTGTTGTGGAGAAGTTTAAAGCCGGATTTGGATACAAAAAGATTTCCCAAGCTTTAAACATCCCAAGGAGCTCTGTGCAAGCGATCATTTTGAAATGGAAGGAGTATCAGACCACTGCAAATCTACCAAGACCTGGCTGTCCCTCTAAACTTTCAGCTCAGACAAGGAGAAGACTGATCAGAGATGCAGCCAAGAGTCCCATGATCACTCTGGATGAACTGCAGAGAACTACAGCTGAGGTGGGAGAGTCTGTCCATAGGACAACAATCAGTCGTACACTGCATAAATCTGGCCTTTATGGAAGAGTGGCAAGAAGAAAGCCATTTCTCAAAGATATCCATAAAAAGTCTTGTCTAAAGTTTGCCACAAGCCACCTGGGAGACACACCAAACATGTGGAAGAAGGTGCTCTGGTCCGATGAAACCAAAATCGAACTTTTTGGCCACAATGCAAAACGATATGTTTGGCGGAAAAGCAACACAGCTCATCACCCTCAACACACCATCCCCACTGTCAAACATGGTGGTGGCAGCATCATGGTTTGGGCCTGCTTTTCTTCAGCAGGGACAGGGAAGATGGTTAAAATTGAGGGGAAGATGGATGCAGCCAAATACAGGACCATTCTGGATGAAAACCTGTTGGAGTCTGCAAAAGACCTGAGACTGGGACGGAGATTTATCTTCCAACAAGACAATGATCCCAAACATACAGCAAAATCTACAAAGGAATGGTTCACAAATAAACGTATCCAGGTGTTAGAATGGCCAAGTCAAAGTCCAGACCTGAATCCAATCGAGAATCTGTGGAAAGAGCTGAAAACTGCTGTTCACAAACGCTCTCCATCCAACCTCACTGAGCTCGAGCTGTTTTGCAAGGAAGAATGGGCAAGAATTTCAGTCTCTCAATGTGCAAAACTGATAGAGACATACTCCAAGCGACTTGCAGCTGTAATCGCAGCAAAAGGTGGCTCTACAAAGTATTAACGCAAGGGGGCCGAATAATTTTGCACGCCCCACTTTTCATTTTTTTATTAGTTAAAAAAGTTTCAAAAATCCAATAGATTTCGTTCCACTTCACAATTGTGTCCCACTTGTTGATGATTCTTCACAAAAAATTTAAATTTTATATCTTTATGTTTGAAGCCTGAAATGTGGCAAAAGGTTCAAAAGTTCAAGGGGGCCGAATACTTTCGCAAGGCACTGTATCTGCGTACCTCTCTTTGTGCTGGGAGTGCGCTGCACAGAGACTAGGATCTTGCCAAGAGCCCCAAGTATCATACTAATGATCAGGACCAGGGACTCCCAGTTTCCGGTCACCTGATCGCTATGATAGCCTCTGATTGGCAATCAAGCTGATCAGTCACTGTGTAGTCCACCCTTGTGTTTGCTTTTGTTTCTGAATTGAGAGAACGATACATTGTATACATACAGAATCCATTATATAAAACAGTGTATACAAATCCATACCAGGCCCATACCAGGCTCTTCCCCACAACCCTTGCCCAGAAGGACAAGGGACAAGCTGTTTTGGGGGGACCCCAAAGCACCCTCTCCATGTTGAGGGCATGTGGCCTGGTATGGTTCAGGAAGGGGGCGCTCTCCCGTCCCTCCACCCTTTTCCTGCAGCCTACCAGGTTGCGTGCTCAGATAAGGGTTTGGTATGGATTTGGGGGGGACCCCAACATCATTTTTTTTATTTTGGCACGGAGTTACCCTTAAAATCCATACCAGACCTGAAGGGCCTGGTATGGATTTTTGGGGGGAATCACACGGCATTTTTTTTGTAATTTTGGTGCGGGGTTCCCCTTAATATACATACCAGACCTGAAGGGCCTGGTAATGGACTGGGGGGAACTCAAATCGTTTTTTTCAATATTTTTTTATGTATATTGCCGGGATCCGGTGTTCTGACAAAAACTGTCCGCCCATCGGATAGTGTCCGCCCCGTACTGCGCAGGTGCATCGTTTGCGCAGTACGGAGGACAAGGAGACTCCAAAAGTCTCCAAAGAAGAACGGCGCGTGCGCACTCCAGAGTCCAGGTGCAAGCCCCACCATCCAAGTGGACATACGGTAGCACATAGTAACAGGGCCCCACGCGGGCTCGCTTCGCTCGCCACGCTTTGGGCACGCCCATTTGTTTTTCTAACTCTTGGATGATGTTGCTGGATGATCCAACACTTGGATGATGTGGCTTGAACCTGGACTCACGGCGCAGGCGCCGTTCATCTTCGGAGACCTTTGGCGTCTCCTTTTCCTCCGTACTGCGCAAGCGCAGTACAGGGCGGACACTATCTGATGGGGGACAGTTTTCGACACAACACCGGCAAGCAGTTTTAAGTGACATTTTTTTCTTTAGAAAATGGAAAATTTCCTATCAAATACTCACAGTAATTTTCCTTTCCTGATAGGCTCCATGGCCGCATACGTGTGGGTTAGCCCCACCTCCATACCTACCCTATAGGACACCTCTCCCATAAATCTTTACTCTGGACTACCAGCCATGTTCCGTAACTAGCCTACTCCAAGCATTAGGAGGGACTCCTGCTGCCATGGAGCCTATCAGAAAAGGAAAATTACAGTAATTATTTGATAGAAAATTTTCAGTTTTCCTGACAGGCTCCATGGCAGCATACGTGTGGGAAATAACTCACCATACACACCCGGGTGGGCAAATGCTTGAGCAAAGAAAACAAATGTATTTAACACTGTCAACAGACAGTACTTGTAAACCAAAATTAACTGATGACAAAGCAGCTGGTTCAACACAGTAATGAGAAACAAATGTGTTGATAGATGACCAGGAAGCCGCTCTACATATTACTTCAGAAGCGACATGTCGAGAAGCTGCCCAAGAGGTTGAGATACTCCACGTCGAGTGTGCAGTCACTGCCTCTGGAGGAGCCAAGCCCTTTGCAACATAAGCTCTTTGAATGGTCTGAACGATCCAAGACACAATAGATCTAACCGAAGACCGCATTCCTTTATTTTTCCTGTGCAGAAGAATGAAAAGAGAATTTGTTTGTCTAAAGGATGCCGTGATTTCCAGATATTGTCTCAGAGTGTGCCCCACATCAAAAGGATGGATATCTTGACCTTCTGTTGACCTTAAGGTTGGAAGCACAATTTTTTGATTTTCGTGAAAGACTGAAGTTACTTTAGGGTTTCACCCAAGCATAGGAATTAATACTGCTCTATCTGGAAACAAAGTTAGAAAAGGCTCATTTGAACCCAGGTTCTGATTTCAGATACTCTTTTGAAGAAGTAACCACCACCAGGAAGGCGCTTTTGAGTGTAAGATCCTCCATTGATAAAGGTTTGTCAGGAAAAGAGGAAAAGGAAATCCAGGACAAGAGGAAGGTCCCACTTGGGAAACCTCGGCTTCCTTTGAGGTCTAAGCCTGATATCACCCTTGAAAAACTGGCAAACAAGAGAATGATTAGCCCATGAAACTCCTGTGAATGCCAAGATGGCAAATACTTGAACCCGAAGTGAGCTTACTGCTAGTGACAGATCAAGACCAGACTGTAGAAAGCTAAGGATATCCTGGACTGCCAGAGCTCTGCAAGGATTAGGCCTAGAGGACGTGATCTGTGAACCTGGTCCAGATGCGTTCATAGACCCTATTGGTGCTCTTCCTTCTGGCATTAAGGAGGGTCGGAATGGCTTCTTCTGGACAACCTAAGGCCTCGAGCCTTCCCCTCTCAAGAACCAAACCCTGAGGTGCAGATGAGGACAGGGGTGCAGAGTTGTGCCTTGGGCCAGTAGATCCGGTCTGAGAGGCAGGGGAACTGAGTGTCGATAACTGAGGAGTGACAGGAGAGTAAACCATGGCCTGTTAGGCCAGAACAAAATTACTGCTATGACATTCACTTTCTCTGTTCTGAGTCTGCGGAGAAATTGTAGTATCACTGGCACTGGAGGAAAGGCGTAAGCCACTCTGAACCTCCACTGATCCGAGAGAGCATTGATCCCATATGCCTGAGGATCCCAGAACCACGAGTAGTATTTGGTCAACTTGTAATTGCATGGGGATGCAAAGAGATCCACTTCTGGAGATACTCCCAGAGTCAGAAGCCACTCAAACACTTTGTTGTTGCTCATTTGAACATGAGAGAGGAAGTCCGCCTGTACATTCTGGATCCCAGGGATGTAGACAGCCGAGATGTTGCCAAGTTCATGATTGGCTCCACATCCCTTAGCAGGGACCAGCTGCTGGTTCCACCTTGTTTCCTTATATAGGCCACTGCTATTGTATTGTCCAACCTGAGCATCACTGAAGAATTTTTCGTTACTTGATGGAAAGCTAGAAGTGCCTGAAAGGCAGCCCGTAGTTCCAGGATGTTAAACACAATCCCTGGAGAGGGAGGAATCCATCTGCCTTGTGCTACTTTGGATAGACAATGAGCACTCCAGCCCCGGTTGCTGGCATCTGAGGTTACCGTAACCCATGTGATGGGGACTAATGGGGGACAACTTTTTTTCCCTTGGAGCCTCCAAGGAAAAGACCTCTTCATAACTGGAGTAAGGTGGATGTGCTGACTCTTGATGTTGGATTTCCATTGTTGTAGAAAACCCTTCTGAAAGGGCCGTGTATGCCACTGAGCCCACTTCACCATAGGAAAGGTTGCTGCCATGGTGCCAATCACTTTCAGACACTGGAGAGCGGAAAGATGAGATGAAGCGAGAGCTAAGCGGATTCTGTCTCGGATTACCACAATCTTCTCCTCGGGCAGAGATATAGTGCCCTCCACTGTGTTGAAGAGAGCACCAAGGAACACAAAGGGACTGTGTGGGCTATAGGTGACTCTTCTCCAGATTCAGGAGCCAACCAAACTCTTGAAAAGTGGAGATGACCAGGCTCCTGTACTCTAAAAGTTGACTCTTGTCTTGAGCTAGGAGAAGGAGATCATCCAATTAGTGATTAAGACAAACAACTTTGACCCGGAGCAGAGCCACCATGCCCAACATAATCTTGGAGAAAAACGCAGGGAGATGTTGTTAGACCAAAGGGAAGGCAGGTAAATTGCAGGTGCTGATTGTCTACTGCAAAGGGAAGAAACTGTTGGAAGTCCACTGCCACCGGAACATGAAAGTAGGCATCTTTTAGATCGATTGACACCAACCAGTCTCTTGGATGAACCAACTGTTGGATTGTTAGTAAGGACTCCATTTAGAATTTTTCTTTTCAAATGAAGCAGTTGAGATGTGTCAGGTTTATGACTGGTCTCCATGTGCTGTTCTTTTTCTGTACCATGAACAGAGGAGAATACATGCCATTGCCTCGATCGCCTTCTGGAACAGGAATAGCTGCGCCTTCTTCCAATAAAGAGCTTACGTAAGCTAACAGGATCTGCTTTTTTTATTCTGAACCTGGAAGAGTTGTAGGCATAAATCTGAGCCTAGGGGTGCTGTTGAAGACCCAGGTGTGACCTGTGGAGACTGTTTTGATGGTCCAAAAGTCCTGGATTGAGGCCGTCCTGACATGCCGAAAGCGAAGCAGGCATGCCCCCATCTGACATGCCTGAGCGGGCCCAATCTCAAAAAGACTTTGTGGAGTCCCGGTTGCCAGAGGACCCACCCTTTGTGGGTTTTTAAAAGAGGATTGCCTGTTCTTCCAAGACCTTGAAAACTCCCAGCCAGGCCTGTAACTGCACGCTTCCCTTACGCGATCTGTGTTTTGTGTCCTCCGAAAAGGACGCCTCTGATTCTGTAAGCGCCTATTCTGAGGGAGGAACCCTGACTTACCACCCGTGGCCCAGGTTATGGTACGGCCGCTAAGTAAGTGTGGGGCGTGGACTTAGTCCCCGGAGCCATGATTGGCCAAAGGCACCTTTTGCCAATCATGGCTCTCACAGCAGCGCACGCTGTGATTGGCCAAAGCATGCAGGTCAGGTGCATGCTTTGGCCAATCGGCAACCGCCAATGCACTGCGATCTTTCAGTGCATTGACAATCTTGCAGTGTATCTTGGGGTGTTCTGTGGGCACTCAAATTTCCCGCAAACACCTCAGATTGTTCTAAATTTGTCAATCTGGCTCATCCCTATACAGGATCTATTATATAATACATTGTATACATACAGGACACATTATATAATACATTGTATACATACAGGACACATTATATAATACATTGTATACATACAGGACACATTATATAATACATTGTATACATACAGTAGACATTCTATAATACATTGTATACATACAGGATCCATTAAATAATATGTTGTATACATACAGGATCCATTATTTAACTACCTGAGATCCGCGATATAGCCAAATGACGGCTACAGAGCGGATCTATTGTGCCGGGACGACGTCTATTGACGTCGTCCCGGCCACAAGCTGCCTGCGCGCTCTGTGATCAGCGAGTCTGTGAGACTCGCTGGATCACAGATCCGAGTAAGGGGTCGATCCCGACCCCTTACCACGTGATCAGCTGTCAGCCAATGACAGCTGATCATGTGATAATAACAGAGCCGGTAATCGGCTTTTTTTTCCTCCTCGCGCTGACAGCGGGAGGAGAAAAAAAATACAGCCGATCATCAGCGGCAGTGATAGGGACATCAGTCCCTCTCGCTGCAATGTGCCCAATCCATTGTGCCCACCTTTGCCCCATTAAAGTGCCGCCTACCAGTGCCCACACTGCCATCTCTCAGTGCCCACAGTGCCATCTCTAAGTGCCCACAGTGCCATCTCCCAGTGCCCACAGTGCCAGTGCTGCACATTAGTGTCACCTGCCAGTGCTCATCTATGTCACCTACCAGTGCTCATCTGTGTCACCTACCAGTGCCCATCAGTGCCACCTATCAGTGCCCATCAGTGCCACCCATCAGTGCCATCCATCAGTGCCCATCAGTGTCATCCATCAGTGCCCATCGGTGCCACCCATCCATGCTACCCATCAGCGCCACCCATCCATGCCACCCATCCGTGCCACCCATCCATGCCCATCAGTGCCATCTTTGCTGTCCCCATCAGTACCGACTTATCTGTCCCCACCAGTGCAGCCTATCAGTGCCCACCAGTGCAGCCTATCAGTGCCCACCAGTGCAGCCTATCAGTGCCCACCTGTGCAGCTTATCAGTGCCCACCAGTGCCGCCTCATCAGCGCATATCAATGAAGCAGAAAAATTACCTGTTTGCAAAATTTTATAACAAACTATTAAACATGGTTTTTTTATTTATTTTTTTTCCATATTTTTTTGTTTGTTTAGCAAAAAATAAAAACCCCAGCTGTGATCAAATACCACCAAAAAAAAGCTCTATTTGTGGGAAAAAAATGATAAAAATTTCATTTGGGTACAGTGTTGTATGACCGTGCAATTGTCATTCAAAGTGCGTCAGCGCCGAAAGCTGAAAATTGGTCTGGTCACGAAGGGGGTTTAAGTGCAAAGTAATCAGGTGGTTAATTCATTGCATACATACAGGATCCATTATATAATACATTGTATACAAACAGGATCCATTATATAATACATTGTATACATACAGGATCCATTATATAATACATTGTATACATACAGGATCCATTATATAATACATTGTAATACATACAGGACACATTATATAATACATTGTAATACATACAGGACACATTATATAATACACTGTATACATACAGGATCCATTATATAATACATTGTATACATACAGGATCCATTATATAATACATTGTATACATACAGGATCCATTATATAATACATTGTAATACATACAGGACACATTATATAATACATTGTATACATACAGGATCCATTATATAATACATTGTATACATACAGGATCCATTATATAATACATTGCATACAGTGCCTTGAACAATTATTCATACCCCTTGACATTTTCCACATTTTTGGTTGTGATATGACACACAACCAAAAATGTTATTATTTATTGGGATTTTATGCAATAGACTAATGCCGCGTACACACGTGCGGACTTTTGCCGGCGGACTTAGTCCAGCGGACAATCCGCCGGACTTTCCAGCGGGGCTTCGCCGGACTTTCCGAGCGTGTGACTTGACCACACACACACGGACTTCTCCGGCGGATAATCCGCCGGCCAAAAGTCCGCGGAACTTTTGAAAATGAACGGACTTGCCCACACACGGAGCAGTCCGTTCATTTAGAACGTAACTTCAGGTTACGTAGCTAGCGTAGGCAGTAAATGCCGCCGCGCTAGCTCCGTGACCTGGCATGGATTTAAAGGGACTCCCCACGCCGAAAAAAAACGGCGTGGGGGTTCCCCCCAAATCCATGTCAGACCCTCATCCGAGCATGCAGCCTGGCAGGCCAGGAAAGGGGTGGGGACGAACGAGCGCCCCCCCTCCTGAGCCGTACCAGGCCGCGTGCCCTCAACATGGGGGGTGCCCTGGGGAAAGGGGGGCCGTGCGGCCCCCCCACCCCAAAGCACCTTGTCCCCATGTTGATGAGGACAAGGGCCTCTTCCCGACAACCCTGGCCGTTGGTTGTCAGGGTCTGCGGGCGGGGGCTTATCGGAATCTGGGAGCCCCCTTTAATAAGGGGGCCCTCAGATCCCGGCCCCCACCCTATGTGAATGAGTATGGGGTACGATGTACCCCTACCCATTCACCTAAGGTGTAAAATGTAAAGTACAAAAACACCCACACTTTTGAAAAATATTTTATTGCACTGCTCCGGGGGTCTTCTTCCGTCTTGGGGGTCTTCTCGCCGGACTCCTCCGCTCTCTTCTGCTCTTTTACCTAGCTCTTTCACGAGCGGAGGAGGCCGGCTACCTTCTTCGTCGTCGTCGCCGCCGTCTGGGGTCTCGATCCGCCTTCGGGGGTCTTCCGGGGGTCTCTTCTGTTCTTGCGGCGGTCGCCGTCTTCCGCGCCGCCGGCGCCGCCTTCTTCTTCTTGTCCTTCTTCTTGTTCTTCTTGTTCTTCTTCCGATGTTGACCCGTCGCTGTCTCTGCCCGGAATGCCAGAACCGCGCTGCGCTGGGACTTATATAGGGACATGGGGACAGGGTCACATGCTCATGTCACATGGTGACCCCGTCCCCTTGCAATGTCACAGTCCCGGAGGATGCTGGGACTGTGACATCACAGGGGTCGGGGTCACCATGTGACATGAGCATGTGACCCTGTCCCCATTTCGCAGACCCCGGAAGACCCCCGAAGGCGGATCGAGACCCCCAGACGACGGCGGCGACGACGAAGAAGGTAGCCGGACTTCTCCGCTCGGTAAAAGAGCTTGGTAAATGGCGGAGGAGTCCGGCGAGAAGACCCCCAAGACGGAAGAAGACCCCCGGAGCAGTGCAATAAAATATTTTTTCAAAAGTGTGGGTGTTTTTGTACTTTACATTTTACACCTTAGGTGAATGGGTAGGGGTACATCGTACCCCATACTCATTCACATAGGGTGGGGGGCCGGGATCTGAGGGCCCCCTTATTAAAGGGGGCTCCCAGATTCCGATAAGCCCCCGCCCGCAGACCCCGACAACCAACGGCCAGGGTTGTCGGGAAGAGGCCCTTGTCCTCATCAACATGGGGACAAGGTGCTTTGGGGTGGGGGGGCCGCACGCCCCCCCTTTCCCCAGGGCACCCCCCATGTTGAGGGCACGCGGCCTGGTACGGCTCAGGAGGGGGGGCGCTCGTTCGTCCCCACCCCTTTCCTGGCCTGCCAGGCTGCGTGCTCGGATAAGGGTCTGACATGGATTTGGGGGGAACCCCCACGCCGTTTTTTCGGCGTGGGGAGTCCCTTTAAATCCATGCCAGGTCACGGAGCTAGCGCAGCGGCATTTACTGCCTACGCTAGCTACGTAACCTGAAGTCACGTGCTAAATGAACGGACTTGTCGACGAGCGGCAAGTCCGTTCATTTAAAAAGTCCGGCGGACTAGCCTACTCCAGCGGATAGTTTTAAAACAAAACTTAAAACTTTGGTCCGCCGGACTTTGGCGCCAAAAAGTCCGCCGACGCCCACACACGAGGGGATTGTCCGCTGGACTTGAGTCCAGAGGATAATCCCGCGGGATTGTCCCTTCGTGTGTACGTCGCATAAGACAAAGTGGCACATTATTGTGACGTGGAAGGAAAATTATAAATGTTTTCATTTTTTTTTTTACAAATAAATATGTGAATAGTGTGGGGGGGTGCATTTGTAGTCAGCCCCCTTTACTCTGATACCCCTAACTAAACTCTAGTGGAACCAATTGCCTTCAGAAGTCACCTAATTATTAAATAGAGTCCACCAGTGTGTAATTCAATCTCAGTATAAATACAGCTGTTCTGTGAAGCCCTCAGAGGTTTCTTAGAGAACCTTAGTAAACAAACAGCATCATGAAGGACAAGGAACACACCAGACAGGTTAGGGATAAAGTTGTGGAGAAGTATAAAGCAGGGTTATTTTATAAAAAGCTATCCCAAGCTTTGAACATCTCATGGAGCCCTGCTCAATCCATCATCTGAAAATGGAAAGAGTATGGCAGAACTGCAAACCTACCAAGACATGGCCGTCCATCTAAACTGACCGGCCGGACAAGGAGAACATTCATCAGAGAAGAGCCAAGAGGCCCATGGTAACTCTGGAGGAGCTGCAGAGATCCACAGCTCAGGTGGGAGAATCTGTCCACAGGACAACTATTAGTCGTGTTCTCCACATATCTGACCTTTATGGAAGAGTGACAAGAAGAAAGACATTGTTGAAAGAAAGCCATAAGAAGTCTTGTTTGCAGGTTGCGAGAAGCCATGTGGAGGACACAGCAAACATGTGGAAGAAGGTGCTCTGGTCAGATGAAATCAAAACTGAACTTTTTGGCCTAAAAGTAAAATGCTATGTGTGGTGGAAAACTAACACTGCAGATCACCCTGAACACACCATCCCCACTGTGAAACATGGTGGTGGCAGCATTATGTTGTGGGGATGCTTTTCTTCAGCAGGGACAGGGAAGCTGGTCAGAGTTGATGGGAAGATGGATGGAGCCAAATACAGGACAATCTTAGAAGAAAATCTGCAATGCCGCGTACACACGACCGGACTTTCCAGCAGAAAAGGTCCGACGGTCTTCCCAACAGAGTTCCGATGGAGTTCTGAGCGAACAGACTTGCCCACAAACGGACCATATTTATATCTGTATTCCTGGAAAACCCTCATGACTGTTGCTCAGTGTTCTGACTCTGATATCGCGTACACACGATCGGACTTTCCGGCGGACTTGGTCCGGCGGACAATCCGACGGACTTTGCAGCTGAGGTCCGACGGACTTTCAAATGAACGGACTTGGCCACACACGATCACTTCAAAAGTAAGATGGATTTGAACATGATGACGTAGAATAAGGAAGTTCATAGCCAGTAGCCAATAGGTGCCCTAGCGTCGGTTTTAGTCCGTCGGACTAGCACACAGACGACCGAATTGTCCACTAAAAGCAGAGTCCGGCGGACAAATTTGAAGCCAGTCTTATTTCTAGGGCCACCGGACTTTTGGGAAGAAAAAGTCCGCTGGAGCCCACACACGATCGAATTGTCCGACGGACTCTGGTCCATTAGCCTTATCTCCCATTCATCCATCAAAACCTCCTTCAGAAAGAGGAGCCAAGGCTCCAGATTCTAGGTGTGTGCCTGTAAACCCTGCATAGAGAATTGGGGGTTGTTCTGGTCCCCCACCATGGTCACATGTCATTGCAATGTGCTGAGATGTTACCAAGCAAAGACACTCCCCATCACCTGCATGGAGAAATAGGATGAGAGAGACTCCAATCTACAGATGGTTGGTGGGATGATGGTGTCTGGGAGGATCTGCTTAACTAATAATTCTCTTAGTTATTACTTTATACATTTCAGAGATTCATCAGGACTAATCACTTCCCTATTCTTATTTCCAGCCAAACTGAAGACACGACACGACAACAGATTATCAGGTTAGTAGGACATCCACATTTGATATGAAATCTCTTCTAGATGAACATTTTGATCTGTTGTAGTCTGAATCAGTGGGTTCCGTTCACACTGCTGCAACCCCAAAGTCATGCGACTTGCTTGCAACTTTTGTTATTCAGCATTGCCGTCTATGGCACTCAAAACCACACAAAAGTAACAGAAAATTTGAGTTGCAGTGATTTGAATGGCACTCATTGAAATGAATGTGTATTCACTTGTCATGTAATGTAATGTGTCGCAAGTCCCATGATAAGTTGCAGCAGTGTGAACCTGGGCTTATAAAGGGCCCCACAACAGCAATAAGAGGCAAGGGCCATGAGCTGGAGGGAAACCCTAATGCCTTGTACACACGGTCAGACATTCCGACCACAAAATCCGTCTGATTTTTTCAGACAGATTTATTCCGAAACTTGTGCTGCACACACACGGTCGGACAAAGTTGTCGGAAAATCGTTCTGAACGAGGTGACGTATAAGGCCCCTTTCACACGGCTCTGTCCGCCGCCTCAGCGGGAGATCTCTCCGTTGATCTCCGCTGAACCGGCGGATGACAAGTCCCTCTCTGCTCACTGAGCGGGGAGGGGCTTGCGAGCGCCGCTGATCTCTATGGAGAGATCGGATGAAAACGGACAGTGTGTCCGTTTTCATCAGATCTCACCCGATCCGATCTGCCAGCGACGGATCTGGACGTATAGCCATACATCTGCTTTTGGTGGATCGGACCGGGTCGGATGTCAGCGGAGATGTCTCCGCTGACATCCGACGCTCCATAGACTAACATGGAGCGCCCATTCAGATCCGCCGTCAAAACTGACAGGCGGATCTGAACGGTCCGACCGTGTGAAAGGGGCCTTAGATGTACGATGGGACTACGTAGAGGCCAGTAGCCAATAGCTTTCAACTCCAAATTTATTCTGAGCATGCGTGGCACTTTGTGAGTCGGAATTCTCTACACACAATCGGAAAAAGTCAGATCGGATTTTGTTGTTGGAAAATTTTAGATCCAGCTCTCAAAAAGCCCGCTAGAGCCCAAACACGATCGGATTTTTCGACAACATAATCCGATCGGACTTTTTCCATCGGAATATTTGACCGTGTGTACGGGGCATAAGACCAGAGGAAAGGGCCCAAGGACCAATAGAAAGCACTCTAGCGTTCAGGGGCCTTTCATGTTTTTTTACACTGGGGCCCTGAAGGTTCTAGTCACTTCTCTGGTCTGGATGACGTGTTCATAGTTTGGATAATTCCACAATCCTCGTATTTCATAGGATATCTTCTTTTAGTGTTACATTCTTGGGGTTTATGGTTATTTCCAACTTTGTCTTATAAATATAATTTCATGTGTGTATGAGGAATAAAATATTCTCCTTTCTCTCATAAAGACTTCAGTAAGGAACACAGAGAGTCTAAGAAAAAGAAGTTCCAGAGGATTAAAGAATATAATTCCCGTATGGGGGTGCTGTTCAGCTAAAGGAAAGATTCACCAATTTATTGATGATAAAGGGACCCCAGAATAAAGAGGGAAATGAAGAAGAAATAAGGAGTTCAGGCAGAAGACATCTACAGATCATGGAGAAAAGATCCCCAATCACAATCCAGGCCCTCTTTGACCCTGATGAAAAAGGGTTCATCCCTAAGATTGTGGTGTTACAAGGACCTGCTGGGATTGGAAAAACAATGACCTCCAAGAAGATCATGCTGGACTGGGCCTCTGAGGATCTCTACCGAGACAAGTTTGATTTTTTGTTTTATCTGAGCTGTAGAGAAATCAACACCATCCCTGAAAACATAAGTCTTGTGGGACTTTTATCCGGAACCTGCAGACTGAGTTCAGAAGACCTGGTGTCTATTCTGGAGGATCCTGGAAGTCAGAGAAAACTTCTCACCATAGTTGATGGGTTTGATGAACTGAGGTGGACTCTGGAGGAGAAATCTGAGGTTTGTCTTGACATTTCTATGGAAACCCACAAAGAAATAATTCTCCAAAGCTTGCTCAGGGGACATGTTCTCCCAGAATCTTCTCTGATCATCACCACAAGGTCACTGGCCATGGAGAAACTTAACACATTCATCGATGATTCTCGCAATGTGGAAATCCAGGGATTTACAAGGGAAGATCGAGAGGAATATGTCCATAAATTCTATGGAAATAAAGAAGATGCAGACAAGGTTCTCAGGAAAATAATAGACAATGGCGTTGTGTACACCATGTGTGCCGTCCCCATCACATGCTGGATTGTCTGCACTGTAATGAAACAAGAAATAAGAAAAGATTTGGATGCAATTCGGTGTAATACGATGACTTCAATTTACCTTCTCTTCCTGGAGGTTTTACTAACCCATCACAGCAAGAAGGAGCTGTCTGTACACAGGAAACAAACCTGTCTGAAGAAGCTGTGTGCTCTGGCCAATCAGGGAGTTCTGAACCAGCAAATCTTATTTGGGAAGAAAGATCTAGAAAGATGTGGGCTTACTCTGGATGAGGTGGAGTCTGTATTTCTGAATGAGAACATCTTTCATTGGGACGTCCGCAACCAGACCTGCTACAGCTTCATCCACCTGAGTGTACAGGAGTTCCTTGCTGCTCTCTATTATGGGATGGATGATGGGTCTGGATCTATGGAAGGTACTTTCCTCCCAGAGATCTGTACAGGGAAATCACTCTGTGGCTTCAGTAAGGATTCCCCACATTTAGCTATAGCTGTACAATTCCTGTTTGGTCTCCTAAATAAAAAGCTGACAAAGACATTCTCAGAGAGCACAGACATCAACGTTTCACTTCGAGCCAGACCTGCAATGAAAGAATGGGCCATGAAGGACATCAATCAGGATTTCCATACTCAGACAATCTTCTGTCTGTATGAGACTCAGGATGAGGACTTCATTAGAAACGTCATGTCTGGTTGTTCAGGGTTGAAGCTCTACAGCTCAGATACTGGTCACCTGTGGATGGACAGTAATTATTCCAAGCAGCTGAGCTATTGCTTGAAGACTTTGAAGAGAGAAAGTTTTCAGTCTTTATATTTTGGGTGGCTCACTGTGGGTCCAGAGTGCCAGAAAATGATATCTCCATTCCTACACAGGAGTCAGAAGGTCGGGTAAGTGAGTGTGAGGATATCCTAACTGAATATAGAGAATGGGCGGGAACCTGCATACAGTATAACTGTGATTTTCAGACATGTTCTCCACCTAGCACACTTGTTAGAAATTAGGGGTCTAGTTATTAAACAAGTTGTGTGAATATTCTAGAATTTGCACAGAAGTCACAAAAATTCCCAGCAATGTTTGTAATGTGTGTGAAACGTCAGTTTCTATCTGTTGCCTTTTACAAGGTAAATGTAACATTCTCTAACATTCGATCCTAATCCCCCGGTCGGACTTGCCAACGGACTAAGCTCCGTCGGCATTTCCAACGGAAAGATTTAGAACATGTTCTATATCTAAGTCCGTCGGAAATTCCAGCAGAAAAAGTCTGATGGGGCATATACACAGTTGTAATGTCCAATGAAAAGCTCCCATCGGACTTTTTCTGCCGGAAAGTCCGGCCGTGTTTTACGCGGCATTAGAGAAAATAGCCCTAAGAACATTCAACCAGAAGAGAAAATAATGTGAGGGAGAGCTGTGCTCAGTATATGGAGATTCCTGTGCTCACCACTGATCCTCTCTCCTTCCTCTCCGAGGAGCCGGCATTGTAACTGTGGGCGCCCGGCTGTGGCTTCACAGCCGGGCTTTCCCTGCACATGCCCGAGCCACGCTGCATGCTGTGAATGGCCGGGCCATTTTCTGGGACCTGTGACGAGTCCCAGAAGATTGCAGGGAGGGAGGGGGGAAAGGTGAAATTCCTTCCAGCGCCGTGGAGCCAGGGGAGGAAGTGTGAGCTAGGTGGCCCTTAAAAACAGGATGAAATGATGACTGCAATCCCTCACATTTAACTTCATAGGCCCCCCAGTATCGTGATATTATGTCCCATCAATAGATTCTATGACCTTCCCAGTGTGTCTGTACCTCATAGAGTTTGTCCAGTGTTCAGAAGTGGTGCCATCTGACATATCGCCCTCCTACTGCCGGGGTCAGGTGTGACCTGCTAGTCATTCATTGGTAGGCATGAATGGGTGTGTCCAGCCAATGAAGAGATGGTTTGGTGTTCGGAGATCTGTGGGATGGAAAAAATGCCACTGCATTATTTATTGGGAACCAAAGGTTTTTTTTCCAGATTCTCCATAAACTGTTGATGAATGGAGACCCCTGTGTAGATAGGCCAGAGATCCTGTATATACCATATATCAGGGGCTTCATCTAAGTTTTGTCTTGAGTGTGACTTCAAAGACTGCTCATAGACACCAATGAAAAGTCTTCATCAGGTCCAGTATGAGCCAGCGGGAATGCAGCCATGTGGAAGGGAAATGTTGGGTGTTACATTGTTATTCTTGGTGTCAGAGGTCATACATTCTTGGTGGTAATTATTATCTCATTATTGTGTTTTAGGTTTTGGGGTTGTGCTATTTCCAGTAAAGATTGTCCAGGAGAGGACAAAGCAGAGGATGAAGAAGAGTCCTCCTCTTCAGAAGATAAAATTAAATCTGTTAATATTTCCTTTCTGATGAACCCAGAGAGTAAAATTCAGGAGTTAGAGTAAGAGAAATATGTGATCCTGCAGTGATCAGGAAATGTAATGTCTTGTGATTGTTCCCGTCTCTCAGTGTTTCCTTATATATCTGGATGCCTTCCATCCTCCCTGATGTAGTATCTTCCATCACCTGTCCTCTTCTCATGTGTTCTCCCCTCTCTAAGGGATTCTTCCTCATTGTTATCTCATCCATGGGATTTTGGGGTCCCCCTTAAAGTAGAACTGTGACCAGGTTATGTACATATGTAATGAACATCCATATTCTTAACAAGCAGTAAATAAGCTTTAAAACAAACCCTCACTGACCCCTGTAGCTGCAGACACATCTGCTCTCCCCTCTCCTCTCACTCCTCTGAGTCAATAAGTTGTGAGTGGAAATTACAGCTTGAGCTACTGAGCTCTGTAAATAACATGGTTTGTACAGTGAACCAGGAAAAACAGGCAGGTAAACATGTGAAAAAGATTGCAGAGTTGAAATGGAAATGCTAATTGTCTACATACAAATCCTGACTATATTAAAGACTAGACATGTGCACACTGAAATATTTTGTTTTGGAATTTCGTTTTCGTCCGAAAAATAAATTTATTTAGTTACTCCCGAAATTCGTTTTTATTTATTTAGTTTTTCGTTAAAAATTGCATTCGTCCGAAATTCCAAATGAATTATAGACATGTGCACAACAAAAAAATTTGTTTATCTTCGTTTCGTTTTTTTTGTTTCCGAAAAAAATTTGGTTTTTTCGTTTCGTTTTTTTTTCGTTTCCATCGATTCGTAACGATTCGTACATTCGTAAGTTGTCGTTGTTCGGATTCGTAACGATTCGTACATTCGTAAGTCGTCGGTGTTCGTATTCGTAACGATTCGTCCATTCGTAAGTCGTCGGTGTTCGTATTCGTAACGATTCGTACATTCGTAAGAGTTATTTTTTCGTTGATTCGTTTTTTCGTTAGTTTAATTTTCGGACGCATTCGTATTTATTCGTACATTCGTAACATTCGTAACATTCGGAGATTCGTAATCGGAGCATAATTCATAATTTGATGCAATGTGTATGCTATTATTACATTTTAATAATTTACAAAAAAAAAAGTTATGAATCGAAAGAAAAGTTACAAATGTACAAATTTTTTTGTTCAATAGAGACACTGAAAATTACAAATCGAAAAAAACTAAAAAAAAAGTTACGAATTGAAAAAATAATTACGAATCGAAAAAAAAGTTACGAATGTACGAATTTTTTGGTTCAATAGAGACACGGAAAATTACAAATCTAAAAAAAAAAAAAAAGGTTACGAATCGAAAAAAAAAAGTTACGAATCGAAAAAAAAGTTACGAATGTACGAATTTTTTTGTTCAATCCATTCGAAGCACGTTTACCAGCACCATTGTAAGGGACACGGAAAATTACCAATTCAACAAAAAAAAAAAGTTACGAATGTACGAATTTTTTCGTTAGTTTTCGTTTTTCGGATTTTCTTCATTAGTACATTCATTGTTTCTAATTAGTTTTTTTTCGGATTTTCATTGTTTTTCGGATTCGTTCGATTCGAATGATTCGTTAATCGGATTCGTACGATTCAAACGATTCGTTACGATTCGTTATTCGGATTCGTACGATTCGAATGATTCGTTCATTCATACAAAAACGAACGAACGAAAATAACGAAAAAAAACAAAAAAAAAAAACGAAACGAATTGCACATGTCTAATGAATTAAGGTCAAATATGTCATTGAAGGCTTATGGTGTCTGTTGAATGTTCAAAGAAAATTTGACGGAGCAGCTAAACTCTACGAGGCTGTATAGTTTAGCTGCTCCGTCGAATATTCTTAGAACTTTCGACAGACACCATAAGCCAAAGATTCAACGTTTGTATGTTTTTCGTTGCTTTGTCGAATCTTTGTCGTTCGTGTTGAATGTATATAGTTCAAACAGAAAATGGACTGGTGATATTGATCACTGATCAGACAGGTAACAAGATAGGGTATATAGCATCTATATAGAATCTCAATCTATAATATAGAATCTATAATAATAAATCCCCCCCCCCCCACAACATGGGCAGCCTCTGAGGCTATCACAACACTAGCAACTAGGGATGAGCCGAACACCCCCCGGGTTCGGTTCGCACCAGAACCTTCGAACCGACCGAAAGTTCGCGCGAATTTTCGAACCCTATACGTTATAATGGACGCGAACGTTCGAAATCAAAAGTGCTAATTACAACGGCCAATATGCATGTTAATGTCATAAAACAGGTTTGGGGACCCGGGTCCTGCCCCAGGGGACATATATCAATGCAAAAAGAACTTTTAAAAACTAACGTTTTTTCGGGAGCAGTCATTTTAATGATGCATAAAGTGAAAAAAAAAAAAAGTGAAATTTTCCTTTAAATATGGTACCTGGGGGGTGTCTAAAGTATGCCTGTGAAGTGGCATGTGTTTCCCGTGTTTAGAACTGTCCTTGCACAAAATGACATTTGTAAAGGAAAAAAAGAAGCCATTTAAAACCACTTGCGGCTTTAGGTTTGTTCTTAAGTAGAATCTGAACAGGTACATTATGAAGTGTAGCTCCATCCCAAAAAAATCTATTTTTAAGCTTTTTGGAGAACATAGGGAGGGGTTATCACCCCTGTAACATTTGCTGTCTTTGCACATCTGTTCAGAACATGTCACCTAACTTTCCGTCCCAATGACAAATGTTTTTGGAAAAAGTGGGGTTTTAATTGAAACAAGGATTGGTGATAAAGTATCAGTAGAGAGGAGATACCTTTTTCCCAAATTAAATCTAACAGGATAGAATTTCCCTTCCTAGGGGTAGATTTCCTCTCACTTCCTGTTTTCTCTTTCCATTTGCAAGTAGGAGTCGTTTGTAAGTTGGATGTTTGAAAGTAGGGGCCTGGCGTATATACTCTGCAGAAATTTGCCCTATTAGATGTTGGTGTAGCCACAAGACTGGTGGGCACAGGAATGGGCCTGCTGTGAGTTAATAGATCAAGATTTGTAATTGCATGCACCTGTTGAACAGGGCAGAAAAATTGGGGGTGGTGGTGATGGTGGTGGACGGTGTTGCCACAAGACTGTAAGCTCTCACAGTTACTCTTGGTGGGCGCAGGAATGGGCCCTGCTGTGAGTTATTAGATCAAGATTTGTAATTGCAAGCACCTGATGAACAGGGCAGAAAAATTGGGCCTTTGGCGGTGGTGGTGGACGGTGTTGCCACAAGACTGTAGGCCCTCATAGTTACTCTTGGTGGGCGCAGGAATGGGCCCTGCTGTGAGTTATTAGATCAAGATTTGTAATTGCAAGCACCTGATGAACAGGGCAGAAAAATTGGGCCTTTGGCGGTGGTGGTGGACGGTGTTGCCACAAGACTGTAAGCCCTCAAAGTTACTCTTGGTGGGCGCAGGAATGGGCCCTGCTGTGAACTATTAGATCAAGATTTGTAATTACCCGCCCCTGTTAAACAGGGGCTGAAAAATTGTGCCTTAGGCACTGGTGCTGGTGCCACAACACTGCAACCCCTCACAGATACTGTACTTGGAGCACAGCAGTCACACGTGTTGCGAAGCATTTTTTAAAAAAATTGTAATTACCCGCCCCTGTTAAACAGGGGCTGAAAAATTGTGCCTTAGGCACTGGTGCTGGTGCCACAACACTGCAACCCCTCACAGATACTGTACTTGGAGCACAGCAGTCACACGTGTTGCAAAGCATTTTTTTAAAAAATTGTAATTACCCGCCCCTGTTAAACAGGGGCTGAAAAATTGTGCCTTAGGCACTGGTGCTGGTGCCACAACACTGCAACCCCTCACAGATACTGTACTTGGAGCACAGCAGTCACACGTGTTGCGAAGCATTTTTTTTAAAAATTGTAATTACCCGCCCCTGTTAAACAGGGGCTGAAAAATTGTGCCTTAGGCACTGGTGCTGGTGCCACAACACTGCAACCCCTCACAGATACTGTACTTGGAGCACAGCAGTCACACGTGTTGCGAAGCATTTTTTTAAAAAATTGTAAGTACACGCCCCTGTTAAACAGGGGCTGAAAAATTTGCCTTAGGCACTGGTGCTGGTGCCACAACACTGCAACCCCTCACAGATACTGTACTTGGAGCACAGCAGTCACACGTGTTGCGAAGCATTTTTTAAAAAAATTGTAAGTACACGCCCTGTTAAACAGGGGCTAAAAAATTTGCCTTAGGCACTGGTGCTGGTGCCACAACACTGCAACCCCTCACAGATACTGTACTTGGAGCACAGCAGTCACACGTGTTGCGAAGCATTTTTTTATAAAAATTGTATGTACACGCCCCTGTTAAACAGGGGCTGAAAAATTGTGCCTTAGGCACTGGTGCTGGTGCCACAACACTGCAACCCCTCACAGATACTGTACTTGGAGCACAGCAGTCACACGTGTTGCGAAGCATTTTTTAAAAAAAATTGTAAGTACACGCCCCTGTTAAACAGGGGCTAAAAAATTTGCCTTAGGCACTGGTGCTGGTGCCACAACACTGCAACCCCTCACAGATACTGTACTTGGAGCACAGCAGTCACACGTGTTGCGAAGCATTTTTTTATAAAAATTGTATGTACACGCCCCTGTTAAACAGGGGCTGAAAAATTGTGCCTTAGGCACTGGTGCTGGTGCCACAACACTGCAACCCCTCACAGATACTGTACTTGGAGCACAGCAGTCACACGTGTTGCGAAGCATTTTTTAAAAAAAATTGTAAGTACACGCCCCTGTTAAACAGGGGCTGAAAAATTTGCCTTAGGCACTGGTGCTGGTGCCACAACACTGCAACCCCTCACAGATACTGTACTTGGAGCACAGCAGTCACACGTGTTGCGAAGCATTTTTTTAAAAAATTGTAAGTACACGCCCCTGTTAAACAGGGGCTGAAAAATTTGCCTTAGGCACTGGTGCTGGTGCCACAACACTGCAACCCCTCACAGATACTGTACTTGGAGCACAGCAGTCACACGTGTTGCGAAGCATTTTTTTATAAAAATTGTATGTACACGCCCCTGTTAAACAGGGGCTGAAAAATTGTGCCTTAGGCACTGGTGTGGTGGCATGGATCATTGAGGAGGAGGAAGAGGATAGTCAGTGAACATAAGAGGACAGTCACTCAGCATCAGCATAGGCAGTCTTGAAGGGATGTGATATTAAAAATTATTCGGTTATATCCGCCTCAGGTGCCTGGTAGCTGGTGGTGATCCAAGACTGATTCATTTTGATGAAGGTCAGTCGATCAACCGAGGCGGTGGACAGGCGCACCCTATGATCGGTGACAAATCCTCCAGCAGCACTGAATGTGCGTTCGGAAAGAACGCTGGAGGTAGGACAGGCCAGTAGCTCAATTGCATACTGTGCAAGCTCTGGCCAGTGATCCATCCTCAGGACCCAGTAAGCCAGAGGATTTTCGGTGGGAAAGGTGTCCAAGTCTGACCTTGCCCCAAGGTATTCCTGCACCATGTATATCAGACGCTGGCGATGGTTGCTGGAACCGATCATACCTTGGGGCTGCGGACTAAAAAATTGTCTGAACGCATCGGTCAGACGTCCACCTTCCCCACCGCTCCTTCTGCTACTGACCGAAGCCTCAGCAACTCGTCGCCCAGGACCAGGAGTTTGTAGCCTCCCAGTTTCTGGGAACGCGTTGCACAGACCTTTCTGCAAGGCCTCCCTGAGATGTCTCATCCTCTGCTCCCTCTGCGACGGCAAGATAAGGTCCGCAACCTTACCCTTGTACCGCGGATCAAGGAGAGTGGCCAGCCAGTAATGGTCCCTCTCCTTGATCCGAAGAACACGAGGATCCTTCCGCAGGCTTTGCAGGATCAGGGAGGCCATGCAGCGTAGGTTAGCTGAGGCATTCGGTCCGGAGTCTTCTGGGTCACTGAGGATGACATGATCGCCAGCCACCTCCTCCCAGCCACGTACAAGTCCACTGGTTTGTTGGGACTGTACATCATCCCTAAAAGACTGCTGCTGCTGATGCTGAGTGCCAGGCTCCACCTCCATGCTCACACAATCCTCCTCCTCCTCCTCCTCCTCCTCCTCCTCATCCTCTTCCTGTGTGATGGGTGGGACAGAAGGAACACTGTCCGGATAAAGGGGGCCTTGAGAGGCAAGGAAGTCCTCCTCTTCCTGCCTCTGTTCTGCCTCAAGTGCCCTGTCCATTATCCCACGCAGCGTATGCTCCAACAGGTGGACAAGAGGGACAGTGTCACTGATGCATGCACTGTCACTGCTCACCATCCTCGTGGCCTCCTCAAATGGTGAGAGGACAGTGCATGCATCCCTGATCATGCTCCACTGACGTGGGGAAAAAAAACCAAGCTCCCCTGACCCTGTCCTGGTGCCATAGTCGCAAAGGTACTCATTGATGGCCCTCTGCTGCGTGTGCAGTCGCTGCAGCATGGCCAACGTTGAGTTCCACCTGGTGGGCATGTCACATATTAGGCGGTTCTTGGGCAGGTTCAGCTCCTTTTGCAGCTCAGTCAGCCGAGCACTGGCATTATAAGATCGGCGGAAATGCACACAGACTTTCCTGGCCTGCCTCAGGACATCCTGTAAGCCTGGGAACCTGCCCAAGAACCGCTGCACCACCAGGTTGAGGACGTGAGCCATGCAGGGCACATGGGTGAGCTGCCCCTGTCGCAGGGCGGAGAGGAGGTTGGTGCCATTGTCAGAAACGACCATTCCTGGCTTAAGCTGACGTGGCGTCAACCACCTCTCGGCCTGCCCCTGCAGAGCTGCCAGAACCTCTGGCCCAGTGTGGCTCCTGTCCCCCAAACACACCAGCGCAAGCACGGCATGGCATCTTTTTGCCTGCGTACTTGCGTAGCCCCTTGTACGCCTACGGAGCACCGCTGGTTCCAAGGACAGAGCACTGGAGGAAGAAGAAGAGGAGGGGGTGGAGGAGAGAGGTGTGTCACAACCAGTAGCAGTAGTAGCGTTTTGGAGGCGTGGTGGCGGAACAACCTCCAACACTACTGCACCTTGTCCTGCATCCCTCCCAGCTGCCAATAGAGTGACCCAATGGGCCGTGAAAGAAAGGTACCGTCCCTGTCCATGCCTGCTGGACCATGAGTCAGCGGTAATATGCACCTTACCGCTGACCGCCCTGTCCAGCGAGGCATGGACATTGCCCTCCACATGCCGGTAGAGAGACGGAATCGCCTTCCGTGAGAAAAAGTGGCGTTTGGGAACCTGCCACTGAGGAACCGCACATTGAACAAACTCACGGAAGGGGGCCGAGTCTACCAACTGAAAAGGCAGCAGTTGAAGTGCTAGCAATTTAGCCAAGCTAGCATTCAACCGCTGGGCATGTGGATGGCTGGGAGTGTACTTCTTTCTACGGTCCAGCAGCTGGGGCAGGGAAATTTGCCTGCTGCAATCGGACGTCGGTGTACTGCAAGTACTTGGTTGTGACACACCTAATTCTACACCTTCAGTCCTCTCAGAGCAGCTTTCAGAGAGGACTGAAGGTGTAGTGGGGATGGAGATCCCAGCTGATGAGGAGCAAGGAGAGGTCCGCTTAGTTCTTTGGTGTGGGTCTTTTATGTGTGCCTGCCAACGAGCTGCATGGCAGGTCGACATATGTCTGGTCATGCTTGTGGTGCCCAAGCGGCTGATGTTTTGGCCACGCGAGATACGCTTGAGACAAATATTGCAAATAGCAGTGGTGCGATCTGATGCACTCGTCTCAAAAAGGCCCACATCAAAGAACTTTTCTGATAACGTGCAGAGGCAGCGCCCTGCACAGGCGGAGCTCTGCGGTGTTGTACAGTTGCTGTGCTGGCCTCTACCTGGCCTCCAGGGGGCATCCTGCCTCGTTGGACATGTGACGCTGCATCCTCCTCCTCCTCGTCCTCCTCCTCATCCTCTCTCCCTTCAGGCACCCACGTGGAGTCAGTGACCTCATCATCCCCTCCCTCTTCACCACTAGAGCAAACCTGGCAGTAAGCTGCAGCTGGTGGAACAGTACTGCCAGATTCCTCAAGCTGGGTATCATCATCCGAGCCTTCGAATCGTTGGGCATCCTCCTGGAGCATGTACCCAACACTGTGCTCAAAGAGTTCGGGGGACTCCTCAGGAGGACATGGTGGGTCTAGGGAAGGGGTGGCTGATGATGCTCTGCCAGTACCCTGAGCCTGGGTGAGAGAGGATGAGGAGGATGAGGAGGGCTTGGTCATCCATTCTACCAAGCCTTCAGCATGATGCGGCTCCACATGTCCAGCTGCCGAAAACAAAGACGCGCGTGTCCCATGGCCACGTGCTGATGACGATGCACGACCACGTCCACGGCCACGGCCACGTCCACTAGAAACAGAGCCTGCCTGCCCTGTGTTCTTGGCTCTGCACGCTCTGCCTCCCCTTGGCGGTCTTCCAGCCATTGTAGTCGGTAGTCCTGTGGGTGCTGCTGAGAAGAATATATAGGAGCTCTGTGTGATGCCACTAACACACTAGAAGTCCTATGGGTGCTTCTGCAAAGAAAATAGAGGAGCTCTGTGTGATGCCACTAACACACTAGAAGTCCTGTGGGTGCTGCTGAGAAGAAAATATAGGAGCTCTGTGTGATGCAACTAACACACTAGAAGTCCTATGGGTGCTTCTGCAAAGAAAATAGAGGAGCTCTGTGTGATGCCACTAACACACTAGAAGTCCTGTGGGTGCTTCTGCAAAGAAAATAGAGGAGCTCTGTGTGATGCCACTAACACACTAGAAGTCCTGTGGGTGCTGCTGAGAAGAAAATATAGGAGCTCTGTGTGATGCCACTAACACACTAGAAGTCCTATGGGTGCTTCTGCAAAGAAAATAGAGGAGCTCTGTGTGATGCCACTAACACACTAGAAGTCCTGTGGGTGCTGCTGAGAAGAAAATATAGGAGCTCTGTGTGATGCCACTAACACACTAGAAGTCCTATGGGTGCTTCTGCAAAGAAAATAGAGGAGCTCTGTGTGATGCCACTAACACACTAGAAGTCCTATAGGTGCTTCTGGGAAGAAAATATAGGTCTGTGTGATGGGACTAACACACTTCAAGTCCTATAGGTGCTTCTGGGAACAAAATATAGGATCTCTGTGTGATGGGACTAACACACTTCAAGTCCTATGGGTGCTTCTGGGAAGAAAATATAGGTCTGTGTGATGGGACTAACACACTTCAAGTCCTATAGGTGCTTCTGGGAACAAAATATATGATCTCTGTGTGATGGGACTAACACACTTCAAGTCCTATAGGTGCTTCTGGGAAGAAAATATAGGTCTGTGTGATGGGACTAACACACTTCAAGTCCTATAGGTGCTTCTGGGAACAAAATATATGATCTCTGTGTGATGGGACTAACACACTTCAAGTCCTATAGGTGCTTCTGGGAAGAAAATATAGGTCTGTGTGATGGGACTAACACACTTCAAGTCCTTTAGGTGCTTCTGGGAACAAAATATATGATCTCTGTGTGATGGGACTAACACACTTCAAGTCCTATGGGTGCTTCTGGGAAGAAAATATAGGTCTGTGTGATGGGACTAACACACTTCAAGTCCTATAGGTGCTTCTGGGAAGAAAATATAGGTCTGTGTGATGGGACTAACACACTTCAAGTCCTATAGGTGCTTCTGGGAACAAAATATATGATCTCTGTGTGATGGGACTAACACACTTCAAGTCCTATGGGTGCTTCTGGGAAGAAAATATAGGTCTGTGTGATGGGACTAACACACTTCAAGTCCTATAGGTGCTTCTGGGAACAAAATATAGGATCTCTGTGTGATGGGACTAACACACTTCAAGTCCTATGGGTGCTTCTGGGAAGAAAATATAGGTCTGTGTGATGGGACTAACACACTTCAAGTCCTATAGGTGCTTCTGGGAACAAAATATATGATCTCTGTGTGATGGGACTAACACACTTCAAGTCCTATGGGTGCTTCTGGGAAGAAAATATAGGTCTGTGTGATGGGACTAACACACTTCAAGTCCTATAGGTGCTTCTGGGAACAAAATATAGGATCTCTGTGTGATGGGACTAACACACTTCAAGTCCTATGGGTGCTTCTGGGAAGAAAATATAGGTCTGTGTGATGGGACTAACACACTTCAAGTCCTATAGGTGCTTCTGGGAACAAAATATATGATCTCTGTGTGATGGGACTAACACACTTCAAGTCCTATAGGTGCTTCTGGGAAGAAAATATAGGTCTGTGTGATGGGACTAACACACTTCAAGTCCTATAGGTGATTCTGGGAACAAAATATATGATCTCTGTGTGATGGGACTAACACACTTCAAGTCCTATAGGTGCTTCTGGGAACAAAATATATGATCTCTGTGTGATGGGACTAACACACTTCAAGTCCTATAGGTGCTTCTGGGAAGAAAATATAGGTCTGTGTGATGGGACTAACACACTTCAAGTCCTATAGGTGCTTCTGGGAACAAAATATATGATCTCTGTGTGATGGGACTAACACACTTCAAGTCCTATAGGTGCTTCTGGGAACAAAATATATGATCTCTGTGTGATGGGACTAACACACTTCAAGTCCTATAGGTGCTTCTGGGAACAAAATATATGATCTCTGTGTGATGGGACTAACACACTTCAAGTCCTATAGGTGCTTCTGGGAACAAAATATATGATCTCTGTGTGATGGGACTAACACACTTCAAGTCCTATAGGTGCTTCTGGGAACAAAATATATGATCTCTGTGTGATGGGACTAACACACTTCAAGTCCTATAGGTGCTTCTGGGAACAAAATATAGGAGCTCTGCCTGCCTGCCACGAACACACTACAAGTCCTATAGGTGCTTCTGGGAACAAAATATAGGAGCTCTGCCTGCCTGCCACGAACACACTACAAGCCCCTCTTTCTAAATCAATCTTTCTAAATGAATCTATCTAACTCAATCTCTCTAAGTAAATCTCTCTAACTAACTAAATCCAGCAGAGTGTCACAGAACTATCCTGCTCTATCTACGCCGGAACAGCATGTGACCGGCGCAGACGGCGTGGCGGCCTTTTATAGGGGGGGGCGTGTACTAAAGCCCCTGAGCTGTAATTGGCTACAGGCGTCCTGCCTGTAGCCAATTATGGCTCTTCGAGTTTCCAGCGCTGTGATTGGCCAAGCATGCGGGGTCACAGTGCATGCTTGGCCAATAATCAGCCAGCAATGCACTGCGCCGGCCGCGCCGGCCGCAATGCATTGCGGGGCCGCTCGCATCACACGAACGTGATGCGAGCGGCCAAAATAGTTCTGGGCTCGCCGAGCGAGCGAACACCCGGTGCTCGATGCGAACATGGGTTTGCATCGAGCACCGGGCCCATCCCTACTAGCAACACTAGTATCACTATCAAGTTCACAACATTAACACAATAGCAGCAGATTATTATGAAAAAGTTAAGTTGAACTGTAGCTTGCTTCATGACATGTGTAGGCCTCAAGCCCAATGTCCTGATAACCTCCGTTACTTAAAACCCTCCCATCCCCCCAATAACGACTTGACCAGGTTATTGGAGTAAATGGCCTTAACGGCCTAAATTTTTTTATTAAAACTCTTTTGAAAATATTGAAAAAATATATAATAAATAACAAGTTATAAAAATAACCATTAAACTTCTGTATTTTGTGGGACATGTAAACAACCAACATACACTAGTCACTGTGAAACAACTTTTCAACTTTTTTATATATGTCTCCAGTCGGCAACCCCGGACTCGGAGGCGGTACCTAACCATCACAGTGACCTACATTTACCCTTCCAGGATAACCCCTGTTAACCTCGGAAGTACCCGAAAAAACCTCCCATCCTCATGGATGGGTACAACATGTACCATACATGTACCCAAACTTCTCCTCCTCCCCAACACTGCCGTCGCCAACAAAACCCACCAACCGTACCTACCCCGTCTATCAGCCAAAATAGGGAGGGTGGGTGGGAATCTCTTCCTCTGCCCCTCTGAAAACTGACGTCACTTCCCCCTTTCTCCTGGCTAAGCGCGCGCTCCCCGCACTCGGCTCCTCCCCGCTCTCGGCTCCTCCCCTTCTCTTAAAAGGGGAACTACATACTTAAGGCGGCCCTGCTGTGCTGGCCATCCCCTGTCATGTGGCCCCTGCGCCTATTCTATTTGTGCTTTTGCTCCGGGGCTTTCTCTATTGTTCAGCTGCTGTGCTTATGCTTAATTGCTAAATAATTCAGGTTCTCTGACAAACGGACCAGCTAAGATTGACTGTCTTCTGAAATGATTCAGTGTGTGTGTTTCTCCCTGTTAGCAATTGTAAGTGAAAGTAAGTTGGCTGTACGTGTGTACTTAGTTCTAGCTATTTTACTGCTCCTCCTCTTTGGTTACAATCAGCCAATAACATTCATCATCATCATTATTTTTATTTTACTTCCCCCACCCAATTCCAGCAGCGATCTTTTCTCTCTGTCAAATCTTTTCTTTCTGTCAAATCTTTTCTCTGTCGAATCTTTTCTCTCTGTCAAATCTTTTTTCTCTCTGTAGAATAATCTTGGACTAATAGAGTTAAGGTTAGGCACATTCGACCACAGGTTCGATAGACACCGATTGTTATTGTCAGCGTCATGTCGAATTTCCTATCTATATCGAACTGTTATCACAACGAAAACAAAAATAAAGCAATTGTTTATGTCGGATCTTTCATTTTTCGGATTATGCACTTTCGTTATTGTTTGTTAAAACGATAACGAAAATACCTGGAATTCGGACGAAAATGCATTTGGACGAAAACGAATGCACATGTCTATTGAAGACAGAAAACACGATACATGCCTCTGAAGGCAACAACATAATATTAGTTCTCACTTCTGTACAAAAGACCGTCCCATTTCAAATACATATTCCATATTCCAGAAATATTATCTGTCATTGTCTCCCTTCTGCAGAATAGTTGTTATAAATCTTGGAACGTTACCCATCCCCCATCATTAAAAGAAATGATGAACATCCCTAACTCACATTCCCTATAGGAGTCCTTGTCTGCCATAAAAAGTCCCAAGGCTTCCTCTGTCCTGGCTCTGGGCAGTGAGTGCCTATCTCCCCCTCTCTGCTCCTGGTGGGGGTTTCTGTTCAGGTATGAAGGTTGTATCCTATGGACATAAACCCCCTCCGGAGTCCCCCCACAACGACATATTATACTATGTAGAGCTGAGCAGTCAGCTTCATCTCATTGTACTTTGTACCTTTCTGTTTGATTTCCTCAATACAACTACAGTATTGTTCCATGAAATGAGTAGAGCTCTCCTCTGGTGAAGATCTTCCTCCTTATATTCTCATTTTGGGCGGTTTTACCTGTTTTTTAATGTCAGTTTTTCTGGGTGATATCAACAAGAAAGTGGACTTTGTGTCTCAAGTCTGTGCCATTAGTTCTATCTGCAGATGTCTGACTTCACGAAAGACTTATGGGTCATTTCCTAACCAAGTTTTCTCTCGAGTCCCCCCTATGTCAAGGCCTTGTCTGCTCCTAATCAATATGTGCTCCTCATTTCTCTGTGCGGATCTCAGTAATGATATGGGGGACATTCTACTCCAGAGACATGCTCTCTACAGAGTGAGTGGACTGCTTGAGATATTTACAATCCTTCTAAGGGATCATCATAAGTGGATTTTACTGACTTTTCTCACCTTGATGATGGTATCCAATTCTCTTTTCTACTCATTTTTTGATGACCATTGCCTAATGCCCTGTACACACGACCGGACTTTCCGGCAGAAAAGGTCAGACAGAATCATTCTGTCGGACATTCCGATCATGTGTGGGCTTCATCTGACTTTTTCTTTCTAAAATTCTGATGGACCTATAAATAGAACATGTTTCAAATCTTTCCGCCGGAAACCAGTTCCTATGGAGAAAAACACTCGTCTGTATGCTGTTCCGACGGACCAAAAATGACACAAGGGCAGCTATTGGCTACTGGCTATTGAAATTCCTTTTTCTAGTCCCATCGTACGTCATTGCGTTCTAAACGATCGGACTTTGGTGTGATCGTGTGTAGGCAAGTCCGTTTCGGCGGAACTCCATTGGAACTCCGTTGAAAAGTCCTTCAGAGTTCAGTCCGAGGAGAAGTCCGCTCGTGTGTACGCGGCATTAGAGTTTTTGGTTATTTCCCTAATATACTATCATGTGTCTGTATTTGTCTCTGTAGTCTGTATGAATGTGGCATTACTTCCTTGTACTTTGATGATCTCCATTCCATTCTTACAGTTGTGCTCAAAAGTTTGCCTTCTCTTGGAGAATTGGTAAAATACAGCATGTACCATTTTTAACCACTACAATACCGGGCACTTTTGCCCCCTTCCTTCCCAGACCAATTTTCAGCTTTCAGCGCTCTCACACTTTCAATGACAATTGCGCGGTCATGCAATGCTGTACCCAAATTACATTTTTATCATTTTGTTCGCACAAATAGAGCTTTAGTTTGGTGGTATTTATTCACGACTCCGTTTTTAATTTTTTGCAATATAAGCAAAAAAATTGCGGAAATTTAGAAAAAAAAAAAAATATTTTCTCCTTTCTTTTTTAAACGAAATCCAATAAAATCAAATTTTGTCATAAATTGAAGCCAAAATGTATTCTGCTACGTTTTTAGCAAAAAAAATTCCGTTAAGTGTATAATAATTGGTTCGCGTGATCACGGACATATGTACGCAAATGATCATGTACAGATGTGTGCAGGTGATCACGGACATATGTACGCAAATGATCATGTACAGATGTGTGCAGGTGATCACGGACATATGTGTGCAGATAATCATTGGGACATGTGATTTTACTGGGACATATGTGGGGGACATGTGTTTTTATTATTTGGGGACATGTGTTTTTATTTGGGGACATGTGTGTTTTGGGGACATGTGTGTTTTACAGTGTTTTACAGGTGTTGGTGACACTAAACTGGTGATCAGTGAGTAACAATACAGCTAACACTCACTGATCACCAGCCGGCTGCAGCGATCCGCTCTCCTCTCCTCCCTGACGACTTCCATGTGAGGAGAGGAGAGCCGGTTGCCTAGCAACCGGCTGTTTGCTTACATCACATGACGCCTGTGATTGGACACGGCCGTCATGTGATCAGGAGGGCCAATCACAGAGCCCTCCTGCCGATCCGAGATGCGCCGTGTCCGGGTGACGCGGGCACGCGCGCGCGATCCCCCTACTTCTGAAGGACGTTCGGCCGTATATATACAGTGGCCGGGTGGGAAGTAGTTAAAGAAAGCATGAGTGAGCTGGCAAAACCCATTTCTTTTATTTCTTATGGGATTCACATACTGTAACTGTAGGTGATAACAGAATAGCACAATCATAAAACAAAACATGGCAACAATCAAACCAATGAAATGTCCCCTGTTCAAAAGTCTGCATCCCCTTAGTTCTTAATCCCATGTATAGCCCCTTTTTAGTATCAATGATGGCAGTCAGTCTTCTGTAATAGTTGTCTATAAGGCCCAAATTCTTGCAGGTGGCTGCCCATTCATCTTGGCAAAATGCCTCCAGGTCATGCAAAGTCTTTGGTCGTCTTGCATGAAGTGCACGTTTGAGATCCCCCCACAGTGTCTCGAGGATATTAAGGTCAGGAGACTGTTATAGCCACTCTAGGACGTTCACCATTTTTTGCTGTAACCACCGGAGAATCAACCATGGTCTTGTGCTTAGCGCCATTGTCATGCTGGGAAGTCCAAGAGCATCCCATGCGCAGCTTACATGCAACAGAATGCAATTTGTCTGCCAGTATTTTCTAAAGACATTCTACATTCATCTTGCCATCAGTTTTCATAAGATACCCCCCTGCCTTTAGAGCTCACTCACTCCCAAAAACATCAGTGAGCCACCACCATGCTTCACAGTGGGGATGGTATTCTGGTCACTATAGGCCTTGTTGACCCCTCCCCAAATATAGCGCTTATGATTGTGACCATAAAGCTCTATGTTGACAAATAACAATAAAAAACGCTATGCCACAAACCAAAAGAAACCAAAAATAGGGAAACACAGATACATACAGTGATTATGGCTGCTGTAGTCTTCAAAATGTGTCTAACTCTATAACTCTAATTCTATAATGTGAACTCTATAAATGTGTATAAAGACTGTGCTGCCAAAAATGGCAATCAAAGTTACTAAATATTTTGCCACATATAAAAGTGCAAACGATAAATAAACTAATGAACAACACCAGCAAATTATGTCTAATTAAACTAATGTCCAATGTATCAGTAATGCCGCGTACATACGGACGGACTTTCCGGCAAACTAGGTCCGACGGTCTTCCCGGTGGACTTTCGGCAGAGTTCCGATGGACTTTGCAAACGAACGGACTTGCCCACACACGAATGGACTAAGTCCATTTGAACGTCCATTCGTTTTGAACATGGTGACGTAAACGGGACTAAAAAAGGAAGTTTAATAGCCAGTAGCCAATAGCTGCCCTTGCGTCGCATTTGGTCCGTTGGACCAGCACACAAACGAGCGGTTTTCCCGATTTGAGTCCGTCGGAATTGAGTCTGTCGGATAGATTTGAAACATGTTCTATTTCTAGTTCCCACAGATTTTTTCCCCAAAAAACGAACGGATTAGCCCACACACGATCGGATTGTCCGACGGACTAATCCCGTCGGAGTCCTAGTTTGCCGGAAAGTCCGGTCGTGTGTACACGGCATAAGTCCTATTCAGATAATAGTTGCTTAAAAAACAAAAGGTAAGGGAACAGGTGCTGGTGCCATGAGTAACAGATGAATACAAGACCACTTCCATTGTGACCCCACATGGATTTATACTCCCCACAATTGATGGACCTTCTATCACTAGTTAGGTCTCACTGTGATTTTTTGGTTGGACCCACTGTGTATCTTGTCACCAACTTGACCATTCACGTGTGCCAGGATGCAATTTCTTCCAATGGAATACACCACCACTCAAAAAACAATAAGTTTAAAGTAAATAAAAACACAGCCACTTTTTGACAAATCCTTTATTCAAAAAAACAATCCCAAAGTAGATTCAACATCAATCGCAATGAATGCTGGCCACTGACCCAAACAAAAGTTAAAAAAAACAGAACAGCACCGACGTTTGGGTCTTACAAAATGACAGCTCCACCGCCTCCCACCGCTAAATAAATGAAGGGGCGGGGACACACAATAACATCACTGGGTAACCCTGCCACATTGTGACATCATTGCCCCGGCATGCCTGTTCATTAATGTAATAAGAGGGCGAGGTCACATGTGACATCATCGGGTGGTCTGCCCCTTTGTTTATTTAGCAATGGAAGTTGGTGGAGCTGTCATTCGGCGGTGGCCAAGCGTCAGTGCATGTCGGGTATTTCTTTTTTTGTTCAGGTCAGTGGCCTGGTGTTTATTGCGCTTTACACTGGGTCAACTTTGGTGACATTTCTTTTTTTAAATCAAAGACTTGTCAAAAACTGTATTTTTAATATTCCTTTTGCCTTTTTTTGTGAATGAGTAGGGGTACTATTTAACCTCTACTCATCCACATAGGGGGATCCAGAAATCCTGCTGACAGAAGAGTCAGCGGGACGCGGCGGCCATCCGGTGCATAACAACCATGTTGTTTACTGGCTGTTAAGGATGCTGGCAGCTGCTGCCTCCTTAACAACCAGCACTAATTGAATATATTCCTTGAGTAACACGAGACTAGACCATTACTTTTTCAACAAATGCATTTTTTTGTTTATATAATTTAGTGAATTGACTTTAGAGTCAGATTATGCCATATGTACCATGCATTTTTTTTACTGACAGTGACATTGACATTTTTTAAATATAACATGAGATAATTGGAAAAAATATGTCACATGATCCAATTATCTCCTGCGATATTCTTTAGTGCATTGAGCCCTAAAACTTTTCAGGTGGGTGACAACTCATCTACATTTCACAGGGGAGGTCCAAACAATATTCCATGAAAAAATCCATCCAAATGTCCCAACATTTCATTTTCTAAGACCTCGCCCGCTAATTATTCATTGGACTTGTCTACTTCTGCCCGTCACTGGAAGAACATTTCACCTCTCTTTCCTGCTTCTCCCACCAGAGTTTATCGCTGTAAAATGACATTATCGTGCTGTGATGATCTTTGCTCCATTATCACCACAAACCAAACTCTGACCAAACTGGAGGTTACATTGGATGATGATGAGAAGATGTCGGACTCAGAAGTGGATCGTTGTTGTGAGGTCTTCCGGAATGCCGGCTTCACTCTGAAAAAATGGTAAGATCTGTTACATTGGAGGTAACACACATGCTAAGTCTAATGCCGTGTACACATGACCGGACTTTTCGACGGACTGAATTCCGTCAGACTTTGACGGACTTTCGATGGACTTCCTTCGAATCGGACTTGTCTACACACAATCACACCAAAGTCCGACGGATTCGACCGTGATGGCGTACGACCGGACTAGAATAAGGAAGTTCATAGCCAGTAGCAAATAGCTGCCCTAGCGTCGGTTTTCGTCCGTCGGACTAGCATACTGACAAACAGATTTATAATCCGGAATCGAGTCCGTCGGAAAGATTTGAAACATGTTCTAAATCTAAAGTCCGTCTGATTTTCGACAGAAAATGTTCGCTGAAGGTCCGATGAAGCCCACACACAGTCAAATTGTCCGACGGATTTGTTCCGTCGGACCAGTTTGGTCAAAGTCCGGTCGTGTGTACGCGGCATTAGGCTCCATTCACACTAATGCATTTTTTGATGCATTTTTCAGAAATACAGGGACATTTCCTGCCTGGAGTTTGCATGTTCTCCCTGTGCCTGCGTGGGTTTCCTCCGGGTACTCCGGTTTCCTCCCACAATCCAAAGACATGCAGGTAGGTTAATTGGCTTCTGTCCAAAAATTTACCCTAGTATATGAATGGGGACCTTGGATTGTGGGCTCCTTGAGGGTAGGGACTGATGTGAGTGTGCAATGTACAGGGATGGGGACAATTGTAGACACACACTCAGGTTGAACTGGATGGACTGATGTCTTTATTCAACCTTACTAACTATGAAACTATGAAACTAACTATGAAACTATTTTTTAACATGAGTTCCTATGGAACATGTTCACATCAATGCATTTTTGTACCTCTGTGTTTTTGGAAAGGGTCAGTGACTTTTCCCCTGTTTTGCATGCAATAGACTTCAATGGACCCAAAATGCAAGTACCGCGTTTTTACCGCGATTTGTGTTTTTTTATTTTTTTTGCTGTACATACACTGTATATAACTGGTTGCTAAGGAGAGGGCTGGGAAGCCGGCCACGTGTCCTTAACAACTGATGAGTCATAAGCTATCAGCAGGCTTCTCCGCTGACAGCTAAATGAAAAAAAAAAAGAATTGCCGGCAAAAAAACATTGTGAAAAAAAATGCTGTGGGCCCCCCCCCCCACTTCAGGCCTAGTATGGTTTTGGAGGGAACCCCCACATGCCAAAATGTAACAAAAATTGGTGTGGAATCCCCCCCCCCAAATCCATATCAGACCCTTATCGGAGCATACAGCTCAGCAGGTCAGGAAAGGGAGGGGACGAGTGAGCGCCCCCCCTCCTCCTGAACCATACCAGGCCACATGCTCTCAACATGGGGGGTGGGTGCACCTTATTACCATGTTGATGGGGACAATGACCTCTTCCCTTGCCGGTGGTTGTTGGGGTCTGCGGGCAGGGGGCTTATCGGAATATGGAAGCCCCCTTTAATAAGGGGGCCCCCAGATCCCAGCCTCCCCCTATGTGAATGAGTATGGGGTACATTGTACCCTTACCCATTCACCTAAAAAAATTTGTGCATCTTCCTCCTCCGGGCTTCTCCTTCTCCCACTGCTTCTTCCACTCTTATTATTATTATACGATTTATATAGCGCCAACAGTTTACGCAGCGCTTTACAATGTATAGGGGGGACAACACAATTACAGTACAGTACAATACTAAAGGTATATCATAGAGCTTACATTCTAAATGGACGGGGTGGGACTCTTCTTCTGTCTTCTTTGTCCGGTGTGCTTCTTCCTCTGCTGCCGCTCCCGCCGATGGCCCTCCTCCGATTCTGTGTCCCGCTGATCTGTCCACACCGATGTCAAGCATTTCTTGGATAAAAATGGGGGTGTGGCCATCAGATGATGTCATCCAGAGGCCCACCCCCTTATGATGTCATGGACCCATCATGCCCCGGGTGATGTCACAAGGCTGGTGGGGCCTCTGGGTGATGTCATCCTATGACCACACCCCCATCATTATCTAAGAAATGCTTGACATCGGCATGGACAGATCAGCGGGATGCAGCATTGGAGCAGGGTCGTCGACGGGAGAGGCGGCAGAGGAAGAAGCACACTGGATAAAGAAGACCGAAGAAAGAAAAAGAGTGGAAGAATAACCAGGAGAAGCCTGCAGGAGGAAGATGCAGGAAAATCGGAGGAAGAAGAAGATATTTTTAATAAAAGACTTGTCAAAAACTGTCTATTGTATTCTTTCACACTACACTACGTTTTTTGGTGAATGGGTAGGGGTACAATGTATCCCATACTCATTAACATAGTGGGGAGGCCAGGATCTGGGGGCCCCCTTGTAAAAATCCATACTAGACCCGTACGGACCTGGGGGGGGGGGGACCCCATGCCGTTTTTTGCCTGCAATTCTTTTTCTTTACATTCAGCTGTCATCGGGGACCCTTGCACTACATGGTTTTATCAAAACCACGTAGTGCAAGGGTCTGCCTGATTGCATACAAATTTAAACTCCTAAGGTTTGACCTCATATTATATGGTTTTGGTAAATCTGACAGAAAATCTAATAGTGTGTATGGGGTCTTAGACTCTAGACATGTGCACAACAAAAAAAATCGTTTATTTTCGTTTCGTTTTTTTCGTTTCCGAAAAAAATTCCTTTACTTTCGTTTCGTTTTTTTCGTTTCCGTTGATTCGTAACGGTTCGTACATTCGTAAGTCGTCGGTGTTCGTATTCGTAACGATTCGTACATTCGTAAGAGTTATTTCTTCGTTGATTCGCTTTTTTCGTTAGTTAAATTTTTGGACGCATTCGTATTTATTCGTACATTCGTAACATTCGTAGATTCGTAATCGGAGCATAATTCACAATTTTATGCAATGTGTATGCTGTTATTACATTTTAATAATTTACGAATCGAAAAAAAAAAAGGTACGAATCGAAAAAAAAAAAGTTACGAATGTACAATTTTTTTTGTTCAATCCATTCGAAGCACGTTAAGCAGCACCATTGTAATAGACACGGAAAATTACGAATCGAAAAAAAAAAAAAAAAAAGTTACGAATCGGAAGAAAAAGTTACGAATGTACGATTTTTTTTGTTCAATCCATTCGAAGCACGTTAAGCAGCACCATTGTAAGGAACACGGAAAATTACCAATTCAACAAAAAAAATAAAAGTTACGAATGTACGAATTTTTTCGTTCGTTTTTCGGATTTTCTTCATTAGTACATTCGTTGTTTCTAATTCTTTTTTTTCGGATTTTCGTTGTTTTTCGGATTCGTTCGATTCGAATGATTCGTTAATCGGATTCGTACGATTCGCACGATTCGTTATTTGGATTCGTACGATTCGAACGATTCGTTCATTCATACGAAAACGAACGAACGAAAATAACGAAAAAAAAACGAAAAACGAAAAAAAAAAGAAACAAATTGCACATGTCTATTAGACTCTGACTAGTGAAATATATGCACCATTGGGTGGTGGCGAGATGATGGAAGTGGGACATTGTTTTGAGGTCTTCTGACACCCGGGCTGCACTATAATGAAAGAAAATGGAAGGATGGGGTGACAAACATTCTATTTTGAAGCGTGACATATTGGGTATCAATTTACTCGGCGTAACATCATCTTTCACAATATAAAAAAAATTGGCTAAATTTACTGTTGTCTTATTTTTTTTATTCAAAAAAGTGTATTTTTTCCAAAAAAAAGTGCACTTGTAAGAACGCTGCGCAAATACGGTGTAACAGAAAGTATTGTGACGACCGCTATTTTAGTCTCTAGGGTGTTAGAAAAATAAAAGTATATAATGTTTGGCGTTCTAAGTAATTGTCTAGTAAAAACAATTATTTTAACTTTTTAAGTTTGAAAAGTAGGCCTGGCCTTAAAGTGGTTAACACTCTCATTTGATCCTTTATTGAAGGGAAGTAGGATGGGAGGTATCTATAGACAGAAGAAAATAAGAACATGGTCTTGGTGAAGCCATCTCCTCCTCTGCGGGTAATACACAGATCCTGATATAAAGAGAATGTCCAGAATGGAATGATATCATTACACTGATTATTCATCATTTTCCTTTTCTTCACATACAGATGATGATGATTCTACTGACTGATATCTACGGAACGTCATTCTGTCCTTCCTCAGATTCCTCCAGTTTACATTGTATTGTTATTTCTTAAAGTGTTACTAAACCCACAACAGTAAAATCAGTCTCTATATGCAGAATAGCATACTTGTTATACTTGTTATATTTGTATCTTCCATTCCGCTATTGTAGGTGGGCTTGATGATGTCCACTTTGGCGCTATGAGCTGACGCGCCTGAAATAAGATCCTAGTTAATGATATCCTGTATTCCCCCCAGGATACCCCAATTGTCTAGGATACCCAAGAGGCAGCCTCCCGGTTATGGAGACATCCTGGTCCCAAAAGCACTATTAATCATTGATATTAGACATGTGCACAACAAAAAAATGTGTTTTTTTTCGTTTTGTTTTTTTTGTTTCCGTTGATTCGTAACGATTCGTACATTCGTAAGTCGCCGGTGTTCGTAACGATTCGTACATTCGTAAGTCGCCGGTGTTCGGATTCGTAATGATTCGTACATTCGTAAGTCGTCGGTATTCGTAACGATTCGTACATTCGTAAGAGTTATTTTTTCGTTGATTCGTTTTTTCGTTAGTTTAATTTTCGGACGCATTCGTATTTATTCGTACATTCGTAACATTCGTAACATTCGTAACATTCGTAGATTCGTAATCGGAGCATAATTCATAAAATTATTACATTTTAATAATTTACGAATCGAAAAAAAAAGTTACGAATCGAAAAAAAAAGTTACGAATCGAAAAAAAAAAGTTACGAATCGAAAAAAAAAGTTACGAATCGAAAAAAAAGTTACGAATGTACGAATTTTTTTGTTCAATAGAGACACGGAAAATTACAAATCGAAAAAAATAAAGTTATGAATCGAAAAAAAAGTTACGAATCGAAAAAAAAAGTTACGAATGTACGAATTTTTTTGTTCAATCGATTCGAAGCACGTTTAGCAGCACCATTGTAAGGGACACGGAAAATTACCAATTCAACAAAAAAAAAAAGTTACGAATGTACGAATTTTTTTGTTCAATAGAGACACGGAAAATTACAAATCGAAAAAAAAATAAAAAAAAAAAGTTACGAATCGAAAAAAAAAGTTATGAATCGAAAAAAAAAAGTTACGAATCGAAAAAAAAAAGTTACGAATGTACGAATTTTTTTGTTCAATCGATTCGAAGCACGTTTAGCAGCACCATTGTAAGGGACACGGAAAATTACCAATTCAACAAAAAAAAAAAGTTACGAATGTACGAATTTTTTTGTTCAATAGAGACACGGAAAATTACAAATCGAAAATAAAATAAAAAAAAAAAGTTACGAATCGAAAAAAAAGTTATGAATCGAAAAAAAAAAGTTACGAATCGAAAAAAAAAGTTACGAATGTACGAATTTTTTTGTTCAATCGATTCGAAGCACGTTTAGCAGCGCCATTGTAAGGGACACGGAAAATTACCAATTCAACAAAAAAAAAAAAAGTTACGAATGTACGAATTTTTTTGTTCAATCCATTCGAAGCACGTTTAGCAGCACCATTGTAAGGGACACGGAAAATTACCAATTCAACAAAAAAAAAAAAAAGTTACGAATGTACGAATTTTTTCGTTCGTTTTCATTTTTCGGATTTTCTTCATTAGTACATTCGTTGTTTCTAATTTGTTTTATTTTCAGATTTTCGTTGTTTTTCGGATTCGTACGATTCGAATGATTCGTTATTCTGATTTGTACGATTCGAACGATTCGTTCATTCGTACGAAAACGAACGAACGAAAATAACGAAAAAAAATGAAACGAATTGCACATGTCTAATTGATATCACTTCATGCCAATAGCGGTGGAGCTTGGGGCATCTCCATAACATATGGATTAAGTCCGTCGGACTCCCTTTACATCTGGGGCATTGGGCTGTATCTCTACGTTTCCATTTAAATAATTTGTCTGGTGTATAATGAGCCCTGTGTAATATGAATATTTGTGTTCAAGTTTGTGTTGGGGATAGAGATGACAGGGATGTTGCCGACAGTGCCGATTGCCTATTGTTCATCTGAGATTGGCCCTATATCACATGACTGCGCTGCTCTTGCTGGTATATTCTTTAGATTTATCATATAGTATATTATAGATTTGTGAAATCAGACCCTTTTTTCTTTTTTTTGTCTTTTCCAACAAGGCTATTACCTCTGAATAATTAAATTTAAATTCCGTCAGTCGGGCCTGTGCTTGTAATGCGTGCCTAAGCTGTAGGAATTGAAAAAATCTTTTGTTTGAGATATTATATTAATTTCTTAGTTCAATAAAGGTTTTCATCACTTCATCCTGGAAATCCTGTGTCATATACAGTGTTGGTCATCTTACTTTAAAAATGTAATTATTTAAGTTACAAATTACTTCTCCCAAAAAGTACTAATTACTTTTTCAATGTAGTAACTGAGTTACTAACGCAATGTTAGTAACTCAGTTACTACATTGAAAAAGTAATTAGTTACGCAGCAAAGTAACTGTGACTTTTTTTTTTTAATATTCTATACGTGTAACTAAGGGGTATTACACTAGTATTATTAGTATTACACTAGTATTATTACTAGTATTACTGTAACCAAGGGGCGCATTTATTATTATTGTTATATATCGTGTAACCAAGGGGCTGCTCTATTATTACCCTAACCAAGGGGCAGATCTGTTATAGCGTGTAAGCAAGGGGTGGGTCTACTATTATATCGTGTAAGGGGCGGGTCTATTATTATATCGTGTAAGGGGCGGATGGCTACAGAAGAGGGCGAATGTTAAATTAATGGGCAGAGCTCGATATATAACAATAATAATAAATGTGCCCCTTGGTTACAGTAATACTAGACCCGCCCCTTAGTTACACGATAGACGCCCCCTTGCAGAGTAGCACGAGGATCGGGAGCGCGCGGCATCACCTCATACAATTACCTGTTAACTGCACCTGCGCGGTGTAGAGTTCACTCAGAGCTGTTTAGGTTCGGCAATTTTCGTAAGCTCCGTAGTCCTTCGTACTGCGCAAGCGCTGCACCTGTGCAGTACAGGGGGTCCTTATCCGGCGGGGGAACTTTTTTGGCAGGACACCGGAATTACACTACTGCCATCTAGTGGCGGTAGATGTAATTGAGGTAACTCAGCCCAAGTAATGGGAACTGAGTTACCATGAGGGGAAAAGTAATCAGTAAGATTACTCGTTACCCTCTAAAGTAACTCCGTTTATTTTAACTCAGTTACTTACATCACTGGTCATATATCTTTGTCCCTTGAGCCTCCATATCTCAAACCCTTCCAGCTTTATCAGTTCCGCATAGCTGCTATTATTCCATATAGGGGTGTATGCCGTATAACATTTTAGTTACCTAATTTTTTTTAATTTCATGCCATACCTTGTCAAACAATTCTCCCGTAATAAAGCCTTTGTTAGACCGTTGGTTTCTCGTCTCCAATACAAAGAGATCAATGTGTAATCGGGATATACTGATAATAGTAGGCTCTGTATAGAATTAGAGTCTGCCATTACTGTCCATCCAAAAAAAAATGTTGTATTTGTGAAGCTAAAATATACCTTTTTGGATGGGGAATCTCCAATCCACCTGCTCCTTTATTTAACATTAATGTTGTCAGCTTTATGGGTGGTGTTTTTTTCTTCCAAATAAGCTCTCTAAAGAGTGATTCTATTTTTCTAAACCAAAATGTTGTGATCCATACGGGAGAATTATTAAGCACATAAAGCAACTGTGGGGACCAAATCATTTCAACAAGGTTTTCCCTGCCTATCACTGTGAGTGGTAATTTACACCAACTTTGGCATTTATCCTTAAATTTTACCAATGTAGCGCCGGCACTTTTCATAAGTACGCACTATGTATGTAAATTTAGTTTTTGCTCAAAACTGTCGTTGAGTTTTGGGGTTAATTACTCTGGTTATGCTTTGGCATCAGTTTGGCTGGGCTGTATTATGGTTCTGCCTGCTCATAGGTGAGGTGCACCTGTGACCAGGCCTTAGAACGCAGTCTGGTTGGACGTATTGAGTATTAATCTCCTCTCGGAGCCAATCAGTGGGCGCGTTTGTCCCGCTGTGTATTCCGGGAGGGGGTACTTAAGGTGCTGAAGTCACGTAGTTCGGGGTTCTGTTCCGGTCCAGGAGTGTCTGCTGACTCCATGGTCCTGGTCCTCCTGAAAAGCCCCAGGGGCACCCATGGCCTGGGGTGCGGATCCATCAGTTTCTGAGCCTCGGAACTGGCTAGTTCGAGTCGCAGTAACTGAGGGAGGATTCTGAAGTGTTCCGGTGCCATCTCAGGATTGGAGAGGCCCAGAAACTCTACATGCGACCAGGGGAAGACTCTTTGGAGGAGGGCCACGCATGAGGCTGGCTGCTCGGTAAGAGCCTGGAAGCTGAGCTGTAAAGACACTAATTGAGTCCACATTTCTTACGGTATCGCCGGATCGGCTGCAAGATACAGGTGCTGAAAGAAACGTTCCTAACCTTATCCTTCAGTTACAACTAAGTTCCTGTGAGAGACTTTTGCGTCCATTTAAAGTTTGACAACCAAGTCTGTGGCAGAGACCTTGCTAAGCTAAAATCACTTGTTGGCTGCTAGATCTACAAGCAAGGATTTATCCAACAGTTGAGTTATCCAGTTGCGAGTGGCTACTCCCTGGATCATCTAAATAGTGTCAGCAGTTCTAAAGGTACCTGAGCTTCTATACCCATACCCTCTATTCCCATCTGAGAGACTGTGTTTCTGTTCAATGTTTTAAGCAAATAAAAATCCTAAAAAGGAATTCAAGTGTCAGTCTCCACAGATACTGGGTATCAACCCTGGGAACCCCTAGACAAGAACGACGAGCTACAAGGCGGAGGAGGTAATTGCTAATCCCAGAAAAATCCAGCGGGGTTATGGCGCTACACCAATAAATGTTTAAGATTCAGTTTAACAATATCTTTTGCATTTCGTGAAATCTCAATCCCCAGGTATCTCACTAAATGCTTAATTTGAATTGAGACGCGTGATTTAGTAAAGGGACTTTTCATTTGTCTAATGGTAGTAGTTCAGACTTATCCCGATTATTCTGGTACCCCGAGATTCACCCAAATATGGAGATAAGGCTCATATGTTCAGTTAATGACATTGAGGTACCACCCAGGAAAATAAGGACATCATCTGCATAGAGAGCTACTTTGCCCTCTCTTCCTGCTCGTCGAAATCCAACTATTTTCACTGATTGTCTAATCGCAAGGGCAAGAGGTTCCAATGCTATCGCAAAGAATAGTGGGGATAGAGGGCATCCCTGCCTAGTCCCTCTAGACAGATTAAAGGGTCTGGATAGTGTATTGTTAATTCTTACAATTGCTTTTGGTTCCCTATATAACATTTTGACCAATTTTAAAAATCCCGGGCCTATACCAAAAGCTTCCAATATGGCCCATAGGTATTCCCATTCCACCATATCAAAGGCTTTTTGGGCACCCAGGCACAATATTGCTCTGGATCCCGTATTTTCCATAGGGAGCTGCATGTTTAAAAAAAGTATATGTATATTAGTTGAAGCTGCTTTAGTTGGAATAAAACCTGTTTGGTCCTCATGAATCAAGATGTTAACCACTTCCCGACCGGCGCACACAGATGTACGTTGGCAGAATGGCATGGACAGGCATAAGGTCGTACAGGTACGTCCCTTTAAATTTGCAGCCGTGCCATCGCGTGTGCGCCCCGGTCGGGACCTCCGTGAGTCAGATCGCGGGTCCCGCAATCCTCTCGCAGGGAGGAAGATCGAGGAGATGCTAAAGTAAACAAGCATCTCCCCGTTCTGCCTAGTGACAGTGTCACTGATCTCTGCTCCCTGTGATTGGAGCAGAGATCAGTGATGTGTACAACACAGCCACGCCCCCAACAGTTAGAATAACTCCTCAGGACACACTTAACCCCTACACCGCCACCTAGTGGTTAACCCCTTCAATGCCTGTGTCATTTACACAGGAATCAGTGCATTTGTATAGCACTGATTGCTGAATAAATGACAATGGTCCCAAAAATGTGTCAAAAATGTTCGATGTGTCCGCCATAATGTCACAGTCACGATAAAAAACGCTGATCGCTGCCATTACTAGAGAAAAATAAATTATTAATAAAAATGCCATAAAAACTATCCCCTATTTTGTAGATGCTATAACTTTTGTGCAAACCAATCAATAAACGCTTATTGCGATTTTTTTTTTTACCAAAAATATGTAGAAGAATACGAATTGGCCTAAACTGAGGGAAAAAAAATTGGGGGGGATATTTAGTATAGCAAAAAGTAAAAAATAATGTGTTTTTTTCAAAATTGGCGCTATTTTTTTTGTTTATAGCGCAAAAAATAAAACCCGCAGGGGCGATCAAATACCACCAAAAGAAAGCTCTATTTGTGGGAAAAAAAGGACATCAATTTAGTTTGGAAGCCACGTCGCACGACTGCGCAATTGTCAGTTAAAGCGACGCAGTGCCGAATCGCAAAAAGTGGTCTGGTCTTTGGCCAGCAAAATGGTCCGGTCGGAAAGTGATTAATATAGCATGATAATCTGTTTGCAAGAACCCGGGGCCAATATCTTAACATTTGAGGTAAGGAGGGAGATAAGGGGCGATAAGACTCAGGCAGCATTGGGTCCTTACCCTGTTTTGGAATTACTATAATTATCGTTTCCTGCATTGGCTCAGGGAGTCTCGGTTTCTGAAAGGCGCCATTTAGTACTTCTAATTACACGGTCGGAATTTCCAACAACAAATGTTTGATGTGAGCTTGTTGTGGGAAATTCCGACCGTGTGTAGGCTCCATCGGACATTTACTGCCGGAATTTCTATTCTATTTCTATTGACGTCGTCCCGGCCACGCTCTGTGATCAGCGAGTCTGATCCGAGTAAGGGGTCGGTCCCGACCTCTTACCACGTGATCAGCTATCAGCCAATGACAGCTGATCATGTGATAATAACAGAGCCGGTAATCGGCCTTTTTTCCTCCTCGCGCTGACAGCGCGAGGAGAAAAAAAAAACCCATCACCGGCGGCAGTGAGAGGGACATCAGTCCCTCTCACTGCAATGTGCCCAACAATGTGCCCAATCCATGGTGCCCACCTTTGCCAAATTAAATTGCCACCTACCAGTGCCCACAGTGCCATCTGTCAGTGCCCACAGTGCCATTGGTCAGTGCCATCTGTCACTGCCCACAGTGCCATCTGTCAGTGCCCACAGTGCCAGTGCTGCACATCAGTGTCACCTACCAGTGCTCATCAGTTTCACCTACCAGTGCTCATCAGTGTCCCCTACCAGTGCCCATCAGTGCCACCCATCAGTGCCCATCAGTGTCATCCATCAGTGCCCATCGGTGCCACCTCATCAGCGCATATCAATGAAGCAGAAAATTTTCCGTTGGAAAATCCGACCGTGTGTACGGAGCATTATTGTGATTTTTTTTCGTTACCAAAAATATGTAGAAGAATACATATCGGCCTAAACTGATGAAGACTTTTTTTTTGGATATTTATTATAGCAAAAAGTAAAACTTTTTTTTCTTCAAAATCATCGCTCTTTTTTTGTTAATAGCGCAAAAAATAAAAACTGCAGAGGTGATCAAATACCACCAAAAGAAAGCTCTATTTGTGGGGGAAAAAAGGACGTCAATTTTGTTTGGGTACAACATCGCAATTGTCAGTTAAAGTGATGCAGCGCCGTATCGCAAAAAAAAATGGCCTGGTCATTAAGGGGGCAAATCCTTCCGGTCCTTAAGTGGTTAATAAATGCACTGCAAATAGATCTCATGGTACCATGATCCAGTGCAGGCAAACACACTGCATTTGTGACCTGCATTTGGGGGGTTAACTTAGGCCCCTTTCACACTGGGGCGGTTTGCAAGCGCTATTGCGCTAAGAATAGCGCCTGCAAACCGACCCGAAACAGCTGTTGCTGTTCCTTCAGTGTGAAAGCCCGAGGGCTTTCACACTGAAGCGGTGCGCTTGCAGGACGCTCAAAAATGTCCTGCAAGCCGCATCTTTGGCTCGCTATAGGAGCGGTATATTTACCGCTCCTATAGCGCCCGGTCCCATTGAAAACAATGGGGGAGCGCGCCGAACCCGCCCGCAAAACGCCGCAATAGCGGCGGTTTGCGGGCGGTATTGACCCTTTTTCGGCCGCTCGCGGGGGGTAAAAACACCCCGCGAGCGGCCGCAATGCGCCGCTAAAACGCCGGTAAAGCGGCGCTAAATATAGCGCCGCTTTACCGCCAGCGCCCCCACCGCTCCAGTGTGAAAGTAGCCTTAACATTGACATCTGCTGCAGATCACAACTGCAGTGTATTCTGGAAACACGCATGGAGTTAGGGCTGCCACCTTATCCCTTTAAACCCAAACACATATGAATTACACGGGTTCTGAGGCTAATTTAATGCAGATAACGCACAAAGTGAGTTTAATTACCACCTTAATCAGCCACAGAACCTGTGTAATTAATATGTGTTCGGGTTTAAAGGGATGAGCTGGCAACCCTACCAGTGTTGGTCATCTTACTTTAAAAAAGTAATTAGTTAAAGTGGGGTTGCGGTAAAAAAAAAAAAGGGGCTTAAAAATCATAAAAAAAATTAAAAAAAAATAATTGGAAAAAAATAAATGTTCTACTCACCTCTAAATGCCTGTTGCTAGGGGGTCCCTCGAAGTCTGCCACCTTCATTGCCCGGGCAAAACGTCACTTCCCCCTCGGCGCCGCACCGTCATCTGGGACCTGTCACGTGTCCCAGATGACTGAGCGTCAAATCACGGCGCACGGCGCCGCTCGCGCATGCGCAGTGGGTGCCCGGCTGTGAAGCCACAGCCGGGTTCCCACATTAGGAATGTCGGCGCCGTGAGCAGCTCGGGGAACGAGGGGGGGTCCTCGTTCCCCCGCATCGCTGGACAGGTAAGTGTCCGATTTTTAAAAGTCAGCAGCTGCAATATTTGTAGCTGCTGACTTTTAAAAAAAAAAATAAAAATTCCCCAGGACGGAGCTCCACTTTAAGTTACAAATTACTTCTCCCAAAAAGTAATTGCGTTAGTAACTACAGTTACTACATTGGAAAAGTAATTAGTTACGCAGCAAAGTAACTGACTTTTTTTTTTAAATATTCTATACGTGTAACTAAGGGGCGGGTCTAGTATTACTGTAAGCAAGGGGCGCATTTATTATTATTGTTATATATCGTGTAACCAAGGGGCTGCTCTATTATTACTCTAACCAAGGGGCAGATCTGTTATAGCGTGTAAGCAAGGGGCGGGTCTATTATTATTATATTGTGTAAGGGGCGGGTCTATTATTATTATATCGTGTAAGGGGCGGGTCTATTATTATTATATTGTGTAAGGGGCGGATGGCTACAGAAGAGGGTGAATGTTAAATTAATGGGCAGAGCTCGATATATAACAATAATAATAAATGCGCCCCTTGGTTACAGTAATACTAGACCCGCCCCTTACTTACACGATAGACGCCCCTTGCAGAGTAGCACGAGCATCGGGAGCGTGCGGCATCGCCTCGTACAATTACATGTTAACTGCGCCTGCGCGGTGTAGAGTTCACTCAGAGTTCCTGTTTAGGTTCGGCAATTTTCGGAAGCTCCGTAGTCCTTCGTACTGCGCAAGCCCTGCACCTGCGCAGTACAGGGGGTCCTTATCCGGCGGGGGAACTTTTTCGTCAGGACACCGGAATTACACTACTGCCATCTAGTGGCGGTAGATGTAATTGGGGTAACTAAGCCAAAGTAATGGGAACTGCGCTACTATGAGGGGAAAAGTAATCAGTTAGATCACTAGTTACCCTCTAAAGTAACTGCGTTAGGTAACTCAGTTTATTTTAACTCAGTTACTTACATCACTGAACCCTACATGGAACTCTGGCTTCCTGCACTGCATTGTGGTGTGAAGGAGCCCTCAAGCTTTCTAGGGACATACATGACACATCTGATGTCCTGATCTCTGTAGTAGAGGGTCTGGCAGGAAGCCTGGAAAAGTCCTGTTCAGGATTTACACATCTCCCAGGCTCCTTTCTTCCCCCTTTCCAGCCCTCTGATCCTCTGTACACTCCGGGTTTTGCTCTCTCCCTTTTGGGCAGGTTAGGGTCACCTGGGACTCCCAGGCAGAGCTCTGTAGTCTGGAGAGAAGACAGGAGGATCTGCTGGAGCTGAGGTTAGTGATCCTGGGAAGAGTTTGTATTGTGAAGATGACAAGTGTCAACAAGGACTGTGCAGCTGGTGAACAAGGACTGCTATTGTGTAGTTAGTGATGGGACACGGCTAGGGGTTCAGTTGGAAGGTTGGAACTGGTTATTTCTGGAGTTCTGTACATAACCTGGAAAGATCACCAATAGATGGACCACTGCTGGTCAGGAGATTACTGGACTGTTTTTTTTTTTTTTTGAATGGTGGGTGGTGGTGGTGGATGGTGGTGGTAATTTAGCGGCAATACAACATGCTTGATAGGTAAATAATACATTGTATAGAGGTCTACACTTCAGACCAACAGGTGGGACAACTGAGAAGGAAATGGAAACAGAGGGACTTGGTTCCAGAGAGGGACAATCCCTCCAAATAAAGGACAGTTGGGAACTACCCATAATGTGTATGTCCAGCCAAAACTAATTTTTCCTAGTTCTGGATGGAGTTAGAGTTGCCACCTCATCCCTTTTAAACCCAAACACATATGAATTACACGGGTTCTGAGGCTAATTTAACGCAGATAAGGCACAAAGTGAGTTTAATTACCACCTTAATCAGCCACAGAACCTGTGTAATTAATAAGTGTTCAGTTTTAAAGGGATGAGGTGGTAACCCTAGATAGAGTGGGGAAGGATTACATCCCCTGTCACGTTTTACTGCTATCTGGGACCCCATTGGAGGCTTCCTCTCACTTCCTGTCTTGGTGACAACATTTTACCAGACAGGAAGTGAGAGGAACTCTTTGGCAGCAACACAGACCGAAAATAGCTTTTCTATAATTGTGTTATAAACAGTGTCCCTGTTGGAGATTTTACTTCACTTCCTGTTGGAGAAACTGTTGTCAGCAGGACAGGAAGTGAGGGGAAATATCTTTTTTAAGGCCTCATGTACACTGCTGCTGGTAAACGGACGTTTAGGAGCAGTTGGGACTTTTTTTCAACTGCTCCTGATCTCTCCTCTGTTATCTTATCAGTACATGTACACGGGGTCAGGTTATCTTATCAGTACATGTACACGGGGTCACCGATCTCTCCTCCTATGTTATCTTATCAGTACATGTACACGGGGTCACCGATCTCTCCTCCTATGTTATCTTATCAGTACATGTACACGGGGTCACCGATCTCTCCTCCTATGTTATCTTATCAGTACATGTACACGGGGTCACCGATCTCTCCTCCTATGGTCCCCGATCTCTCCTCCTATGTTATCTTATCAGTACATGTACACGGGGTCACCGATCTCTCCTCCTATGTTATCTTATCAGTACATGTACACGGGGTCCCCGATCTCTCCTCCTATGTTATCTTATCAGTACATGTACACAGGGGCGTTTATAGTCATTTCTAGGCAGTTGCGTTTAGAGGCTTTTTTTGGAACCCCCAAAAATGCACTCAGAAGCTGAGTTTAGAGGCATTTCAAACGCGGCTACCTGTGTTTAGGCGTGTTTTCCTCTAGTAGCGTTTTTAATGGGGGAAACTTTTTTTTATTACTTTTGAGACTGGAAAATACTAAAAAACGCACCAAAAACTCAATTATCACTGTATGCAAGCTTGATATACCACGTGATGTTCCCCTCATCAGCCCATTATGCTGTACAATACACGACTTGCATTACTTGGTGCTGAAGTTGAATAGGGATTTCACTCACCTGCCAACCATTGAGAATTTAACCTGATGACCCCCCACATTGAGCTTGAGACCCCAATGTCTGGCTGTTTGCATTTCTATGAGGAAGTTCACAGGTAATTACCTCTCCTAGGTTCAGCTGTCTCCACAATCAAGCAGAGTGCAGGCTCTGTTTGCAACAGGAGTGATGGGGAAAAAATAAACGCTGCATAGCCGCACTCCAAAAAATTCACCTTTTAATTGAATAAAAATGGATATCAAAGCATCACAAATGGGTACAGACTAACTGTACAGCCACTGACGCGTTTCACACCAGGCACGGTACTTGGTCATAGCTAGATGCTATATATATATATATATATATATATATATATATATATATATATATATATATATATATTGAGATAGATAGCGTGTGTGTGTGTGTATATATAAATTTAAGCTAATGGCCAAAACATGTGTACCGTTAGTGGTCGAGTTGAAAACACCTGTGAGCGTCTAAAATCTACATAATCACCACTGAACGAAAGAGTGCCCCCTACTGGAGAAACTATGTATCAAAGCATATAAAAATAGAAGAATTTTTACTAGAAAGAAGCCAAGTGCAACAAAACGTACCATAATCGTATAAAATGATCCCATGTATAGTAAAATCATGGACCAGCATAAGGAAGGTGATCAAAACGTCTACCACCCGAGCATAATAACCGGTGCATGATATACAGTGATTTTTATCTGCTACAACCTTAAAGCTCTATTAAGGCTCCGTTTCTACAACTGCGAGTTGTTGTGTGACTTGACACATGTGAAGTCGCATGACGGGTCAAAACCCATATATTTCAATGGTGCTAGATCTAATTGGTGCCACTCCAAAAAAGTTTTTTGCACTACTTTGTTCCGACTTCAGTGTGACTTGTTTTCACCAGTCGCATGACATTGCATAAAAAAATTGCATTTCAAAGTCGCACTGTAAAAGGCGCGACTTTGGGGTTGCAATAGTGGAAACAGAAACCCCAAGCGATCTCTTCTTTAAATAGATTTATATAGAAATAATACTTGGTAGATGGTTAATGGGTATAGCTATCTCTTTGGTGACTCTATTTGTTTGTGGCTACGTGCCTATGCCTGTGTGTATATACAGAAACATGCATATATGTTATTATAAACATGACCAATGTTGTTTTGTTGGTTACGTGTGGTCTATCTTTGATAAAATAACAGGGAGGTTTTTATGGAATTAGGATGGATCAGTAGTCTGTAAAAATATAACTATGTGTTTGATCATAATGTTTTTAAATATCATCTACCAAATATCATTTCTATATAACTTATACACAGGGCTCTTTACATCATATACCAGGCTCTACATTTATACACAGGGCTCTGCACATCATATAGCAGGCTCTACATTATACACAGGGCTATGTACATCATATACCAGGCTCTACATTATACACTGGGCTCTGCACATCATATAGCAGGCTCTACATTATACACAGGGCTCTGTACATCATATACCAGGCTCTACATTATAAACAGGGCTCTGCACATCATATACCAGGCTCTACATTATACACAGGGCTCTGCACATCATATACCAGGCTCTAAATTATACACAGGGCTCTGTACATGATACACCGGGCTGAGTTATCCCTGTGTGAGTATATATATATATAATATATATATATATATATATATTTATATATATATATAAATATATATATATATATATATATATATATATATATATATATATATATATATATATATATATATATATATATATATAGTATAAACACACAGGTGATCATAATGTGTTTTGATAGGGTGCTCTCACTAAGTCATATAATGTATTCTAAAATATAGTAACTTGTAGGAATTCACTAAACAGCATATTAATATACCATGAGAGAATTGAACCAGAATGACAATAAGACATCAGTAAGGCTACTTTCAGACTGAGGCACTACAGCGCTAAAAATAGCGCCTGCATAGTGCCTGTAAAGAGCCTCTCCTGTCTCCCCAGTGTGGAAGCCCGAGGGCTTTCACACTGGAGCAGTGCGCTTGCAGGACGGTCAAAAAAGTCCTGCAAGCCGCATCTTTGCAGCGCTGTAGACGCGGAGTATACACCTCTCCTAAAGTGCCCCAACCCATTGAAATCAATGGGGCAGCGCCGCCAAACTGCCGGGAAACCGCAGCGGTGCTTTGCGGGTAGTGTTGACCCTTTTTCGGCCACTAGCAGGGGTTGAAACCGCCCCACTAGTGCCCGAATAGTGTCACTAAAAAAAAAATACTAAAAATGGCGTCGCTTTACCACTGTGTATGGCTTTAGACGTATGCAGTACATCTCAAAGAAGAACTATCAAAATGTTTTCATGTCTGGTGTGACTTTGATATCTGTGATGTAATTATCCAATCCAAAAATTGCCTCACTTGTTGCTTTAATTCATAATAGTAAATGAGCATGTCCTATTATAAAGAAAGATTAAACCTGCCCTAATGATACCTGCAAAGGATTACCCAGACCTCCAGCTAACCAGACAAGCATAGACACCTGCGGAGGGTACTGTTCAGCCCTAGTACATTAGCTGGTCAGTAACCACATGCAGAGTGTCTCTAGAGAATAGGGATGAGCCAAACACCCCCCGGTTCGGTTCACAGCAGAACATGCGAATATGCAAAAAGTTTGTTCGAACATTGTTAAAGTCTATGGTACACGAACGTGAAATTTTAAAGGCTCATATGCAAGTTATTGTTATAAAAAGTGCTTGGGGACCCGGGTCCTGCCCCAGGGGACATGTATCAATGCAAAAAAAAAGTTTTAAAAATGGCTGTTTTTTCAGGAGCAGTGATTTTAAGAATGCTTAAAGTGAAACAATAAAAATTAAATATTCCTTTAAATATTGTGCTTGGGGGGGGGGGGGGGTGTCTTCAGTATGCCTGTAAAGTGGTACAGTTTTCCCGTGTTTAGAACAATACCACAGCAAAATTACTAAAGGAAAAATTTAATTTAACATGGCTTGCAGCTGTAATGTATTGTCGGGTCCCGGCAATATACATGAAAATCTTTTGAGAAAAACGCTATGGGTCCCCTCCAGCCCATTACCATGCTCTTTGGGTCTGGTAGGGATATTAAGGGGAACCCCGCACCCAAATAAATAAAAATGGCATGGGGGGGGGGGGGCAGGCACTATATACTCTGAACAGAAGATCTATACTATACGGCCTGCCCTGTCTACTCTGCAGCAAATTGGGCCTTAGCTGTTGGTGCCAGAACACTGTAACCCCCTCACAGTTACTCTTGTTTGGTGCAGGAACAGGCCCTGATGTTAAATATTATTTTAAAAATTGTAATTGCATATCAGTGTTAAACAAGGGCAGACAAATTTGGCGTTGGGTGGTGGTGCCACAACACTGTAACCCCTCACAGTTACTCTTGATCGCAGGGACGGGCCCTGCTGTGAAATATTAGATAAAGAATTTTAATTACATGCCCCTGTTAAACAAGGGCAGACAAATTGGGCCTTAGGCAGTGGTGCCCTAAACCAAAAATATATTGTTGGAAGCTAGCATCATCAAGATTGAGGAGGAATAGGATAGTCACTCAGCACAGGCAGTCTTCAAGAGATCCCACATCCATAGAAAAATCAATCAGTTACATCAGCATCAGGTGCTTGATGCCTGCTGATGATCCAAGACTGATTAATTTTTACAAATGTGAGCCTATCAACGGAGTCTGTGGACAGGCACACTCTATGATCTGTTTGCCGGCTAAAGTAATCCATTGGCCTACTTTAACCAGTGGACCCCACAGAGCATTGTTTAATTATATCAGCGTGTAAGTGTTTCTCACATCTAGTCTGCCACAATGGAAATACAAGTTTACATCCTTGGTTTCACTTTTTTGATGGAGAAGTTATTTCATAGGTTTGTAAATATACTGTTGTATACCCCTTACATGTCCCCCTTCCAGCCTTCACAAAAGTCCAACGCTCAATGATTGATTACTGCAGCCAGGGTTATAAAGCCTTCCCTCGTGTGTGTGTGTGTGTGTGTGTGTGTGTGTGTGTGTGTGTGTGTAGGCATTCTAAGACAAGTTCATTCTATGCAGGCCACATTGTTATCTGCTAACCTAATTACACATATCAAAGGGGAAGTGGCCAAACAAGAATTACTCCACATATCAAAGGGGAACAGATAATGATTCTGGGCTATGTTGATGTTACTATGCAAGAATGCAGATTAGGGCAGTTTATGACTACAGCTGTTCACAGCTTGGGGTGATCTGCTGTCACTCTGAAAGACAGGAGCAGATCAAAGCATTTAATGGAAACGGACAATCAAATTGCTCAGCCATTCAGTGTGTGTGGGGGATATAACATGGCATTCAGTCTAATCTGTCTCAAGGAGGGTTTGTGATTTATGAAGGCTCAGGTCTAGGAGAAATATTTGTTGTCTTTATATATCCTCTGTTGGATTTTTATCACCTGTTACAAGACTGTTCTGTTTTGGAAGCCACTAAAGTGCGTCTCTCTGGGAGAATTGGGTTTGCTGCGGGACAATACTTATTAATAACTACTATTCATCTACCCACGATATATTATATCACTACAATATGCTGCGTGGTGTGCTCCCTCATTACTTACCTTCCAGCTCCGCTCGGGCCATGAGAAGCATGGAGCTGCCGACATCACTTCTAGTTTCCCTCTGGTCCAGGAAACTGAAAGTAACCTCTATTCTTAAACAACAAAGCTCCCATCCGTAGTAATACTACGGGTGGAAGCTGCTCGGCGACTTGGATTGTGCTGCAAAGCAGGTAAAAATCCTCCAAATAAAGTGCCATGTCTGCAATCTCGTGATTGCATTGCATTGACATTTCACTTTCCATAGTGCACTGTGTCAAGCGCCCGAACACAGTGCACTTAAAGGACAGTTTTTATTTTTTTTATTTAATTTTTTTGTGGTGACTACAGGAGGGGGGGCGGCGCCCGGGCGTCACCTATGGATGGGCCACAACTAGTTTATTAACTATTTTTGCTGCGCTACACCGATTTTTTTTTTTTTTTTTTTTTTTTTTTTTTTTTTTTTTTTTTTTTTTTTTTTTTTTTTTTCTATGAAATTGATTGACTATAGATGTTGTGGAATCCCTTTCACAGTGTTTGGCTGTGAAACAATTTTTCACATATATTGGTGTCATTTTGAGTGATTTATTTGTTGCTTGTGTTGGTCCTCCACACTGTAATGTGCAGGGACACTGTGATATAAAAAGGACTGCTCTGTAACTGTAATGATTAATGTGCCCCATTTACAGTGCAGTCCCCTTTATATTAGTGTCCCTGCAATCATGCCCCCCTTTTACCCTCTGCAGATCTCCAGCTCCTCCTGCCCCCTTAGATCAGAGTCTGCACAGCACCCCCCCTCCCCTTAGATCGGAGTCTGCACAGCACCCCCCCCTCCCCTTAGATCGGAGTCTGCACAGCACCCCCCTCCCCTTAGATCGGAGTCTGCACAGCACCCCCCCTCCCCTTAGATCGGAGTCTGCACAGCACCCCCCCTCCCCTTAGATCGGAGTCTGCACAGCACCCCCCCTCCCCTTAGATCGGAGTCTGCACAGCACCCCCCCTCCCCTTAGATCGGAGTCTGCACAGCACCCCCCTCCCCTTAGATCGGAGTCTGCACAGCACCCCCCCTCCCCTTAGATCGGAGTCTGCACAGCACCCCCCCTCCCCTTAGATCGGAGTCTGCACAGCACCCCCCCCTCCCCTTAGATCGGAGTCTGCACAGCACCCCCCCCTCCCCTTAGATCGGAGTCTGCACAGCACCCCCCCCTCCCCTTAGATCGGAGTCTGCACAGCACCCCCCCCTCCCCTTAGATCGGAGTCTGCACAGCACCCCCCCCTCCCCTTAGATCGGAGTCTGCACAGCACCCCCCCCTCCCCTTAGATCGGAGTCTGCACAGCACCCCCCCCTCCCCTTAGATCGGAGTCTGCACAGCACCCCCCCCCCTCCCCTTAGATCGGAGTCTGCACAGCACCCCCCCCTCCCCTTAGATCGGAGTCTGCACAGCACCCCCCCCTCCCCTTAGATCGGAGTCTGCACAGCACCCCCCCCCTCCCACAGTCTACCCCCCCCCCTCCCCTTAGATCGGAGTCTGCACAGCACCCCCCCCCCCCTTAGATCGGAGTCTGCACAGCACCCCCCCCTCCCCTTAGATCGGAGTCTGCACAGCACCCCCCCCTCCCTTAGATCAGTCTACACAGCCTCATTTTATATATACAATGGGAAGGCAGGAGAGAGGGTGAACTTTCTCACCCCAGGATGGAGGCTCAGGCACAGGCTGGCTACAGCTTTTATCTTCTGTGTTCAATCTTCCTTCACATCTCCCCGGGGATGTGTGGGTGGGGCAGACAGAGGAGTAGAGGAGCGGGGGGAGGAGGAGCAATCCCTCTGAGTGGAACTGTTGACGTCGGCTCTGAGGCTGAGCCCATGCAGCCGCTAACCTCAGTCGTAGTTCCGCCGGAGATGGTACAGGCATTGCGGTAGGCGAGCGGCGGCCGCGGCCTGTGTTAACCCTGTCCAGGCCACGGTCTCCGATTACCTCGCACTGTGCAGCCTGATCATTAACAGGCCATGGGGCGGCCCCGACCCACCAGGCAAGTGCCCGGTCTGCTCTATGGCCAGTCCGGGCCTGCTTATCACTATCATGTGAGCTTGAGACAGAGACCTCAGCCCTATGTAAGTGTTTCCTTTCTTTGTTCCTGAAGACCATACCAAATGAGAGAGGATCTAAAGTACATATGTAATAATAGGGAGAGAAACAGTTAGGTTTATCTGTTAATTTGCCCTAAATGACCCAGGGCAGGTTTACTTTAAATTGATTAAGCAGCTGCACAGTACAGTGATGAGTCAGTGCAACATGGGGCTCTGAAAATGTCAGCAGCCTTACTGTAGAAGGATGTTATGTTTATCTTATTTATGTCCTGTAAGAACAGTCAACCATGAATAATACTTTTTGTAATTTACAGCAATATCCAAAGGTCCATGAAACAATTCAAGAGATGAGCTCAGAGAATATCAAAGACTCCAGCTCCACTCTTCTGCTGTCAGCGATGGCGTCTGGTGATCTGAGAGCTGAGCTGGAATGTTCCGTCTGTCTGAACATTTATACCGATCCTGTAAACCTGAAATGTGGTCATAACTTCTGCCGGGACTGTATTGATCATGTGCTGGATAAACAGGAGGGGTCTGGAGGATATTCCTGTCGTGAATGCAGAAAGAAGTTTCCGGATCATCCTGCACTGCAGAAGAACATGAAACTAGGTAACATAACAGAGACTTTCCTGTCTCCTCAGCCAGATCAGGAGGAGTCCGGGGTCTTCTGTACTTACTGTGTGGACTCTCCTGTACCTGCTGTTAGGTCCTGTCTACACTGTGAGGTTTCTATGTGTGATAAACACCTGAAAGTCCACAAAAAGTCCCCAGAACACATCTTATGTGACCCCACCTTGTCCATGGAGAGCAGGAAATGCTCCGTCCATAAGAAGATCCTGGAGTATTACTGCACTGAGGATGAGACCTGTATCTGTAAGTTTTGTGTGATTGGAGAACATAAAGGACATGAGATGGATTCACTAGATGAGGCTTCTGAGAAGAAGAAGGAGACACTGAGGAATGTTCTGAAGAAACTTCTGACAAAGAGAGAGGAGACGGAGGAAAGAGTCCAGAGTCTGCAGGAACACAGGAGGAAAGTAGAAGAAGCAGCTGGAGACACTGATGGAGTCACTGTTCTGTTTAGCGATCTCAGGAGACGTCTGGAAGACCTGGAGAAGAGAGCCCTGAGGGACATCTCTGGGAGGGCAGAGCGGATCTCCATCTCCATCCGGGATCTGGAAATAAAGAAGGAGGAGCTGTCCAGGAAGTTGCGTCACATTGAGGAGCTGTGTAACGGGACGGATCCACTGACTGTCTTACAGGAATCGGACACAGGTGACTTGTGTGATACTGAGGATGGAGATAATGAGGACAGAGAGAGACATGAGGAACTCCTCCATGATGGAGGGGGTCTGGATGTGACGGGGGCCTTGCATACACTATTTGATATAATAACAGAGATAAGTGTATTCTATATACAGGGAGCTGCAGACATATTACTGGATGGAAACACAGCTTATAAATATCTACAGATATCAGATGACAGGAAAACTGTATCCAAGTCTGATATAGAGCAGAATTACCCCAAAACACCAGAGAGATTCCAGGATTGGTATCAGGTGTTGAGCAGTCAGAGTTTCTCCTCAGGGAGACATTACTGGGATGTGGATGTTGGATCAGAGAACTGGATGGTCGGGATGTGTTACCCCAGTATAGAGAGGGGAGAGGGGGAGTCGGGGATTGGGTATAATAGGAAGTCCTGGGGATTGGACAGGGACGATGATCAGTATAAGGTGAGACATGACTATGAAGAGATCCTCTTACCCCCCAATCCCTCCAGTAACAGAGTCAGGATATATCTGGATTATGAGGCCGGGCGGATCTCCTTTTATGATCTGTGTGACACAATCCGACACATCCACACCTTCACCACCACCTTCACTGAGCCCCTCCATGCTGTGTTATATGTAGGGGGAGGTTGTATAAAGATACGTGGGGGGAGGCGGGAGATGTGAGAACTCCGCCCACAGTCTGGTGATGTCAGACGAAGGAGTGGAATTCATTTCACTTCATTAGATCCCCTGTCAGGTTTTTTTTCTTCTATCCGGGGCTCCATTACAGAGATTTCCCCCTCATTTCCTGTCCCGGTGACAACATTTATCTAGACAGGACATTAGGAAACTCTCCAACAGGAACACAGACTGAAATAAGAATATCTCTAGTATAATAAGGAAGGGGAAGGATTAGAGCCCCCGTCAGAATTTTTTGTCTATGTCCCTGTACAGATTTCTTGCACTCCTTGTATTGTTGTCACCAGGACAGGAAGTGAGAGGAAATCTCTCTAAAGCTGGCCATACACCTATAGATTATCTGCAGATTTTCTATGGTTAGATGGAAAAAGTGGGAGATTCCTCCATCCACACAGTTTAGCGAACACTGAGAAATCGTTGCACTTTTTCCATCTAACCATAGAAAATCTACAGATAATCTATAGATGTATGGCCAGCTTTAGGCTGGGATCACATTGCTGTGCAGATCATATGTCATAAATTAAAAAATAAATTTCTGCGCTAAAGAAAAATACACTCCATATAACCAAGTGATATAATAAAATAAATATTGAAATGTCCCAAAACATGTATCAAAAATATTGTGTCCGTGTATATATTCAGTGAACTCGTAAAATGTTGCAATGAAAAGAGAAAACACTTTAGTCCACTTCAGAAAGCAAACACAAATGCCCATCAACTTTCAGCACTGCTGGGGGAGGAATCTGTAAGCGAGGGTCCTTACTGGAATAAGTGGACTCCCTATGCAAGCAGAGTCGCGCTCGCAAGCGGATTCAGCCCTCTGCAGGGACGGATGGCTCTCTAATATAAAAAAAGCAGGCAAATTAAAACTAAAAACAAACACCCGTGCAAAGGGGTCACATGTAATCGTAATGGTATCGGCACATAACCGCCCTACATGTTTCGCAATACCTTGCGCCTTCTTGGGGCACGGGTGATGTACTGATTCATCACTTAAATATCCCACACCTCGGTTCAAGCCTCAGTTTCAACCGGGCGCCATATTATGACACACATAGTCAACATAGCACAGGGGTAAACCAAGCCTCGGTGTGGTGATGGTTCCATAGCAACCATCCAAACATAAACATAAAATAGGCATTTCCATAAATGGAAACCTTTCTATATATAGACATATTAATAGTAACCTCTAATTGAAATAGATGCAAATATCAATAGTTGGTGTTAAATGGTGAAAATCTTTAAAAAAAAAAAAAAAAAAAAAATACAAAGAATAAATCTCCTCCAAAAAGATTTAAAAAAAAAAAAAAAATACAAAGATATCCATAAGCTACACCCCAAAATCTGGTATCGTAAGAAAAAGGGCTTGAACGATAGGCCTCAATGTGAATAATAATAGTAATCGCAGAGGGATATAACTAGAGCCTCAAGCGTTATAAATAAAGGCATTGATTTCTATATCGACATTTAGGCCGAAGGGTCAGAGACTTTTAATTTGATAAATCCAACTAATTTAGAGTTTGGAAATAGCCCTCCTCTTCGGCCCACCCCTCCATGGTAGTATAAGTCTGTCTATCCCTATTTAGGGAAGTATCCTTAGGGTTTTGATGGTGTGTCTCTAAAAAATGTTTTGAGACAGGGTGGCCCTTAAAGCCTCTTCTAATGTTCCCCAGGTGGTCGTTGAGTCTGGCCTGTAGTGGGTGCACCATGCGACCCACATAGTGAAGCCTACATGGACAGGTCAGTAAGTAAACGACACCGGGGGTAGAACAGGTTATAAATGATTTAATAGGAAAAACCTGATTGGCATTTGAAGAGGTGAATTGAGTGGTTTTCCTTTCTTTGATCACATTGATGAAACAAACGGCACAGTTGTTGCATTTATAGAACCCTATTAGGTTTTGAAAAAACATAGGTCTATTAATCGGTGGATCGCAGACACTGGATGCCACACAATGTTTAATTGAAGGTGCCCCTCTGAAAACAACCTGAGGCTTCTCTGGGAGAGAGGAGCCAATTATTTGGTCGTTCTTAATTATTTGATAGTGTTTGCGTATACGTTTTTTAATAGAAAAATATTGTTGGGAAAAGCCAGTAATGAAGGGGCATGCAAAGTTGGTATTGTCACCCCCCTGTCTTTCATTGGCTGGTCTCTCTCTCAGCAAAAGATCACGGTCCATTGAACGTACTTCTACGCATTTTTCCTGCAACATTGTAGCATTGTAACCTTTATCTAATAATCTATCAGTGAGGACTTTAGCTTGTACTTCAAAATCCTCAACCCGGTTACAGTTGCGTTGCATACGTATGTATTGGCTCTTAGGAACCAAGTCAAGCCATGAATAATGATGGCAACTGTCCCGAGGGATAAACGAATTGCGATCAGTAGTTTTAAAGTGAGTGGATGTCATCAGCACATCACCTTCATTCCAAATAGTCAGATCTAAGAAATCAATAATTTCTTAGCTCATGTTTAAATTCTATACCCCTATTGTTCATATTGAGATCCCCCCCATAAATCTCTCTTGAGATTCTAGGGTGTCATTCCAGAGGAGGAGGACGAGATTGATATACCTAGCCCAAAGGACTAACTCTGGTCTTGTCACGGCATAGATGATGTTCTCCTTCCACTTCCCCATAAAGAGGTTTGCCAAACTGGGGGCAAACTTTGCCCCCATGGCCACACCCTTTTTCTGGAGGTAGTATTTATTAGCATGCCAAAAAAATTATGTGTAGTAGCATACTCTAAAAGTTCCATGATAAACCTCTTTTGCCTTCTTGGCAGGTGGCATCCCTATCCAAAAAATGCCCCCATTCTGGTAGAATTATGGTATACAGGGACGTCACGTCCGCTGTAACCATCCAAAAGCCTTCCCTATATTGACAGTCTTTCAATAGATTGATCATATGCCTTGTATCTTTGACATAGGCTGGTAATAGCTTCACTAGTGGTTGGAGGAACCCATCGATGTACATAACTGCCCGTGATGTTAGAGAATCAATCCCACTAATGATAGGTCGGCCAGAAGGGTGGGCCAAATCCTTATGGATTTGGGCAGGTAGTATATGATGGAAATCCTTGAAGATACTGGAACCAAAAAAGATTTTTTTCCTTTTTATTGATCCCTAAATTGTAGCCATGGCTGACAATTTCCTCCCAGCTCTTTTTTAAATTTTTAAAGCGTGGGTCGGCAGGGAGTGGCATATGTTTCCGCATCACCAACAATCTTAAGTTCCATGAGCTAATCAGATTTATCAAGAATCAGGATGCCACCCCCTTTGTCAGCTGGCCTGATCACTAGGTCCTTCTGATTACAGAGCTGATCTAGATCTAATTGAAGCTCTTTGGTCATTTTAGTCTGTTTTACCTTTTTAAGTGATCAAGATCTCGCAAGAGAACATCTCTGAATGCCTTAATTGATGAAGCTATCCCAATCGGGGGGATTAATTAAAGAGGCATTACTGAGGCCCGAATATCTGTAGGATTTGTAATCCTAGTCCCCATAAAGTTGGACAACATATATATTTTAATATTCAGTTTCCGTGTGTATTTGTGTATATCCTTTAGTGCTTTTAGGGGTACATACTTCAGCCTCAGTAAATATGACCTTACTTAAATTAAAAATGCCCTGTCCTTTTTTATTCTCTTTTCCTTTTTTGATCTCCACCCCCTCTGCTTCCTCTCTGCATTCTAAAGGTCTTTCTATGTTTTGTTCCACCCTGGGAAAACCCTATTTTTGTGATTGGTGGTATTCCTCCCAGTGGGGATAGTGTGGGGGACCCCAATCGGGTTCCCTTCTCTGTGGATAAGGTGGTTGATACCAGGGGTCTCTCAGTTCTCCCATTTCTATTTGGTATAAGGTATTCATTCTGTTGATCAGTCCTAATATTATTATAGTGATGATCTGAATCATTAAGTGGTTGGACTCTATTTTGAGTGGGAAGACTGTAGTCACGATATTGTTCTTCTCCATATGGTTTTCTCAGTGGACCAGAAAACCGATGATCATTCACATATACTCCCCTAGGAGGAGGAGCATATGTATAACCCTCCCCATACTGAGCATAATTAGAGGGTTTATTATTTATTTTTAGGTTTCCGTTTTTTCCTAAAAAAAATAAACAAAACTTTTTGAGGGGTGACCTGATGTTTTTGGTCTTTTTTGGGATGGCTCATAGTATCTTTCTGGTGATCGATAAGACACCCATCTCAAACTGGTAGGGTGTTGTTGACTGATGAAGGAGAGGTCTATATTGATCTCTGTTCCCTCTGGTTGGTTTACAATAGCCCGACCAGATGGGAAATGAAGTGTCTCAGAGTATATCATTGGCTCTGTTTCGTTGGCAAGAATTTTACTTTGCCAATCAAAAACCAAACCATTCTTTATAGTCACCTACATCCCTATTTATACTTCTTCCTTTTCTTATTTTTTTTTTGTTCTATTTCCTCTTCTTTTTTTTTTTTTAATGAATGGAACGTTTTTTGTATTCCTCACTGGTGCTATAAGGTGAAAGTTTATCTTTTAATGAGCTTAATTTCTACATTCAGGCAACTAAATTTTATTATTTTTTTCCTTTTTGTGTTAGAAATTCTAAGAATTTGACTCCTGCTTTTCCTCGAACACCCCAAATTGTTCGCTGTTTGGCGAACAGCCAATGTTCGAGTCGAACATAAAGCCCATCCCTATTGAAGAGAAGTACTTCTTGCCCTACGGTATAAAAAAAAAGTTTGATATTTTTTCTGAACTTTCCTTTCATACGCTTTTTGTTGTTTTGTCCTGTGACTTGGAGATGTTTTCCATTGTGGCTGCTTTGACAATCTCCATTGCAGATTTCTTTCCGGCTAACCCGTCGAACCCAAACATCCAGGTGTCCGCTCAACTCTAGTTATAACATCACATTACAACATTAAGAGAAAAAAAAACATACCCCTTTAAATTGTGCCAGCGTAACTAAATAACAAACAAAATAACTATCACTCTAGTGTTACCGATCCCCCTCCCAATACAGTCCCTAAAAAAAAAATAAAAAAAAAATAAAAAATAAAAAAAAATTATAATAAATAAGGGGAGCTTCCTTTTTAAACCTTAGGGCCTGGAGGTGGGATGTTAGTAGACGGATATCTATAGGGTATAATTATACTGATATTAATTTAATAAAACTATCCCTTTCCGCAAAAAAAAATGTAAAATCTTATTAGATAGCCCTCCTCCCTCGGTGGAATATTAATATCATTTTGAACACATTTTATGTCATTTAGTTCATTCGAGGGGGTTCAGTTCAATTGATTTCTTTCAGTTATTGTTAACTATTGCCCCTCTAGTTTACCTCAGATTCTACTCTAGAGCTACGTTGGGGATATTTTATTATATAAATTGGGAATCCTTTCAGGGTGCCCCCCAAAAAAAAGAAAAAAATCACTGAGCCCCTCTAGTATTATAGAATCTCCTGCAGGCCCCTGATTCTATCCCCCCCCCCCCCCCTTAGTACGAACTGTGTTTCTTCATTCGACCCGCTCCTAATCTCCAGAGGGGTCTTGAGATCTTGAGGTCCTTTTCAAGACAGTTGTTGATGCCTTCGGGGATCACTCCGCTGCCCCTGTCTATTCGGGGGAACCTAAAAGACCCCCCCTATGCGGGATATATGCGAGCCAGTTAGTTATCTGGACAGGGGCCACATCTAAAAAGTGAAGAGTCTCGGGAGATCCTCTGGTGTATAAACAGTAAATGAAACTGATTCCCTACAGAACCTCACCAATAATGGGTACCCCCACCTGTATGTACACCCCCCGTTCTCTAGCTAAGTCCAGAACAGGGCGCAGGCAGACTGTACCGGAGGATCAACCACCCCAGGTGCAAGTTGGTCACGTAAGGATGGAGCTTTTTGTAAATAATCACAGGACATTGCGGCAACAAAGGGCCCAGCCCTTTGTCCTGTTTTTAAAATAGACCAGTTCTTGGAAATTTAGTTTCTCAAACTTTTTTTATGCTGAATATTATAATCTAGCACCATTCTAAAGTTGGAAACACTGGCAACAATGTTGCCCTATCCAAAGTGCGCACAAATTTTATGTCATTTTCTAAAGAGATTTAATCATATCCCTTCTCCTGGAATCTGGAAAATAACACTTGTGACTGAATATTGAAATCATCTTCCCGTGTGCAATTTCATCTCAATATGACGAACTGGCCCTTGGGGATGTTACACAACCATGACTTATGGTGGCAACTCCCCAGTGGGATGTATGAGTTCCGATCAGTGGGCTTGAAATAATTGCACAACCGAAAGTGATCACCATCTGATACTAGCACCAGTGTTTCCAACTTTAGAATGGTGCTAGATTATAATATAATATTAAGCATAAAAAGTTTGAGAGTCATTTCCAAGAACTGGTCTTTTTTGAAACAGGACAGAGTGCTGGGCCCTTTGTTGCCGCAACGTCCTGCGTTCATTTTCAAAAAAGCTCCACCCTTATGTGACTGACTTGCACCTGGGGTGTTTGATCCTCCAGTGCAGTCTGAAAGTAGGTTATTCTCCTTCCTCTCTGTTTTTTTTTATGCCTTTGGGCAAATGTACAGCCTGCAGGCACTCTAAATATAATGTTAAAAAGCGAAAAAACTTTGTGGCAGCTGCCACAAATAAGGAATAGGGATGGGCCCGGTGCTCGATGCGAACCCATGTTCGCATCGAGCACCGGGTGTTCGCTCGCTCGGCGAGCCCAGAACTATTTTGGCCGCTCGCATCACATTCGTGTGATGCGAGCGGCCCCGCAATGCATTGCGGCCGGCGCGGCCGGTGCAGTGCATTGCTGGCTGATGATTGGCCAAGCATGCACTGTGACCCCGCATGCTTGGCCAATCACAACGCCGGAAACTCGGAGAGCCATAATTGGCTACAGGCAGGACGCCTGTAGCCAATTACAGCTCAGGGGCTTTAGTACACGCCCCCTCATTTAAAAGGCCGCCACGCCGTCGGCGCCGGTCCCATGAGTTCCGGCTTTAGGAGAGAGCAGGCTGATTCTGTGTCACTCTTTGCTAGATTCATTTAGAAAGATTTGCTCTACTTTGCTAAACCATTGCTACCTGTCATTGATCGTCCATTGCTGCTGCTGGTTAGAGTGTTTTTAGCTGCTGCTGGGGGTTAGTCTGGTGCGTGTCTTACTGTTAGTACAGTATTTCAGTAGTACCAACCGCAGTGCTGTTAGTACAGCACTGCACCCCAAAAGCACCCATAGGACTTGTAGTGTGTTAGTGGCAGCAAACAGAGTTCCTATATTTTCTTCCCAGAAGCACCTATAGGACTTGTAGTGTGTTAGTCCCATCACACAGAGCTATATTTTCTTCCCAGAAGCACCTATAGGACTTGTAGTGTGTTAGTCCCATCACACAGAGCTCCTATATTTTCTTCCCAGAAGCACCTATAGGACTTGTAGTGTGTTAGTCCCATCACACAGAGCTATATTTTCTTCCCAGAAGCACCCATAGGATTTGTAGTGTGTTAGTCCCATCACACAGAGTTCCTATATTTTCTTTGCAGAAGCACCTAATAGGACTTGTAGTGTGTTAGTCCATCACACAGAGCTCCTATATTTTCTTCCCAGAAGCACCCATAGGACTTGTAGTGTGTTAGTCCCATCACACAGAGCTCCTATATTTTCTTCCCAGAAGCACCCATAGAACTTGTAGTGTGTTAGTCCCATCACACAGAGCTCCTATATTTTCTTCCCAGGAGCACCTATAGGACTTGTAGTGTGTTCGTCCCATCACACAGAGTTCCTATATTTTCTTTGCAGAAGCACCCATAGGACTTGCAGTGTGTTAGTCCCATCACACAGAGCTCCTATATTTTCTTTGCAGAAGCACCCATAGGACTTCTAGTGTGTTAGTCCCATCACACAGAGCTCCTATATTTTCTTTGCAGAAGCACCCATAGGACTTCTAGTGTGTTAGTGGCATCACACAGAGCTCCTATATTTTCTTCTCAGCAGCACCCACAGGACTTCTAGTTTGTTAGTGGCATCACACAGAGCTCCTATATTTTCTTCTCAGCAGCACCCACAGGACTTCTAGTGTGTTAGTGGCATCACACAGAGCTCCTATATTTTCTTTGCAGAAGCACCCATAGGACTTCTAGTGTGTTAGTGGCATCACACAGAGCTCCTATATTTTCTTCTCAGCAGCACCCACAGGACTACCGACTACAATGGCTGGAAGACCGCCAAGGGGAGGCAGAGTGTGCAGAGCCAAGAACACAGGGCAGGCAGGCTCTGTTTCTAGTGGACGTGGCCGTGGACGTGGTCGTGTATCGTCATCAGCACGTGACCATGGGACACGCGCGTCTTTGTTTTCGGCAGCTGGACATGTGGAGCCGCATCATGCTGAAGGCTTGGTAGAATGGATGACCAAGCCCTCCTCATCCTCCTCATCCTCTCTCACCCAGGCTCAGGGTACTGGCAGAGCACCTGCCAACGCGTACTCAATGGCATCATCAGCCACCCCTTCCCTAGACCCACCATGTCCTCCTGAGGTGTCCCCCGAACTCTTTGAGCACAGTGTTGGGTACATGCTCCAGGAGAATGCCCAACGATTCGAAGGCTCGGATGATGATACCCAGCTTGAGGAAGTCAGTAGTGTGTGCGCAGAGAGAGGGGATGCTGAAGGACAGCAATCTGGCAGTACTGTTCCACCAGCTCCAGCTTACTGCCAGGTTTGCTCTAGTGGTGAAGAGGGAGGGGATGATGAGGTCACTGATGCCACGTGGGTGCCTGGAGGGAGAGAGGATGAGGAGGAGGAGGAGGAGGATGCGGTGTCACATGTCCAACGAGGCAGGATGCCCCCTGGAGGCCAGCTAGAGGCCAGCACAGCAACTGTACAACACCGCAGAGCTCCGCCTGTGCAGGGCGCTGCCTCTGCACGTTATCAGAAAAGTTCTTTGGTGTGGGCCTTTTTTGAGACGAGTGCATCAGATCGCACCACTGCTATTTGCAATATTTGTCTCAAGCGTATCTCGCGTGGCCAAAACATCAGCCGCTTGGGCACCACAAGCATGACCAGACATATGTCGACCTGCCATGCAGCTCGTTGGCAGGCACACATAAAAGACCCACACCAAAGAACTAAGCGGACCTCTCCTTGCTCCTCATCAGCTGGGATCTCCATCCCCACTACATCTTCAGTCCTCTCTGAAAGCTGCTGTGAGAGGACTGAAGGTGTAGAATTAGGTGTGTCACAACCAAGTACTTGCAGTACACCGACGTCCGATTGTAGCAGGCAAATTTCCCTGCCCCAGCTGCTGGACCGTCGAAAGAAGTACACTCCCAGCCATCCACATGCCCAGCGGTTGAATGCTAGCTTGGCTAAATTGCTAGCACTTCAACTGCTGCCTTTTCAGTTGGTAGACTCGGCCCCCTTCCGTGAGTTTGTTGAATGTGCGGTTCCTCAGTGGCAGGTTCCCAAACGCCACTTTTTCTCACGGAAGGCGATTCCGTCTCTCTACCGGCATGTGGAAGGCTATGTCCATGCCTCGCTGGACAGGGCGGTCAGCGGTAAGGTGCATATTACCGCTGACTCATGGTCCAGCAGGCATGGACAGGGACGTTACCTTTCTTTCACGGCCCATTGGGTCACTCTATTGGCAGCTGGGAGGGATGCAGGACAAGGTGCAGTAGTGTTGGAGGTTGTTCCGCCACCACGCCTCCAAAACGCTACTACTGCTACTGGTTGTGACACACCTCTCTCCTCCACCCCCTCCTCTTCTTCTTCCTCCAGTGCTCTGTCCTCGGAACCAGCGGTGCTCCGTAGGCGTACAAGGGGCTACGCAAGTGCGCAGGCAAAAAGATGCCATGCCGTGCTTGCGCTGGTGTGTTTGGGGGACAGGAGCCACACTGGGCCAGAGGTTCTGGCAGCTCTGCAGGGGCAGGCCGAGAGGTGGTTGACGCCACGTCAACTTAAGCCAGGAATGGTCGTTTCTGACAATGGCACCAACCTCCTCTCCGCCCTGCGACAGGGGCAGCTCACCCATGTGCCCTGTATGGCTCACGTCCTCAACCTGGTGGTGCAGCGGTTCTTGGGCAGGTTCCAGGCTTACAGGATGTCCTGAGGCAGGCCAGGAAAGTCTGTGTGCATTTCCGCCGATCTTATAATGCCAGTGCTCGGCTGACTGAGCTGCAAAAGGAGCTGAACCTGCCCAAGAACCGCCTAATATGTGACATGCCCACCAGGTGGAACTCAACGTTGGCCATGCTGCAGCGACTGCACACGCAGCAGAGGGCCATCAATGAGTACCTTTGCGACTACGGCACCAGGACAGGGTCAGGGGAGCTTGGTTTTTTTTCCCCACGTCAGTGGAGCATGATCAGGGATGCATGCACTGTCCTCTCACCATTTGAGGAGGCCACGAGGATGGTGAGCAGTGACAGTGCATGCATCAGTGACACTGTACCAAAGAGAGGGGGATGGTGGAATAGGGATTATAGCGGTGCTAAGATAATACAAGAGAGTTGGGGCGGACTCACAGTTCAAGGCTCGTAATACTCGTTAGTTAATAAAACAATTTTTATTACATATAAACAATTATATCAAAACATACAAAGAGAAGAATATATATGTATGAAGAAATATTAGCAATATATATTTTTCTGAAGATAAGACTCAATTCAATAGATCAAAGCAAATGATTGAAATATCACTTACAAAAATTTACAATCAAAGGTATAGAAAACAATACATAGTCAGTGATGAAGTCAAATTATGCACATAAAGTTAGAGGTATAGTTCACATTTAATGTGGGAAAATGACCTAAGGTAGACTAAATTAGTCTTTGTAGACTGTTCCGACATGTTTCGCCATAACAATGGCTTCCTCAGGGTATGTCTACTTTGCGTAATTGGTGTATCTGGTAAGAGAAGTATCATAATAAGTTCCATTCAATACTCAATAAAGGAGGAAGTTAGAGCCATTTAAATAGATAGAGGTCAGTGGAAGGGACAAATATAATTATAGAGTGGAATATCACCAAGTTATCAGCGCAGAGGAAGTGCTGGTGCCCCTCCTTCCCAGGATAGAAAAGGGAAGGGAAGGGTCCCCCTTATAAACCATCCCAAACTTACCCTGATCAAGGTGTGGATTAGACTCAGCCGCAACCGTGGGGTAGGGCAGTCATACAGGGTGCCGCAGCTGCCTAGTAGAAGGCGGTAATCCCCAGATTGGACATTTGGTATGTTAGCTAGTTAAAAAAGGATAAATCAAAAAGTAAACGGATAATAGGAAGCAATTTAAATAGTGTTGTGAGTCCATGAAAAATTAGTTCATGGACGTAACGCCATACACTACATAAGGGACAATGTCTCAAATAGTTACTTACTTTCATTAATTTTGAAGAGTGATTAGAAAAATTAGAGAAGAACCAGAGGTTCTGGAAAGGCAACCAAAGTTAAAAACAGGAGGCACCTGAAGAGATAGTAAATAGGCAGGGAATTACATAGTTGAACATGGTAATGGTTAAGGGTGGGGGAGGAGAAGGGTATAAGGTTAGGTAAAGTTGCAGAGATCAAATACCTGTTTTTTAAAGTGTGAGGTACGAAGCACCGTTCTGTTTGAAAAGTGCAATTTGTGAGCACCCTTGAAGCAAGGGGGAAAAGGGGGAGAACGTCCGATCGGTCAAAAGTCTGCAATGGGCTAAAGAAAAAATACATTCAAATAGCCCTGGTAAGTATCAAGTAGATTAAGAAGGATATCCAAAGAGAGATAAAAGAGAAATTTGGTTGCTTACTTGAGTACGAGCAGATGTATTGCGTCAGGTGCCTCCAGAGTCCTGTGATGGACTGATGTGGTAAGCTGGTTTAAATACCGCCTTCCAGATCGAGGCAGCGTGGATCCGCCCCTCGATCAGCGGACATAGAGGCCTATGCGCATGCGCACAGCGCGTCGTGGCCGGGAGCCTACAGTTCCCATAGTTCCCGGCAATGGGCGCGCAGCGGGCGTGATGACGTCATCGCCGTAAAACGGCGAGTGAATGGCAAAGGCTAGCGGTGGGCGGGCTGGGAGGGCCCGCCCTCGGGTGTCCATACTAGGCAGCTGGGCTGTCCCAAAGCGTGACAAGTCCGCCCCGTGGGCGGCGGCCGAGTCCATACACCGAAGTGATGGTAGGAGGGCACATAGAAGGGGAGGGAAGGGGGAGAAAGGAAGGGGACTGAGATGGAAATAAGCCAATAGAGGCTGTATAGTAGCGACATTCCTATGGGCTGAAAAGATTGGGGGCATTCTCACCGGCAGTAAATCCCAAATTGATCAATACCAAGTACAATGGAAGTTGAGCATATTTTGATCATAGCTAAACAAGTACTTTAGCTGATTATGTCTGTACAACATGACAGATTTGTACAGGGGTATGAGAAAAAGTCAGACTGATCAAGCCAAAATGAAATTGGTCAGGCGTCCATTCCAGAGATCAGGGGCAATTTGATAAAAGAATATGTGTACAGTCAGAATACATTACCCATACAGTATGTTTGGAAGGGTTTCAGGATAGTTTCTATGCGTAATATAGGGCATAGTATATCAGTTAGACGTAAGCAATAAAACAGACAATTTACATAGAAAAATACCTACAGACAAGGAGGAGCAGGCTTTGGCGCATGATGGCGGAGAGATCACCGGGCGAGACCTCAGGAAGGGAGGAAGCCAGTTGTGACCGTGGGAGATAATTTAAAGTTGAAATAATAAAAAAAATGGTTGTTAAAGGAAGGATTTGAAGCTGATATACTCATTCATACCTGGGTATCTGGTGGCATCTAGGGTGTATATCCACCTAGTTTCGAGTTGGAGGAGTCGGTTGGTGATATTCCACTCTATAATTATATTTGTCCCTTCCACTGACCTCTATCTATTTAAATGGCTCTAACTTCCTCCTTTATTGAGTATTGAATGGAACTTATTATGATACTTCTCTTACCAGATACACCAATTACGCAAAGTAGACATACCCTGAGGAAGCCATTGTTATGGCGAAACATGTCGGAACAGTCTACAAAGACTAATTTAGTCTACCTTAGGTCATTTTCCCACATTAAATGTGAACTATACCTCTAACTTTATGTGCATAATTTGACTTCATCACTGACTATGTATTGTTTTCTATACCTTTGATTGTAAATTTTTGTAAGTGATATTTCAATCATTTGCTTTGATCTATTGAATTGAGTCTTATCTTCAGAAAAATATATATTGCTAATATTTCTTCATACATATATATTCTTCTCTTTGTATGTTTTGATATAATTGTTTATATGTAATAAAAATTGTTTTATTAACTAACGAGTATTACGAGCCTTGAACTGTGAGTCCGCCCCAACTCTCTTGTATTATCTTAGCACCGCTATAATCCCTATTCCACCATCCCCCTCTCTTTGATACTCTTATACTAAGGGATGAGGTGCTGTATCATTTAGTGGACCCTCTCTGCCTTTTTGTACAGTGACACTGTACCTCTTGTCCACCTGTTGGAGCATACGCTGCGTGGGATAATGGACAGGGCACTTGAGGCAGGAAGAGGAGGACTTCCTTGCCTCTCAAGGCCCCCTTTATCCGGACAGTGTTCCTTCTGTCCCACCCATCACACAGGAAGAGGATGAGGAGGAGGAAGAGGAGGAGGAGGAGGAGGAGGATTGTGTGAGCATGGAGGTGGAGCCTGGCACTCAGCATCAGCAGCAGCAGTCTTTTAGGGATGATGTACAGTCCCAACAAACCAGTGGACTTGTACGTGGCTGGGAGGAGGTGGCTGGCGATCATGTCATCCTCAGTGACCCAGAAGACTCCGGACCGAATGCCTCAGCTAACCTACGCTGCATGGCCTCCCTGATCCTGCAAAGCCTGCGGAAGGATCCTCGTGTTCTTCGGATCAAGGAGAGGGACCATTACTGGCTGGCCACTCTCCTTGATCCACGGTACAAGGGTAAGGTTGCGGACCTTATCTTGCCGTCGCAGAGGGAGCAGAGGATGAGACATCTCAGGGAGGCCTTGCAGAAAGGTCTGTGCAACGCGTTCCCAGAAACTGGGAGGTTACAAACTCCTGGTCCTGGGCGACGAGTTGCTGAGGCTTCGGTCAGTAGCAGAAGGAGCGGTGGGGAAGGTGGACGTCTGACCGATGCGTTCAGACAATTTTTTAGTCCGCAGCCCCAGGTATGATCGGTTCCAGCAACCATCGCCAGCGTCTGATATACATGGTGCAGGAATACCTTGGGGCAAGGTCAGACTTGGACACCTTTCCCACCGAAAATCCTCTGGCTTACTGGGTCCTGAGGATGGATCACTGGCCAGAGCTTGCACAGTATGCAATTGAGCTACTGGCCTGTCCTGCCTCCAGCGTTCTTTCCGAACGCACATTCAGTGCTGCTGGAGGATTTGTCACCGACTCGGTTGATCGACTGACCTTCATCAAAATGAATCAGTCTTGGATCACCACCAGCTACCAGGCACCTGAAGCGGATAGAACGGAATAATTTATAATGTCACATCCCTTCAAGACTGCCTATGCTGATGCTGAGTGACTGTCCTGTTATGTTCACTGACTATCCTCTTCCTCCTCCTCAATGATCCATGCCACCACACCAGTGCCTAAGGCACAATTTTTCAGCCCCTGTTTAACAGGGGCGTGTAATTACAATTTTTTTTTAAAATGCTTCGCAACACGTGTGACTGCTGTGCTCCAAGTACAGTATCTGTGAGGGGTTGCAGTGTTGTGGCACCAGCACCAGTGCCTAAGGCACAATTTTTCAGCCCCTGTTGGGGCGTGTAATTACAATTTTTAGGCAATGCTTTGCAACAGGTCTCATTGCTGTGCTAAGAGTACAGTGTCTGTGAGGGGTTGCAGTGTTGTGGCACCAGCACCAATGTCTAAGGCACAATTTTTCAGCCCCTGTTTTAACAGGGGCGTGTAATTACAAATCTTGATCTAATAGTTCACAGCAGGGCCCATTCCTGCGCCCCACCAAGAGTAACTATGAGGGCCTACAGTCTTGTGGCAACACCGTCCACCACCACCGCCAAAGGCCAATTTTTCTGCCCTGTTCATCAGGTGCTTGCAATTACAAATCTTGATCTAATAACTCGCAGCAGGGCCCATTCCTGCGCCCACCAGTCTTGTGGCTACACCAACATCTAATAGGGCAAATTTCTGCAGAGTATATACGCCAGGCCCCTACTTTCAAACATCCAACTTACAAACGACTCCTACTTGCAAATGGAAAGAGAAAACAGGAAGTGAGAGGAAATCTACCCCTAGGAAGGGAAATTCTATCCTGTTAGATTTAATTTGGGAAAAAGGTATCTCCTCTCTACTGATACTTTATCACCAATCCTTGTTTCAATTAAAACCCCACTTTTCCAAAAACATTTGTCATTGGGACAGAAAGTGAGGTGACATGTTCTGAACAGATGTGCAAAGACAGCAAATGTTACAGGGGTGATAACCCCTCCCTATGTTCTCCAAAAAGCTTAAAAATAGATTTTTTTGGGATGGAGCTACACTTCATAATGTACCTGTTCAGATTCTACTTAAGAACAAACCTACAGTCTGTGTCTTGTTTGCACCACCTATATACTGCTGTTCAGAGTATATAGGGTTGTAGGTATAGGGTTTTATTTTGGGTGCGGGGTCCCCCTTAATATCCATACAAGACCCAAATGGGCTGGGGTGGGGAGGGGGGGTGATGGGGTAGCCATGCCATTTTTCTCAAGGATTTTTAGCCATATGGCGGCCAGGACAAGACATGACATTAAAGCCGCAAGTGGTTTTAAATGGCTTCTTTTTTTCCTTTACAAATGTCATTTTGTGCAAGGAAAGTTCTAAACACGGGAAACACATGCCACTTCACAGGCATACTTTAGACACCCCCCAGGTACCATATTTAAAGGAAAATTTCACTTTTTTTTTTTCACTTTATGCATCATTAAAATGACTGCTCCCGAAAAAACGTTAGTTTTTAAAAGTTCTTTTTGCATTGATATATGTCCCCTGGGGCAGGACCCGGGTCCCCAAACCTGTTTTATGACATTAACATGCATATTGGCCGTTGTAATTAGCACTTTTGATTTCGAACGTTCGCGTCCATTATAACGTATAGGGTTCGAAAATTCGCGCGAACTTTCGGTTCGTTCGAAGGTTCTGGTTCGAACCGAACCCGGGGGTGTTCGGCTCATCCCTAATAAGGAATATAAGATTGGTCAACTTATAACCTGTGGGACAGTTGGTGTTGTTTACATGCTCCAATGTGGCTGTGGTCTCCAATATATTGGGAGGACATCTAGACCTCTCCACGTCCGACTGGGAGAGCATGTAAACAACATCAAGAAAGGCTTGAAGACACACAATGTTTCTAAGCACTTCAGGTTGGTCCATGATAAAAATCCTAAGAGCCTTCAATTTTGGGGCATTGAAAGGGTTACTAAGCACTGGAGAGGTGGCAACTTCTTACATCAGCTTAGCCGCAGGGAATCTTATTGGATCCATGACACCAAGGTTCTTGTGTCGGGAGGCTTGAATATTAAATTCAATATTAATTGCTTCATCTCTGATCGGTAGTTTTATTCTGTTACATTTTATTTATTTTTGTTATTATTTGTTTATCAATTATAGTCTTGTTTTAAACTTTTTATCAATTTTATTGGTATATGATGTTGGTATTCATGGGTATTAGTAAAGACGCTGGTGGACATTATTGTGATTGTCTTATTTTATTATTTTTTTTTTTTCTTTACCTACCCAACAGTAGCTTTGGTCCGGTTATAGTTTTGTTTCTAAACGCACTGTTTCTGTTAACCAATTATCAAATTATTATATGGGGATTCAGCTCTGTTTCACTTCCTGATTTCCAGTGTTCCGCTGTCTGGTGGTTGCTATAGTGAACGATGCACACTTACTTCCATTGGTCAGACGGATCAGCTGATCAGGTTTATAAAGTGGGTGGCTTGCGTCATGCCGTCGCCACTGATGAAGTCCCGCCCCTTAGGGATGGAAACCACGTGACCTTGATTGTGACGTCACCCACGTCCTACACGCTGATCTCCGTGACACTGCTACTTGTATGCCATTTATCCCTAGTACTGGGGCACAGTTTTTGTAAGTGTTATTTATCTCCTTTTAACCACTTTGCGCCCGCGCTATAGCCAAAAGACGGCTACAGCGCAGACGCTAACTGCGGGGAGGGCGACCCTGGACGTCCTCCTGTTTACCTTCCCTCTGTGCGCCGTCGTGGACACAACCAATCACAGATCGCGCTAAATGGCCAATTACAGCGGCCATTTAGCACTCGATTGGCGTGTCCAATGAGGGGTGATCTCATATGTAAACGTATGAGATCATCTCTCATCGCCGGCTCTCCCTCCTCGCACAGAGACCGTGTGTGAGGAGGGAGAGCTTCCGTGCTGCAGCGTCAGTGAAAAGTAAGTTAACACTCACACATGCCCACCTGTCCCCAGTGCCACGTGTCATCAGTTCCACCCATCAGTGACATCTGTCATCAGTGCCATGTATTGGTTCCATCTGTCATCAGTGCCATCTACCATCAGTGCCACGTGTCATTGTCCTGGTGCTCCAGGGCCTTCAAAAGTGTAATAGGTAGTCATTTTTCGATAATTAGTCATTTATGCTCCTAGAACACGTGATGGTGCTCCCTGCATGTTGGGCCTCTCTAAGTGGCAAGGCTGTGAAAAAGTCCCACATATGTGGTATCATAGTACTCAGGAGGAGTAGTAGAGTGTATTTTGGGACATAATGTGGTATACACATTTCATGTGAGAGAAATAAGACAATTTTGTGGAAAAAAAAAAAAAAAAATCTTTATTTTGCAAAGAATTGTGGGAAAAATGACAACACCAAAAGCTTACCATGCCTCTTACTAAATACCTTGGAATGTCTACTTTCCAAAAAGGGGTCATTTGGTGGGTATTTGTACTTTCCTGGCTTGTTCGGGTCTCAAGAAAAGAGGTCACCAGTACATCAGGTGTGATAATTTGTTTTATGATTTGCACCACAACTTGTAGACTCTAACTTTCACAAAGACCAAATAATATCCACTAATTTGGGTTATTTGTACCAAAGATATGTAGCAGTATAAATTGTGGCCAAAATTCATGAAAGAAATATAATAATTTGCAAAATTTTATCACAGAAAAAAAGAAAAATTTTGTTTTTTTTTCAAATTTTTTGTATGGTATGGGGGGGGGGGGGGGCCTATACGTGTATACATAATTATCTGTATTGGGGTTCCCTATAAAAAAAAAACAGAGATATACACAGTTCTTTATACATACAACACATTCCATACAACTACCACACTGCTCCTTACAAAAGGTTCTCTATAGATGTCCACAGAGTCCAGCATATGTCCCATACATGCACACAGCCCAGTATATCATCTTTATATGTGCACACTGAGCTCTGTCCCGAGACCCCCATATTCCAGAATATAGGGATCACCAGCAGGGGTATAGAATTAAAATTCAATTTTGTCCGGCCACTAAAATATTCTTTGGGCTGAGGTACGAATCTCAAGTCGGTGCCATGACTCTGAAAGATTGTAGTCCTGCCCATCACCGTGCCCCTTAACCTAAATTAAGGGGCAGGCTGATGGGCAAGTTTTATGTTAAGGGGCTCGCTGATGTCCACAACAATATGTGCCTATCACAGTGCCACCTTACATCAGGCATTCCCCGCAGAGTCACTCCTTACATCAGGTATTCCCAGTGTAGTCCCTCCATAAATCAGATGTCCCCCAGCGGAGCCCCTCCATTAATCAGATGTCCTTTACACTGTTGTGCAGAGTGCTCCTTTACACTGTTGTATAAATGTACTGTACTCACGACAATATGCAAGTATTTTGCTCTGCATATTGTCTGCATGCCACCATTTTCCCCAAATCCCCACCTGAGAGGGTGGAGCGGGCACAGTTGGGTACTGGATGACCTTGTCCTATCTCGGCTGGGGAGACTGAGGTGACAGTAGGCTATAGTCATCCTCACAGAGCCTGCACTGACAGTTCCCCCCCCCCTCCCTCCTCACATGCACGGATGGGAGAGGAGAGAGCCAATATGCTCCTTGCCCTCTTGCCCCTCTCCACCTTTGTGCACCACGGGAAGTGTGAAGCCCAGCAGCTGAATTGGATCATTCCCACTTCCCAGGGTGCACACAGGGGGAGAGGGGCAGGAGGAGAAGGAGCATATATCTCCTCTCCCATCCGTGCATGTGAGGAGGGAGGGGGAACTGTCAGTGCAGGCTCTGGGCTCTATGAGAGAGACACTCTCAGCTCAGAGGTGGCACTGATAGGCAGCATTGAGAAGCACCAATAGGTGGCACTGATAGATGGCATTGAGCACTAAAAGGCGGCACTGATGGGCACTAATAGGTGGAATTGATGAGCACTGATAGGCTGCACTGATAGGGGGCATCGATAAGAACTGACAGTTGGCACTGATAGGCGGCATTGAGGAACACTGATAGGTGGCATTGATGAGCACTGAAAGGTGGCACTGATAGGCTGCACTGATGGGCACTGAAGTGCGGCATTGATGGGCACTGATAGGCAGCACTGATGGGCACTAATGGGGATGCACTGATAATCGGGGCATTGATGATCAGTGCCCTGATTTTTTTTGTGTAAATAAGGTACTGACAGTCTTGCCACTTAACGGCTCTCCTTTCCTCACACAGACACAGCGTGGAAGGAAAGTACTGCCGATAACCAGCAAGTCTGTTTATATGTGATCAGCTGATCACATGGTAAAGGGCCGCTGTGATTGGCCCTTTACCATGAACTGTGATCAGCTGTGTCTGAAGGACACAGCAGTTAGAGTGCACTGGATGCGTGCCCCAGGGGGCACACAGGAGGCAGGGCTCTGGGAGGGTGTCCATGAATGCCCTCCCAGAACTGGAAGCCCGGGGCTTTAGTGCAAAGGGGGGGGTCAGGGGGGCCCTTCATGGTATCTTGCGCCAGGGCCCTAAAGTTTCTAGTTACGCCTCTGTCCTCAATCCTGCACTCTGCCCATAGAGAACCCCTCAACCCTGCACTCTTCACATAGCGCACCCCTTAAACCTACCCTCTGTACTTAGAGGAATCCTCAACCCTGCAATTTGTATATAGTGCACTCCTCAACTCTGTACGTAGCGCACTCCTCAACCCTGCAGTCTGTACAGGGCCGATCCCAGGCGGGTGCTCGTGCAGTGCACCCGGGCGCCAGAGAGGTGGGGGTGCTATAGTGCCAGAGTGCTCCCCTCCCTCCCGCCTCCTCCTCCTCTCCATGTCCAGAGGTGGCTCTCACCGCCGATCATTGTAGTGGCGTCCCCGCTGCTGTGTTTAGTTTCCTGAAGCCTGTCCCCCATCCCTCCTCCTTTCCGAGAAGGAGATCAGCCTGAGATCGTAGCGGCTGCTCTCTGTGTGGAGAGAGACCAGCCGCGCGCTGACGTTCCTCGGGCGGGGGCGGGTGCTCCGTGCCTGACACATTGTTCTCCTCCTCCTCCTCCTCCTCCTCCTCTCTGTAGCTCCCCAGATCTGTTTACCACCCGGGCGACGTGGCTGTACACTGCCCTCCCTTCAGCTGCCGCCCGGGTGTTTTTATGTACAGTAGCGGAGGGGGGTTTGTCCTGGAGGGGTCTGTACTTATGGAGGGGGGTTTGTCCTGGGGGGTCTGTACTAATGGGGGGTTTGTCCTGGGGGGGGGTCTGTACTAATGGGGGGTTTGTCCTGGGGGGTCTGTACTAATGGAGGGGGGTTTTGTCCTGGGGGGCTGTACTAATGGAAGGGGGTTTGTCCTGGGGGGGGGGGCTGTACTAATGGAAGGGGGTTTGTCCTGGGGGGGGTCTGTACTAATGGAAGGGGGGTTTGTCTTGGGGGGGGTCTGTACTAATGGAAGGGGGGTTTGTCCTGGGGGGGTCTGTACTAATGGAAGGGGGGTTTGTCCTGGGGGGGTCTGTACTAATGGAAGGGGGGTTTGTCCTGGGGGGGTCTGTACTAATGGAAGGGGGTTTGTCCTGGGGGGTCTGTACTAATGGAAGGGGGGTTTGTCCTGGGGGGGTCTGTACTAATGGAAGGGGGGTTTGTCCTGGGGGGGTCTGTACTAATGGAAGGGGGGTTTGTCCTGGGGGGGGTTGTACTAATGGAAGGGGGGTTTGTCCTGGGGGGGTCTTTACTAATGGAAGGGTTTTTTTCCTGGGGGGGGGGTCTGTACTAATGGAAGGGGGGTCTGTACTAATGGAAGGGGGGTTTGTCCTGGGGGGGTCTGTACTAATGGAAGGGGTTTTTTTCCTGGGGGGGGGTCTGTACTAATGGAAGGGGGGTCTGTACTAATGGAAGGGGGGTTTGTCCTGGGGGGGTCTGTACTAATGGAAGGGGGTTTGTCCTGGGGGGGTCTGTACTAATGGAAGGGGGGTTTGTCCTGGGGGGTCTGTACTAATGGAAGGGGGGTTTGTCCTGGGGGGGTCTGTACTAATGGAAGGGGGGTTTGTCCTGGGGGGGTCTGTACTAATGGAAGGGGGGTTTGTCCTGGGGGGGTCTGTACTAATGGAAGGGGGGTTTGTCCTGGGGGGGTCTGTACTAATGGAAGGGGGGTTTGTCCTGGGGGGGTCTGTACTAATGGAAGGGGGGTTTGTCCTGGGGGGGGGGGGTCTGTACTAATGGAAGGGGGGTTTGTCCTGGGGGGTCTGTACTAATGGAAGGGGGGTTTGTCCTGGGGGGGGGGGGTCTGTACTAATGGAAGGGGGGTTTGTCCTGGGGGGTCTGTACTAATGGAAGGGGGTTTGTCCTGGGGGGGTCTGTACTAATGGAAGGGGGGTTTGTCCTGGGGGGGTTGTACTAATGGAAGGGGGGTTTGTCCTGGGGGCTCTGTACTAATGGAAGGGGGTTTTTTCCTGGGGGGGGGTCTGTACTAATGGAAGGGGGGTCTGTACCAATGGAAGGGGGTTTTGTCCTGGGGGGGTTGTACTAATGGAAGGGGGTTTTGTCCTGGGGGGGGTCTGTACTAATGGAAGGGGGGTTTGTCCTGGGGGGTCTGTACTAATGGAAGGGGGTTTGTCCTGGGGGGGGTCTGTACTAATGGAAGGGGGGTTTGTCCTGGGGGGGTTGTACTAATGGAAGGGGGGTTTGTCCTAGGGGGTCTGTACTAATGGAAGGGGGGGTTTTCCTGGGGGGGTCTGTACTAATGGAAGGGGGGTCTGTACCAATGGAAGGGGGGTTTGTCCTGGGGGGTCTGTACTAATGGAAGGGGGGTTTGTCCTGGGGGGTTTGTACTAATGGAAGGGGGGTTTGTCCTGGGGGGTCTGTACTAATGGAGGGGAGTTTGTCCTGGGGGATCTGTACTAATGGAGGGGGGTTTGTCCTGGGGGGGTCTGTACTAATGGAGGGGGGGTTGTGTCCTGGGGGGGTCTGTACTAATGGAGGGGGGGGGTTTGTCCTGGGGGGGTCTGCACTAATGGAGGGGGGGTTTGTCCTGGGGGGGGGTCTGTACTAATGGAAGGGGGTTTGTCCTGGGGGGGTCTGTACTAATGGAAGGGGGGTTTGTCCTGGGGGGGTCTGTACTAATGGAAGGGGGGTTTGTCCTGGGGGGGTTGTACTAATGGAAGGGGGGTTTGTCCTGGGGGGGTCTGTACTAATGGAAGGGTTTTTTTTCCTGGGGGGGGGGGTCTGTACTAATGGAAGGGGGGTCTGTACTAATGGAAGGGGGGTTTGTCCTGGGGGGTCTGTACTAATGGAAGGGGGGTTTGTCCTGGGGGGGGTCTGTACTAATGGAAGGGGGGTTTGTCCTGGGGGGTCTGTACTAATGGAAGGGGGGTTTGTCCTGGGGGGGGTCTGTACTAATGGAAGGGGGGTTTGTCCTGGGGGGGTCTGTACTAATGGAAGGGGGGTTTGTCCTGGGGGGGTCTGTACTAATGGAAGGGGGGTTTGTCCTGGGGGGGTTGTACTAATGGAAGGGCGGTGTCATGAAGATCCTGCCAGAAATCTAAACCCGGGCCGTCCTGTCCCTCAGATTCCATTGCGCATGCGCATGCGCGCCCGGGCGCGGGCACGTGCACAACCGCGCACAGGGAGACGGGCGCGCGCCCTAGTTAGCACCAGCCGGCCTATTTAAGCCTGACTTGAGCAGACGGTCTTTGCTGTCTGCTCTACAGCGTTGTGGTGTAGTAAAAGAAACCTGATCCTGTTATACCTGTTCCTTTGACCCGGCTTGCCATAAAGACTAGACTGCTTTCTGCCTGTACCCGACCCCGGCTTCCAGTGACCATCCTCCTGCCTGATCCATTGTACCTTGCTCTAGTTCAGATTCATTACCTGACTTCTTGATGAACTTTGGTTCCTTGTTTAGCCTTTGTCCAGTCTGCAGTCTGACCCTCTGTAACGAGCCTGTTCACCTGCTGGTTCCAGTCCAGTCTGTGGTTCCGTTTCCTGTGTCCAGTTCCTGTCAGCTCTGCTATCCAAGTGTACCTGTGAACTTACTTGCCAAGCCGTTGTCCAGTTCCTGTCAGCTCTGCTATCCAAGTGTACCTGTGAACTTACTTGCCAATCCGTTGTCCAGTTCCTGTCAGCTCTGCTATCCAAGTGTACCTGTGAACTTACTTGCCAAGCCGTTGTCCAGTTCCTGTCAGCTCTGCTATCCAAGTGTACCTGTGAACTTACTTGCCAAGCCGTTGTCCAGTTCCTGTCAGCTCTGCTATCCAAGCTTACCTGTGAACCTGCTTGCCAAGCCGTTGTCCAGTTCCTGTCAGCTCCGCTATCCAGTTTACCCGTGAGCCTGCTTCCCAGTGATCCTGCCAGCTCTGCTATCCGGTTACCTGTGAGCCTGCTTCCCAGAGATCCTGCCTGCTCAGCTAACCTGTTTCCTTCCCACCGGTCTGTTGATCCTGCCAGGCACCCGTGCTCCTCCTCACTCCTGGCTCTCCTGTTCCCACACCAGGGGACCAGGAGTGGGAGACGCAAGGGAGGCCTCTCCCTGCAATCTCGGGCTCGCACCACCAGGTACGTGATAGTAGCAGACAGCCATGTCTGAGCCCGAGCAGGGAGCCCCCGCCATGGAGGGGCTATGCCAACACCTGGCAGGTCTGACCGAAGCGGTGAAGAACCTCCAGCTGGGTTATACCCGGCTGGAGGAACGGGTACTGGCCCTGTCTGGTCCATCCAGTACCCAAGGAACTCCTCACCCAGCAATACCCCCAACGGGGCCTGCACCTACCCAGACTATAGTGATGCTACCACCTGAGCCCAAGGTACCTACTCCAGAGAAATTTACGGGTGCCCGTGGTAGCTTCAGAACTTTCCGTAACTCCTGTGAACTCCATTTTGCCCTGCAACCTAGGACCTTCTCTTTAGAGACCACCAAGGTGGGTTTTGTGGTAGCCCTACTGACTGGGGATCCCCAAATCTGGGCCCACCGTCTCGTGGAACAAAAGGATGCAGCATTGACCAGTCTCTCCACCTTTTTTGATGCCATGGCGCAGCTTTATGAGGACCCCCAACTCTCAACCACTGCGGAGGCCGCCTTACGTTCTCTCCAACAGGGTCGAAGACCAGCAGAGGACTATGTGGCTGAGTTCAGGCGTTGGGGTGCCGACACCGACTGGAACGATGCTGCCCTCCATCATCAATTCCGCATGGGACTCTCAGACGCACTCAAGGACGAGCTCGCCAGAGTGGGGGTACCCCAGACCCTGAATTCCCTCATAGACCTAAGCATCCAAATTGACCGGCGCCTACGGGAGCGTAGGGCCGAACGAACCTTGGGGTCCCCAAGACCTACCTGGATGCTCCCCAGGGGTCCTAGTCACTTCCGCACTGCTCCCCCCGTTGAACCTACTCATGCCTCTTCAGCATCCGAACCCATGCAACTTGGACTCCTGCGGCCTTCTCTCACCCCAGCAGAACGTCAGAGACGCCGCAGCAACAATCTGTGCCTGTATTGTGGAGAGCCTGGTCATTATGTTCGGAATTGCCCGGCTACACTCCGTAAGTTCCCCACTATTCTCTCCAGTTATGTGGATCCTGTGACCGGGGTTTCATCTCATCTTGCCCTTTCTGTTTCCTTCCAGTTCTCAGGAAGGACCCTACAAACCACAGCTATCATTGACTCTGGTGCCTGCAGTTGCTTTATGGACTCTGCTTTTGCTGCCCGGCATCGAATTCCTCTCCGTCTGAGAAAACAAGGCCTGTCTGTCCACCTGGCGGATGGGTCCACCATCAAATCTGGCCCAGTGACTCAGGAGACTGCCCCATTGCACACAGTAATCTCAGAGTCACATCAAGAACTGTTATGTCTGGACATAATTTCTTCTCCCTTGTTTCCAGTCATTCTAGGGATCCCCTGGCTGCAAGCACACAACCCGGTCATCAACTGGTCCACAGGAGAGGTGGCCTTTTCTTCTCCCTACTGCCAAAGGTCCTGCGGCTCCTTGGCCCCCGCAGGACCCTCTGCTCTGCTCTGCCTCGAAAACGAGGCAGGTCTACGTCAGTCCATCCCTGAAGTCTACCATGCATACCTGGATGTGTTTAGTAAACAAAGGGCAGATGTGCTGCCACCACATAGGCCCTATGACTGTCCCATTGAACTCCTTCCCGGGGCCAAGATTCCCTTCGGTAGGGTTTTCCCGTTAACAGAGGTGGAGCAGGGAAAATTAAAGGACTATATTGATGATAACCTGAAAAAAGGGTTTATCCGCCCATCTACGTCTCCTGCAGGTGCAGGAATATTTTTTGTAGAAAAGAAGGACCATTCTCTCAGACCCTGTGTGGACTACCGTGCCCTAAACGAGGTCACAGTCAAAAATCGCTACCCGCTTCCCCTGGTACCTGAACTGTTTCAGAGGCTTGGCACGGCCTCCATCTTTTCTAAACTGGACCTCAGAGGGGCATACAATTTGATACGTATAAAGGATGGGGACGAATGGAAGACGGCATTTCGGTCTCGATTTGGGCACTTCGAGTACCTGGTGATGCCGTTTGGACTCTGTAACGCCCCCGCTACCTTCCAGGCCTTTATAAATGATGTACTTCGGGACTTCCTTGATGTTTTTGCTGTTGTTTATCTTGATGACATACTAATTTTCTCTTCCTCCCTAGAGCTGCATCGTGGACATGTTAAAAGTGTGTTGGGTCGTCTCCGGCAACATGGCCTCTATGCCAAGGCAGAAAAATGTCTCTTTGAGGTAGAAAGCATACCCTTCCTAGGTTTGATCATCTCCAGTAGAGGCATCCGGATGGACCCCCAGAAAATCTCAGCCATCCTGGACTGGCCAGTTCCCGCAGATAAAAAGGGGATCCAGCGATTCATTGGCTTTGCCAATTTTTATCGCAAATTCATCAAGGGATTCTCGGCCATAGTGGCACCCATTACTCAACTCACCAAACAAGGTACCCGTTTTCATTGGTCCCCTGAGGCCCAAGGGGCCTTCGAGGCCCTCAAGGGGCTCTTTACCTCAGCCCCTATCCTGAAGCATCCAGATCCTTCTCTGCCCTTTGTCCTCGAAGTGGATGCCTCAGAGATAGCTGTAGGGGCCATCCTGTCCCAGAGACAGGGCATCAAAGCCCTGCTACACCCCGTGGCATTCTTCTCACGGAAACTGTCCCCAGCCGAGAAGAACTACGATGTGGGGGATCGGGAATTACTGGCCATAAAGACCGCCCTCGAGGAATGGCGTTACCTGCTAGAAGGGGCTACTCACCCAATCCTGATCTTCACAGATCACAAGAATCTAGAGTACCTGAAGACTGCCAAGAGGTTAAAACCTAGACAGGCCCGTTGGGCCTTATTTTTCTCTCGTTTTACTTTTCACGTGACATATCGCCCGGGTTCCAAAAACGCGAAGCCGGACGCTCTGTCTCGTATGTATCACAAATCCCAGGATGGTACCCCTCCAGACACTATCCTTGCCCCTGGAAACTTTCTCCTGTTACAGGAAGACCTACTGTCCCAGCTCAGGCGGGCTTCCAGTGGCCTCATACCCACTCCCGGTCCTGGGTTGCAGGCCAAGGATGGGCTATTGTGGCATGGGGATAAGATTTTCATTCCCGAGGGTCTGCGGGTAACCGTCCTAGAATTGTGCCATGATCACAAGCTTGCCGGACACTTTGGTGTCACCAAAACCACAGAATTGGTACAACGTACCTTCTGGTGGCCTCAGCTAAGGGAAGACTGCAGGAAATTTGTGGAAACATGCACTGTGTGTATTCGGAGCAAGAGTCACAGAACCAAAGCCTGGGGCTTACTCAAGCCATTACCAGTCCCAGATCGCCCCTGGAAAATGCTGTCCATAGATTTCATTGTGGAACTGCCCCCAGCAGAGGACCACACTACGATCTTCGTGATAGTTGATCGTCTGTCAAAGATGGCACACTTTGTTCCCATGAAGGGTACCCCTTCTGCCTCAGAAACCGCACAAGTGTTCATCCGAGAAGTCATCAGACTCCATGGGGTACCAGCCAACATAGTGTCCGACCGAGGGGTACAATTCACCTCTCGGTTTTGGAAATCACTCTGCAAGGCCCTCAATATTGAGCTATCGTTTTCTTCCGCTTATCACCCTCAAAACCAATGGGCAGACCGAAAGAACCAATCAGACCCTGGAACAATATCTTCGATGCTTTTCTTCCTTCTCCCAAGACGATTGGATCTCCCTGTTACCAGTTGCCGAGTTTGCATATAACAATGCTATCCACTCGGCTACCCAACAGACACCCTTTTTCGCCAACTATGGCTTTCATCCTTCATTTCTGCCCAATTCTCTTCCTGAATGTACTGTGCCCGCAGTCCAGGAGAAGATTGACTTCTTTGCTTCCAATAACCAACTCCTGCAGGACACCATGGCCCGGACCCAGGAACATAACAAAACAGTCTTTGACCGAAAGAGGCGTGGAGAATTGGTACTGGCACCGGGTGACACAGTGTGGCTCTCCACCTTGAATCTGAAATTGGCTTGTCCCTCAAAGAAACTGGGCCCTAAGTTCTTAGGTCCCTTTCCAGTCAAACGAAAGATTAATGAAGTAGCCTATGAGTTGGAACTTCCTGATTCCCTCAAAGTCCATCCAGTCTTTCATGTTTCCCTGTTAAAGCCCTCCACTTCCAACCCCTTTTCCAACAGAAGGACGGTACCCCCGGACCCAGTCTTGGTAGATGGCGAGGAAGAATATGAGGTAGAGGCCATACTAAATGTTAGAAAAAGGAGAAATCAGAACCAGTTTTTGATCAAATGGAAGGGATATGGTCCTGAAGAAAATTCCTGGGAGCCCGAGTGTAATATCCATGCTAAGAGTCTAGTTCAAGCCTTCAAAAGAGCTCACCCTGAGAGATTTGCCCAGAGGGGCACCCGGAGGTTGCCCCTAGGAGGGGGGCAATGTCATGAAGATCCTGCCAGAAATCTAAACCCGGGCCGTCCTGGCCCTCAGATTCCATTGCGCATGCGCATGCGCGCCCGGGCGCGGGCACGTGCACAACCGCGCACAGGGAGACGGGCGCGCGCCCTAGTTAGCACCAGCCGGCCTATTTAAGCCTGACTTGAGCAGACGGTCTTTGCTGTCTGCTCTACAGCGTTGTGGTGTAGTAAAAGAAACCTGATCCTGTTATACCTGTTCCTTTGACCCGGCTTGCCATAAAGACTATCCTGCTTTCTGCCTGTACCCGACCCCGGCTTCCAGTGACCATCCTCCTGCCTGATCCATTGTACCTTGCTCTAGTTCAGATTCATTACCTGACTTCTTGATGAACTTTGGTTCCTTGTTTAGCCTTTGTCCAGTCTGCAGTCTGACCCTCTGTAACGAGCCTGTTCACCTGCTGGTTCCAGTCCAGTCTGTGGTTCCGTTTCCTGTGTCCAGTTCCTGTCAGCTCTGCTATCCAAGTGTACCTGTGAACTTACTTGCCAAGCCGTTGTCCAGTTCCTGTCAGCTCTGCTATCCAAGTGTACCTGTGAACTTACTTGCCAATCTGTTGTCCAGTTCCTGTCAGCTCTGCTATCCAAGTGTACCTGTGAACTTACTTGCCAATCCGTTGTCCAGTTCCTGTCAGCTCTGCTATCCAAGTGTACCTGTGAACTTACTTGCCAAGCCGTTGTCCAGTTCCTGTCAGCTCTGCTATCCAAGTGTACCTGTGAACTTACTTGCCAAGCCGTTGTCCAGTTCCTGTCAGCTCTGCTATCCAAGCTTACCTGTGAACCTGCTTGCCAAGCCGTTGTCCAGTTCCTGTCAGCTCCGCTATCCAGTTTACCCGTGAGCCTGCTTCCCAGTGATCCTGCCAGCTCTGCTATCCGGTTTACCTGTGAGCCTGCTTCCCAGAGATCCTGCCTGCTCAGCTAACCTGTTTCCTTCCCACCGGTCTGTTGATCCTGCCAGGCACCCGTGCTCCTCCTCACTCCTGGCTCTCCTGTTCCCACACCAGGGGACCAGGAGTGGGAGACGCAAGGGAGGCCTCTCCCTGCAATCTCGGGCTCGCACCACCAGGTACGTGACAGTGGGTTTGTCCTGGGGGGGGTCTGCACTAATGGAGGGGGGGGTTTGTCCTGGGGGGGGTCTGCACTAATGGAGGGGGGGGTTTGTCCTGGGGGGTCTGTACTGATAAGGGTGGTCTGTACTGAGGGAGGGGTTTATACTTCGTGGGGGGTCTGCACTGACGGAAAAGGGGTCTTTACTTAGTGGAGGGGGTCTGTACAGAGGGGTGACTATAGTTGGTGGAAGGGGGGTGACACCATGTCATACCGCACCTGGTGACACCAACCCTAGTGACGCCACTGCAGCTGCGGGCTCTTCTTTCCCCCCTCCCTCTCCCTTCCCCCCTCCCTCTCCCTCTCCTTCTCACATGCACAGCTGTACTAGTAAGTGGCGCTGGCCAGCACAGCTGCCCACTGTTTCTTCCCCCGCCTTCATATCAGCCAGGGAAGAAATAGAATAGAAAAAGGAGCAGAGATGAGGATTGTGGGACATGTAGTCCTGAGGACTGGCAGCCCCACTGTAACACGGAAACTGCAGCCCACACAGCATGCTCAGCTGAATGGGAGAGAGAGAGAGCCAGAAGCCCAGGAAAGCTTTCAGGGAATTACACCCAGGACTCCAGAGGGAGAGGGCAGTGCTGAAAGAAAACCATCAGAGAGTAGACATGGGAACCGTCCAAAAATTTGTTCCGTTTCGATTTGTAAAAAAAAAAAAAAATTCGTAATTCATGTACGAATTCCATTCGAATTCGTACGAAATACGATTTTCGTACGAATCGTTAATAATCACTTGCGGCTAATGCATTGCAGGTTCCCGTAACACATAGAATAATTCAAATCCAACTACCAAATATCGAATTTCAACCAATACGAAGGAAATTATTATAGCAGATAGAACGAATGATTCGAATGACAAAGTGCCATTTTTGCAGGGAAAAAAAGCTATTTAAAATCACTCGCGGCTAATGAATTGTCGGATCCGTAACACAGAGAACAGTCATTCATTGAAAGTCATTGATAAAAAAAAAAGCGTGGGGGTCCCCCCAAATTCAATAACCAGGCCCTTCAGGTCTGCTATGGATATTAAGGGGAACCCCCGCTTCAAATTTAAAAAAAAAAATGACGTAGGGGTCCCCCTAAATATCCATACCAAACCCTTCAGGTCTGGGATGGATTTTAAGGGGAACCCCGGCCAAAAAAAAAAAAATGGCGTGGGGTCCCTCTCAAAATCCATACCAGACCCTTTATCTGAGCACGCAACCTGGCAGGCCGCAGGAAAAGAGGGGGGGATGAGAGCGCCCCCCCTCCTGAACCGTACCAGGCCACATGCCCTCAACATTGGGAGGGTGCTTTGGGGTCCCCCCCAAAGCACCTTGTCCCCATGTTGATGAGGACAAGGGCCTCATCCCCATAACCCTGGCCATTGGTTGTGGGGGTCTGCGGGCGGGGGGCTTATCAGAATCTTAAAGCCCCCTTTAACAAAGGGGACCCCCAGATCCCGGCCCCCCCTGTGTGAAATGGTAAGGGGGTACAAAAGTACCCCTACCATTTCACCAAAAAAGTGTCAAAAATTGTAAAAATGACACGAGACGGTTGACAATTCCTTTATTAAAATCTTCTTTCTTCTTTCTTCTGGTCTTCCTTTCTTCATCCTTCGGTTTCTTCATCTTCTCCTTCAGGCATCTTCTTCTTCCATCTTCTTCTTCCTCCGATCCGCTTCTTCTTGCGCTGGTCTTCTCGTCCGGCATCTTCTTCCATGGCGTCGGCGTCTGTTCTTCTTCTGTCGGGCCGCTCCTCGCAATGGGAGGCTCCCGCTGTGTGAGGCTTCGCTCCGTCTGAAAGGTCTTTTATAACGGAGGGCACCTGGTGACCCCGCCCCCCATCTGACATCATAGGGAAAGCCATAGGGAAGTCCCCATGACATTCCCGTGCGTCAGAGTGGGGCGGGGTCACCAGGTGCCCTCCGTTTATAAAAGACCTGTCAGACGGAGCGAAGCCTCACACAGCGGGAGCCTCCCATTGCGAGGAGCGGCCCGAGAAGAGACACGACGCCGACGCCATGGAAGAAGATGCCGGAGGAGAAGACCGGAGGAAGAAGCGGATCGGAGGAAGAAGAAGATGGAAGAAGATGCCGGAAGGAGAAGATGAAACTGAAGGATGAAGAAAGGAAGAAGGAAGACCAGAAGAAAGAAGATTTTAATAAAGGAATTGTCAAAGACTGCCTTCTGTCATTTTTACCATTTTTGACACTTTTTTGGTGAAATGGTAGGGGTACTTTTGTACCCCCTTACCATTTCACACAGGGGGGGCGGGATCTGGGGGCCCCCTTTGTTAAAGGGGGCTTCCAGATTCCGATAACCCCCCTGCCCGCAGACCCCCACAACCAATGGCCAGGGTTGTGGGGATGAGGCCCTTGTCCTCATCAACATGGGGACAAGGTGCTTTGGGGGGGACCCTAAAGCACCCTCCCAATGTTGAGGGCATGTGGCCTGGTACGGTTCAGGAGGGAGGGGGGGCCGCTCTCATCCCCCCTCTTTTCCTGCGGCTTGCCTTGTTGCGTGCTCGGATAAAGAGTCTGGTATGGATTTTGAGGGGGACCCCACGCCATTTTTTTTTTTTTTTGGCCGGGGTTCCCCTTAAAATCCATCCCAGACCTGAGGGATCTGGTATGGATATTTAGGGGGACTCCACGCCATTATTTTTTTGGCTGGGGTTCCCCTTAATATCCATAGCAGACCTAAAGGGCCTGGTTATTGAATTTGGGGGGACCCCCACGCTTTTTTTTTTTTTTTTTTATCAATGAATGACTGTTCTCTGTGTTACAGAGCCGACAATTCATTAGCCGCAAGTGATTTTAAATAGCTTTTTTTCCTGCAAAAATGACACTTTGTGCAGGAACAGTTCTCTATATTAGATATACTGAATCTCGAATTCATTCGAAGCATTCGTTATATCCGCTATAATAATTTCTTTCGTATTAGTTGAAATTCGATATTTGTAGTTGGATTCGAATTGTTCTCTGTGTTACGGGAACCGACAATTCATTAGCCGCGTTAACGATTCGTAACTTTACTAACGATTCAAAAAAAATGTTTTATGATTCGTACGAAATTCGGATTTCGTACGAATTCGAACGGAATTTCGTACACGAATTACGATTTTTTTATATATACGAAACAAAACAAAACAAATGTTTTGAGAGTTCCCATGTCTACATTATTGCTCATTGGTCCTAAAATCTTCCTAATAGAGACTACTATATTTATAATCTCAGAATTCTGACTTTTAACCACTTGCTTACTGGGCACTTAAACACCCTTCCTGCCCAGACCAATTTTCAGCTTTCGGTGCTCTCACACTTTGAATGACAACTACTCAGTCATGCAATACTGTACCCAAATGAATTTTTTGTCCTTTTTTTCCCACAAATAGAGCTTTTTTTTGGTGGTATTTGATCACCTCTGGGTTTTTTATTTTTTGCGCTATAAATGAAAAAAATACTGAAAATTGTGAAAAAAATTCATTTTCTTTGTTTCTGTGATAACATTTAGCAAATTATTAATTTTTCGTCATAAATTTTGGCCACAATTTATACTGCTACATATCTTTGGTAAAAATAACCCAAATTAGTGGATATTATTTGGTTTTTGTGAAAGTTACAGACTCTACAAACTGTGGTGTGAATCATACAAAATTGATCACATCTGATGTATTGGTGACCTATCTCTTTTCTTGTGACCCAAACAAGCCAGGAAATTACAAATACCCCCCAAATGACCCCTTTTTTTGAAAGTAGACATTCCAAGGTATTTATTAAGAGGCATGGTGAGCTTTTTGATGTTATTTTTTTCCCACAATTCTTTGCAAAATTAATTATTTTTTTTATTTTTTTTCCCCACAAAATTGTCATTGTAATAGGTTATTTCTCTCACATAGCATATGTATACCACAAATGATACCCCAAAATAAATTATGCTACTCCTCCTGAGTATTACGATACCACATGTGTGGGACTTTTACACAGCCTGGCCACTTAGAGAGGCCTAAAATGCAGGGAGCGCCATCACGTGTTCTAGGAGCATAAATTACACATCTAACTTGTTGACTACCTATTACACTTTTGAAGGCCCTGGAGCACCAGGACAATGACACGTGGCACTGATACGTGGCACTGATGACACGTGACACTGATGTGGCACTGATGACAGATGGCACTAATACGGGGCACTGATGACACGTGACACTGACAGATGGCACTAATATGTGGCACTGGTGACAGATGGCACTAATACGTGGCACTGATGACAGATGGCACTGATACGTGGCACTGATGACACGTGACACTGACAGATGGCACTGATACGTGGCATTGATGACAGGTGACACTGATAACAGATGGCACGTGACACTGACAGGTGGCACTGGTGACTGATGGCACTAATAGGTGGCACTGATGACAGGTGACACTGATATTGCACTGATGACACGTAGCACTGACGTGGCACTGATGACACGTGGCACTGACGTGGCACTGATGACACGTGGCACTGATGACAGATGGCACGTATACATGGAACTGGGGACAGGTGGCACTGGCAGGTGGCACTGGGGACAGGTGGCACTGGCAGATGGCAGTGGGGACAGGTGGCAGTGGGGACAGATGGCACATTTTTATTTTCGTTTTTTTTGTACTCACGGCGCCGCTGCAGCCGTTCATCTCTCCCTCCTCACACGCTGTCTCTGTGTGAGGAGGGAGCGCGGCGCTGAGAGATGATCTCATATGTTTACATTTGATCATCTCTCATTGGACACGCCGATCGCGCTGTAAACGGCCGCTGTGATTGGCCGTTTACAGCGATCTGTGACTGGCTGTGTCTGACGGACAGAAATCTCAGGAGCGTGCATTAGGGAAGTAAATAATAGGATAGGATAATAGGATGTCCAGAGACATCCACCTGGCAAGGAGCGTCCGCGCTGAAGCCGTCTTTCGGCTATAGCGTGGGCGCAAAGTGGTTAAACTCAGAATTCTGTACATTTTTATTTTATTTTTATTTTTTTTTCAAAAACATAATTCTGTATTTATTTTGTTATGATGGCCCCAGGGCTCTTCCATACATAATACAGATTGGCCTAAATTGATGACAAAATTTGATTTTTAAAATTGTTTTGTTAGATATGTTTTATTAAATAAGTTTAGATTATAATCAAACGTGTAGTGAATAAGGTGTTTGAAAGAAATAATCAAGTGACGCTCATAATATCCTTAAACGAAAATGTATAAGAAAAAAATAAAATAAAATTGAGCTCTGTGAGTAAATAACACCACGTGAAATAATGTTACAGTGAAATAATATTAAACACATAAAAGTCCATTGATATCTGTGCTGGAAAAAAATCGATCTTCAAAAGAAATATGTCCACTAAAATATATCCAATAAATAATCTCTTTTATCTTCCACCACACCGACGTGCCTTGAGATCCCTCTCCCAATGAGACCGCACTCACCAGATGATGTTGCCTCCCACTCTCGTGGTTGGCAAAAGAGCAATTTAACCACACCTGGGTCAATGGTACGATCACTCCAAAGTATATACCTCCATATGTGAAAACAGATAATAAACAGTGCTCCACATAGCGTGATTCTGCTATAAAACGGTTTATTTCAACAAATCACACACTCACACTTCAATAGTTGAACTCACATGTTTCACAGTGAAAATCAGCAAAATCACAGCAAATATCCACAGCAAGCTGGAATGAAGGATAACTTGGCAGTACGCAAAATGGTCACATAGGATGCCAAAATATGTTGCATCAGATCTCACCAACTTTCCAAAGACTGCTTCTAGTGTATATCATCTTGGATAGATCCCCAACAGCAATGGTAGAGAGCGGTGAGCAGGATTGATCAGTGTATTCAAGAACGCCAGAAATTCAAATGGTTGTTTATTGTCCGTGTAGCCACGCCCCTGACATGTTTCGTCATTAGACTTCTTCTAAGGGATTGGCTACACGGACTAATGGTGTTTCTTAAATAATGCCCCCCGGTGGTCACATGACCTCTGAGTCACCGTGTGCGCATGCGCATAGCACCCTAGCTCCGTCTTCTCACCTGCGTCAGCCCGCTCTCCATATAGAGCGCGCCGCATCGCACGCATATCGTGTCATAGGAGACCCGCACATGCGCATTGCAATGACGTCGCACGCATCGGCTGCGTGCGCATTTCGAACCCCGCGCGAACCTCGGAATCAGCGCGCGCATCAACTGCGCGCGCCTCCCCACCTCAGCGGTCCACGCATGCGCACAGAACAACAACAATATACAATAGGAATTAGCCAATCCATCCCGCAGAGTACACTACGCTTGCACATATGTTGTGCCCTATGTGACCATATCGCAAGTAGCCTTTACATCTAATCTGCCTGTTGTACATCAAACCAAATATAGATTAATTATCACCTACTGTACAATAGCACATCTTTATTAACATTTTATTCTGCTAAATGTGATGTGGTGAGATGACTTTATAATATGAACATTATGAAAAATGTTTTATCAATCATCTAAAATATTAATGTACTCTCATTTCAAATATACATAAAAATAGACAAATGTAGGTTCATGGACATTATTTAAAAATTCCCAAATGAATGAGCTTTTAACCACTGTGTATCAAAAAATCAAGAATAAGGGTTGGATACTGCATAAGTAAATAAGTGTGATTGGAATGTTTGTGGATTGACCTTGATCCACAAACCCATCTTTCATATATATCCTCCTTACTCATTCTTGGGGAGTATCCTCCCCTCCTAATGGTTTCATTAATTTTCCCAATATTCATGAGTATTTAGTCAGTATGGCCTGTCAATTGGATCTAAATATAGAAAATAAAATAGATATAAATTATATAAAATAATCAGTACGACCATAGTGGAGTATATGGTACATACTCGTAGTAGACTCTACCTCAATAGCATCCCCTGATCTGAACAAAACCTTAAAGGTGATTAAAAATTGTTAATAAAACAGTTGAGGTCTACCTCAATATTTAACCCTCTTGGGGCAATGCACTTCATTGAGAAGATCCAACGGGTCTCTCTTTGGGATAAGTCCCAAATTCAAATGGTTGTTTAGTGTCCGTGTAGCCAATCCCTTAAAAGAAGTCTAATGACAAAACATGTCAGGGGCGTGGCTACACGGACATTAAACAACCATTTGAATTTCTGGCGTTCTTGAATACACTGATCAATCCTGCTCACCGCTCTCTACCATTGCTGTTGGGGATCTATCCAAGACGGTATACACTAGGAGCAGTCTTTGGAAAGTTGGGGAGATCTGATGCAACATATTTTGGGATCCTATGTGACCATTTTGCGTACTGCCAAGTTATCCTTCATTCCAGTTTGCTGTGGATATTTTCTGTGATTTTGCAGATTTTTCACTGTGAAACATGTGACTTCAACTATTGAAGTGTGAGTGTGTTGAAATAAACCGTTTTATAGCAGAATCACACTATGTGGAGCACTGTTTATTTTCTGTTTTCACATATGGAGGTATATACTTTGGAGTGATCGTACCATTGACCCAGGTGTGGTTAAATTGCTCTTTTGCCAACCACGAGAGTGGTAGGCAACATCATCTGGTGAGTGCGGTCTCATTGGGAGAGGGATCACAAGGCACGTCGGTGTGGTGGAAGATAAAAGAGATTATTTATTGGATATATTTTGGTGGACATATTTCTTTTGAAGATCAATTTTTTCCAGCACAGATATCAATGGACTTTTATGTGTTTAATATTATTTCACTGTAACATTATTTCACGTGGTGTTATTTACTCACAGAGTTCAATTTTATTTTTATTTTTTCTTATATATTTTCATTTTAGGATATTATGAGCGCCACTTGATTATTTCTTTCAAACACCTTATTCACTACACGTTTGATTATAATCTAAACTTATTTAATATATACAATCTTTAGAGTGGCAGCTGGTGCACCTCACTAGTTTAATAGGTATACTGTTGTTTTTTTATATATATACACATTTATACATTTTTGGAATGATTGGCGCGGTGGAGGTATGATATTTTAGTAGAGGCAACATAGATTACCAACCAACCAGATATGTTTTTAGAACAAAAATTAAAAAACAATATTTTTTTTTTTTTTCCAATTTTTTTTTTTTTTTTTTTTATAGCGCAAAAACAATGCAGTGGTGATCAAATACCACCAGAAGAACTATTTGTGGGGAAAATTATATATATTGAATTTATGTACAGTGTTGCAGGCCTGCGCAATTGTCAGCAAGTGGTTATATGACCAATTTCCTTTTCATCATGATGTAGTCATCTCCACTTCTCATGTCATTGCACTTAGTGCTCCGCATGTCTTCTCCACATCCGTCTTTCCCTCTTTCTCTCTTCTAATGTTGGGAGGTATAATTCTCATTACTACTGCAAAACTAATCTTCTCACTTCTGTAATCTGATCTCCGTGTCCTATAATATTCATCCAGCCTCACCCTGTGTAGGAGGATCTCACCCCTCCCCCATCCACATTCCTCTCCGGTGTCAGAGACTTTCAGTTTAGTTTCTCTTCTGCTGTCAGCGATGGCGTCTGGTGACCTGAGAGCCGAGTTGGAATGTTCCGTCTGTCTGAACATTTATACAGATCCTGTAAACCTGAGATGTGGTCACAACTTCTGCCGGGTCTGTATTGATCGTGTGCTGGATACACAGGAGGGGTCTGGAGGATATTCCTGTCCTGAATGTAGAGAGAAGTTTCCGGATCGGCCTGCACTGCACAGTCACATACCACTACGTAACATAGCAGAGACTTTCCTGTCTCCTCAGCCAGATTGGGAGGAGTCCGGGGTCTTCTGTACTTACTGTGTGGACTCTCCTGTACCTGCTGTTAGATCCTGTCTGCACTGTGAGGTTTCTCTGTGTGATAGACACCTGAGAGTCCACAAAAAGTCCCCAGAACACATCTTATGTGACCCCACCTTGTCCATGGAGAGCAGGAAATGCTCCGTGCATAAGAAGATCCTGGAGTATTACTGCACTGAGGATGAGACCTGTGTCTGTATGTCCTGCAGTTTGGCTGGAGAACATCGAGGACACCAGGTGGAGACACTGGATGAGGCTTCTGAGAAGAAGAAGGAGACACTGAGGAATGTTCTGCAGAAACTTCTGACAAAGAGAGAGGAGACGGAGGAAAGAGTCCAGAGTCTGCAGGAACAAAGGAGGAAAGAAGAAGAAGATGCAGCTGGTGACACAGAGAGAGTCACTGCCCTGTTTAGAGATCTCAGGAGACGTCTGGAAGACCTGGAGAAGAGAATCCTGAGGGACATTTCCGGGAGGGCAGAGCGGATCTCCATCTCCATCCGGGATCTGGAAATAAAGAAGGAGGAGCTGTCCAGGAAGTTGCGTCACATTGAGGAGCTGTGTAACGTGACGGATCCACTGACTGTCTTACAGGAATCAGACACAGGTGACTTGTGTAATACTGAGGATGGAGATAATGAGGACAGAGAGAGACATGAGGAACTCCTCCATGATGGAGGGGGTCTGGATGTGGCGGGGGTCTTACACACCGGTTTATCTGATATAATAACAGAGGTAAATGTATACTTCTATATACAGGGAGCTGCAGACATATTACTGGATGGAAACACAGCTAATAATGATCTACAGATATCAGATGACAGGAAAACTGTATCTAAGTCAGATAGAAACCAGAATCACCCAGAAACGCCAGAGAGATTCCAGGATTATCCTCAGGTGTTGAGCAGTCAGAGTTTCTCCTCAGGGAGACATTACTGGGAAGTGGATGTCGGGAGATCAGATATATGGAGAGTCGGGATGTGTTACCCCAGTATAGAGAGGAGAGGGGAGGAGTTAGGGATTGGATGGAATAAGAAGTCCTGGGGATTGGACAGGGAAGATGATCAGTATTCAGTGATACATGACAGTAAATGGATCTTCTTACCCACCAATCTCTCCAGTAACAGAGTCAGGATATATCTGGATTATGAGGCCGGGCGGATCTCCTTTTATGATCTGTGTGACTCGATCCGACACCTCCACACCTTCACCACCACCTTCACTGAGCCCCTCCATGCTGGGATATGTGTATGGGATGGTTGTATAAAGATATGTGGGGGGAGGCGGGAGATGTGAGAACTCCGCCCACAGTCTGGTGATGTCAGACGAAGGAGGGGAATTCATTTAATATTCATCCAATAGTATATAGCAGTGGGTGGGGCTTCCTGCAAGTTTTTCTACTATAAATAAGTGTGAGATTTCTTACTGATCGCTGTGATTGGGTAGAATATTTGCCCAATTATTGGAGTAACAATAACATGTTCCTATTGGTCAGTGAGAAATCTATCTATCTCCCATGACAATCTGACATAATACTTTCTGTGTTTTATCACATATTTGACATCCGTCATCTCCTCCCCCTCCCCCTCCCCCACATGTGCTACCTCTGTGTGTGTGTGTGGGGGGGGGGGGGGGGGCAGCCATGATCAGACATAAAGGGGGGTGGGGTCACTGTGATGGGATAGGATGGGGTCACCTCTCCTCTCTGCCCCTCCCCCTCCATACAATCTATACTACAAAGAGATAATAGGCAATAAATGGAACAATGTGAGAGGAAATCTATGAAGACGTCATCTAGAGATTTATTACTGGAAGAAAAAAATGCGATCAGAGAGCCCAGACTGTTTTTAGGCAGTGTGGGTCAGGATTAGATCCCCTGTCAGGTTTTTCTTCTATCCGGGGCTCCATTACAGAGATTTCCCCTCACTTCCTGTCCCGGTGACAACATTTATCTAGACAGGAAATGAGGGGAAATCTCCAACAGGAACACAGACTGATATAAGAATTATATGTTTAGTATAATAAGGAAGGGGAAGGATTAGAGCCCCTGTCAGATGTTTATATGTCTGTGTCCCTGTACAGATTTCTCTCACTCCTTGTATTGGTGTCACCAGGACAGGAAGTGAGAGGAAATCTCTCTAAGGCTGGGATCACATTGCTGTGCAGATCACATGTCATGTCTGTGTGATGTGAATTCAGCCGTACAAACTGTGTGACTGAAATCACATTCACACCAAAATGGTGCCGGACCCTTTTTTTGGGCCTCACTGGAATCGGATCACATTGGGTGTCACATCTATACAATCCGATTCCTGCACCATTTCAGCGTTTTGCACTGCGACCTGCGAAGTGATCTGGGGGTGTCATTAACTTTCCATTGACCCCCCGCAGCGGTTCTCAGATGTCAGTGTGACCGTCCGGTGATTGAGGTGTGATGAGGGAACCCGCACAGGAATCGCACTGGTTCCCGCATCCCACAAGTCTCATCCCAGCCTAAGGCTCCATTCACACCTATGCAGGTTGCTTTTCAGCCTTTCTGATGTGCTTTTTGCTGTGCTTTCTGCAGGTTTTATACAGTGATTTGTGTTTTGTGTTTTTTATGCATTTTTTGGGGGGGATTTGTTGCTGGGCAGATTTAACCACTTGGTGCCCACACTATAGCCGAAAGACGGCTACAGCGCTGTCTTAAAATGCCAGGAGGGTGTCCATGTACATCCTCCCGTTCTCACACTGCCCGCCCCCCCCTTGGGATTCGGCTGATCACAGATCGGGTAAAGGGCCAATCACAGCGAGCCCTTTACCATGTGATCAGATGTCAGCCAATGACAGCTGATCTATGGGATGACTTTTATAATGGATCCTAATATAATGTATAATTGTGATGTTGTATCTTATAATCACTACATGTGTCCTGGTGATGGGGGAGGAATTAGGAAAGGAAATGTTATTGTGAAATAAAGATTCTTCTCTATGAAATTATTATTATTATTATTATTATTATTATTATTATTATTATTATTATTATACAGGGTTTATACAGAGCCAACAGTTTACACAGCGCTTTACAACATAGGGGCAGACATTCCAATTGGAGTGTAATACAGGAGGAATCAGAGGGTCCTGATCATTAGAGCTTACAATCTAAGAGGGAGGGTCAAGAGATACAAAAGGTAATAACTGTGGAGGATGGGCTGATGGAGAAAATAGTCAGTGTTCAGAAAAGAAAAAAGCCTTTACCCATATTACTTAGGGACCCTTTATGTGTCTCGGGGTCCCGATTGCATCTTAAAGGGGACGTACCTGTACGCCTTTATGCCTGTCCGTGCCAATCTGTCAACGTACATCGGCGTGCGCAGGTCGGGAAGCGGTTAATACATTTTTGTTATTTGCTCAATTAGGGCACTCACAGCCCCCCGGCCCACTTCTACCCCATTTTATATCCCCCCCATCAATCCATGCCAGATCCCTGAGTCCACACCCATGGGTTATGGTGGGTGGGTTATGTCGGAGCTTACACAGGATTGATGATGTCACCCCTCCATCATGTGATGGTATGTAAGTCCTGTGATTGGCCGCTCAGGCCTGAACACTGCATGCTGGGAGAAGGTCACATGATCCCTCAATACCCGGGAAACTGGGGACTTAGTGAGGACTTTGGAGGAACAATAAAGGAAAGTATAAGTGAGTGTGTACGGCTCTTGGGTCACCTACAGAAGGGGGCGGGGCATTGGTTCTAATGGCTCCTCCCAGTACATGAGCACTGTGTATAGTGAGATGGGACGGTGAAGAATTGTATAGAGTGCCGGAGCTGAGACAGAGCACAGAGTGTAATATGACTTATTGTCTGTGTCCAAGCTGTGATGTCATAGTAGGGAAATGGCTACCGAGGGACCCAATGTGGAACGTACTGATAGAGGCGTACTGGCCCTTTAAGAAAAAATCTATCTATCTATCTATAGGATTATAATGTGTAGACAGTCTCAATCCTTATTATTAATACATTTACAATGAGTTCATTCTATTGATTATTTTATTGTGTGAAGAAATAGAAATGAATAATAGATCTACAAATAGAAAGAGATGAAAATCGATGGAAACATTTCAGAGGAAATATATGAAGAAATGATCCCGAGATTTACTAATGAAAGAAATAATGGGATTTATCACTAATATAATGATATCACTATAATAATGTATGATTACTAGACTTGGAATGTGTCCCCAATATAATGTGTCTCCATAGAATGGATCACCAATAGAATTCTATGGGATCACTTTTATAATGTAGCCTAATATAATGTATCATGTGATGGTGTATTATAATCACTAGATGTGTCCTGGTGATGGGGGAGACTTGGAAAATGAAATATTAATGTAAAATAAAGATTCTTTATGAAATCATTATTATTATTATTATTATTATTATACAGGGTTTATATAGCGCCAACGTTTTACACAGGGCTTTACAACATGAAGGCAGACATTACAATAAGAGTGTAATACAGGAGGAATCAGAGAGCCCTGCTCCTTAGAGCTTACAATCTAGAAGGGAAGGTCAAGAGATACAAAGGGTAATAACTGTGGGGGATGGGCTGATGGAGAAAAAAAAAATGTACAGTTGTTAGGTGGGGGTAGGATAGGCATCTCTGAAGTGATGAGTTTTCAGGGATCTCCTGAAAGTTGACAGAGTGGGAGAAAGTCAGACCGACCGACCAGAGGATGGGAGAGGCTCGGGAGAAGTCCTGGAGATGAGCATGGGGTGAGGTGATGAGGGAGTTAGAGAGCAGGAGGTCTTGGGAGGAATGAAGAGAGCGGTTTGGTTGGTATTTTGAGACTAGCTTAGTGATATAGCTGGGGGCTAAGTTGTGGATGGCTTTGTAAGTTATTGTTAGTATTTTGAATTTGATTTACTGGGTGAGTTGAAGCCAGTGAAGGGTTGGCAGAGAGGGGTGGCAGACACTGAGCAGCTGGTAGGGTGGATGAGCCTGGCAGCAGCATTCATGATGGACTGAAGGGGGATGACCTGTGTAAAGTTAAAGTGGAGGTCCACCCTGAAAAAAAAAATACATAGAAATGCAACAAAAAATTGAAAACAAAAAAAAAAATAATAATTTTTTACTCACCAGAAATGCCTGTTGCTAGGCAGATCGCCCTAATCTGCCACTTCCTATTCCGTGGTGGTCTTCTCCTCCTCGCATTGATTTCTGGGAAATTTGGGCGCAGTGTCTTCTGGTACCTATGTGTGTCACAGAAGACAGCCGCCCATTCAGAAATCGCCGGGGGACTCGCGCATGAGCAAGGCTCCACTGCCTGTTTGCCTTAGTGAGGATGGTGGCGCCGGCACACGTTACGAGGGATGGATCAGCCGACATCGTGGGTGCCCTAGACAGGTACGTGTCCTTATTAAAAGTCAGCAGCTACAGTATTTGTAGCTGCTGACTTTAAAAAAAAAAATTTTTTTAGGGCTGGAACACCGCTTTAAGCCAATGAGAAGGGAGATGCACTAGACGAGATGAGAGATGACCAAGCTTTGTGGTGTCATTGGGTAAAAACTGGCGTATCTTGGAGATGTTGCGGAGGTTGAGGCGGCAAGCTTTGGACAGTGGTTGGATGTGAGGCCTAAAGAAGAGTTCAGAGTCCAGGATAACACCTAGGATCAAGACATGCGGGGACGGGTTGATAGTTGAGCCTTTGATTTTGACTGAAAAGTCAGGGGAAGAGGTATGTGGGGGAGGAAAAATGATGAGCTTGGTTTTGGATAGATTGAGTTTGAGGAAGTGGTGTGACATCCAGGCTGATATGTCTGTTAGTAAGTTGGTGATATGTGAGGAGACTGAGGGAGTGAGCTGGGGGGGGGGGGGTGGAGAGACAGATTTGGGTGTCATAAGCATAGAAATTAAATTGAAAGCCACGGGAGGCAATCAGCTGACCCAGGGAGGAGATGTAGATCGAGAGTAGGAGAGGTCCAAGGACAGAACCTTGGGGAACAACGGAGAAAAAAAAGGAGAGGTGAAAGCAGAATTGTAATGCCGCGTACACACAACCGGACATTCCTTCAGAATAAACTCAGACGGAGTTCTGCTGAAACGGACTTGCCTACACACGATCACACCAAAGTCCGTTCATTTAGAACGCAATGACGTATGATGGACTAAAAAAGGAGGTTCAATAGCCAGTAGCCAATAGCTGCCCTTGCGTCGTATTTGGTCCGTTGGCCTAGCACACAGACGAATGGTTTTCCCAAAAGGAATTGATTCCGTCTGAAAGATTTAAAACATGTTCTATTTCTAGGTCCGTCAGACTTTTTGAAACAAAAAGTCCACTGAAGCCCCTAACACGATCTTAAAATCCAATGAAATGAGTCCTCTGAAGCCCACACACGATCGTAAAATCCAATGAAATTATTCCGGCGGACCTTTTCTGCCGGAAAGTCCGGTCGTGTGTACGCGGCATAAGTATCGCTAAAGGTGTGGTGGGATAGGTAGGATGAGAACCAGCAAAAAGTACAGTCACAGGGACCAAAGGAGTAGAGTTTTTTTTTGAGGAGGGTGCTCCACTGTGTCAAAGGCAGCAGAGATTTAAGGAAAAAATTCAACTAGTTTGTGTTGAAAGAATGATGGGCTTTTTAGGCGTACAATCTAAATCAATAAAGTTTTTTTTATTAAAAACATGTGTATACAATTCATTCAAAACCCTATATGGATCTTGACAATCTAAAAACAATATAGAAATTACTACAGGCTAATCGACATTTTTACTGGATAACGACAATATGGGTCAATTAGCCACTAAAATTCAAATATATTATTATTCAAATTTTATCGTATAAACATGGCAATAAACAAACAATAATAAACCATATGGAAGCAGTATTGTCGAGGAATAGCTTGTATTGGTTGCCCTACATGTTACGCGTCATGTAACGCTTCTTCAGGAGCTTTCTATACTTTATTCCCTGGTCGGGAGATAATTCAAAGGAGCGGGGAATGAAGGACTAGTTGCCTTATGGTGACGCCAGAAAACATGCTTTTTAAGATGTATTTGATTCTTGGGTTAGAACTATTCCTATAAAGGATATAAAGGATATTTTTCAATTTTCCGAAGAGGTACAGTTGTTTTAAGTACGGTTGAGTGACACATTGGCGTGCATAATATTCAGTTAGTGGGTGAGAGGTTTATACAAGGGGAGACAGGAAATGCGTCCTTGTTCTATCCCAGTTGTGTCCAGGTGATCGGCATGCTAGGTACGTATCCCCGCTCTCTGGCAGCGTAGTTGTGAGGGCTGCAGAGAGGTCCAGGAGGAGGAGTACAGAATAGTGTCCACTGGGTTTAGCCGTTTGTAGATCATTTGTGAGTTTAAGGAGAGCAGTTTCCATGGAGTGTTGAGAGTGAAATCCAGACTGAAGGGGATCAAGAAGTTTGTTCTCAGTGAGATGGTCGCTCAGTCAGTTGTTGGCCAGACATTTAAGGAGTTTGGAGGAAAAGGGGAGTAAGGAGATAGGGCGTAGATTGTTAGGATTGGTGGGGTCCAGTGAGGGCTTTTTAAGGAATGGGGGTGACTAGTGCATGATTCAGAGAGTTGGGGGAGATGCCAGAAGAGAGGGAGAGATTGAAGATGTGAGTTAGAGAGTGTAGAATAGAGCCTTGCAAAGGAACAGGGTCCAGGGGGCAGGTGGTTAGGTGGGTGTTTAGAAAAAGTTTAGCAAATGTTGTCTATAGTATCTGCCGGGTTGAATGAGGGAAGTAATGATTATACCTGTGGACATGGAGTGTTAAGTGGGGAAGGTATCTGTACAACGGAGATCTCCTCACAAATTGTATCAGTCTTATTTTTTGTAAGTGATTGGTGATCTCCTGGGCAGTGAGTGAGTTAGTGGGGGGAGGCAGTGATATTGGATTGTGGATGACCTCTGGTCAGTACACTCGGCTCTCCAGCAGACTGGTTGACATGTTATCATAGATCCCAACTGTCCCGGATTTCGAGGGACTGTCCCTAATTTGGAGCAATGTCCCTCTGTCCCTCATTCCTCCTCCCTTGTCCCTCATTTCGGTCTGATCTATATAGATGTATATAAAATGCACTACTTATCTATCAAAAAGTGTTTCCCAGCGCTAAACCTTTCATCTGATTTTTAAATTGCTGCATTTGTAAATTCCAAAAGCCAATATAAAGGGATAGTAGTAGTAAAAAAAAAGCACTTGTGGGTTTAACCAAATTTAGTTTTTTTTTATAATTCTCCTTTAAAGGGGGTGTGGCAATGGGCGTGTCCTATACTTTTGCTGATAGGTGTCCCTCATTCCCATCTCAAAAAGTTGGGAGGTGTGTGTTATCACAGACCACACCCACTGCTCTCACCAGCAGTTACAGGTTAGACATACCGGGCAATCTGACTTGGAGAGTGCAAACACACACTCCCTGGGGGGATTTACTAAAAAGAAGGCACTGCTCCAGTTCATATATTAATTGGTGCGCCGGAAAAGTCATTAATTGAACGTGCGAACCGGCGCACATTGAAGCGCAAAACGGTAATAAATATGTAAACTGCAACTGTCGCTAGGGTAACTGCAGTTTTCTCATTGATGAAAGCGCACGCCCAATCCAATTGGTTCATTTCATCTCATTGGATGTGTCTTGTTAGGTAATTAGTAGGTGTTCTCAGTGAATTAACCCCTTTGATGCTAATCTCATTCCTATCACTTCTAATATATCTTTGAAGTGTTTTTTCTATTTTTACTCAAATCTTTCCATACATTACAAAGAAAAGAGAAGAGTTTCTAAACCCAATAAATTTATATTTTCAGATCTTGATCTTTAAAGGTGACCATACACTGCAATCCGTTATATCTTAAATAAATTAGATTTGGTGCAAGAGCCTGATTGATTTCCTATCATTTGAATTAATTGTGCGTCTTCTTACCTATCTTGCCTAAATATCGAGTTGTACAGAGATTGGCCAATCAGATTGCATAGTGCATGACCATCAAGTGTCAAATTTGGAATGTAGATGTGCCATGACCCACTTGTATTTTCCTAACAATATTTCTTGGGCATTATACAAGGAACATGAGAACCCACCTTTTTTCAAGACATGACAGAGTGATCAGGAATCTTCAAACTACGGCTCTCCAGCTGTTGTGGAACTACACATCCCATGAGGCATTGTAACACTCTGACATCCACAGACATGACTGGGCATGATGGGAATTGTAGTTCCTGAACAACTGGAGGGCCGTAGTTTGAAGACCCCTGTGATAGAACATTATTATGTCTCCAGAATTGGGAGTGTGGCATCTACCCAACTTCTCTCTGCTGGTGGACACAAGAACCTACATCTATAGATATATCTGTATATATATATATATATATATATATATATATATATATATATATATATATATATATATATATATACACACACACACTGAAGCAGGAACTCTGATCACTCGCCACAGCAGAACAATGTCACCACACCAGTGTAGCCATCAACAGTGTTCCTGATCACTACCACACCTGTCCTAATGTAACCAGACCAGTGTAGCCATCAACAGTGTTCCCTATTACTGTAACATCTGTCCCAGTGTCACCACACCAGTACAACCAGTCGCAGTGTCTCTGATAACCATCCCACCAATTCCAGTGTCACCAGACCAGAGTAGCTATCAACAGTGTTCTTGATTACTGCCACACCAGACCAGTGTAGCTATCAATAGGTTTCCTGATCACCACTAGGGATGAGCCGAACACCCCCATGTTCAGTTCGCACCAGAACCTGCGAACGGACCGAAAGTTTGCGCAAACATTCGAACCCTATTAATTACAATGGACGCGAACGTTCAAAATCAAAAGTGCTAATTTTAAAGGCTAATGTGCATGTTATTGTCATAAAAAAGTGTTTGGGGACCTGGGTCCTGCCCCAGGGGACATGTATCAATGCATTTTTTTTTTTTAAACGGCCGTTTTTTTAGGAGCAGTGATTTTAATAATGCTTAATGTGAAACAATAAAAGTGTAATATTCCTTTAAATTTCGTACCTGGGGGGGTGTCTATAGTATTCCTGTAAAAGGGCGCATGTTTCCCGTGCTTAGAACTGTCCCTGCATAAGTGTCCGCGCAATGGGAGGCTCCCGCTGTGAGAGGCTTCGCTGTGTCTGACAGGTCTTTTATAACGGAGGGCGGGGCCACCTGGTGACCCCGCCCCCCTCTGACGTCATGGGGAAAGCCATAGGGAAGTCCCCGTGTGTCAGAGGGGGCGGGGTCACCAGGTGGCCCCGCCCTCCGTTCTAAAAGACCTGTCAGACGCAGCGAAGCCTCACACAACGGGAGCCTCCCATTGCGCGGAGCGGCCCAAGAAGAGACACCAACGCCGTGGAAGAAGATGCCAGACGAGAAAACCAGAGCAAGAAGAAGCGGATCGGAGGAAGAAGAAGATGGAAGAAGATGCCGGAAGGAGAAGATGAAGAAACCGAAGGATGAAGAAAGGAAGAAGGAAGAAGACCAGAAGAAAGAAGAAGATTTTAATAAAGGAATTGTCAAAGACCGTCTCCTGTCATTTTTACAATTTTTGTCACTTTTTTGGTGAAATGGTAGGGGTACTTTTGTACCCCCTTACCATTTCACACAGGGGGGGGGGCGGGATCTGGGGGTCCCCTTGTTAAAGGGGGCTTCCAGATTCCGATAAGCCCCCCGCCCGCAGACCCCCACAACCAATGGCCAAGGGTGTGGGGAAGAGGCCCTTGTCCTCATCAACATGGGGACAAGGTGCTTTGAGGGGTCACAGATCCCCAGAGCACCCTCCCAATGTTGAGGGCATGTGGCCTGGTACGGTTCAGGAGGGAGGGGGGCCGCTCTCGTCCCCCCTCTTTTCCTGTGGCCTGCCAGGTTGTGTGCTTGGATAAGGGTCTGGTATGGATTTTGAGGGGGACCCCACGCCATTTTTTTTTGGCTGGGGTTCCCCTTAAAATCCATCGCAGACCTGAAGGGTCTGGTATGGATATTTAGGGGGACCCCTACGTCATTTTTTTTTTTTAAATTTGACGCAGGGTTCCCCTTAATATCCATAGCAGACCTGAAGGGCCTGGTAATTGAATTTGGGGGGAACCCCACGCTTTTTTTTTTTTTATCAATGACTTTCAATGAATGACTGTTACGGAACCGGCAATTCATTAGCCACAGATGGCTGCCTTAGATGACACAGCAGGGCAGAAGGGTAAAGGTGGTTGAATGTGATACTGTAATGCTGTACTAACAGCACATACACACTAATCCCCAGAATCACAGCAGATAATTTCAGCAGTCAGCAGCACTCAGCAGAATGAATCACAGCACAGATAATGTCAGCAGCACTGCAGAATTGATCACAGCACGGATAATGTCAGCAGCACTGCAGAATTGATCACAGCAGATAATGTCACTAACGGCGGAACACTCTACATGAGGCCGCCGGCGCAGCGGCCTTATATAGTGTGGGGCATGTACTAAACCCCCTGAGCTATAATTGGCCACAGGCATCCTGCCTGTGGCCAATTATTGCTCTCCTCGCTGCTGGCTCTATGATTGGCCAAGCATGCGGGATCACAGTGCATGCTTGGCCAATCATCAGCCAGCAATGCACTGCGACTGGCGCAGTGCATTGTGGATCGTTCGCATCACACAAATTTGATGCGACTGGCCCACATAGTTCTGGGCTCGACGAGCGGTCGAACGGCCGATGTTCGATTCGAACATGAGTTCGAATCGAACACCGGGCCCATCCCTAATCACCACCACACCAGTCCCAGTGTCACCAGACCAGCGAAAGTCAGTAACAGTGTTCCCGATCACCACCACACCAGCCCCAGTGTCACCAGTCACAGTGTAGCCATCAACAGTGTTTCCGATTACTGCCACACCAGTCCCAGTGTCACCACACCAGTATAGCTATCAACAGTGTTCCTGAAACACCCGTATACTTGTAGGTCTATCAATTGACTTCAGTACACTCATCCTGTCGGGTATTTCTGTACACTGTGACGATACATTAGTGCAACCACTGGGATTCCACCAATAGCACCGACTGTTCTGTTGGGGAATCAGGTGAATTTCTTCTTCTTTTTTTTTCCAAGATAAAGTTTATTGTAAATAGTAAATACAATGTACATTACAACATGTCAAAACAGTAGAGTGTAACATAAATGGGAGGAAACATAAAGTTGTAGAAACAATGCAAAAAGCAATAAACTAATACATTTCCTGAGCCAAAAATGCTTGTATAGGAAATGTTATGTTGAGTCTGTAACACAAACAAATAACCAATAGACCTCAGAAAAGCAGGGCCAACGGCCCTAAATTCCTGTGGTTTAGAGAGTCAACATGCTGTTCTCAGTAGGTATATATATATATATTACAACGTGGGTTAGTAAGAAAAATAGGGGATAGACCATTACCTCTCTGTTAGTGGTAAGATGTATCGATATCGGGGATGCTGTCTCGGACCACTAGCAACCCCAATTGGGGAACATTTGAGAGGTAATAGGTTATACACCAGACGGGTCTCGGGGGTGCATAGGGTTAGGAGTGGGTGCGGGTGCAAACGGTGGTGTGGGTGGGTGGGAGCATAGCAGGTTGTGGGAGTACCTAACATACCTAATCATTACAAGGGGGTGTTCAGAATATGCAGGGTGAGTTGGAGAGTTGAATTGAATGCTTTAGAATAGGTGTGGATTCTTCCTCCTTCACTTGGGCTTCACGGGGTCGGGTTCAACCTAGGGAGAGTAAGTGTTTTATATTCGTCGGTCGTTATGAAGTGTTGCCAGCAGGCCCAGACATTCATAAATTTGGTGGGCAAGTCTTTGGATTGATGGAGGTGAATTTCTTCTAACTTGTGGTTGAAGGAAAGAAAATTTTATAATCTGTGGCCTGCCTTAGAGGAGAGCACACTGCTGCCTGTTCCATAGAAACTTAGAAAAGTACCTGCAGAAAAAAGAACGACTTGATGATGTGATTGAGAGATATATTACAGGAATGTTCACCCTCCATGTCTCTCGTTGTCAGTGAGAACCCTTCAGGATACGGAGAACCGGTCATACAGGACAGACACACCCTGAAAGATTAACGAGATACTGAGAGGAATGCGACAAATCAATACACAGCAAACAAGCAATGCAGGGGGAGAATGAGGGGAGTTGGAGCTTCAGTGAGACTTCCTCTGGTTAAGAGTGAATGGTAACAAGCCCTGAGCAGAGCACCCCCAGCAGGTGACACAGGAGAAGTGCGGGCTCCTTACATTTGTCTCATTGTATGCTCTGGATCAAGAGGTGTTACTAGGAATGTAGAACACCTGGGGGGGGTAAAAATGTGACACACCCACTAGTGGTTGTAGAGAAACCAATGGGAGAGAATACAGGGACATAAATAAAACCCGAGTCTCCTGGTACTCAGAAGTTATACTTTAATTGCTGGGCCATCAGCAAGAGTCTGACAGACATGAATACTCTTCATCATCAATATTTTCTATCTAATATTCCCCTCTCAGCACAAATTTTCTTCCCCACCCAAATCCCTCCTTAAAACACCAATCCCCTCTTTTCCAAATCCCCTCCAATCACAAAATATTTCCTCTGACCAAATCCCACCTTCCAGTAGAAATCCCCCCTCCTAGTACAAATCTTTGCCCCACCCGAATCCCCCCTCAGGCTCGGTTCACACATGTGCGGGCCGTGCATTACGGTTGCAGGTGGGGGAATCACTTTGAGTTTTGTTCCCCAAATCCACCCTCCTAGCTGAAATCCTCTTCCTCGAAACCAATCCCCTGACAGTACAAATCCTCTCCCTCATGAATCCCTCATCCCAACACAAACCTTTTCCCAAATCTCTCCTCTCAGCACAAATCCCTTAACCCCCAAAGACCCTCCAAGCACAAATCCTCTCCCCAAAATCTGTTGCCCCACCCAAATTCCACCACAAATCTCTATTCCCAGCACAAATCTTTATTCCCAGCATAAATCCCCTCCCCCTAAATTTCTTCTCCCAGCATGACTGGTCTCCCTCACAAAATCCCCCATCCCAGCAACATTTCTTAATCACCAACCAAAATCTTTCCGCACAGGACAAATCATTACCCTATCAAATTTCCCCCCGGGGCGTGACCGGATGCAGGTGAGAGGGAGCGAGTGAGGAGCGAACCCACATAAGATATTGCCTTACTGACGATCAGGAGGCCCAGTATTCGTGCAGCGGTACCGCTGAATAAGAAATACGTCTGTGCCATGAGTGAGTGAGTGAGCGAGGCTGGGACCGAGCCAGAGTGGGCTAAGAAGCGGGACAAGTTCAGCGGTGAGTGCAGGGGGAGTGTAGCTAGACGCCGGCCAGCGGAGCTGGGTGCCTGGGTCTGGGCTGTTGAGGATCGAAACACAGCCGGCTGCCTGTGAGAATGGATGGAGGAGACTCAGCGGTGATTCAAGTGAGGGGGAAAAGTGAGAGGTCTCCTCCTGCCTATTGCCAGAGGGGGTGTGAGTGTTCTCTCCCCCCAATAGTCCTGCTTAAACTGATGGCACTCTAGCAAGCAAGTTCAGTGGATGACATTGCTGGGCCAGTACCAGTACCAAAGCTCCATTTGGATATCTTTCTATCCACTACTTCACACTTATACCTGCAGCACAGCACAGGACGGCAGGAATTGACCATTGTTCCGCTGGAAACTCAACGCTCTGGATGGGTGAGAAATAATCAATACTTTTCTCTCTCTTTTTATATATAAAGATAAAGTAAAAGGGGAAGAACTGGTTGTTTTTTTGGGGGGTAGACAGATAGGAAGCAGGAGGGTTTGACGGACTGTGCCACTGATTTATCTGCCCTCTCCCCTCCCCCACGACACCCTCTGTTACTGAACTAATATATTAATATTTTTGGTCGGGGTCAATACCGACAAACGGAAGGATCGAAATAGCTGTATACTCTGCATTCCTAATTTTTGATTGAAATACCATACCATCACAACGTACCACAAAGTCAAGCCAAGCAAGCCAAGCGGCAGCAAAACTTGAAAAATATGCCAATATTCCAGGCCAGGCGCCAGGCCAGACACCCCCTAATGCCCCGTACACACGATCGGACTATCCAGTGGATTTGTCTTCTTCCCAAAAGTCCGGTGGACTTAGAAAGAAGTTTTGACTCAAAATTATCCGCCGGACTCGGCCGTCCGGTGGACAATCCGGCCGTCTGTGTGCTAGTCCGTGGGACTTTAGAAATGAACGGACTTGCCCCACACACAGAGTAAAGTCCGTTCATTTAGAATGTGACTCCAGGTAGACGGGAATAGCGAAGGAAGTCAATGTCGCCGCCTTGAAAGAGCTGTAAGAAGATCAGGACAAGACCCCCGAAGTCGGAAAAAGACCCCCAGACGGCGGCGGCGACGAAGGAGAAAGCCGGGCTGCTTCGCTAGTAAAAGAGCTAGCAGAAGATAACGGAAAAGTCCAACGCTAGTAAAAGAGCTGCAAGAAGAGTGGGACAAGACCCCCGAAGTCGGAACAAGACCCCCAGACAGCAGCGGCGATGAAGGAGAAAGCCGGGCTCCTCCGCTAGTAAAAGAGCTAGCAGAAGATAGCGGAGGAGTCCAGCGAGAAGACCCCCCAAGACGGAAGAAGACCCCCGAAGCTGTGTAATAAAGTATTTTAAAAACTTGTGTTGTGTTTTTTTATTTACACTTTTTTCACCAGGTGAATGGGTAGGGGTACATCATACCCCATACTCATTCACATAGGGTGGGGGGCTGGAATCTGGGGGCCCCCCTCATTAAAGGGGGCTCCCAGATTCCGATAAGCCCCCTGCCCGCAGACCCCAACAACCAACGGCCAGGGTTGTCAGGAAGAGGCCCTTGTCCTCATTACATGGGGACAAGGTGCTTTGGGGTGGCGGACCTCCACCAAAACTCCGGCAGATTGTACGCCGGAATAGTCCGGACGTACGGAAAGTCCGGCGGACCTCCGCTGGAAAGTCCAGCGGATAGTCTGGCCGTAAAGTCTGATCGTGTATATGTGGCATAAGAATACCCTACAGAATCAGCAGGTCCAGTCTAACCGGCAGGCTGGGGCTACAGGGGTAAGAAAAAGCCAAGGGCAGAGTCAAGTACCAATGCAAGCAGAAGGGAGTGAGCCAGAGGGGAGGCCTCAGGGTCAGGTAGCGGAGGGGGCCCCGGGATTGTCTGGGGTTGGTGTAGTAGTTGACCCTGAGCCAACATTAAAAGAGGTGCTGCAGGCGGTTAACTCCTGTAGAACTTCCCTAAATGAAATGACTACCCAACTTAAAACAATTTAAGAAGAACTTTCTTTTGTCAGTCATGACTTACAAAAAGTTCAGGAGAGGACTACAGCCCTGGAGGGTAGATTGGGCCTAGTGGAGGATGACCTGGCCCCTCTTAAACGGGAGATGAGTGTTATAAAAGAACAGCTGGTTAAACAAGAAAGTAAAATAGATGAAATGGAAAATAGGATAAGAAGGAAAAATGTACGCATAGTAGGCCTCCCAGAACATAGTGAAGGTGCAGACCCTACCGCTTTCCTAGAAAAATGGCTCAGCGATGCATTTGGGCAGGAGTCCTTCTCATGATTCCTCGCAATAGAGAGAGTGCATAGAGTTCCTTCCAGGCCCTCCCATTTTGGAGCACCGCCAAGGCCTCTCTTGGCAAAATGATTATATTACAAGGAGTGAAGTGAGAGAGAAGTGACTATAATATGGAAAGCAAGAGAAATGGGCAACATACTTTACAATGGCACTAGGGTGTCTTCCTACCCTGATTACTCACCAGACCTCCAGACCTCCAGAAGAGGAGAGCTAAATTTGGGGAAGTAAAACGCAGGCTACGTCAAGCCAATTTAACAAACGCACTACTATATCCAGCAAAACTAAGACTAACTGCTTTTGGGGGGACTATATTTTTTGATACCCCTGAGGGGGTGGAGTGGCTGACATCCCACAAGGAGAGACTTTAGAAATACCGTGCTGACTGGGTTCTCCTGGGGTTAGGATGAACTAACACATGTTATAAAATACTATTGGGGGGGTGGGAGGCGACTTACAATGATTTGGGGTATTTTTTCCCTTTTCCTTTTTTTTTTTTTTTCCTTTTTCATTGTTTTGTTGCCTCCTTCTCCTTCTCTCTGGGGAGGGGAGCGATGGTGGGGTGAGGTGTATGGAAGAAGGAGAGCAAAAAGCATGATATCCCCTTTTTAAGGGGGTGCAGCAAAGTGTTCTCTTTGATTTTGTGTTTTGTGTGTTTTTTTTTTTTTAGGGGGGGGGGGGGGTTGTCTTTTTGTTATGGGGGGAGGATGGTTTGTTTTTTGTGAGAGGAAGGGTTAGGGAGGGGGAGGATATAACAGTAATGACAATGATAATATTTCAAACAAGGTGTGTATGGTTAGGTCACAGTGGAAGGCCCCCGGCCAAACCAAGTGAGGTAATAAGAGATGGATATACGGAAAGAGATGGGTGTGATGGGTGCGACAGGTTTGTATGGTATGTAGGGTACGGTATGCATGTAAGGTGTAGGGAAGATTGTAAGATTCACTCTCAACTTATGTTTGAATAGCAAGACAACACAAGCAAAAATTATGATTAAAAAAGGGCACACAATAATGAGTAAAGGAAAGGTGCACAAAGTCACAGAATTAACAAAAACTCACAACCACTAATGATTAGAGAAACACTGGTTAATATAAAGAGCATTACTATATGCTCCTGGAATACTAGGGGACTGGGAGACCCAGGGAAAAAAGCCACAGTCTTGTCTATGGTTAAACTTTATGGGGCCACTATTTTATGTTTACAGGAGACATACCTTACTAACGTCTCCATCCCTAAATTGGGGTGGGGAGAGTTTGCTCTACAGTTCTACTCGGTTCATACGTCTTTCTCTAGAGGAGTGAGTATCTTGATTAGATTGGGGGTTACATTCAACTGCATGCAAAGTAGGATTGATGATCGGGCGGTATATTTTCTTACATTGTAAGATAGAAAACAGAACATTTCTATTGGCTAATGTGTATATTCCCCCTCCCTTTGACATTGAGATCCTCCTTGATTTGGTGGAATTTTTGCTGGACAAGCCGGGAATTCCTGTTTTGGTTGTAGGAGACTTCAACATGGTTATTGATCAGACACTAGATAGGCTCCCCCACATGATCCAACGGGGAGGGACAGTGGATGGCCGATTGCCCCACTTCATGGAGGAAATGGGCCTGAAAGATATTTGGCGAATAAGGAACCCAGGATCCCGGAGTTATTCCTGCTTCTCCAGCACACACTCCACATTATCGAGGATCGATATGATGCTTGGCAATGATGAGGTGATCACTATGATAGATAACCTTAGGTCCATGCCAAGAGGACTTTTGGACCACTCACCAATGATAGCTTCAATGGAGGTTGGGGTAAGAAGTAACTATCGGGAATTAACCCTTCCTGGTTGGAACTTATGGGAGAACCTCAGGAGATATTAACGGCCTTAAGAGAATGCATAGAATTGAATTCTGGTTCAGCCCCCAGGGGGTAGTCTGGGATACAATCAAGTCCTTCCTCCGGGGATTGCTGATCCAGCAAATCTCAATAATAAAAAAAACACTCAAAAGAAGGGGAAGAAATGGCAGCGAGTTAAGTGGCATCTTCAGATGAAAAATACATAAACGACCCAACTCCCGGGAATTTTAGGGCCTGGACAGAGACACAACAGAATTATTGTCTAATACTATTAGGCAAAGCCGAGAATAAACAAATTTTCCAAAAAGCAAATAGCTTTTGGGGAAGGGGAAAGCATAGGTAGGATGCTGGCCCACTTAGTTAGAACTAATTCACCATCATCGGTTGTACCGATGATTACCATTAGTGAAGATAGGACATCAACATACACACCACAGATAGTGGACAGATTTAGAACCTACTATGCGAACTTGTATAGCTCCAATCAGGAGGAAAAGGAGGAAGAAATTGATAGTTTTTTTCAAGGCTTGATGGTCCCCTGTCTCTCTGAGGAGGACAGGGCTGCTCTTGACAGCCCTGTCAACCTTTAAGAGATACAGCGGGCCGTCCGGGAAATGGCGGGACAGAAATCCCTGAGACCGCATGGTCTCCCTATTGAAGTTTACTGACATTATGGGGAGGCGCTTCTCCCTGAACTGCTGAAGGTATTCAATTGCTCAGCGGCGAAGGGAGAGCTCCCCCTATCCATGATGGAGTCTACTATAATAGTGATCCCTAAAGAAAATAAAGATTCGCTTTGCCCTGCTTCATACAGACCTATCTCTTTACTGAACTCAGACACGGTTTTAGCAAAGGTCTTGGCGGCCAGACTAAATAGAGTCATACAGAAACTGGTCCATCCTGACCAATCTGGGTTTTATTCCCAGCAGGTCTACCAGCATAAATATTAGACGGCTATTTTTAAATCTTCAAATTCCTACAGATGAGGACGGCCATAGGGCCGTTCTACCTTTGGACGCCGCCAAGGCCTTTGATACCTTAGAGTGGAAGTTTCTTTGGAGAACTTTGACAGAATTCCAGATCGGACCGAACTTTATTAACTGGGTGAACTTATTATATGGGTCTCCTGGGGCAAGGGTAAAAGTCAACAATGAACATTTTGCCAGGTTTCGATTGCTGAGGGGGACAAGACAGGGGTGCCCTCTGTCCCCCCTTCTCTTCGCCCTCACAATCGAGCCTTTGGCTTTGTCTTTTAGATCTTCTCTAAGGATAAAAGGATTTAAACGAGGAGAGGAAGAAGAAAAAGTAATATTATTTGCGGACGATCTCCTCTTACTGCTCAACGACACACAGGACTCACTGAGGGAGACCATGTGAAGAATTGAAAACTTTGGACATCTGTCAGAACTGAGGATAAACTGGGATAAATCAAATCTGCTGCCCATTGATCCATTAGACAACCCTTTGCCCCAAGAGGCAGAACGGCTTCAAATAGTGAACCAAATAAAGTACTTGGGTATAAATATCTCTAGAGATCCCAAACAATTCATTGTAAATAACCTAGTTCCATTGTTAAATAAATTTAAAGGCAAAATTATAATTTAGAAAAAACTCCCACTATCAGCGGCTGGCCGCTGTACTTTAATTAAAATTATTCTTGCCACAACTGTTGTATGTGCTGCACAATTCTCCAGTATGGATTTATAAAAAATGGTTCCATAAGATAGACACCATACTTGGAAAACAAATTTGGAAAGTGGGCCTATCCCTCATTAGCCTTAGTACTCTGCGACTTTCAAATAAGGAGGGAGGAGTTGCTCTCCCACACTCTTTTAGCTATTTTTTGGTGGCCCAGCTTCAACACATGGGGGGATGTGAATTTGAGAAAGAAGGGCGAGAGAGGAAGATTCTCCTCTGTAACTTGGTACATAACTCTTTGACCGAAGTACTGGAGGCGGGGACCTTCTTGAGGGGGCTACCTACTCTTGACCCGATGGCAAGAGTTTGGAAAGTGGCAAAAAAAAAACTGGGATACAGAGCATTCACAGAATACTCCCCTCTATGGGAAAATAGCAAGTTGGGTGAGGTGAAGAAAATGGGGCTAATTAGAGAATGGGAAAGACTAGGTTTAAAATGTATTTCTCAGATCTATCAAGATGGAAAGATGAGATATTTTCAGGATTTAAGAGATCCATTTGCACTTCCCAAGATGTATTTTTTCAGGTATTTTCAGGTAAGGCACGCCCTGACAGAACAGTTTAAAGGGAGGACAATAGAATGGAGCAACATGTCGGTACTACAGAATATTATTAAGGCTAAGACACGGAAGGGTTTAATATCCAAAATATACCCAAGTATACACAAAGGGAGTCGGGAAGGGCTGTAAACAAGGCCATATAGGAAGAAATGGGAAAAGGACGTGGGAAATATATCAGAACCCCAATGGGAAAGGATTCTCAAACTTGTTCCATGGGTATCACTCTCCCCACCCCAGAAGATGTCACACTTTTTTTGCTATATAGAGTTTACTATACGCCACAAAAACTGTTCTGGTTCGGTCGGAGACAAGATGACACTTGTCCAAGGTGTGGTAGAACAGGGGGGGACCTTATCCATATGTTTTGGAGATGTCCAAAACTATTCCGATATTGGAGGGAGGTGGTGGATACTATTGCCCAGGTGTTCAAAATCCATATGGACATGGATCCCATTCTTTGCATCCTGGGGTGGATAGAGGGAGAGGGCAGACCTAAAGATACTCACTTAGCAATTTTAAAATACCTCTTCCAGGCTAGGAAACTTATTGCCCAGAGGTGACAGTCTACTGCCCCCCCCCCTCCCATCTTGTGTCTTGTGACGCAACTAGTCGAGAGGAGGAGCCTGTGACTTTACCAGCAGTGTTTTATGTGCACTGTCGGCGTATGAGGAGAACCCAGCGTTATGCTGTATGCAACTGATCATTTCATATGCAATCTATTCTGCAGGGAAGCGTGAGTGAGGTTCACCCTAGCTAAATAGGGATCACTCCGTTATACTATCTGCACAATGGTCTTGTTTGTTCTTTGTTTTTCATGTTATGGAAGCCTGCTGAAAGTTGGAAGTTAATCCATGGGAATCAGCAGTGACATTTCTGAATCAACCATCTGTTACTCAGGAGACTCATTAAGGCTTGATTATCTAGTCCCTCATATGTGAATTTATTGGCAGAGTCTTTGGTTTGTACACAGTGGAATGTGATATTCTTTACCTGTGGAAAAAGTTTTGCTCTATTGTTACCATTACACAGAAGGAATCTTATATATTTTATATATTTATATTTTGTATGGTTTACTATATGTTCATAATTATTCACATAATTTGGTGGTACACTGTGCAATATTAGTAGTTTAATATTAGCGCAATTATTAATTTTAAATAAACAGCCTGCCCCCCCAATACATACAAGGTCATTTGGGTCTGTTAAGGCTTAAAAAGAGAATCCCCACGTGAAAAATACCACTCCAAAGTAAAAAAATATTGTGCCCTTCCTAAACAATAACAAACCCCTAGCCAAACACACAGCAAGCCAGCCCATGAAAGGGGGATAGATACTTGGGGGCGGGATGGGCTCAGGCACCCCAAAAGTCAACCACCTTGTTCCCATATTCAGGGGGACATGGGCCTCTTCCACACAACCCTAGGCTGGGTTTTTTTGGGGGCTGCAGACAGGGGGCTTTACAGAATGTGGGAAGCCACTTTAAACTAGTGGGTACAAGGTGCTTTGTGGTTGTTATTGGGCTGAGCCCAACATGCCCCAAAGGCAGCCAGCTATGTTGAGTGCATGTGGCCTTGTATGGTTTAGGAGGGCATTGGACGATCTCTCTTCTCACCCCTTTCCTAGCTGGCCCTGTTGTATGCTCTGAAAAAGGATGTGGTTTGTATTGGTGAAGGCAGCTCACAGACTTTGGAGAATGGAGTGGAGTGTGGAGTACCCCTTTAAAAGCAAAAGTTAGCCAAAATAAATCATAAGCATTAGAAGGGGGAGACAAGAGCATTGGAGAGTGGAGTGTGGAGTTCCCCTTTAAAAGCAAAAGCTAGCCCAAGGAAATCATATGCATTAGAGGGGGAAGGTTAAATGCCCTTTTAGGAGGATCTAGAGGAGCGAGAGTCTTTATCCACTTCAGCCCCGGACCATTTGGCTGGCAAAAGACCAGAGCACTTTTTGCGATTCGGCACTGCGTTGCGTTAACTGATAATTGCGTGGTCATGCAACGTGGCTCCCAAACAAAATTGATGTCCTTTTTTTCCCCTTAAATAGAGCTTTCTTTTGGTGGTGTTTGATCACCTCTGCGGTTTTTATTTTTTGCGCTATAAACAAAAAAAAAAGCGAAAATCTTGAAAAAAAACACATTATTTTTTACTTTTTGCTATAATAAATATCCCCAAAAAATATATAAAAAAACATTTATTTTCCTCAGTTTAGGCCGATACTTATTCTTCCACATATTTTTGGTAAAAAAAATCACAATAAGCGTTTATTGATTGGTTTGCGCGTCTACAAAATAAGTTATAGCATCTACAAAATAGGGGATGTTTTTTTGGATTTTTTATTAATATTTTTTTTTTATTATGGCGGACTGGGAGCTGTGATCAGTGTCCTGTCACTAGGCAGAACGGGGAAATGCTTGTTTACATCAGCATTTCCCCGTTCTTCCTCTCCGTGAGATGATCGTGGGTATCCCCGCGGACATCGAGTCCGTGGGACCCGCAATCACACTCACGGAGCTTGTGTACAGCACAATGTACAGGTACGTTAATATGCCTGTACGTGCCCTTCTGCCGATGTATATTGGCGTGAGCTGGTCGGCAAGCGGTTATACATAATTTTAACAAGGTGCATGTGACATGTTGGCAACCTAACCTGCTAACATGACCTGTGTTCAAATATCCTCAAAAAAAGTACATAAAGGTGAACCAGCGTCAAGTTTAGAGGTGCGCACGTTGAACCCACGTAATTGCATTTACATTGCTTAACATTTACTAAGACTTTGGTCGCGCAGTGAACAAATGCATTTAACCACTTCGCATCCGGCCGTAGCCGAATGACGGCCACAGCGCGGATGCCAAATCCCGGGAGGCCGTCATATGATGGCCTCCCCTTTCCTCGTTCCCTGTGCGCGCTGATGAGCGTGCAGCAGGGAAATTCTGTGTTGGCCGTGTCCCTCGGACACGGCCAATCACAGATCGCTGTAAACGGCCAATAACAGCGGCCGTTTACAGCGCGATCGCCCTGGCCAATGAGAGATGATCTCATATGTAAACATATGAGATCATCTCTCAGCGCCGCTCCTCCTCCTCACACAGAGACAGCGTGTGAGGAGGGGGAGATGAACGGCTGCAGCGCCGTAAGTTTAAAAAAAAAAAATCAAATTCCATCTGTGCCCACTGCCACCACTGCAATCTGTCCCCAATGACATCCCCAGTGCCATCCCCAGTGCCATCTGCCAGTGCCATCCCCAGTGCCATCTGCCAGTGCCATCCCCAGTGCCATCCCCAGTGCCATCTGCCAGTGCCATCTGCCAGTGCCATCCCCAGTGACATCCCCAGTGCCATCTGCCAGTGCCATCCCCAGTGCCATCTTCCAGTGCCATCCCCAGTGCCATCCCCAGTGCCATCTGCCAGTGCCATTCCCAGTGCCATCTGCCAGTGCCATCTGTAGTCAGTACCACCTGTAGTCAGTGCCATCTGTCATCAGTGCCACATAGTGCCATCTGTCATCAGTGCCACATATTAGTGCCATCTGTCATCAGTACCACCTGTCAGTGTCACGTGCCATCTGTTATCAGTGTCACCTGTCATCAATGCCACGTATCAGTGCCATCTGTCATCAGTGTCATGTGTCATCAGTGCCACGTATTAGTGACGTCTGTCATCAGTGCCACGTATTAGTGCCATCTCTCATCAGTGCCACATATTAGTGCCACGTGATATCAGTGCCATGTATGAGTGCCATCTCTCATCAGTGCCACATATTAGTGCCATCTGTCATCAGTGTCACGTGTCATCAGTGCCCCGTATTAGTACCATCTGTCATCAGTGCCACGTCAGTGTCACGTGTCATCAGTGCCACGTCAGTGTCACGTGTCATCAATGCCACGTCAGTGTCACGTGTCATTGTCCTGGTGCTCCAGGGCCTTCAAAAGTGTAATAGGTAGTCAACAATTTAGATGTGTAATTTATGCTCCTAGAACACGTGATGGCGCTCCCTGCATGTTGGGCCTCTCTATGTGGTCAGGCTGTGTAAAAGTCCCACATATGTGGTATCGTAATAATCAGGAGGAGTAGCAGAATTTATTTTGGGGTGTCATTTGTGGTATACACATGCCATGTGAGAGAAATAACCTATTACAATGACAATTTTGTAGAAAAAAAAAAATAAAATAAAAAAATAATTCATTTTGCAAAGAATTGTGGGAAAAAATAACAACATCAAAAAGCTCACCATGCCTCTTACTAAATACCTTGGAATGTCTACTTTCATAAAAGGGGTCATTTTGGGGATATTTGCAGTTTCCTGGCTTGTTCGGGTCACAAGAAATGAGATAGGCCACCAGTACATCAGATGTGATCAATTTTGTATAATTCGCACCACAGATTGTAGAGTCTGTAACTTTCACAAAGGCCAAATAATTTCCACTAATTTGGGTTATTTTTACCAAAGATATGTGGCAGTATAAATTGTGGCTAAAATTTATGAAGAAAAATTAATAATTTCCTAAATTGTATCACAGAAACAAAGAAAAATGCGTTTTTTTTCAAAATTTTCGGTCTTTTTTCAATTATAGCGCAAAAAATAAAAAACCCAGAGGTGATCAAATACCACCAAAAGAAAGCTCTATTTGTGGGAAAATAAGGACAACAAATTCATTTGGGTACAGTGTTGCATGACTGAGTAATTGTCAGTCAAAGCGTGAGAGCACCGAAAGCTGAAAATTGGTCTGGATGGGAGGGGGGTGTTGGTGCCTGGTAGGCAAGTGGTTAAACAAGTGCAAGAGCCGCGTGCGCATGCCCAGTGCCTACATTGATCTTGCGCAGTTCTAAACGTACTTGTACTTGCTCGGAAAAAGTTACTTTCTCATTCTATTTTGGTCATATTTGTTACTTGGGCAGTTGTTACTAAACTTCTTCACATCACCCCATAACATTGGCACCTCCATCTTCTGTTAATATTAAATTGAAGATGCCGTGCGCCATGTCCATAGTGGCACACAGATGGCATTCTCCCATTTTGTGAATATGAAATTGTGCTTTGCTCCTCGGCGTGCGCCTCTACTGATGGCACACAGCTTTCGTAAATCAGCCCCATTGTGTTTTTTTCAAAATTGTCGGGCTTTTTTTGTTTATAGCGCAAAAAATAAAAACCGCAGAGGTGATCAAATACCACCAAAGGAAGCTCTATTTGTGCGAAAATAATTATAAAAATCGAATTTAGGTACAGTGTAGTATGACCGCGCAATTGTCATTCAAAGTGTGACAGCGCTGAAAGCTGAAAATTGACCTGGGCAGGAAGGGGGTGAAAGTGCCCAGTATCGAAGGGGTTAATATAGTTGTGTTATGTGTAGAGCGCTTGATATTTCCACTATAATGTGTTGACACTAGAGGTGGTTTACTACAGCAGCTGAATATTTAAATGAATATTGGACACTTAGCGCAGGTAATAGGGTTGTATAGTAGAATGAACCTTCCAAGGGCGTACCATCATCTCAAAAGGCCATTTCAAGCCCTCAGCAAAACATTCATACCTGCATTCCGTCAATTGTCGTCATCCGGGGTGGATCGGCAACATTCCGAAGAGCAAGTTTTGCAGACTTAGAAATAACTGAACCTTGCAGAAAGACTATATCATACAAAGCCAGGGATTGAAGACTCAGTGTCTCAAAAGAGGTTACTCCCCTGAAGTGGGTGAAAAGTTATATTTAATTATCTGGTTCCACCAGTGAAAGAGAAGGATGTCAGTAAAGAGGGGTATAATAACACAATACCCAATATTGTAACAAATTCTGTACTATGGAAGAAATTGAAACATTGGTCCATCTTGTGTCGGGATACACATTTGGGGCCGACCCTCCTTCCAAAACCCAAGTTCTCCTTCCATAGGGAACCGAACATTAACAGTAAAGTAGCAGCCAGCAAAATTATTGTGGGTACTACACCTCATATCAGTTGGGGGACATGATTGGGAAGTTGATAGATGTTCTTCAGTGCAGAAAGAAAAATGTCTGACGTGCAAACTTATTACTCATGATAGAAGGTCTTTATTAGTCATCTTTCAATAACTTTTCTTCCAAATGTGTAGTGTATTGCTTTACTTGTGCCTGCAATCTTTTATATGTGGGACCTACCATCAGAACCCTGAGGACCAGGTTGGGTGAGCACCGGAGGATAATTGAATAGGGTAACACTGAACATAGTGTCCCCAGACAACACAACCACCGAGGGACGAGAGTTTGGGTCATTGAATCCACACCTGTTGTGACCAGGACATGCTCTAGATATTTCCTCTGAATACATTATTTCCAGTGGGGTTAAATGAAGAAACTGAGGTCAACAAGGTTATTTAATCCTATTTTGCTTTTTATTTCGATTCAAATCAATATTACAGTGTCTATTATATTTTTAATGTTTTTTTTGTTTTTTGTTTTTTGTTTTATAGTTTTCATGGTCTTCTTATCGGGATCCATTTATTTATTATCATCTGGAGTGATGTTAGAATATTATTCCAAATTCATAATTCGGCACTTATATGTGTTATATTATATTCATGGCAAGCTTGCAAAACATATTTGGTTTCATGATTAGTCATAATAAATACAGTATGTGTGAATGACCTTGATCAATTGATTTGACATGATTCTTCATCTAAAGCGGAGTATTGCTAGAAGTTTCTGGTGAGAGAAATGGAATGACATAGAATGACATATAAGGTATCTTGGTATAGACCAGTGATGGCGAACCTTGGCACCCCAGATGTTTTGGAACTACATTTCCCATGATGCTCAACTACACTGCAGAGTGCATGAGCATCATGGGAAATGTACTTCCAAAACATCTGAGGTGCCAAGGTTCTCCACCACTGGTATATACTGTCACGAGAAGACAAAAATAGACACCTATTTACGTAGTTAGAGGAATAATACATATTTGTTTATATCCTGTTAAGTTAGTTTAGTGTAATCTCAGTCATATTAATAAGTATTAGTATATAGTTACTTAATGTAGTTAAAGTTGGTAATATGTGTTCATATTAGTAGATGTTTGGTTATATGACATTACATGATCAGCACATTACTACAACTATAGAGTGTTGTTACATGTGGGATTGTCAATCAAACTCCATATGACTTTCTGAGTTAGTACTTCCTTTTGTATAGACATATTGCTGAAGTTAGCAGAAATTAATGTGTGCCATACAAGTTTTTATTAGGTTATGATGTTCATATGTAACATATAAAGCCAACGCTTCGAGATTGAAGGTCAGACAGACATGCACACACCCACTAGGAGAGATGACGCTGACATGTTCACAAAGACACTTTGACAAGTTGAAACAGCTGAATGCTCCCAGAAGTCTAAGCCCCCGTACACACGGTCGGAAATTCAGATGGAAAATGTCCAATCGGACCATGTTGTCAGAAAATCCACCTGTGTGTGGGCTCTATCTGACTTTTTCCATCGGAATTTCCGACGGAAAAAATTTGAGATGCTGCTCTCAAATTTTCCGACAACAAAATCCGATCTGACTTTTTCCGATCGTGTGTAGAGAATTCCGATGGACAAAGTGCCACGCATGCTCAGATCAAATTACGAGACCAAAGCTATTGGCTACTAGCCTCTACGTAGTTCCGTCGTACGCAACGAACGTCACCACGTTCAGAATGATCGGATTTTCCGACAACTTTGTCCGATCGTGTGTATGCAGCACCAGTGTCGGACAAAATCCGTCGGAAAAAATCCGACGGATTTTGTGGTCGGAATTTCCGACCGTGTGTACGGGGGCTTAGAACATAATTTCCTGATTCTTTTTGGTTACACGAGAAAGCATGGAGACAGAAGACACATGCTTTTATAAGCTTATTACAGCTTTATAACTATTTATTTTATTACATATATTTTTACCTACACTGAACTGAACTATTATATATATTTTTTCAAATCTTTTATTTATTTCAAGAGACCAGAAAACATGAAACACAACATCATCTAGTATTTGGGAGATAATGACTGATGACCAATCAAATGACAGCATATCAAATGTGACAAGTTACCTTATTCTGTCAGAAATAGTGTTTCAAGGTACAGGTACAGCTAGCGTGGTAGACTGATCAACTATTTCTACAAATACATGTACACTTTTATAGGGTCTAGGCTTGAGCAACTATTCCTATGTCTATTAAGTGTCTATTCCCTAAGGTTTTTGCCTGTTGCAATGTGTGACTCCATGCATCCCGTCTCGGGCATGACCTCAATTACAATTTTATATGTAAATGAAAATGAACATGTAGTGGGCATGGGTACATATATCTGAGGGGAACACTAGTCAACCAGACCTTTAAGTGTGTATAGACCTGAACACCTCCCAGAAACATTCACCAGCAGCCACATATTTTTGGAGATCGTGCAATTTCATCCCTCACCTTTCCTCCTGTGTGTGGTGAGTGTATGATCGATGAATGGTTAATCCACATATAAGGAACAGGAGGGGGAGAAAGAAAGTAAAAGAAAAGACCTATTAAATACAAGGGGAGAAAAAACCCAGTGAATGGCAGATTGATGGCGGCATGTGTCAAGTCCCCAATATATGTAAATCAACGTGATCCTGGTATTGTCATTAACCATCATTAGACTCAATATACAGGCCATTATCATATAAAACCTTTTTATGCAAAGCAACATAACTCAACACCCATAAAAACATATAGACAAATAAAATCTGCACGAGTTCACCCTGATATCCCCGGGGTCTCTTTACGTCAAAATGAATACAAACTGTCCTTATTCGCAGACGACATTCTGCTTACCTTGACCAGACCCCACACTTCCCTCCCAAACCTACATGCCCTGTTTAAGGAATTTAGCTTTCTCTCAGGATATAAGATCAACACAAGCAAAACGGAAGCTCGGCCCGTACTCATTTCACCCTCAGATCTCACTACCCTACAACAAAATTACCCCTATCATTGGTGCACGAACTCCCTCAAATACTTAGGAATTAACATAACCTCCTCATATTCAAACCTTTACCAGGCCAACTTCCCCCCCACTATTCCGTGACATTGACCGACTCTTGCGACAATGGGACACATATCCCATCTCTCTTCTGGGTCGCATCAATGTCCTGAAGATGTCTGTACTGCCGAGACTCCTCTATCTATTTGAAACCCTACCGATTCCCGTCCCAATGTCACAACTTAAAGCTACCCAAAGATCATTCCTCAACTTTATTTGGTACTATAAAGCTCATCGAATAGCTAGCTCCGTCGTACTTGCCCCTAGATCCAGAGGCGGGTTGGGAGCCCCAGACCTCCTCAAATATTATTTTGCTATCCATCTAAAACCGATCATAGTTTGGTCACATAGAATGGCATCCAGTATCTGGTCGAAAATTGAAATGAGCATTACTAGCCCAGTTCACCCCTGCTCCATGATTTGGACAAATCTAGAGGCCTCCATAACCCAACTTAGAAACTTATGCTTACATCCAATGATTTTCACTCTTTCCATATGGAAGAAATGCTCTCATCAGTTCTCCCTCTCATCCGCATGCCCACCTCTGTTAAATGTGTTGTTTAACCCTGACATACCGGATAGTTTGTCCTATACCCAAATGCTCCCATGGACACAGGGTGGAGTCTTCCAGCTCCAGAATATCGTACACCCACTCACCCACACACTTCTGCCCTTTGATGAAATTCAATGGAAACACCATGTCCCCAAACGTTTATTCTATTCCTATCTCCAAATTAAACATTATTTTGGCTCCAAATCCTCCACCCTCACCTTAAATACACCTACTCCATTCGAACTCTTATGTGCCCAGGGCCCATATCAAACCCATCTTATTTCAGAAATTTACAAATATCTACATGAGGTCCCTCCACTCACCGCCATATGTCACTCCTATATGCATAAATGGTCCACTTAAACCCCCTTAATAACCAGACCAATTTTCAGCTTTCGGTGCTCTCACATTTTGAATGACAATTACTCAATCATGCAACACTGTTACTATTTGAAATTTTTGTCCTTTTTTTCACACAATTAGAGCTTTCTTTTGGTGGTATTTAATGACTGCTGTTTTTTTTTTTTTTTGCGCTATAAAAGAAAAAAGATCGAAAGTTCTGTAAAAAAAAAAAAATGAATTTTTTTTTAATTTCTGTTATAAAATTTAGAAAATTTGTAATTTTTCTTCATATATTTTGGCCAAAATTTATACCACTACATATCTTTGGTAAAAATAACCCAAATCGGTGTATATTATTTGGTCTTTGTGAAAGTTATATGCTGCGTACACACGTGCGGACTTTTGCCGGCGGACCTAGTCCAGCGGACAATCCCGCGGGACTTTCCAGCTAGGTCCGCTGGACTTTCCGAGCGTGTGGACTTGCCCACACACGCACGGACTTCTCCAGCGGATAATCCGCCGGCCAAAAGTCCGCGGGACTTTTGAAAATGAACGGACTTGCCCACACACGGAGCAGTCCGTTCATTTCGAACGTAACTTCAGGTTACGTAGCTAGCGTAGGCAGTAAATGCCGCCGCGCTAGCTCCGCAAGCTGGCATGGATTTAAAGGGAATCCCCACGCCGAAAAAACGGCGTGGGGGTTCCCCCCAAATCCATGTAAGACCCTCATCCGAGCACGCAGCCTGGCAGGCCAGGAAAGGGGTGGGGACGAACGAGCGCCCCCCCCTCCTGAGCCGTACCAGGCCGCGTGCCCTCAACATGGGGGGTGCCCTGGGGAAAGGGGGGCCGTGCGGCCCCCCCACCCCAAAGCACCTTGTCCCCATGTTGATGAGGACAAGGGCCTCTTCCCGACAACCCTGGCCGTTGGTTGTCGGGGTCTGCGGGCGGGGGCTTATCGGAATCTGGGAGCCCCCTTTAATAAGGGGGCCCCCAGATACCGGCCCCCCACCCTATGTGAATGAGTATGGGGTACGATGTACCCCTACCCATTCACCTAAGGTGTAAAATGTAAAGTACAAAAACACACACACTTTTGAAAAAATATTTTATTGCACTGCTCTGGGGGTCTTCTTCCGTCTTGGGGGTCTTCTCGCCGGACTCCTCCGCTCTCTTCTGCTCTTTTACCTAGCTCTTTCACGAGCGGGGGGAGTCCGGCTACCTTCTTCGTCGTCGCTGCCGTCGTCTGGGGGTCTCGATCCGCCTTCGGGGGTCTTCCGGGGGTCTCTTCTGTTCTTGCGGCGGTCGTCGTCTTCCGCGCCGCCGGCGCCGCCTTCTTCTTCTTCTTCTTGTCCTTCTTGTTCTTCTTCTTCTTCCGATGTTGACCCGTCGCTGTCTCTGCCCGGAATGCCTGTGCCGCTCTGCGCTCAGACTTATATAGGGACATGGGGGACAGGGTCACATGTTCATGTCACATGGTGACCCCGCCCCCTTGCGATGTCACAGTCCCAGCATCCTCCGGGACTGTGACAACACAAGGGGGCGGGGTCACCATGTGACATGTGCATGTGACCCTGTCCCCCATGTCCCTATATAAGTCCGAGCGCAGAGCGGCACAGGCATTCCGGGCAGAGACAGCGACGGGTCAACATCGGAAGAAGAAGAAGAACAAGAAGGACAAGAAGAAGAAGAAGAAGGCGGCGCCGGCGGCGCGGAAGACGACGACCGCCGCAAGAACAGAAGAGACCCCCGGAAGACCCCCGAAGGCGGATCGAGACCCCCAGACGACGGCGGCGACGACGAAGAAGGTAGCCGGACTCCCCCGCTCGTGAAAGAGCTAGGTAAAAGAGCAGAAGAGAGCGGAGGAGTCCGGCGAGAAGACCCCCAAGACGGAAGAAGACCCCCGGAGCAGTGCAATAAAATATTTTTTCAAAAGTGTGTGTGTTTTTGTACTTTACATTTTACACCTTAGGTGAATGGGTAGGGGTACATCGTACCCCATACTCATTCACATAGGGTGGGGGGCCGGTATCTGGGGGCCCCCTTATTAAAGGGGGCTCCCAGATTCCGATAAGCCCCCGCCCGCAGACCCCGACAACCAACGGCCAGGGTTGTCGGGAAGAGGCCCTTGTCCTCATCAACATGGGGACAAGGTGCTTTGGGGTGGGGGGCCGCACGGCCCCCCTTTCCCCAGGGCACCCCCCATGTTGAGGGCACGCGGCCTGGTACGGCTCAGGAGGGGGGGGGGCGCTCGTTCATCCCCACCCCTTTCCTGGCCTGCCAGGCTGCGTGCTCGGATGAGGGTCTTACATGGATTTGGGGGGAACCCCCACGCCGTTTTTTCGGCGTGGGGATTCCCTTTAAATCCATGCCAGGTCACGGAGCTAGCGCGGCGGCAGTAACTGCCTACGCTAGCTACGTAACCTGAAGTCACGTGCTAAATGAACGGACTTGCCGATGAGCGGCAAGTCCGTTCATTTCAAAAGTCCCGCGGACTTGCCCACTAACGGCGGGATTGTCCGCTGGACTGCCAAGTCCAGCGGATAATTTTAAAACAAAACTTAAAACTTTGGTCCGCCGGACTTTGGCGCCAAAAAGTCCGCCGGCGCCCACACACGAGGGGATTATCCGCTGGACTTCAGTCCAGAGGATAATCCCGCGGGATTGTCCCTTCGTGTGTACGCGGCAATAGAGTCCATAAGCTACGGTGCCAATCTCTGAAAATTGATCACACCTGAAGTACTGGCGGCCTATCTAAATTCTTGAGACCCTAACAAGCCAGGAAAGTAAAAATACCCCCCAAATGACCCCTTTTTGGAAAGTAGACATTCCAAGATATTTAGTAAGCTGCATGGTGAGTTTTTTGAAGTTGTAATTTTTTCCCACAATTCTTTGCAAAATCAAGATTTTCTTTTCTTTTTTTTTTCCACAAAATTGTTATATAAGCAGGTTATTTCTCACACACAGCATAAGCATAGCACAAATTACACCCCAAAACACATTCTACTACTCCTCCCAAGTATGGCGATAGATAGATAGATAGATATACTTTATTGTCATTGTATAAATACCACAACATTTTTCCACATGTGTGAGACTTTTACACAGCGTATAGAGAGGCCCAACATGCAGGGAGTGTCATCAGGCATTCTTGGAGCATAAATTACACATATAATTTCTTGACTACCTCTTACACTTTTGAAGGCCCTGGAAAACCAGGACAATGGAAACGCCCCAAAAATGACCCCATTTTGGAAAGAAAACAATCCAATGTATAATATATGAGGCATATCAAGTCTTTTGAACATGTCATTTTTATCTACAAGTTTTTGGAAAATGTGTAAAGAAAATGAAAACACATTTTTTTTTACACAACGTTGTCCATTTACACAATATTTCTAACACATAACATGTACATGGCAAAAATTACACCCCAAAATAGATTTATTTATATATTTATACTCCTCCTGAGTACAGCGATACCACATGTGTGAGACTTTTCCACAGCGTGGCCACATGCAGAGGACTTAGGGACAAAAGTTTCAAATCTAATTTGACTACCTATTACACTTTTGTGAGTCACTGTAGTGGCATGGATGTGGCATGGATGAGCATGAATGGGGATGGCTGAGCATGAATGAGTATGGCCGGGTACGGCTGAGTATGGATGGGTATGGCTGAGTATGGATGGGTATAGATGGGATGGCTGGGTACGGCTGGGTATGGCTGAGTATGGCTGGGTATGGCTGAGTACGGCTGGGTATGGCTGTGTATGGCTGAGTATGGATGGGTATGGCTAATTATGGATGGGGGTGGATGGGATGGCTGAGCATGGATGGATGGATGAGTATTGCTGAGGATGGATGGATGGATGAGTATGCCGAGTATGGATGAGAATGGATGGATGAGTATGCTAAGTATGGATGGATGGGTATGCAGAGTATGGATGGGTATGCAGAGTTTGCAGAGTATGGATGGGTATGCAGAGTATGAATGTATGGGTATGCAGAGTATGGATGGATGGTTATGCAGAGTATGGATGGGTATGCAGTATGCAGAGTATGGATAGGTATGCAGAGTATGCAGAGTATGGATGGGTATGCAGAGTATGGATGGATGGGTATGCAGAGTATGGATGGATGGGTATGCAGAGTATGGATGGATGGGTATGCAGAGTATGCAGAGTATGGATGGGTATGCAGAGTATGGATGGGTATGCAGAGTATGGCTGGGTATGCAGAGTATGGCTGGGTATGCAGAGCATTGCTGGGTATGTCTGGGTATGCAGAGTATGGATGGGTGAGCATGGATGGATGGATCGATGGATCTCTCACTAAGCAGTGCTGTGGGCACTACACATGCAGCCCACAGCGCTGCTGCCACCGATCTCTCCCCTCTCCGCTCACACTGGACAGAGAGGAGAGGGAGGAACCAGAAATCACGCTGGTTTGTTTACATGCGATCGATCCGGAGCGATTACGTGGTAAACGCCCACGATCAGCGGCTGTTCACTGTGATCCGTGATGCGCTGGGTCCTCTGGACCCGGTGGTCATGGAAGTTCTCGGTGGCGCGCAAGAGCGGAATTCTGGGAGGACGTCACTGTACGCCCTCCCAGTATTAACAGACCACCCTGTAGCCGTCATTCGGTTATGGGCCGGTTATTAAGTGGTTAAGGCTTACCTGTAGCTAACTAGGATATCTCCTAAACCTGCACGGTTTAGGAGATAACCCCTGTCCCCTGCAGGTGCCGATGACATCGGCACATGCGCACTAGAGCAAACTGACCCAATGGCACCTATGTGCCACTGCATCAGAATGCATGCCGTTACCGGCGTCTCCGGCGCGCATCGCGGCTCCAGACAATTCACATCGCCGGAGCCGCAATACCCGGAAGTAACTCTGGGACAACATGTCGGCGGCCGGAGGGGGAGACGAGGATGGCTTTGGGACTTTAATCTGAGGTAAGTAATACATAATGAGCTAGTATGCTATGCATACTAGCTCATTATGCTTTTGTCTTGCAGGTTGTCTTTTTTTTTTTTATGGATTTACAGAGGGTTTACTTCCTCTTTAAAGAAGGAGTCCTCTAGGGAAGAATATTGGACAAAAGATTTATACTTCATATTTATGACTGTTTTATCTTATTCAGAACTTGAAGAAGAAATGTTAAAGACATTTCATGAAGAAAAAAAAGAATCAGAAGAAACTTTATCTATCTACTATGAACAACATTGCCTCAAAAAAGTCAGTAACATAAATAGGGGTAGGTACCATCATTCCGTAATTGTATAGAACGAACAGGGGGAAGCTAAGTCAAGGGCTACTCCAAATGGTACCCTTAAGCATCAATGGTGGTAGGGACTATTGCGGTACCCAAATATAACAACAGAGGTTGTAAAAACATATATAACATTTATTTAATACATATTATAGACAATACAAAATACGCAACAAAACATTACAGTAATTGTAGATCTTTTATAAAAGATTCTAGGGTTTACAGATTTAAACAGGTAAGTGGGGACATGTTGATGCGGGGTTGGACATATTCCTCGGCCGGTTTTGCGGCTAGTGCCACTTCCTCAAGAGGCGTCACTCATAACATCTATAGAAAAATATAATTTTTAAATTACATCATCATGTATTTATTCAGTAGTAACAAAGACAATTGGTAATACAACACAGCTTGGAGTATTCATATAAAGACCTGCATTACTCACCAGAAAAAAGACACTTTATAGCAAAAGGCGGCAGCAGAGACACCCTATAATAGGGTGACCCCCTGGGGGCGGACACGTGGGGGCAAATAGAAGCCGGCTAAAAAAAAAAAAAACATTAACAGGTAGATCAGTAGGTAAAGGGCATCGAGAATTAAGATTGATAAATTGCCCATGGATAGGAAAATGTTAAAGGGGGAGGGGGGGAGAGAGAAAGGGGATAAGAAAAGGGGAAAGGGAAGGGAGGATAAAGAAGAAGAGGGGGGCCAAAGGAGCCCCAAAAGAAGAGGGGGGGGAAGGGGGGGGATAGGGAATAGAAATAGTAAGAGCACCCGGATACCCAGAAAAAACACCAAAGTGATACGTGAAATATATATATATAAATATAATATAGATATAGGCCCATAAGCCATTTTAATGTTACCTAGGATAAATACTCCCCATGAACCTCCATTTGTCAATTGTTAGTGGTAGGAGAAATGGGGCCAGTCCGAAACCAGAGCAGCCAACAATCACCACATCCCACACAACACAGACAGGGAGTTCTATAGGGGAGAAAAAGTAATGGTGATGAAAAAAAAATAAACAATGGAAAATGCACGACCGTAAAGTTTTATTAAATCCTGGTTGTTTGCCGTTCTGAAAATGCGCACAAATGTGCGCCTTATAAGCCCCCAACCCAGAAGTGTGTCCAGACGTCGAAACGGCATTCAGCATTGACAACGCTGTGCGCAGTGCGCTCGCATCAGTCAACAATGTGCGCGCATCACCCCTCCAAAAAATTATGTGATTAGCATCATAGGGGAAAAAAGGAAAAGGTGTGCTCGCTTGAAGGAAAACGCAGGCCTGCCTTAGCCTATGCGCCAGGCGAAGATATTTCCGGGTCCGGTCCTCACAGTGCGTACACATCAGTCAAAGACTGCGCGTGCACACTCCCCTCAAAACAACGACACTACTAGCGTCATAAGAGGACAGGGAAGGGAGCGCCTGCTCAAACAGAAAAAGCAAGCCTGCCCTCACCTGAAGGAACGCAAGTCCGCCACCGGGGGGAGAATAAACTCCTCATGCCGCCCCTACAAGGGTCATTGAGGAGAGGCAAGCAGGTAATAACACAAACAGATACAGTATGTAGACATTGAATAATGTAAAATCGGGGCTTGTGCCAAACCACAGAGGGTGGCAATGTTAATTGCCAAAACTCTAAAGTTGAACAAGCCCTGAGTAACTCATACAAACAAATAATAATATTACAACAAATATACTTCAATCTAAAGACAGTCTCACCGATACTTCTTTAATGCCCCGTACACACATCGGATATCTCGATGGAAAAAGTCAGATCGGATTATTTCCGACGGAAAAAATTTGAGAGCAGGATCTCAAATTTTCCGACAACAAAATCTAATCAGACTTTTTCCGATTGTGTTTAGGGAATTCCGACGGAGTACCGAAGTACCACGCATGCCTCTACATAGTTCCGTAGTACGCAACGAACATTACCACGTTCAGAACAATCAGATTTTTCGACAACTTTGTCCGACCGTGTGTATGCAACACCAGTTTCGGACAAAATCTGTCAGAAAAAAACGGACGGATTTTGTGGTTGGAATTTCCGACCGTGTGTACGGGGGCTAACAGTACAACGCAGTGTCTGGAAGAAGTTATTGAAAAGTTACAACAATTATCACTAGACAAAACAGGAAGTAGTATTGGGATTTCCAAATATATATCAATGGCAATTTGCCATGGAGAGAGAGCGTATCTAAATAAAAGATGGATTTAAGGGTACCAATTGGAGTAGCCCTTGACTTAGCTTCCCCCTGTTCTATCTATCTACTATAGATAAATAATTTAGGACTGAAACATTTGTCCACATATACATTTTTTGATTATCCAATTATTCTGATATTAATGTCAATATTAAGTTAGGATTATCATTATTATTTTTATTTATTTTCTTTATTCATATATTGAATATTTTTAGTTTACAACTGCACAATCATTCTAGTTAATAGAACATCTTTTGTTCATAACTTAAGAAACATATCCCTCTTGAAAGAACAATGGAACATTATGACAAGTTTTAGAGTGTCAAGTATATTTCCAAAGAGCTAAACTATTATTTGAGCACAAATATGGAAATATATTATTGCATACTTTATTTATTTTAATAATAATAATAATTACCGCATTTATCGGCATATAACACACACCTTTTTCCCTTAAAATCAGGGGAAAAATTGTGGGTGCGTGATATACGCCGATCCCCATCGATCCCCCGCCGATCTCCGCTAGCTGTGAGCGGAGCGATCGCCGCAGAGCTACACATAGCGAGTGTACTCGTCTCTTTTCGGCTCTTCTCTGCTCCGCTCACAGTCACGTGAGCAGAGCCGAGAAAAGCCAACAAGAGCCGAGTACATGTGTATCGCCACCGAGCTACACATAGCAAGTGTACTCGGGTCTTTTCAGCTCTTCTCTGCTCCGCTCACAGTCACGTGAGCAGAGGCGAGAAGAGCCGACAAGAGCCGAGTACATGTGTATCTCGGCTCCGCCCAGTCCCTGCTATCTCGGCGGCGTTTGCTCCACTCCGGTGTCCTGACGGTGCCAATTTTAAATGGCGATTGACACTGGGGACAAGGCTGCAATGGGGACAAGGCTGCAATGGGGACAAGGCTGCAATGTGGACAAGGCTACAATGGGGACAAGGCTGCAATGGAGACAAGGCTGCAATGGAGACAAGGCTGCAATGGGGACAAGGCTGCAATGGGGACAAGGCTGCAATGAGGACAAGGCTGCAATGTGGACAAGGCTACAATGGGGACAAGGCTGCAATGGGGACAAGGCTGCAATGGGGACAAGGCTGCAATGGGGACAAGGCTGCAATGGGGACAAGGCTGCAATGAGGACAAGGCTGCAATGTGGACAAGGCTACAATGGGGACAAGGCTGCAATGGGGACAAGGCTACAATGGGGACAAGGCTGCACTGGGGACAAGGCTGCACTGGGAAGAAGGCTGCACTGGCAAGGCTGCACTGGGACAAGGCTGCACTGGCAAGGCTGCACTGGGACAAGGCTGCACTGGCAAGGCTGCACTGGGACAAGGCTGCACTGGGACAAGGCTGCACTGACAAGGCTGCAATGGACACTTAAATGTAAGTTTTTTTTTCCTTAAACTTCCCTCCTAAAATTTTTTTTCCTTAAAATTCCCTCCTCAACTTGGGGTGCGTGTTATACGCCGGCGCGTGTTATACGCCGATAAATACGGTATTATTATTATTATTATTATTATTAATAATAATAATTATTGATATTAGTCATCATTATGTTATACATTTTTAAAATCTATACCATGGTTTTAATATTTTGAATAGAGAGATCTAAGAGGAGTTAAAGTAAAGAGAATTCGAAGGAGATTTATTTCTAGCTGCTTCAGCTCTGAGGAATATTGTGTCCGATCATTTGATACAAGGATGTGTACTGTATATGTGATATGAATGATATTTTGAATGTATTAATATTTGGTTATATCCTGTTAAGTTAGTTTAGTGTAGTCTCAGTCATATTAATAAGTATTAGTATATAGTTACTTAACCACTTTACAACCGGCCCATAGCCGAATGACGGCTACAGGGCGGTTGCTTAACTCTGGGAGGGCGTCATATGACGTCCTCCCGGAATTCCCCTCTTGCGCGCCCCCGATCGGTACAGTGTGAGAGGAGAGGGGGAGGGATCGGTGGCAGAGCAGTGCTGTGGGCGGGATCTGTAGTGCCCACAGCCTGCTCTGCCCCCCCCGATCCATCCATCCATGCTCAGCCATCCCTCCTTACCCTGCAATACACAGCAATAGCCTGCAGTGTATTGCTGGGTATTGCAGGGTATGGAGGGATGGCTGAGCATGGATGGATGGATACCCAGCAGTAATCTGCCATACCCTGCTATACTCTGCCATTCCCTGCGATACTCTGCCATTACCTGCGATACTCTGCCATTACCTGCGATACTCTGCCATTACCTGCGATACTCTGCCATACCATGCTATACTCTGCCATTCCCTGCGATACTCTGCCATACCCTGCTATACTCTGCCATTCCCTGCCATTACCTGCGATACTCTGCCATTACCTGCGATACTCTGCCATACCCTGCGATACTCTGCCATACCCTGCCATACTCTGCCATACCCTGCCATACCCTGCCATACCCTGCCATACTCTGCCATACCCTGCCATACTCTGCCATGCCATACCCTGCGATACTCTGCCATACCCTGCGATACTCTGCCATACCCTGCGATACTCTGCCATACCCTGCGATACTCTGCCATACCATGCGATACTCTGCCATACCCTGCGATACTCTGCGATACTCTGCCATACCCTGCGATACTCTGCCATACCCTGCGATACTCTGCCATACCCTGCCATACCCTGCCATACTCTGCCATGCCATACCCTGCCATACCTTGCCATACCCAGCCATACCCTGCGATATTCTGCAATACCCTGCGATTCCCTGCAGTGCTCACTACGATCAAAGCCAGGATCGTTTTTTTATTTTATTTCAGGCTTTCCAGCCTAGAGGTGAGATGTGGGGTCTTATTGACCCCATATCTCACTGTAAAGAGGACCTGTCATGCCATATTCCTATTACAAGGGATGTTTACATTCCTTGTAATAGGAATAAAAGTGATCAAAAAATTTTTTTGGGGGAAAAAAAGTGTCAAACTAAAATAAATATAGTAAAAAAAAAAAAAAAAAATTAAAGCGCCCCTGTCCCCGTGCGCTCGCATGCAGAAGCGAATGCATACGTAAGTCCCGCCCACATATGAAAACGATGTTCAAACCACACATGTGAGGTATTGCTGCGAACGTTATAGTGAGAACAATAATTTTGGCCCTGGACCTCCTCTGTAACTCAAAACATGTAACCAGTAAAAAGTTTTAAAGCGCCGCCTATGGGGATTTTTAAGTAGCGAAGTTTGGCGCCATTCCACGAGCGTGTGCAATTTTGAAGGGTGACATGTTAGGTATCTATTTACTCGGCGTAACTTCATCTTTCACATTATGCAAAAACATTGGGCTATATTTACAGTTTTGTTTTTTGTAAAGCACAAAACTTTTTTTTCCCCAAAAAAACGCGTTCGAAAAATTGCTGCGCAAGTACCGTGCTAGATAAAAAGTTGCAACGACCGCCATTGTATTCTCTAGGGTCTTTTCTAAAAAAACATATATAATGTTTTGGGGTTCTATGTAATTTTCTAGCAAATAAATGATGATTTTTACATGTAGGAGAGAAATGTCAGAATTGGCCCGGGTGCTCCAGAACACCTGATGGCGCTCCCTGCATGTTGGGCCTCTGTATGTGGCCACGCTGTGTAAAAGTCTCACACATGTGGTATCGCCATACTTGGGAGTAATAGCAGAATGTGTTTTGGGGTGTAATTTGTGGTATGCATATGCTGTGTGTGAGAAATAACCTGCTAATATGACAATTCTGTGGAAAAAAAAAAAAAAAAGAAAAAAAAATCTTGATTTTGCAAAGAATTGTGGGAAAAAATTACAACTTCAAAAAACTCACCATGCCTCTTTCCAAATACCTTGGAATGTCTTCTTTCCAAAAAGGGGTCATTTGGGGGGTATTTGTACTTTTCTGGCATGTTAGGGTCTCAAGAAATGAGATGGGCCGTCAGTACTTCAGGTGTGATCAATTTTCAGATATTGGCACCATAGCTTGTGGACTCTATAACTTTCACAAAGACCAAATAATATACCCCAATTTGTACTTATTTTTACCAAGGATATGTAGCAGTATAAATTTTGGCCACAATTTATCAAGAAAAATGACATAATTTGCTAAATTTTATAACAGAAACGAAGAAAAATTCATTTTTTTACAGAATTTTCAGTCTTTTTTCTTTTATAGCGCAAAAAAAAAAAAAAACCCAACGGTGATTAATTACCACCAAAAGAAAGCTCTATTTGTGTGAAAAAAAGGACAAAAATTTCATATGGGTACAGTGTTGTATGACTGAGTAATTGTCATTCAAAATGTGAGAGCACCGAAAGCTGAAAATTGGTCTGGTTATTAAGGGTGTTTAAGTGCCCAGTGGTCAAGTGGTTAATGTATTTAAGGTTGGTAATATGTGTTCATATTAGTAGATGTTTGGTTATATGACATTACATGATCAGCACATTACTACAAGTGTTACATGTGGGATTGTCAATCAAACTCTATATATGACTCTCTGAGTTAGTACCTCCTTTTGTATAGCATATTGCTGAAGTTAGCAGAAATGAATGTGTGCCATACAAGGTTCTAAGTTTTTGTGAGGTTATGATGTTCACATGTAACACATAAAGCCAACGCTTCCATATTGAAGGGGAGACAGACACACCCATTAGGAGAGATGACACTGACATATTCACACAAAGACACTTTGATAAGTTGGGACAGCTGAATTCTGCCAGAAGTCTAAGAACATAATTTCCTGCTTCTCTTTGGTTACACAAAACAGCATGGAAGACTGAAGCCAGCTGCCATGAAGCACACATACATTCATAAGCTTATTACAGCTTTATAACTATTTATTATATTTCATATATTTTTACCTACACTGAACTATTATACTTTTTGTAATTGTATTTATGATGCCAACTGTGTGACAATAAACTCACACTTTGTTTTCAAGTCAGTCTGACTATCAATGCTATTCATCCAGAAACAGCCTTGAGATACAAGGATATTAGATATCATTTCATTCTTCAGGTCTTCAAACTACGGCCCTCCAGTTGTTCAGGAACTACAATTCCCACCATGCCTAGTCATATCTGTGAATGTCAGAGTGTTACAATGCCTCATGGGATAAAAAAAAGGAAAAGGTCTGGTGTCCCCAGTGACACACTTCCATCCCTATAAACATGTAAAAACGAAGGATTCGCCCTGGGACTTTCAATGAAGTGGGTACCGTTTCCGCCAGTAAACATAACAGTAGTAAATATAGTATATGATGTATTCAAGTACAATTGTTTACATGCATAGATAACACCAACAGTTGCCAATTAAAAGAGATACATACACAAGGAATATTGGTACATAAATATAGTAGTAGTCATAGTACACGGGCATCGTACTACCCGACTAGTTTCGCAAGATCCAGCTCGCTCTTCAGGGGTGGATGTGTGTAACAATGTACCTAGGATGAAAAAATATATATGTTTGGCAATATGGCACAGTATTAGTTATAAAGCCACAGGGTAGGAGGGGTTGTGGGTCCCCATACTCACCACTGAGCTTGACCATGGCTCCAAGTGTGCGGCTCCAAGATGGCGGCAGCAGGTGCCTCCCCAGGGAGCTGAGAGAGCAGAGTCAGATGGGACCCCGCCAGGGGCCAAATGGAGAGCAGGCATGGCATAGGTGTAGTGATGTATCCCTAGAGACCTCATTAGTCCATAAAAAGTATAGGCTGTAAACATAAGTATGTTTGTCAGGCATCTGAATAATAAAGTAGAATCAATTAGTATTAGCATAAAGATATGTATGCATATGTACGCCAAACTAGTCGGGTAGTACGATGCCCGTGTACTATGACTACTACTATATTTATGTACCAATATTCCTTGTTTATGTATCTCTATTAATTGTTAACTGTTGGTGTTATCTATGCATGTAAACAATTGTACTTGAATAAATCATATACTATATTTACTACTGTTATGTTTACTGGCGGAAATAGTACCCACTTCATTTAAAGTCCCAGGGCGAATCCTTCGTTTTTACATGCCTTATGGGATGTGTAGTTCCACAACAGCTGAAGAGCCGTAGTTTGAAGATTCCTGATCACTCTGTCATGTCTAGAAAAAAGTTGGTTTCTCATGTTTCTTGTATAATGCCCAAGAAATATCGTTTGGAAAATACAAGCGGATCATGGCTCATCTACATTCCAAATCTGGCACTTAAGATGGTCATGCACTGTGCAATCTGATTGGCCAATCTCTGTACAACTCGATATTTAGGCAAAATAGGTAATAGGAAGACGCACTTGAACAATTAATTCAAATTATAGGAAATCAAACAGGCTCTTGCACTAAATCTAATTTATTTAAGATATAACAGGGCACATCAGGGCACATCAGGGCACATCAGGGCACAGAGCACATCAGGGCACATGGCACATTATGGGGCACATTATGGGGCACATTGGGGCACATAGCACATCAGAGCACGGGGCACATCAGGGCACGGGCCACATCAGGCATGGGGCACATCAGGCCACATGGCACATCAGGGCACAGGGCACATGGCACATGGCACATCAGGGCACAGGGCACATCAGGGCACTGGACACATGGCACACTGGGGCACATCAGGGCACATGGCAAATTATGGGGCACATCAGGGCAAATTATGGGGCACATTGGGGCACATAGCAAATCAGGGCACATAGCACATCAGGGTACGGGGGAACATCAGGGCATGGGGCCCATCAGGGCACATGGCACATTGGGGCACATAGCACATCAGGGCATGGGGCACATCGGGGCACGGGGCCCATCAGGGCACATGGCACATTGGGGCACATAGTACATCAGGGCATGGGGCACATCAGGGCACATGGCACATCAGGGCACAGGGCACGGGGCACAGGGCACATCAGGGCACTGGGCACATGGCACACTGGGGCACATTGGGGCACATGGCACATTATAGGGCATATCAGGGCAAATTATGGGGCACATTTGGGCACATAGCACATCAGGGCATGGGGCACATCAGGGCATGGGGCACATCAGGCCACATGGCCCATCAGGGCACATGGCACATTGGGGCACATAGCACATCAGGGCATGGGGCTCATCAGGGCATGGGGCACATCAGGACAAATAGCACATCAGGGCATGGGGCACATCAGGCCACATGGCCCATCAGGGCACATGGCACATTGGGGAACATAGTACATCAGGGCAAGGGGCACATCAGGGCACAGGGCACATCAGGACACATAGCACATCAGGGCATGGGGCACATCAGGGCACAGGGCACATGGCACATCAGGGCAAATTATGGCACATGGCACATCAGGGCACATTATGGGGCACATAGCACATCAGGGCACATAGCACATCAGGGCACGGGACAACATTAGAGCAAAGGGCATGGGGCACATAGTACATCAGGGCACATCAGGGCATGGGGCACATTAGGACATGGGGCACATAGCACATCAGGGCATATGGCACATCAGGGCACATTAGGGCACAGGGCATGGGGCACATAGCACATCAGGGCACGGGGCACATGATGGGGCACATTATAGGGCACATCAGGGGCACATGATAGGGCACATCAGGGCACATGATGGGGCAAATTATTGGGCACATCAGGGGGCACATTATATGGCGCATCATCAGGGCACATCAGGGGGTACACCATGGGATCTTACTAGCCAGTATGCAGAGTAGCGCAGGAAGCATCTGTCTGTAATAAGTTTTCTCTCATGTCACTCAGCACTGCTCACTCCCCGGCGGCCCCTCTTCTCTTCTCGTCTATCCAAGATGATCTTACAAGCCAATGGGGATAGACAAGAAGAGAGGAGGGGCTGCCAGGGAGCGAGCAGTGCTGAGTGACATGAGAGAGGCTTCCTGCGCTACTCTGCATGTCGGCTAAATCTCAATCTACCCGTCAGGCGCCAGCTGTCAGCGGTTGATGGGTAGATCGCCGCGCACCGCAAATCCGTCTGAAACTGGCCCACCTGGCCCACACTGCGCCATCGGTCCACCGGGAATCTCCCGGTAGTCCGGATGACCAGTCCATCCCTGCATTGGCTTAACTTTACACAGGTCATCCCCCCCCTCAGTCCATCATAAATGCTGCTGCCAGGCTCATCCACCTTACCAACTGCTCAGTGTCTGCCACCCCTCTCAGCCAATCCCTTACTGGCTTCCACTTACCCAGTAAATCAAATTCTAAATACTAACAATAACTTACAATGCCATCCACAACTTGGCCCCAGCTACATCACTAAACTAGTCTCAAAATACCAACCAAACCGCTCTCTTCATTCCTCCCAAGACCTCCTGCTCTCTAACTCCCTCATCACCTCACCCCATGCTCGCCTCCAGGACTTCTCCCGAGCCTCTCCCATCCTCTGGAACTCACTATCACAATCTGTCCGACTATCTCCTACTCTGTTCACCACCTAACAACTGTACATTTATTTTCTCCATCAGCCTATCCCCCACAGTTATTACATTTTGTATCTCTTGACCATCCCTTCTAGATTGTAAGCTCTAAGGAGCAGTGCTCTCTGATTCCTCCTGTATTAAACTGTAATTGTAATGTCTGTCTTCATGTTGTAAAGCCCTGCGTAAACTTTCGGCTCTATAGAAACCCCATATAATAATAATAATAATAATAATAATAATAATAATAGTAGTAATAATAAAAATAACAATATTAATGATGAAAATAATGATTTCATAAAGAGTCTTTATTTCACATTAACATTTCATTTCCTAATTCTCCCCCATCACCAGGACACATCTAGTGATTATAATACACCATCACATGATACATTATATTAGGATCCATTATAAAAAAGATCCCATAGAATTCTATTGGTGATCCATTCTATGGGGACACAATTTTATTGGGGACACATTCCAGTTCTAGTAATCATACATTATTATAGTGATATCATTATATTAGTGATAAATCCCATTATTTCTTTCATTAGTAAATCTCGGGATCATGTCTTCATATATTTCCTCTGAGATTTTTCCAGCGATTTTCATCTCTTTCTATTTGTAGATCTATTATTAATTTCTATTTCTTCACTCAATAAAATAATCAATAGAATAAACTCATTGTAAATGTATTAATAATAAGGAATGAGACTGTCTACACATTATAATCCTATAGATAGATAGATAGAGATAGATTTGTTCTTAAAGGGCCAGTACACCTCTATCTGTACTTTCCACATTGGGTCCCTCGGTAGCCATTTCCCTACTATGACATCACAGCTTGGACACAGACATTAAGTCATATTACACTCTGTGCTCTGTCTCAGCTCTGGCACTTTATACAATTCTTCACCGTCCCATCTCACTATACACAGTGCTCATATACTGGGAGGAGCCATTAGAACAAATGCCCCACCCCCTTCTGTAGGTGACACAAGAGCCATACACACCCACTTTTGATTTCCTTTATTGTTCCTCCATCAAAGTTCTCACTAAGTCCCCAGTTTCCCGGGTATTGAGGGATCATGTGACCTTTTTTCCAGCATGCAGTGTTCAGGCCAATCACAGGACTTACATACTGTCACATGATGGAGGGGTGACATCAATCCTATGTAAGCTCCGACATAACCTACCATGTATATTACTGTGGGTGAGGACTTAGGGATCTGACATGGATTGATGGGGGGGCTATAAAAGGGGGGAGAAGTGGGCCGGGGGGCTGTGACTGCCCTAAGTGAGCAAATGACAAAGAGACTTATTAATGTAATTTGGAACCCTAAAGTAGCGTGACACATAAAGGGTCCCTAAGTAATATTACATACTTGGGGCCCCCATACAGTGATAGGACAAGAAAAAAAAGGCCAACATGTGCCCCCATGAACTACTTCAGCACAATAGATTGCAGGTCCTGCCCATTTCTGCCCATTTCTGTGCAACCCCTCCAGGTGAAGCCCCCAAGGTGGCCATCTCTTTTACAAAACCCTTAGCTTGGCCCCGTCCCCCAGACCTTTCACAATATTTGGGGCCCCCAGGCAATGTTATATCATCCAGATTCCTGGCAATGTGACCTATTTGTGGGCCCCAGATAATGCCAACTACTATGGAGCCCCAGGCCATTTGACATATGTGGCCCCCGGCTTTCCTCAGATACATTCAGAAAGATAAAGTGGTGGACACTGAGGAGCACTGATTAGCAGCACTGCTGGGCACTGATAGACGGCACTGAGGGGCACGGATTAGCAGCACTGATAGATGGCACTGATGGGCACTAACGGGACCGATGTCCCTCTAACAGAAGCCGGTTATTGGCTTTCTTCTTCTCTTAACGCTGACAGCACGAGGGAAAAAAAGCTGTTGACCAGCTCCTCTTTACTTCCATGATCAGCTGTCATTGGCTGACATCTGATCACATGGTAAAGGGCTCACTGGGATTGGCCTTTTACCCGATCTGTGATCAGCCGAGTCCCATCACTAACCTGGTTTCAAAATATCAACCAAATTGTTATCTTTGTTCCAACCAAGACCTCCTGCCAGAGCCGATCCGCCCTATACGCGGACTACACAAGCTGCGTAGGGCCCCGCTGCTGTGTGGGGCCCCAAGGGGCGATAGGCTCTGCTCGGGGGCCCCTGGGGACGCTGCCGCCACCGTGAGGTCAGCAGCGCCTGAAAAAAAGATGGCCGCGGGGCCGACATGCAACTGCGCATGCGCCCGCCTTTCCGAAAATTGCCGAGCAGCGGCAACAGCGCTGGCGCATGCGCAGTTGCATGTCGGCCCTGCGGCCATCTTTTTTTCAGGCGCCGCTGCCCTCACAGCGGCGACAGCGCCCCCATGTGCAGTAACACGATGGCGCCGAGTGGCGCCACTTAAAAAAAATAAAACGTCCTCTCCGCAGCCTCTGACCTCCTGGGCCCCCCTCCCCCTCGCAGCCTCTGACCTCCTGTCCCCCCTCCCCCTCAAAGCCTCTGACCTCCTGCTCCCCCTCGCAGCCTCTGACCTCCTGTCCCCCCCTCGCAGCCTCTGACCTCCTGCCCCCCCCCTTTGCAGCCTCTGACCTCCTGCCCCCCCCCCTTCGCAGCCTCTGACCTCCTGCCCCCCCCCCCTTTGCAGCCTTGGACCTCCTGTCCCCCCCTCCCCTCGCAGCCTCGGACCTCCTGTCCCCCCCCTCGCAGCCTCCGACCTCCTGCCCCCCCTCGCAGCCTCTGACCTCCTGCCCCCCCTCGCAGCCTCTGACCTCCTGCCCCCCTGCAGCCTCTGACCTCCTGCCCCCCCCTTGCAGCCTCTGACCTCCTGTCCCCCCCTTGCAGCCTCTGACCTCCTGCCCCCTCCTTGCAGCCTCTGACCTCCTGCCCCACCTTGAAGCCTCTGACTTCCTGTCCCCCCCTTCACAGCCTCTGACCTCCTGTCCCCCCCCCTTCGCAGCCTCGGACCTCCTGCTCCCCCCCTTCGCAGCTTTGGACCTCTCCTGTTGCCCCCCACAGCCTCTGACCTCTCCTGTCCCCCCCCTTCACAGCCTCGGACCTCCTGCCCTCCCCCCTTCGAAGCTTTGACCTCTCCTGTTGCCCCCCACAGCCTCTGACCTCTCCTGTTGCCCCCACAGCTCCTGACCTCTCCTGTTGTCCCATCCGCAGCCTCTGACCTACCCTGTCCCAGATAAAAAACACAAAACGTGGTAAAAAACCTGCGGAAAGCACAGCAAAAAGCACATCAGAAAGGCTGAAAAGCAACCTGCATAGGTGTGAATGGAGCCTTAGGCTGGGATGAGACTTGTGGGATGCGGGAACCAGTGCGATTCCTGTGCGGGTTCCCTCATCACACCTCAATCACCGGACGGTCACACTGACATCTGAGAACCGCTGCGGGGGGGTCAATAGAAAGTTAATGACACCCCCAGATCGCTTCGCAGATCGCAGTGCAAACGCTGAAATGGTGCAGGAATCGGATTGTATAGATGTGACACCCAATGTGATCCGATTCCAGTGAGGACCAAAAAAAGGGTCCGGCACCATTTTGGTTTGAATGTGATTTCAGTCACACAGTTTGTACGGCTGAATTCACATCACACAGACATGACATGTGATCTGCACAGCAATGTGATCCCAGCCTTAGAGAGATTTCCTCTCATTTCCTGTCCTGGTGACACCAATACAAGGAGTGAGAGAAATCTGTACAGGGACACAGACATAAAAAACATCTGACAGGGGCTCTAAACCTTCCCCTTCCTTATTATACTAACCATATCATTCTTATTTCAGTCTGTGTTCCTGTTGAAGAGTTCCCCTCATTTCCTGTCTAGATAAATGTTGTCACAGGAAGTGAGGTGAAATCTCTATAATGGAGCCCTGGATAGAAGAAAAAACCTGACAGGGGATCTAATCCTGTCTAAAAACAGTCTGGGCTCTCTGATCACATTTTTTTCTTCCAGTAATAAATCTCTAGATGACGTCTTCATAGATTTCCTCTCAGATTGTTCCATTTATTTCCATCTCTTTGTAGTATAGATTGTATGGAGGAGGATGGGGGAGGGGCAGAGAGGAGGGGTGACCCCATCCTATCCCATCACAGTGACCCCACCCCCTCTCTATGTCTGATCATGGCTGCCTCCCCCCACACAGAGGGACCACATATGGGGGGTGGGCAAGAGGAGGAGGAGATGGCCGTTGTCAAATGCTGTGATGATAGATAGATAGATAGATAGATAGATAGATAGATAGATAGATAGATAGATAGATAGATAGATAGATAGATAGATAGATAGATAGATAGATAGATTTCTCACTTACCAATAGGAACATGTTATTGTTACTCCAATAATTGGACAGATATTCTACCCAATCACAGCGATCAATAAAAAATCTTACATTTATTTATAGTAGAAAAACGTGCAAGAAGCCCCGCCCACTGCTATATACTATTGGATGAATATTAAATGAATTCCCCTCCTTTGTTTGACATCACCAGACTGTGGGCGGAGTTCTCACATCTCCCGCCTCCCCCCACATATCTTTATACAACCTTCCCATACACCTAACACAGCATGGAGGGGCTCAGTGAAGGTGGTGGTGAAGGTGTGGAGGTGTCGGATCGGGTCACACAGATCATAAAAGAAGATCAACCCGGCCTCATAATCCAGATATATCCTGACTCTGTTACTGGAGAGATTGGTGGGTAAGAGGGTCTCTTTACTGTCATGTATCACCCAATACTCATCATCATCCCTGTCCAATGCCCAGGACTTCTTGTTATATCCAATTTCTGACTCCCCCCCTCCCCTCTCTATACTGGGGTAACACATCCCGATTCTCCATTCATCTGATCCCCCGACATCCACTTCCCAGTAATATCTCCATGAGGAGAAACTCTGACTGCTCATCACCTGAGTATAACTCTGGAATCTCTCTGGTGTTTTGGGGCGATTCTGGTATCTATCTGACAAGGATAGAGTTTTCCTGTCATCTGATATCTGTAGATAATTATGAGCTGTGTTTCCATCCAGTAATATGTCTGCAGCTCCCTGTATATAGAAGTATGCATTATATAAAAATATTGTTATTATATCAGATACACCTGTGTGTAAGACCCTTGCCACACCCAGACCCCCTCCATCACGGAGGAGTTCCTCATGTCTCTCTCTGTCCTCATCATCTCCATCCTCAGTATCACACAAATCACCTGTGTCTGATTCCTGTAAGACAGTCAGTGGATCCGTCATGTTACACAGCTCCTCAATGTGACGCAACTTCCTGGATAGCTCCTCCTTCTTTATTTCCAGATCCCGGATAGAGATGGAGATCCGCTCTGCCCTCCCGGAGATGTCCCTCAGGGCTCTCTTCTCCAGGTCTTCCAGACGTCTCCTGAGATCTCTAAACAGGGCAGTGACTCTCTCGGTGTCACCAGCTGCTTCTTCTTCTACTTTCCTCCTGTGTTCCTGCAGACTCTGGACTCTTCCCTCCGTCTCCTCTCTCTTTGTTAGAAGTTTCTGCAGAACATTCCTCAGTGTCTCCTTCTTCTTCTCAGAAGCCTCATCCAGTGACTCCATCTCATGTCCTTTATGTCCTCCAATCATACAACAAGAAACACAGATACAGGTCTCATCCTCAGTGCAGAAATACTTCAAAACTTCCTTATGGACGGAGCATTTCCTGCTCTCCATGGACAAGGTGGGGTCACATAAGACGTGTTCTGGGGACTTTTTGTGGACTCTCAGGTGTTTATCACACAGATAAACCTCACAGTGCAGACAGGATCTAATAGCAGGTACAGGAGAGTCCACACAGTGAGTACAGAAGACCCCGGACACCTCCCGATCTGGCTGAGGAGACAGGAAAGGCTCTGCTATGTTACGTAGTGTTATGTTCTTCTGCAGTACAGGCCGATCCGGAAACTTCTCTCTGCATTCAGGACAGGAATATCCTCCAGACCCCTCCTGTGTATCCAGCACACGAGCAATACAGACCCGGCAGAAGTTGTGACCACATTTCAGGGTTACAGGATCGGTATACATTTTCAGACAGACGGAACATTCCAGCTCGGCTCTCAGATCACCAGACGCCATCGATGACAGCAGAAGAGAAACTAAACTGAAAGTCTCTGACACCGGAGAGGAATGTGGATGGGGGAGGGGTGAGATCCTCCTACACAGGGTGAGGCTGGATGAATATTATAGGACACGGAGATCAGAGTACAGAAGGGAGAAGATTAGTTTTGCAGTAGTAATGAGAATTATACCTCCCAACATTAGAAAAGAGAAAGAGGGAAAGAGAGAGAAAGGGAGAAGACATGCGGAGCACTAAGTGCAATCAGGCCCGGATTTACTCCCTTTGCCGCCCCAAGGCCGGGTCCTTCAATGCGGATTGTCACTTGCCACGTCACTTGTCAGCAGATGCAGGGTGTCACTTGCCACGTCACTTGTCAATAGATGCAGGGTGTCATTTGCTACATCACTTGTCAGAGAATGCAGGGTGTCACTTGCTACGTCACTTATCAGCGGATGCAGGGTGTAAATTTGCCACCTCATTTGTCAGCGGATGCAGGGTGTCACTTGCCACGTCACTTGTCAGTGGATGCAGGGTGTCACTTGCCACGTCACTTGTCAGTGGATGCAGGGTGTCACTTGCCACGTCACTTGTCAGTGGATGCAGGGTGTCACTTGCCACGTCACTTGTCAGTGGATGCAGGGTGTCACATGCCACGTCACTTGTCAGTGGATGCAGGGTGTCACTTGTCAGCGGATGCAGGGTGTCACTTGCCACGTCACTTGTCAGCAGATGCAGGGTGTCACTTGCCTTGTCACTTGTCAGCAGATGCAGGGTGTCACTTGCCTTGTCACTTGTCAGCGGATGCAGGGTGTCACTTGCCACTTCGCCTGCCACCGGGTCAAAGGGGGCCCCATCAGGTAGGATGTACGGGGCCCCATGATTTCTAACAACAGCCCTGATGCCCACTACTCTGTGAACAGGGGACATTCAGGGGCCCATTCAGGGGGGCGGCAGATTCCCGCCCGCTAGCAAGCCCATTTCGCCGGCACCGCTGCTTATTTCACGGGGACCGATTGGGCTTGTATACTTCCACTTCCTGGTAGCGGTGGAACGCACGATAGGGTGGACGTGATGTCATCAGCCGGAAATGATGCAAGACATGGGAGGCAACGTGGCCATCATTTCCGGCTGATGACATCACATCCGCCCTATGGTGCGTTCCAGTCACCAGGAAGTGGGAATACACAAGCCCGATTGGTCCCCTTGAAATAAGCAGCGGTGCCGACAAAACGGGCTGGCTAGCGGGTGGGAGTTTCCCATGAAAGCCAAGAAGTCGCCGCCCCTGCACCACTGCTGCCCCGAGGCCTGGCTTCGGTGGCCTTGTGTGGAATCCGGACCTGAGTGCAATGACATGAAAAGTTGAGATGACTACATCATGATGAAAAGTAAATTGGTTATATAACCATCTGAAGATTTAACCCCCTTCATGGCCATGCCATTTTTTGCGATACGACACTGCGTTACTTTAACTGACAATTGCACGGTCATGCAACACTATACATAAATTCAATATATATCATTTTTTCCCACAAATAGAGCTTTCTTCTGGTAGTATTTGATCACCACTGCATTTTTTTGCACTATAAAAAAAATGAAAAAACTATTTTGAAAAAAATATATATTTTTTACTTTTTGTTATAAAACATATTCAATAAAAACATTTTAAAAATCAATTTAGGACAATATGTATTCTGCTACACGTAAAAAATCCCAATAAGTGTGTATTTATTGGTTTGCAGAAAGCTGACGGCGTACTTCAAGCAGCCGCTGCAGCAGCATGGACAAGATGGCGCCGGCGCTTCATCTACTTCCATTGCCTTCTCCAGATCGACGGAACGGCACAACAATCGCACATACAGCAATAACCAGTGATCCCCAGGAAACTCACAGGCGTCCATCCCTCTGGGAAGGAGCCCAGCTAAAGCAAACAGCAGGATGGAGGATGGAAGTTCACAGCAGCATGAGGTGAGATCCTACACAGACTCACATGAAGACACTAGAGAACTACATGACTCCATTACTACTTTCCCCACAACAAACCAGCTTGTTCTTGACACTACCCTCAAGGACATGCTCATATAATTGCGCAGCACCATACACACAGATATGATGACATGTATGAGGAGATTTGGCTCTGAACTAGCGGCTGTGGGTGACAGAGTAGATCATGTGGAAGTAAAAATGGGGGAATATGCCACCACAATTAATGACTTAATTGATGCCCATGACACCGTAGAGGAGGAACAAAACTGGATAAAAGCAAAACTGGCAGATTTAGAGGACAGGGCCAGGAGGAATAATGTGAAATTAAGAGGTATTCCTGAAGCAGTAAACTCAGCAGACCTGCGTCCCTATGTCACAAAAATGCTATCCACTCTTATGCCAGATCTCCTTCCTATGGAGATTTCTATTGACAGAATACACCGTATTCCAAAACCCAGCTTCATACCAGAACATGTCCCCAGAGATGTTCTCTTTCGCATGCATTTTTATCAATCTAAGGATTGTTTAATGCAAATAACACCGCGGGAACACCGCGGCACAGAGTATTCTGACCTCCAGTTCTATGCGGATCTTTCACAGCATACCCTGCAACTCCGCAAATACCTGAATAATATAACCAAAGTGCTAAGGAACCACAGCATCAGCTATAAATGGGGATTCCCAACCAAGTTGATCGTACCCAGAGAAGGAACCTATCACATGATTTCTTTCCCTAACAAAGGTTTCCAACTTCTTAAAGCATGGAAGATCCTTCCTAATGAATCACACTCATCACCAGCTACTAGCAGCCCAAGCAGATTGCCACCAGATTGGCAGCAAGGTCGCAACACCTAATGCTGCGTACACACGGTCAGAATTTCCGATGGAAACAGCCCGATGGGAGCTTTTCAACGGATTTTCTGACCGTGTGTATGCCCATCGGTCTTTTTCTGTCGGAATTTTCGACGGACTTTGGATTGAGAACCTGTTCTCAATTTTTCCGACGGAAAACCTTTTTATCAGATTTTCCGATCGTGTGTATGCAATTCAGACATGCAAAATTCCGACGCATGCTCGGGAACAATTCGACGCATGCTCGGAAGCATTAAACTTCCCTTTTATAGTGCTGTCAAACTTGTTTTATGCCGCTGTGTTACTGACCATCGGAATTTGGTGTGACCGTGTGTAGGCAAGACAGTTTGAGCGAAATTCCGTCGGAATTCCGACGGGAAAACCATCAGAGCTTTTTCCGATGAGAATTCTGACCGTGTGTACGCGGCATAAGTCTTTTTTCTTCTTCTTTTTTCATACTTAACACCTGAATCCAGGTCGCCTATTGAAGCAGCCTGTTATATAGTCCCCGTCCACAGGAGCCTCGCCACGGGCAGACAGCCCCAACTACCTGAGCAGACATGATCTGCACATGGGTTATAATGACCCTCCTTTTAACTGTTTGCTGTTTATTCTGTTTCTTTTCCCCCCACTTGTTATTCCAGCAGGAACTGTCAGCACCATCTTACCTCTCAGGATCTTCAACGTTCGTCTCATCATACCAGCTATCAAGAGAGAATGCACAAGCGGAACCCATCTACTCGGACTATCAACATTACTTTTCACAGAGAACACCCCAGGAAGCACTTGCATGTGAGTACACTCAACTTCCACCATTAAACATATCACTACATAGGAACAATGCCAGTTAACATCTTAACAATTAATGCCCACAGGCTTAACCACCCAGCCAAGAGATCTTCTTTGTGGAAAGAAGCCCAGACCTCACACTGCGACATATTATGTGTCCAGGGGACACATTTCAACAGAGACGCTCCTCCCAAATGCACATTCAAAGGATTCCAGCACTACTTCACCTCTAACGCACAGGAAAAAAGAAAGGAGTCATGATCGCAATTAGAGACTCAATCTCCTTTCAATTACAACAGGAAATCTCTGACCACAATGGTCGTTTCATAATATTAATTTGTGACATTAACAATACCCACTATACCTTGGTCAATGTGTATGTTCCTAATACACGCCAGATTAATTTCCTAAACAGGTTAATGAAAAAAATAAGAAAGGTACAACAAGGATCATTGCTACTTTGTGGTGACTTCAATATCACATCTGACCCAAAAATGGACTCTACTGCTACCTCTTCCAGGAAACCCTTATCCTTACTTAATTTTTTACGACTGATGATCTTTATGATGTCTGGCGCTGTAGACACGCCAACAAAAGGGACTACTCCTTTTATTCTCATAGACATCGCTCATACAGTAGGATTGATCTGTATCTGTCGGACAGGTGGCTCCCCAAAAAAAAATCTCTCACACTAAAATGAATTCAATAACATGGTCAGACCATGCTTCTGTCCTCATTACAATTGTAGAGGACAATTGTGTTAATACTGCCTACCTGTGGCGCTCTAACTCTCAAATAATTCATAACCCAACTACCAAATCCATACTGGAGGACCATCTATCTGAATATTTCCAGATCAATTTACAGTTTGGAATGCCCATAAGGCATTCATTCGCGGAATGTTTATCCAACAAGGTGCCAAACTAAAGAGGCAGCGGCAGATAGATGCATTAATGAGTGAAATTAGATCCTTGGAAGACCAAAACAAAATCCAATCTACACCATTGTTCCACACAAAACTAGTGAATTTGAGACATGAACTCAGACCTATTTTACTATAAAAATTTGAACAAAAGGAAAGGAGAATGAAGTTGTCCTTTTACTCTACTAGTAATAAAGCAGGCAAAGCTTTGGTGCGCAGAATACAGGGACAACGTTTCAAAACCAAAATCCCATATTTGATGGATGTGAAGGTTATAGCCATTTTTGTAATTTATAGTATGAGGTCATGTGCAAGGTGCATAAACAGCACTTACATTTAAGGGAAGAGTCTCTGCTCATGTAGTTGTGGTTGAGCTTGAAGTTCTCAGGATTTCGGTGGACGCCTGTATCTTGGACTCCGGGAGGAAATGGACCTTCTGTGTTCCGGGTGTTGGAGCATGTTGGTTGACTGCAAAACTTAAAGCGGTTATGCACTCTGTAAAAATTTTTTTTTTTGTGACGGAATAAAAAGGATGCTTACCTTTATTGGGGGACTCACCTGTTCCATCTTCCATCTCGATCGCCGCCGGTTTTCGTCCGATGAAGTTCCTCGTCTTCTTCTTTTGTGCTGGGGGCCATCTTGCCTGTGGGCATGTGAAACACCCACAGGAACTTTAGATGGCCCAGCATGCACCGCCGTTACTCGCGCGTGCGCAGTAACGGCACATCTGCCGACATCTCACGAGATTTCGGCAGATGTGGCCGAAATCTCGCGAGATTTCGGAAGATGTGGCCGAAATCTCGCGAGATTTCGGAAGATGCCCGCACTGACTCCTGGGATCAATGACACCAGATCCCAGGAGACAGTGCGGCGTGACGACGATCGACGCAGGGACCCCGCCCGCCGCCGCAGAGAGAGAAGACCGGAAGTCTTCAATTACAAGGTAAGTAAAAAAAAAAAAAAAAAACATTTCATTTAGTACTCTTTGCCTGATTTGGAAGGCAAAGAGATTTACTAAATGAAATGGGTGCAGAACCGCTTTAAAAGAAAACAAAACGTATAGAGAACAGTGAAACAAAAGTTAGAAGGGATCAAGGTGATCCGGGTGTGGAAAACACTGCTTATCATATTCAGGGGTGTGCTGCAAAATAGACAGTCAATGAGCTGTTTATCCACTTGAAGAAGAGGGATAGCCGAGGAGGAACAAGTTCAGCTATCCAAGCTCAGTATTGTGGAGTAGCGTACAGAATATTTTGCAGCAGGGTAACTAGGTGTGCTTGTGAGCATTCCTTGTAGTGACAAGGTTCCAGTCTCCTGAGATTCGTTCTGGGCTTTTAGAGGGGTGAGGGTTAGTGGGATCCTCAGGCACTATGTGCCAGTTTTTGAGTAGTTGTAGACCTTTGGCCTTCTTCTCTGGTTATGATTAGTTTTGTGGGGAAGCCCCATTTGTAGGTGATTTGATGATTCCGTAGTGCTTTAGAGATGGTATTGAGGTTTCTTCTTTTTTGGAGGGTGAATTGTGCTAAATCTGCTAAAAACTACAGGCTTTGGCACTGTGGGGGTAGTTGGGCTTTGGCGCGCGCTGCCGCCATTAAACGCTCCTTTACATGGAAGAAATGTAATCGGAGGATGACATCTCTGGGGATATTATCAGCTAAGTAACTCGGTTTAGGGAGCCGATGGATCCTGTCAATTACTGTGTCAAGGTTGGTCAAGTCAGGTATGATGGCTTTGAACAGTTGTGCTGCGTAGTCGCTAAGTTCAGATTGCTTCACCGACTCAGGGACACCTCTGATTTTCAGGTTGTTCCTCCTGGAACGGTCCTCGATGTCTGCAAATTTAGATTTAACTGCCTCCATTTCCCCCTCATTGGTATCATGAGCATCCACTAAGTCGTTAATAGTGGATGCAAATTCCTCCATTTTAGTTTCCACATGATCCACTCTGGATGTTGTGGCTTGTAGTTCTACTCCAAATCTGTGCATGCATGACATCATGTCTGTGTGGAGTGAACTCCTCAGTGAGACCAACATGTCTTTTAGAGTGGTGTCTAAAACGGGTTTGTTGTTAGTGGGGAATGAGTCAATTGAGTCAGGGAGGTCTCTGGTGTCCTCCCCTGATTCTAGGCCTCTGCTCACCTTGTGGCTTGAATCCTTGGCATCCAGTCTCATCCTGGTCTTTTCTGGGCTGCCCGAGCTTGGAGTGTGTAGAGGAGTCTGTGGGGATGTAGATGAGCTGTGTCTTTTGGTCGGGTTGATGATGGATGGATCGTGCTGCGGTGTGCTTGCAAGCATCCGCGCCATCGGGCCTCCGCCATCTTGCCTGTGTTCCATGGGGTAGTAGGAAGTTATTTTCTGCGGTCTCCGGTTGACCTTCCTCTTTTTTGTCATGCTCGGTTTGAGCTATGATGCTGTGGGAATGTTCCGGTGGTAGATCGGGTCAGATCCAGTCACCCTGCCGCTCGGTGTGTGCCGGTTTGTGATCGCCTGCTCCAGAGCTCCTCTCTCAGGCGTCCATCTCCTTCCAAAATCCCATATTTGATAAACACCACGACCAACAAAAAAGAACTAGACCCACAAAAAATCGCTGATTCTTTCAGCGAATACTACGAATCTCTGTACAACCTAAAAAATGACACGTCAACTCCACATCCTTCTATGGCCGATATAGACGATTTTCTAACAAAAATTGATATTCCTAAATTAACCCCTAATCAACTGGATGAAATAAATTTTCCCTTTACAATTCCTGAAATATTTAAAGCTATAGATATACTCCTGAACAACAAATCCCCTGGTTCCGACGGATTGACAGGAGAATATTACAAAGCCTTCAAATCAATACTGGAGCCTCACCTCCTTAGGGTATTTCTACGCTGCAGCTGCCTCTGCCTTCTTTCCGCCTGAAATGCTGGAGGCCACTATTGTAACCTTGCCGAAACCTGGCAAAACTCCAGACGTGCCTCAGAACTTCAGGTCCATTTCATTGTTAAATAATGATTTGAAACTATATGCCAAAATATTAGTGTTAAGAATGATGGACATACTACCTACAATAATAGACCCTGATCAATCAGGCTTTACAAAAGGCCAACAGACTTCCGATGCCACGAGACGAGTCATTAACATTATTAGCCTAGCGAGGAAACAGCGAATGCCTTCTCTGCTCCTAGCTTTGGACGCAGAGAAAGCGTTCGACAGAGTACATTGGGTATACCTTTCCAAGGTACTAACAAAATTCGGCTTTACCGGTCATATATTTATTATCAGCCATATTAGCTCTCTACACCTCCCCATCTGCCGAAGTATAAACCTCAGATATGCTATCAAAACCCTTCAGAATCACTAATGGCACCCGCCAGGGCTGTCCATTATCACCATTGATATTCAACATGCTAATAGAACCCTTGGCCTCAAGCTTTAGACAAAATCCTGATATCCATGGTTTTTATATAAACGACCGCAAACATGTTATTAGTCTTTTTGCTGATGATGTAATTTTAATGCTTACTAAACCATCAATATCCTTAGCACATGCTACAAGCCTCTTGGAACAATATAGCAAACTTTCCTACTATAAGGTAAATAATACTAAGTCCTATGTTCTTGACCTAGGACTCCCCCCATGGGAGAAAACATATCTCCAGAATAAATAACCCTTCATATGGCAAGACTCTGGCATCTCATACCTAGGGATAACACTCACTTCTCACCCGGAACAACTATTTAAAGCAAATTATCTCCCACTAGAAACCAAATTAAGGGCAAGACTTCTTACCTTGAGCAAACATATCCTATCCTGGTCTGGCCACCTGGCGGCGTTTAAAATGAAAATACTATCTTAATTATTATATGTTTACCACTCTGTACCAATACCAGTAAGCAAAAAATTCTTTGCAACATCACAATCAATGTTATCCAGATATCTTTGGGAAGGTAAAAAAGCCAGGCGCGCCTTCGCTATATTAAGCAAAACTAGGAAAGCTGGGGGCTTAGGCCTACCTATACTAGCAGACTATCACGGATCAGCTATTCTAGCACAACTTAAAGGGTGGTTCTCTGACCAACCCACCTCGTTATGGAGAGAAAAAAAGCAATCAACTATCCCAGGAGGCAATCTATATACATATGCCTTAGCCTTTCCATATCTCAAACAAGTCCCAAAACATCTTCCTCTCCCAGTTTTAGTGACCTTATAATCCTGGAAAGCCTTAACATTGACACACTCATCCACATGCCCGACATCCCATATCCCAATACCTCTATCCGTTCTAACATTACTGATTCCTGACTTATCTCTGGACAGGTGGACTAAACAAGGAATCAACTGGTTACAAGACTTAAACTAAGGTCCTAGAGTAAAATCTTTTACATCTCTCTAAAAGGAATATAATCTATCTCACTTAGAGTATTTCACCTACGCCCGACTGCAATCATATACCACTAGTATCCACATCCCACCATACGAATAACACTGGCAAATTAAAAAGTATCTCACTACCAACGAAGGGCATAGAGGCGGCATATCCTTATTTTACAATATCCTCCACAACAAGTCAGTTTTAGAGAAGACCAATTCCATGTTAGCCTGGGAAAGGGACCTCGCTACTAGCTTCTCAAGTGCACAATGGAGTAAAGCCATTCAATACACATATTAAGCCACAAAATGTACATTACTCTGGGAATTATCACATAAAATTAGCCAAAGATGGTATTTAACACCATACCGAATAGCTAAGTTTAGTCCCTCAGCATCTCCACTTTGCTGGAGGAACTGTTCCCAAGTAGGCAACCTTTTCCATATATTATGGTCATGCAGCAAACTAGCTAAATTCTGGACAAAGATATTTATAATTTATCGTCAAGTGACAGGGTTGACTATTCAAACATCCCCTTCCCTAGCTTTACTAAATATAGGCATAGAAGACATTCCACCACCACTTCCACAATTCACCACTCATTTATTTCTAGCAGCTAAACTAGTTATACTCAGAATCTGGAAATCACCTGACACCCCAGAGGTAAATAATGTTATACACACCCTCTCAACTCATTATACCTACGAGCACATCTTGGTATCAATATCAGGGAAACACACCATCTTCTTAAATAACTGGCAACCATGGATAGACTGGTATAAATCTTATAAACCATCATAAAACGATACTGAAGGATAGCTTACGAGTAGATAGAACCTAATATAACCATAGTTGCACATCTCTCTTTTCTGACAATCTTCCTGCTTACTTGAGCCTCTCAGTAGGCTCTTCTCCCTTCCTTCTCCTCCCCTCCCTCTTTTTTACCTGTTTATAGTTATACTCTTTTCCCTTTACCTATTGACTTTTCAAGTTATGCGAGATAACCTTTAGGGAAACTACTGTCATCAAGTGTGGACCTAAAAGAACCTAATAGTTGACAAGTTGATACATTGTTAGATTGTCCCTTTGACTTAGAACAAGGCTAAAATTGACAACATGGGGCAATGGAATGCCATCCCCTGAGGTGCATCTTGTTCCCGGATGGGGCACCTAGGGGGGCTGGGCAGCCCAGAGCACCCAGTACTACTATAACATATAATGGTAATTACAGCATATGAGTGAAATGCATAACTCTGCAAATGACTGTTGCTATTAGCCTATAACTTCTTGCTCTGTGATCCCAATTAATGGTTCTGTGAGTTTTCAAATGTATGAAACTCAATATGTAACTTTTAAATTGTAATGTTAAAACATTTTTTGAATAAAAATCTATAGAAATAAGAAAAAAAAAAAAAAATTGAGGTAAACCCAGCCCTGGCACTGTTACCTCTAAACATTGACCGATTCTCTAACTCATAAAAAACTATCATTACTCACATTATTTTGGCGGCCCGCCTCAGTATAACTAGAAAATGGAAAGATATAATTCCCCCTAATCTTAACAACGTTCTCCGTACCACACACTGACACTGTATATACGAAACAACCCTAGCACTACGCCATAACAACAAAACACATATACGCCAAAAGTGGCAACAATGGTTTGACTGGGTCAACTCTCCCGAATCAGTTAAGATGTTCTACCCCTAAAGCCCCATACACACGGTCGGATTTTCGCATGGATTCTGTCCTATCGGACAATGTTGTTGAAAAATCCGACCGTGTGTAGGCACCATCGGACAGTGTACGTCGGATTGTCCGACGGACAAAGTCCTATCTCCTGCTGGATAGATTTTTCGACAACAAAGTCCGATCACACCAAATCCGATCGTGTGTATCGAATTCCGACGGACAAAGTGCTACGCATGCTCAGATCACATTACAAGACCAAAGCTATTGGCTACTAGCCTCTACGTAGTCCCGTCGTAGGCAACAAACGTCACAACGTTCAGAATGATCGGATTTTCCGACAACTTTGTCCGACCGTGTGTACGCAACACCAACATCGGACAAAGTACGACGGACATGATTCGACGGACCTGGTCCTCGGATAATCCGCACGTGTGTATGGGGCTTAACTCTGAATACAACTATAGCAGTAAAATTATCCTGCAGGAGGACGGGGGGCATCTCCACACAGACACAGTCTTGTGCCCTAAGGGGGGTGTCCGGGTGGAGATGCCCCCTCACCCTGAGTTTTTGTGTTTGCCATACACTTATTGCCCTTATCATCTAAAGAGGTATTTTACTGTATTATGTTTCTGTTACACATATGTCTCCATATAACATGATATGAAAAGCTTTGAGCTTGTAATTTTCACAATATGTCAATAAAAATCTATTTTGGAAAAAAAAATGCATCCTAAGCACTGCGCATGCGCAGTACATCACGTCACTTTAGCTAATATCCCAATCAACTGGCGTGACGTATCGACTGGGCATTCGCACATGCGCGCAATGTCATAGGGGCCAAAAACGCTTGTTATTGGGCAGATTGTGGCGTGATCTTCCAGTGCGAATTTCTGGATGTGGATGGTGGTTGTTTCTGGACATGGACGGTGGTTGTTTCTAGATGTGGACGGTGGTTGCTTTTGGCTATATTTGGTCTTTTGCTAGATGGTGGAAGTTGCATATTGTTGTGAGTACAGTACATTTATACAACACTGTAAAGGAGCACTCTGCTGGGGGGACATCTCCTGGGGGGGACATATGATTTATGGAGAGGCTTCGCTGGGGGAAATCTGATTTATGGAGGGGCTCTGCTGGGAGACATCTGATTTATGGAGGGGCTCTGCTGAGGGACATCTGATTTATTGAGGGGCTCCGATGGGGAGACATCTGATTTATGGAGGGGCTCTGCTGGGGAGACATCTGATTTATGAAGGGGCTCTGCGGGGGGTCATCTGATTTATGGAAGGGCTCTGCTGGGGGACATCTGAATTATGGAGGGGCTCCGCTGGGGGACATCTAAATTATGGAGGGACTACGCTGGGAAAACCTGATGTAAGGAGGAATTCTGCTGGGAATGCCTGATGTAAGGTGGCACTGTGATGGGCACATATTGTTGTGGCCATCAGAGAGCCCCTTAACATAAAATGTGCCCATCAGCATGCCCCTTAATTTAGGTTAAGGGGCACGGTGATGGGCATTTATTATGTTAAGGAATACGCTGATGGGCACGACTACAATCTTTCAGAGTCATGGCACCGACTTGAGATTCGTACCTCAGCCCAAAGAATACTTTAGTGGCTGGACCTCCTTGAATTTTAATTCAATACCCCTGCTATAGGTGATCCATATTTTCTGGGATATGTGGCTCTCGGGCCAGAGCTCAGTGTGCACATATAAAGACGATATACTGGGCTGTGTGCATGTATGGGACATATGCTGGACTCTGTGGACATCACAGTGTGGTAGTTGTTTGGAGGAATTTCAGACAACAAATGTTCAATGTGACCTTGTTGTAGGAAATTCCGACTGTGTGTAGGCTCCATTGGACATTTTCCGTCTGAATTTCCGACTCACAAATTTTGAGATCTGGATCTCAAATTTTCCGACAACAAAATCCGTTCTCAGAAATTCCGATCGTGTGTACACAATTTTGACGCAAAAATTCCACGTATGCTCTGAATCAATTACGAGATGGAAGCGCTGGGTCTGGTAAAACTAGCATTCGTAATGGAGATAGCACATTTGTCACGCTGCAAATATTTCAATCTTTTAATGCAGCGCATTCTCTTCTTCTTTATAATGCTAGAATAATGAAGTTGTTTTGCTGCTAATATTCTGAAAAAAGTATTTCTTTATTATTTCTCGTGATCTCCTGAATAATATTAGTTATTTTTTTCGTCAGATCTCCATAATAATGTTTTTTATTTATTTATTTTAATAGTGATTTTTTAGTTATTTTTTTCAATCAAGATCTCCTGTTTATCACCATTATTATCTTGTATTTTTTAACCTCAATGAGGTTGGCTGGTGTCCCTTGTTAATTTGACATTGTATTTTTTAAATGTACCTGCCTACTCATAAACAAACTGTCCTTTTTGAAGTAAGACACATAGGCAAGTATTTTAACAAAAAAAAATAGCCATTTATTCTGGGTCATAACAATATAAAGAGGAAGACAATGCTAGATAAACTGGTGAAATTTGCGAAGCATTTGTACCCCAGGGCACACATCAAAACTATTTTACAGGAAAAAATGGTGGCCTGAGGAGTCCATATAATAGTGAGCACAATCCAGTCCAGGACTCCAAGAGATCAGGAACAGCAGCAGATGACACATATGTCCCTAGGCTGTGGTCATACAACAGCCTGCATCTTTTCCAAGACCAGACGGAACCCAGGCCATCACACTCTTGTCTTCCTTACACGCTTCCTTCCAGGCTGTGGCTCTGGTGTTGGAGTTGTGGCAGGAGGTGGAGGAGGACGATGGTCGACCTCCTGACTGCCATTTACCCCCACCACCTCCTGGCTGAGGTTTTCCTGTGTATGAAAAAGGGACATAGTTTTAGTTTTTTGCTCATCAATCACACACAATTTTAAGCTCATGACTGTTGCAAACTGAATGTTATCAAATATCAAAGACTATCATTCTGACCCCAGCATTTCATTCTTGTCCCAATCCTTTTTGGTCACTACTGTCTATTGATATGTAAACCACTTTGTTAAATCAGCAATTAGTGATCAATAGAGTTGAGCGGAAACCTGGATGTTCGGGTTCGGCGGGTTCGGCCGAACTTCGGAAAAAAGTCCGGGTTCGGGGACCGAACTTGACCCAAACTTGACCCCGAACTCCGAACCCCATTGAAGTCAATGGGACCCGGACTTTTGAACACTAAAATGGCTGTAAAAAGGTCATGGAAAGGGCTAGAGGGCTGCAAATGGCAACAAAATGTTGTTAAGGGAAATAATAGGGATAGGGATAGGGAAATAACTTAAAACTCACACCGGAAACTGGGCCCAATTTATCTGTCTGAATGGGCCTCTCACTATGTACCGTTAAGACCACTCAGATCGGCTAACTTCTCACAGAACCGACAATCAGCAGACTAAAATTTACTGGTAACAGACGCTTGGTTACAATAGGCAATGAGCTGTGGAACTCCCTTCCAGCGTCTCTAAGGTCCTTACCCTCCCTCCTGAGTTTCAGGAAGGGTTTAAAAACCTTCCTCTTTATCCAGGCTTACGGATAATCTGATGAAGAATAGGAATTGTGCAAAAAAACATGAATTTTGCATGCTCTTTTTCCTCCCCCATCTGGAGGGTTTCTTTCTGTTTTAATTTGCCTCTTTCATATTGGGCACCCTAGGCTCTGTTCTTTTAACATTCTAGTTGATAGCTCAACTTTTAGATTTATCGTTTTTAGGGTCTCGGTGCGCCTAGACGCGCTCCTAATGGAGCGCATTCGGCGCAATACAAATCCAATATCAAATCAAATCAAAATAACATTAAAAAAAATAAAAAATTAAAAAAAAATGCTTGAGGCCCCCTTCTCAGCATAAGAGGTACAGGAAGTCATTGAGAACCTCAGAAACTCAACGGCACGATGCCGCACATATGGTGGGAATACCCCAGAATACGCACTTTCTGGAAAAAATTATTCAATTTAATGGATAAGATAGTGAGAAAATAAAATACTTGGAAATTAAAAAAAATGAAAAAATTATAATCTTGACCTAGGAGGACGAAATTCAAATGGAGTAGGAGGTTGAGGTGGCGGTGTAGGTGGAAGCGGCGGTGGAGGAGGACGAGGTAGCCAACACTGGTTCAAAAATACAACAATGGCTGGGTAAGGCTAGTGGTGAATGATGTGTCGAATTCTGTCCCCCGTCGCATAGTGTCCGCCCTGTACTGCGCTTGCTCAGTACGTAGGACAAGGGGATTTTGAAACTCTCCGAAGACGATGCGCGGTGACTCCAGGTTCAAGCCACATCATCCGAGGTTGAAGCCTAGCCAAGCGAGCCCGTGAGGGGCCCTGTTACTATGTGCTACCGTATGTCCACTTGGATGGTCGGGCTTGAACCTGCACTCACTGCGCAGGCGACGTTCATCTTTGGAGATTTTGTGAATCTCCTTGTCCTCCGTACTGCGCAAGCACTGCACCTGCGCAGTAAGTGGCCGGACACTATCCGATAGCAAGACAGTTTTCGTCAGAACACCGGTATATGTGTCTATTCTGCACAAGGTACGGCCAAGTCCTGTGGGATCCATGCCTGGTTCATTTTAATGAACGTGAGCTTGTCCACATTGGCTCTGGACAGGCGGCTGCGCTTGTCTGTGATAACGCCCCCTGCCGTGCTAAATACACGTTCAGATAATACACTGGCGGCAGGGCAGGCCAGCACCTCCAAGGCGTAAAGGGCAAGCTCAGGCCATGTGCCCAATTTGGAGACCCAGAAGTTGAAGGGAGCAGACCCGTCATGCAGTACGTGTAGGCGTGTGCACACATACTGCTCCACCATGTTGGTGAAATGCTGCCTCCTGCTAAGACGTTCCATCTCAGCTGGTGGTGCTGGTTGTTGTGGCTAGCTGACAAAGCTTTTCCACATTCCGTCTATGCTAACACTGCCTTGCGAGGTGCTGGCAGTGCCCCGGCTGCGTTGGTGACCTCTTCCTCCTCTTCTGCCTTCGCCTTGTGCTTCCACCGTACCCCCGGTTCCAAGTGGGAATGCCACCAGCAGCGCGTCTACCAGCGTGCGCTTGTACTCGCGCATCTTATGATCACGCTCCAGTGAGGTAATTAAGGACGGCACATTGTCCTTGTAACGGGGATCCAGCAGGGTGGCCACCCAATAATCAGCACCAGTTAAAATGTGGGCAACTCGGCGGTCGTTGCGGAGACACTGCAGCATGTAATCGCTCATGTGTGCCAGGAAAAGCTGTCCTCTGTGGGAGGTGTATCATCTGTGTACTTTGTATCCCCCCAGCCACGCACCAGTGATGGACATGAGCTGGTCTGGGTGCCACCCTGCTGTGAATATGGTTCCTCCTCCTCCTCCATCTCCTCCTCATCCTCCTCATCCTCCACCTCGTCATCCTCCAGAACTGTGCCCTTGCTGCCAGACATTTGTGTACCTGGCGCTTGTTGGTGCAGGAACCCACCCTCGTAGCCACTTGTAAATGACTGCCCTGAAAGCCTTGTAAATGAACCCTCTTCGTCTTCCTCCTCCTCCTCCTCATCCTGTGCCACATCCTCTTCCATCATCACCTGAAGAGTTTTTTCAAGGAGGCATAGAATTGGGATAGTAACGCTGAGAACGGCTTCATCGGCACTGACCATGTTGGTGGAGTACTCGAAACAGCACAACAAGGCACACAGGTCTCGCATGGAGGCCCAGTTATTGGCGGTGAAGTGGTGCTGTTCCGCAGAGCGACTTACGCGTGTGTGCTGCAGCTGAAACTCCACTATCGCCTGCTGCTGCTCGCACAGTCTGGCAAGCATGTGCAAGGTGGAGTTCCACCTTGTGGGCACGTCACATATGAGACGGTGAGCGGGAAGGCCGAAGTTACGCTGCAGCGCTGACAGGCGAGCAGCAGCAGGGTGAGAACACGAAAGTGCGCACAGGCGGCCCGCACTTTCTGCAGCAGCTCTGGCATATCGGGGTAATTCTTAAGGAACCTCTGGACCACCAAGTTCAGCACATGCGCCAGGCAAGGGATGTGCGTCAAACCGGCAAGGCCCAGAGCTGCTGCGAGATTTCGCCCATTATTGCACACCACCAGGCCGGGCTTGAGGCTCACTGCCACCAACCACTCATCGGTCTGTTGTTCCATGTCCCTCCACAACTCCTGCGCGGTGTGGGGTTTTTCCCCCAAACAGGAAAGTTTTAAAACTGCCTGCTGTCGTTTAGCCCTGGCTGTGCTGAAGTTGGTGGTGAAGGTGTTACGCTGACCGGATGAGGAGGCGGTAGAGGATGAGGAGGCGGAGTAGGAGGAGTTAGCAACAGGAGGCAAACTGAAGTGCCTTGCAATCCTCGGTGGTGGAAGGACATGCGCCAAACTGCTATCCGCCTCAGGCCGAGCCGCCACTACATTTACCCAGTGTGCTGTTAGGGAGATATAACATCCCTGACCGTGCTTACTGGTCCACGCATCCGTAGTTAGGTGGACCTTGCCACAGATGGCGTTGCGCAGTGCACACCTGAGTTTGTCCCCCACTTGGTTGTGCAGGGAAGGGATAGCTCGTCTGGAAAAGTAGTGGTGGCTGGGCACGACGTACTGTGGGACAGCCAATGACATCATGATGCCCCAGTAGAAGACCTATTGGTCGAAACGCGTCAGACTTTGCTGATTTTGAGACCCTTATACTGCTTTTACTCTGTTTTATTTTTGATTTTATCAGTATATGCTCTGTACTGCTTGGGTGAATTCCCCTGTTTGTACCATTATTTATACCCCATACCCAATAAATCAGTGGTGGAATCACACTATTGGAGTTCCTTTTTCCGTATCCTGCTTCCTGGTTTGTTCCTGGTGTCGTGCCCCACACGTGTGTCGTTTTGGAGGATTCCGGAATATCCAGCCGAGAGTCCATCCCAGACCTGGAGGAGTGCTGCCAGAATCCAGCTTTCATCCCTTGGGCGCCACCTACAGGAGTTACCATAAGCCCTACTGACCCACTGCCGTATGGTAGGTGGGTCCAACATCGCTGGTAAGCGTATGCATTCCATAACCATTGGAGGGTTTATATACTCGTCTATACACATTAGCATCTGTGTTTGCAGAGTTTCTCCACATACATCTCTTGTGCAAGGATGATCCATGCCATATGATTTATTTTCTTTAACAAAGGACTTTATCATTGTTTCACTATATTATATTGCACCGGACTTTTTCTCACTTTATGAGTCTATTGGCTCTATTTTTTGTTAGCGCTACACATTGTGGTTATTTGCTTGTTTGACTTTGTTTGTTAGAGTGTTGGCTGCTTTCACATATATTTTCAGGATATTCACCGTACACAGTACACTATAGTATTATTTTTTGGATTGATTTCATCATTTTCACTTTTTGAGTTAGCGCAGTGTTTCCCTCACTCCAGCCAATGACATCAGCCTTTTAAAACTCTGCGTCTCCACCAGACGGAATGACAGCATTTCAAAGGCGAGGAATTTTGAAATGCTGGCATTCAGGGCCAGGGATCGCGGGTGGCTAGGGGGGTACTTCCTCTTCCGCTCCAGTGTTTGGGAAATAGAGAGCTGAACGCTTCCATGGGACATTTTGGAGATGGTTGGTGACCCAGGTGGTAGTGTTGCTGGCAGATCCTCTGTTTGCGGGTTGGCAGGTGTCACTGTCACTACAGAGGTGGATGAAGAGGCCGAGACTGCAGCAGAAGAGGAAGCAGGAGGAGCCAGAGACCTTTCTTGGTTTTTGAGGTGTCTACTCCACTGCATCTCATGCTTTGCACTTAGATGCCTGGTCATGCAGGTTGTGCTCAGGTTGAGAACGTTTATGCCTCGCTTCAGGCTCTGCGTACAAACCACTCGTGTCTTGTCATCAGCACATCGTCTGAAGAACTGCCATGCTAGGGAACTCCTTGGACCTGGCTTTGGTGTGCTCGGTCCCTTGCTGCGTTGGGCAGTATCAGACGTACTGTCTAGGGGACGGACGCTCCGCTTTTGCACCCTGCTCCCTCTTCTGCTGTGCTGGTGGCTCTGTGCGACCACCGCCTCTTCCTCCAAACTACACTGGTCACCTGCATGACGTTGATTCCATGTGGGGTCAAGGACCTCATCGTCCTCCACATCATCTTCCACCCAGTCTTCACCCCTGCCCTCCTTGTCGGTCTGCACAATGGTGAAAGCAGCAGCAGTTGGCACCTGTGTTTCGTCATCATCCGAGACGTGCTGCGATGGTCCTCCCATGTACTCATCATGAAACATAAGTGGTTGGGCATCGGTGCACACAATCTCTTCCACTTATGGGGCAGGGCTAGGTGGATGGCCCTGGTAAACCCTGCTAACAGAGTCATCAAAAAGCACAAGAGGCTGCTACATGATTTGGGGCTCAGACTGATTGGCTGATTTGCAAGGGGGTGAGGTGAAAGACTGATGGACATCGGCTGCAGGTGCCAACTCTGAACTTTCATCAGGAGACTGGGTGGGAGACAATGTGAAGGAACCGTAGGCACTGTCAGGAACCCAATCTACTATCGCTTGTACTTGTCCTGGCCTCAACATTTGTACAGCCTCATTAGGCACGCCGAAATACCGCTGCAGGCTCGGTCATCTACTCGCACCTGAGGAAGGTGTATCACTTGTGCGTGTAGCTGGCACAGATCGACCACGTCCTCTCCCTGCAACAGGAGCTCCACCAGCAGCACCACGACCGGGGCCACGTCCCTTTTTTGACGATCTCCTCATATTTTTAAAAATTTATGATCTTGCCCTAAATGGGTGTTTTTGCAATAGCAGAATACACCCACAGTATGTAAAGTGTGCATCTCAAAAACTGCAAAACTGCAGAAAATGCTATGGAAAAAAAAAAATTTCACTCCAATTATTTTTTGGGAATAGCACAATAGAAGAAATATTGATCGATTGTATATGTCAGACTCCTGCACACATGCAGAAAACACTGCAAAATTTTATTTTTTTGGCAATAGCAGAATACACCCACAGAATGTAAAGCGTGCATCTCAAAAACTGCAAAACTGCAGAAAATGCTATGGAAAAAAAAAAATTCACTCCAATTTTTTTTTTTTTTTTGGGATAGCACAATAGAAGAAATATAGATTGATTGAATATGTCACACTCCTGCACACATGCAGAAAACACTGCAACATTTTATTTTTTGGCAATAGCAGAAAACACCCACAGTATGTACAGGGTGTATCTCTGTGGACATATGCAGTGCTGGTGCACTGAGCTTGCAGATAAAAGTTATATTTTGTCTGGCACTGGCCTCATGGCACTGTAAAAAGACTGTGCACTGCAACCCAGCCAGGGTAGCATTGATTTAGGAATCTGGATAATTCTCTCTCCCTCAAAAAAGACACTCTCTAGCTATGTAGATCGCTCGCTGACTATTACTAATTAGAATATATTTCAGGAATGTGGACTGACTCCTATCATGAAATTCTCTCTCTCACAGCAACACCAGCCAGGAACCTGTCTAAAGCAGAGTGACGCGCTGTGCTGTGTGCCTATACCTTATATAGAGGCTGGGTCACATGCTGCACTGGCCAATCACAGCCATGCCATTAGTAGGCATGGCTGTGATGGCTTCTAAGGGCACACTAGTAAAACTAACGTGGATTTTCAAAAAGGCACCAATACATCGCCGAACACTGGACCCGATCCTGAACATACAGTCAATTGTTCGGGTTTGGGTCCGGGCCCCGGACACCCAAAAGTCCGGTACAGACCCGAACTTTACACTTTGGGTTCGCTCAACCCTAGTCACCAGTAATGTTGCTATTGTAGTGTGGTTGTTATATAGCTAGCATTAAATATAGAAGTTTGAAGATATGATAGCAGAAGACATTTAGCAAATATGTTTGTAGCACTGACCCCCGAAGGAGCTGCTGGTTTTATTTGGGCTTACCGTTACCTCACCTGTTGTAGCTCCGTCTTGGGGATCCCCTGGAAAGTAACCCATAGAAAAGGTTGAGACTGACACTGAATCCTCTTTCAGGGTTTTCATTCAGAAAATAGAACACAGTCTCTTAATAAAGGATAGAGGGTTTAGGGGTGAATTCAGGTACTTAGATTGCAGGGTGATATCAGATATCTGATGAATCCAGAGATTTAACTGTTTCACAACTGGATTCAGTACCCCCGGATAGGTCTCTCTCTCACTAGGCCTAGCAGCCGGTAGGATACTTGGTAAAGTCTCTGCCACAGACTTGTAGGTTACACTTATGCTCAGTAAAGTCTCTGCCACAGACTTGTAGTTACACTTTAACGTCACTGAAGTATTAGATGAACTTTAAGTAACTGTCATATGGTACCAGGTTCTCTCAGCCGATCCAGCTATACCATATGAGGGATGTTCCAGGTCGCGTCCTTCAACTAAGCCTCCAGGCTCCTTCCGAGAAGCCAGCCTTGCTCCTCCCCTGGGGTATTTCAGTTGCTGGCCCTCTCCATTCCTTTGAGATGGCACCAGACCTTACTTGGATCAGTAGGCTCCGAAAGTCACTTGGGCCTACCCCTGCCTCGGGTTAGCAAGCCCCGAGACACAGGATGCATGGCTCGCACCCCAGGCCAGGAGGGCCATGAAGCTGGGTCAGGAGGACCACCAGAACCAAACAGACAGAAAATACTCCCCCTGCAACATGGCGTTGGTACCTTAAATACCACCCCCCAGAAAGCACAGCAGGAGAACACTCCCACTGGGCTGGTTCCGAGAGATAAGTGGCATTTAATGCATCCAGCTAGACTTCTTTCCACTCTTGCCGATGGTGACAGTGACACCTATGGTCAAGGAGAACCCAGTGCAACCCAGCTAGACTGGTACTGAAACCAGAAATTTTAGAAGAATTATCCTGAAGCCCAACTGTAGCTTCAGGCAACTCAAAAACAATAGCGCCTGCTCGTCAGGAGCCAGCACTACATGTTACAGCAATGTCAGTTCAGCAGAGTAGAGCATACAGATGGATAGATATCTACCTGTTAAAAAGCAGAGAAGACATGATCAGAATTGATGACTGTGGCGGTGAAACTGCGCATCACTCAGGACAGAGCCACTCAGGAAAGAGTCATGTTGTCTGCGCCACCCCATAGGCTGCTTAAAATTTATAGGGAGACTGAGCAGGCATGCATTTCTCTATTGGTCATCATAGGGTCATATAGCAGGATACATATTGGCCTAAATTGATGAAGAAATTAGATTTTTTTTAATGTTTTTATTGCATATGTTTTATAACAAAAAATTAAGAAAAAATATATTTTTTCCAAAATTGCTGTTTATTTTGTATTTTTTATAGCGCAAAAAAATGCAGTGGTGATCAGATACCACCAGAAGAAAGTCCTATTTGTGGGGAAAAAATGATATAAATTTAATTTATGTACAATGTTGCATGACCGCGCAATTGTGAGTTAAAATAACGCAGTGTTGTATCGCAAAAAAATGTTGTGGTCATGAAGGGGGGTAAATCTTCTGGAGGTCAAGTTGTTATATAACCAATTTCCTTTTCATCATGATGTAGTCATCTCCACTTTTCATGTCATTGCACTTAGTGCTCCGCATGTCTTCTCCACATCCGTCTTTCCCTCTTTCTCTCTTCTAATGTTGGGAGTAGGGATGGGCCCGGTGTTCAATTCAAACCCATGTTCGAATTGAACATCGGCCGTTCGTCCGCTCGTCGAGGGCAGAACTCTGAGGGGCATTCGCATCAAATTCGTTTGATGCGAACGGTCCACAATGCACTGCGCCAGTCGCAGTGCATTGCTGGCTGATGATTGGCCAAGCATGAACTGTGACCCCGCAAGCTTGGCCAATCAAAGAGCCAGAGGAGAGGAGAGCAATGATTGGCCAATTATAGCTCAGGGGGTTTAGTACACGCCCCACACTATATAAGGACGCCGCGCCGGCGGCCTCGTGTAGTGTGTTCCGGCTTGAGGAACAGTGACAGTGTACTGTACATGTACACACTATATGTGAATAATTTCTTTGTGGAGAAAATATAGGGAAAGAGGAGAAATAGGCAGGGATAGTGTATTCTTCTCAGCCTTTGCTTGTGGGAAAAGTGTAGGGATAGAGGAAAAATAGGCAGGGATAGTGTGTTCTTCTCAGTACTGTTCTCTACCAATCCAGCCATCTGCAGGAGTTAGTGTGTGTGTGTGCTGTGTGAGTATAGCACAGCAGTAGCACACTAAACCACCTTAAACTGTATCTGCCCTCTTGTCACCTAAGACAGCCACCTGCAGGGTATAGGGTTTTATTTTGGGTGCAGGGTTCCCCTTAATATCCATACAAGACCCAAAGGGGCTGGTAATAGGCTGGGGTGGGGGATGTGTTAGCCATGCCATTTTTCTCAAAGATTTTCATCCATATTGCCAGGACAAGACATGACATTAAAGCCGCAAGCAGTTTTAAATGGCTTCTTTTTTTTCTTTACAAATGTCATTTTGTGCAAGGACAGTTCTAAACACGGGAAACACATGCCACTTCACAGGCATATTGTAGACACCCACCAGGTACCACATTTAAAGGAATATTTCACTTTTTTTTTTTCACTTTATGAATCATTAAAATTACTGCTCCCGAAAAAACGTCAGTTTTTAAAACTTCTTTTTGCATTGATATATGTCCCCTGGGGCAGGACCCGGGTCCCCAAACCTGTTTAATAACAATAACATGCATATTGGCCGTTATAATTAGCACTTTAGATTTTGAACGTTGGCGTCCATTGTAACTAATAGGGTTCTAACGTTCGTGCGAACTTTCGGTCCGTTCGCAGGTTCTGGTGCGAACCGAACCCGGGGGTGTTCGGCTCATCCCTAGTTGGGAGGTATAATTCTCATTACTACTGCAAAACTAATCTTCTCCCGACTGTACTCTGATCTCCGTGTCCTATAATATTCATCCAGCCTCACCCTGTGTAGGAGGATGTCACCCCTCCCCCATCCACATTCCTCTCCGATGTCAGAGACTTTCAGTTTCGTTTCTCTTCTGCTGTCAGCGATGGCGTCTGGTGATCTGAGAGCTGAGTTGGAATGTTCCGTCTGTCTGAACATTTATACAGATCCTGTAACCCTGAGATGTGGTCACAACTTCTGCCGGGTCTGTATTGATCGTGTGCTGGATACACAGGAGGGGTCTGGAGGTTATTCCTGTCCTGAATGTAGAGAGAAGTTTCCGGATCGGCCTGCACTGCACAGGAACATGAAACTACGTAACATAGTAGAGACTTTCCTGTCTCCTCAGCCAGATCGGGAGAAGTCCGGGGTCTTCTGTACTTACTGTGTGGACTCTCCTGTACCTGCTGTTAGATCCTGTCTGCTCTGTGAGGTTTCTCTGTGTGATAAACACCTGAGAGTCCACAAAAAGTCCCCAGAACACGTCTTATGTGACCCCACCTTGTCCATGGAGAGCAGGAAATGCTCCGTCCATAAGAAGATCCTGGAGTATTACTGCACTGAGGATGGTAGCTGTGTCTGTATGTCTTGTTATGTGACTGGAGGACATAAAGGACATAATATGGAGACACTGGATGAGGCTTCTGAGAAGAAGAAGGAGACACTCAGGAATGTTCTGCAGAAACTTCTGACAAAGAGAGAGGAGACGGAGGAAAGGGTCCAGAGTCTGCAGGAACACAGGAGGAAAGTAGAAGAAGAAGCAGCTGGTGACACCGAGAGAGTCACTGCCCTGTTTAGAGATCTCAGGAGACGTCTGGAAGACCTGGAGAAGAGAGCCCTGTGGGACATCTCCGGGAGGGCAGAGCGGATCTCCATCTCCATCCGGGATCTGGAAATAAAGAAGGAGGAGCTGTCCAGGAAGTTGCGTCACATTGAGGAGCTGTGTAACGTGACGGATCCACTGACTGTCTTACAGGAATCAGACACAGGTGACTTGTGTGATACTGAGGATGGAGATAATGAGGACAGAGAGAGACATGAGGAGCTCCTCCATGATGGAGGGGGTCTGGATGTGGCGGGGGTCTTACACACAGGTTTATCTGATATAATAACAGAGGTAAATGTATACTTCTATATACAGGGAGCTGCAGACATATTACTGGATGGAAACACAGCTAATCATTATCTACAGATATCAGATGACAGGAAAACTGTATCCAGGTCAGATAGAAACCAGAATCACCCCAAAACACCAGAGAGATTCCAGTGTTATTCTCAGGTGATGAGCAGTCAGAGTTTCTCCTCAGGAAAACATTACTGGGAAGTGGATGTCGGGGGATCAGAGGACTGGAAATTTGGGATTTGTTACCCCAGTATAGGGAGGAGAGGGGAGGAGTCAGGGATTGGATGGAATAAGAAGTCCTGGGGATTGTACAGGTATAATAATCAGTATAAGGTGAGACATGACAGGAAATTGATTCTCTTACCCACCAATCTCTCCAGTAACAGAGTCTGGATATATCTGGATTATGAGGCCGGGCGGATCTCCTTTTATGATCTGTGTGACCCGATCCGACGCCTCCACACCTTCACCACCACCTTCACTGAGCCCCTCCATGCTGTGTTATATGTAGGGGGAGGTTGTATAAAGATATGTGGGGGGAGGCGGGAGATGTGAGAACTCCGCCCACAGTCTGGTGATGTCAGACGAAGGAGGGGAATTCATTTAATATTCATGCAATAGTATATAGCAGTGGGCGGGGCTTCCTGCAAGTTTTTCTTCTATAAATAAATGTGAGATTTCTTACTGATCGCTGTGATTGGGTAGAATATCTGTCCAATTATTGGAGTAACAATAACATGTTCCTATTGGTCAGTGAGAAATCTATCTATCTCCCATGACAATCTGACATAATACTTTCTGTGTTTTGTCACAGTATTTGATATCCGTCATCTCCTCCCCCTCCCCCACATGTGGTCCCTCTGTGTGTGTGGGGGGGGGGTGGGGCTCCATTACAGAGATTTCCCCTCACTTCCTGTCCCGGTGACATTTATCTAGACAGGAAATGAGGGGAACTCTCCAACAGGAACACAGACTGAAATAAGAATGATATGTTTAGTATAATAAGGAAGGGGAAGGATTAGATCCCCTGTCAGATGTTTATATGTCTGTGTCCCTGTACAGATTTATCTCACTCCTTGTATTGTTGTCACCAGGACAGGAAGTGAGAGGAAATCTCTCTAAAGCCCCATACACACGGTCGGACTTTTTCATGGATTCTGTCCGATCGGATAATGTTGTTGAAAAATCAGACCGTGTGTATGCACCATCGGACAGTGTACGTCGGATTGTCCGACGGACAAAGTCTTATCTCCTGCTGGAAAGATTTGCCGACAACACGGTCCGATCACACCAAATCCGATCGTGTGTACGGTTGTCCGACCGGACAAAGTGCTACGCATGCTCAGATCACATTAGAAGACCAAAGCTATTGGCTACTAGCCTCTACGTAGTCCCGTCGTAGGCAACAATCGTCACCGCGTTCAGAATGATCGGATTTTCCGACAACTTTGTCTGACCGTGTGTACGCAAAACCAACATCAGACAAAGTATGACGGACATGATCCGACGGACCTGGTCCGCGGATTGTCCGACCGTGTGTATGGGGCTTTAGGCTGGGATCACATTGCTGTGCAGATCACATGTCATGTCTGTGTGATGTGAATTCAGCCGTACAAACTGTGTGACCAAAATGGTGTCGGACCCTTTTTTTGGTCCTCACTGGAATCGGATCACATTGGGTGTCACATCTATACAATCCGATTCCTGCACCATTTCAGCGTTTGCACTGCGATCTGCAAAGCGATCTGGGGGTGTCATTATCTTTCTATTGACACCCCGCAGCGGTTCTCAGATGTCAGTGTGACCGTCCGGTGATTGAGGTGTGATGAGGGAACCCGCACAGGAATCGCACTGGTTCCCGCATCCCACAAGTCTCATCCCAGCCTAAGGCTCCATTCACACCTATGCAGGTTGCTTTTCAGCCTTTCTGATGTGATTTTTGCTGAGCTTTCTGCAGGTTTTTTTTACCGTGATTTGCGTTTTGTGTTTTTTATAAATTTTTTGGTGGGGGGGGGGAGGATTTGTTGCTGGGCAGATTTCACCACTTGGTGCCCACACTATAGCCGAAAGACGGTGACAGCGCTGTCTTAAAATGCCGGGAGGGCGTCCATGTACATCCTCCCATTCTCACACTGCCCACCCCCCCTTGGGATTCGGGTAAAGGGCCAATCACAACGAGCCCTTTACCATGTAATCAGATGTCAGCCAATGACAGCTGATCTATGGGATGACTTTTATAATGGATCCTAATATAATGTATCATTGTGATGTTGTATCTTATAATCACTAGATGTGTCCTGGTGATGGGGGAGGAATTAGGAAAGGAAATGTTATTGTGAAATAAAGATTCTTCTCTATGAAATTATTATTATTATTATACGGGGTTTATACAGAGCCAACAGTTTACACAACGCTTTACAACATAGGGGCAGACATTCCAATTAGAGTGTAATACAGGAGGAATCAGAGGGTCCTGATCATTAGAGCTTACAATCTAGAAGGGAGGGACAAGAGATACAAAAGGTAATAACCGTGGGGGATGGGCTGAGGAAGAAAATAAGTGTCCAGTTGTTAGGTGGGGGCAGGATAGGCCTCTCTGAAGAGATGAGTCTTCAGGGTTCGTCTGAAAGTGAACAGAGTAGAAGATAGTCGGACAGATTAGGGTACTGAGTTCCAGAGGATGGGAGAGGCTCTGGAGAAGTCGTGGAGGAAAGCAAAGGAGGAGGTGATAAGGGAACTAGAGAGCAGGAGGTCTTTGGAGGAACAAAGAGAACAATTTGGTTGATATTTTGAAACCAGGTTAGTGATGGAACTCGGCTAATCACAGATCGGGTAAAGGGCCAATCACAGCGAGCCATTTACCATGTGATCAGCTGTCAGCCAATGACAACTGATCATGGAAGTAAACAGGAGCAGGTCAACAGCTTTTTTTCCCCTCACGCTGCCAGAATTAAGAAAAGAAGAAAGCCGATAACCGGCTTCTGTTAGAGGGACATCGGTCCCCTTAGTGCCCACCAGTGCTTCTAATTAGTGCCCCTCAGAGCCATCTATCAGTGCCCATCAGTACTGCTAATCAGTGCCCCTCAGTGCATCTATCAGTGCCCAGCAGTGCTGCTAATCAGTGCTCCTCAGTGCCCACCAGTGTCACTATCATCTATCACTTTATCTGTCACTTTATCTTTCTGAAAAATATCTGAGAAAAGCCGGGGGCCACATATGTCACATGGCCTGGGGCCCCATAGTAGGTGATATTGTCTGGGGCCCATAAATAGGTCACATTGCCAGGAATCTGGATGATATAACATTGTCAGGGGGCCCTAAATATTTTGAAAGGTCTGGGGGACATGGTCAAGCTAAGGGTTTTGTAAAAGAGACGGCCACCTTGGGGGCTTCATCAGGAGGGGAGCACAGAAATGGGCGGGACCTGCAATCTATGGTGCTGAAGTAGTTCATGGGGGGCACATGTTGGCCTTTTTTTCTTGTCCTATCACTGTATGGGGGCCCCAAGTATGTCATATTACTTAGGGACCCTTTATGTGTCACGCTACTTTAGGGTTCCAAATTACATTAATAAGTCTCTTTGTAATTTGCTCACTTAGGGCAGTCACAGCCCCCCGGCCCACTTCTACCTCCTTTTATAGCCCCCCCCATCAATCCATGTCAGATCCCTGAGTCCTCACCCATGTAAGATGCATGGTGGGTTATGTCGGAGCTTACACAGGATTGATGATGTCACCCCTTTTATCGTGTGACGGTATGTAAGTCCTGTGATTGGCCGCTCAGGCCTGAACACTGCATGTTGGGAGAAGGTCACATGATCCCTCAATACCCGGGAAACTGGGGACTTAGTGAGGACTTTGATGGAGGAACAATAAAGAAAAGTATAAGTGGGTGCTTACGGCTCTTTGGTCACCTACAGAAGGGTGGCGGGGCATTCATTCTAATGTCTCCTCCCAGTACATGAGCACTGTGTATTGTGAGATGGGACGGTGAAGAATTGTATAGAGTGCCGGGGCTGAGACAGAGCACAGAGTGTAATATGACTTATTGTCTGTGTCCGAGCTGTGATGTCATAGTAGGGAAATGGCTACCGAGGGACCCAATGTGGAAAGTATAGATAGAGGTGTACTGGCCCTTTAAGAACATATCTATCTATTTATCAGATTATAATATGTAGACAGTCTCATTCCTTATTTTTAATCTACAATGAGTTTATTCTATTGATTATTTTATTGTGTGAAGAAATAGAAATGAATAATAGATCTACAAATAGAAAGAGATGAAAATCGATGGAAAAATCTCAGAGGAAATATATGAAGAAATGATCCTGAGATTTACTAATGAAAGAAATAATGAGATTTATCACTAATATAATGATATCACTATAATAATGTATGATTACTAGAACTGGAATGTGTCCCCAATATAATGTGTCCCCATAGAATGGATCACCAATAGAATTCTATGGGATCTCTTTTATAATGTATCCTAATATAATGTATCATGTGATGGTGTATTATAATCACTAGATGTGTCCTGGTGATGGGGAAGAATTAGGAAATGAAATGTTAATGTGAAATAAAGATTCTTTATGAAATTATTATTATTATTATTATTATTATAATACAGGGTTTATATAGAGCCAACCTTTTACACAGGGATTTACAACATGAAGACAGACATTACAATTAGAGTGTAATACAGGAGGAATCAGAATCTAGAAGGGAGGGTCAAGAGATGCAAAGGGTAATAACTGTGGGGGGATGGGCTGATGGAGAAAATAAATGTACAGTTGTTAGGTGGGGGTAGGATAGGCTTCTCTGAAGAGATGAGTTTTCAGGGATCGTCTGAAAGTGGACAGAGTAGGAGATAGTCGGACAGATTGGGGTAGCGAGTTCCAGAGGATCGGAGAGGCTCGGGAGAAGTCCTGGAGGCGGGCATGGGGTGATGAGGGAGTTAGAGAGCAGGAGGTCTTGGGAGGAACAAAGAGAGCAGTTTGGTTGGTATTTTGAGACTAGCTTGGGGCCAAGTTGTGGATGGTTTTGTAAGTTATTTTTAGTGTTTTGAATTTGATTTACTGGGTGAGTGGAAGCCAGTGAGGGATTGGCAGAGAGGGGTGGCAGACACTGAGCAGTTGGTAAGGTGGATAAGCCTGGCAGCAGCATTCATGACGGACTTAAGGGGGTGACCTGTGTAAAGTTAAAGTGGAGGTCCACCCTGAAAAAACTAATTACATAGAAATGCAACAAAAAAATAAAAAATAAATGTTTTACTCACCAGAAATGCCTGTTGCTAGGCAGATCGTCCTAATCTGCCACTTCCTATTCCGTGGTGATCTTCAGTCTTCTCCTCCTCGCATTGATTTCTGGGAAATTTGGGCGCAGTGTCTTCTGGGACCTGTGTGTGTCACAGAAGACAGCCGCCCATTCAGAAATTGCGGGGGGACTTGCGCATGTGCAGTAGGAAAAGGGCAGTTAAGCCACAAGGCTCCACTGCCTGTTTCCCTTAGTGAGGATGGTGGCGCCGGCACGCGATACGAGGGATGGATCGGCCGACATTGCGGGCGCCCTGGACAGGTAAGTGGCCTTATTAAAAGTCAGCAGCTACAGTGTTTGTACCTGCTGACTTTAAAATAAAAAATTTAAGGGATGTAACACCACTTTAAGCCAGTGAGAAGGGAGGTGCAGTAGTTGAGATGAGAGATGACCAGGGAGTGGATTAGAAGCTTTGTGGTGTCATTGGTTAAAAAGTGGCGTATCTTGGAGATGTTGCAGAGGTTGAGGCGGCAAGCTTTGGACATTGGTTGGATGTGAGGCCTAAAGTAGAGTGCAGAGTCCAGGATAACACCTAGGCAGGGGCGGACTGACCATTCGGCCACTCGGGCACTTCCCGAGGGCCCCCGGGCCACTAGGGGGCCCTATCAGGGTTGCCAGCCTCAGTAAAACCAGGGACAGTATGTAAAAATCAGTTGTTTTTTTTTACATCTGTTTCTGAAATGTCCTTTTGGTCAAAAAATCCCGAGATTATAGCTGCCCCACCTCTCCAGTACCGTCTCAGCCAATAGAAACATGTCTGTGTATACTGTGTGTACATGTATGTGTATACTGTGTGATTGTATACTGTGTGTGTGTATATACTGTGTGGCCCCATAATCTCTGATTGCCTGGGGGCCCCATAATTTCCTATTGCCCGGGGGCCCCATGAGTTGTCAGTCCGCCCCTGCACCTAGGACCCCGACATGCCGGGATGGGTTGATAGTTGAGCCTTTGATTTTGACTGAGAAGTCAGGGGAAGAGGTATGTGGGGGAGGAACAATTATGAGCTTGGTTTTGGATAGATTGAGTTTAAGGAAGTGGTGTGACATCCAGGCTGATATGTCTGTTAGTAAGTTGGTGATACGTGAGGAGACTGATGCAGTGAGTTGGGGGGAGGGTGGTGAGGTGTTTTAGATAGATTTGGGTGTCATCAGCATAGAAATTAAATTGAAACCCATGGGAGGCAATCAGCTGACCCAGGGAGGAGGTGTAGCTCGAGAATAGGAGAGGTCCAAGGACAGAACCTTGGGGAACCCCCCACGGAGAAAGAAAGAGGAGAGGTGAAAGTAGCATTGTAATGCCGCGCACACACAACCGGACTTTCCGTCAGAATAAAATATGACGGAGTTCCATTGAAACAGACTTGCCTACACATGATCACGCCAAAGTCCGTTCGTTTAGAACGCATTGGTGTACGATGGGACTAGAAAAGGAGGTTCAATAGCCAGTAGCCAATAGCTGCCCTTGCGTCGTATTTGGTCCATTGGACTAGCACACAGACGAACGCTTTTCCCAACAGGAATTGATTCCGTCGGAAAGATCTAAAACATGTTCTATTTCTAGGTCTGTCAGACTTTTTGAAAAGCCCACACACACCATCGGAATATACTATGAAATGATTCTGGTGGACCTTTTCTGCTTGAAAGTCCGGTTGTGTGTACGCGGCATAAGTAGCGCTAAAGGTGTGGGGGGACAGGTAGGATGAGAACCAGCAAAGAGTACAATCACGGGGACCAAAGGAGTAGAGTTTTTTGAGGAGGGTGCTCCACTGTGTCAAAGGCAGCAGAGAGGTCCAGGAGGAGGAGTACAGAATAGTATCCACTGGGTTTAGCCGTTTGTAGATCATTTGTGAGTTTAAGGAGAGCAGTTTCCATGGAGTGTTGAGAGTGAAATCCAGACTGAAGGGGATCAAGAAGTTTGTTCTCAGTGAGATGGTCGCTCAGTCAGTTGTTGACCAGACATTCAAGGAGTTTGGAGGAAAAGGGGAGTAAGGAGATAGGGCGTAGGTTGTTAGGATTGGTGGGGTCCAGTGAGGGCTTTTTAAGGAATGGGGGTGACTAGTGCATGCTTCAGAGAGTTGGGGGAGATGCCAGAAGAGAGGGAGAGATTGAAGATATGAGTTGGAGAGTGTAGAATAGAGCCTTGCAAAGGAACAGGGTCCAGGGGGCAGGTGGTTCGGTGGGTGTTAGAAAAAGTTTAGCAAACTTTGTCTATAGTATTGGCCGGGTTGAATGAGGGAAGTAATGATTGTACCTGTGGACATGGAGTGTTAAGTGGGGAAGGTATCTGTACAATGGAGATCTCCTCACAAATTGTATCAGTCTTATTTTTTTTAAGTGATTGGCGATCTCCTGGGCAGTGAGTGAGTTAGTGGGTGGAGGCAGTGATATTGGATTGTGGATGACCTCTGGTCAGTACACTCGGCTCTCCAGCAGACTGGTTGACATGTTATCATAGATCCCAACTGTCCCGGATTTCGAGGGACTGTCCCTGTTTTGGAGCAATGTCCCTCTGTCCCTCATTCCTCCTCCATTGTCCCTCATTTTGGTCTGATCTATATAGATGTATATAAAACGCACTACTTATCTATCAAAAAGTGTTTCCCAGCGCTAAACCTTTCATCTGATTTCTAAATTGCTGCATTTGTAAATTCCAAAAGCCAGTATAAAGGGATAGTAGTAGTAGTAGTAAAAAAAATCACTTGTGGGTTTAACCAAATTTTTTTTTTTTTTTTTTTTTACAATTCTCCTTTAAGGGGGCGTGGCAAGGGGTGTGTCCTCTACAATTGCTGATAGGTGTTCCTCATTCCCATCTCAAAAAGTTGGGAGGTGTGTGTTATCACAGACCACACCCACTGCTCTCACCAGCAGTTACAGGTTAGACGTACCGGGCAATCTGACTTGGAGAGTGCAAACACACACTCACTGGGGGGATTTACTAAGAAGAAGGCACTGCACCAGTTCATATATTAATTGGTGCGCCGGAAAAGTCATTAATTGAACGTGCGAACCGGCGCACATTGAAGCGCAAAACGGTAATAAATATGTAAACTGCAACTGTCGCTAGGGTAACTGCAGTTTTCTCATTGATGATAGCGCACGCCCAATCCAATTGGTTCATTTCATCTAATTGTATGTGTCTTGTTAGGTAATTAGTAGGTGTTCTCAGTGAATTAACCCCTTTGATGCTAATCTCATTCCTATCACTTCTAATATATCTTTGAAGTGTTTTTTCAATTTTTACTCAAATCTTTCCATACATTGCAAAGAAAAGAGAAGAGTTTCTAAACCCAATAAATTTATATTTTCAGATCTTGATCTTTAAAGGTGACCATACACTGCAATCCGTTATATCTTAAATAAATTAGATTTGGTGCAAGAGCATGATTGATTTGCTATCATTTGAATTAATTGTGCGTCTTCTTACCTATCTTGCCTAAATATCGAGTTGTACAGAGATTGGCCAATCAGATTGCATAGTGCATGACCATCAAGTGTCAAATTTGGAATGTAGATGTGCCATGACCCACTTGTATTTTCCTAACAATATTTCTTGGGCATTATACAAGGAACATGAGAACCCACCTTTTTTCAAGACATGCCAGAGTGATCAGGAATCTTCAAACTACGGCTCTCCAGCTGTTGTGGAACTACACATCCCATGAGGCATTGTAACACTCTGACATTCACAGACATGACTGGGCATGATGGGAATTGTAGTTCCTGAACAACTGGAGGGCCGTAGTTTGAAGACCCCTGTGATAGAACATTATTATGTCTCCAGAATTGGGAGTGTGGCATCTACCCAACTTCTCTCTGCTGGTGGACACAAGAACCTACATCTATAGATATATCTGTATATATATATATATACACACACTGAAGCAGGAACTCTGATCACTCGCCACAGCAGAACAATGTCACCACACCAGTGTAGCCATCAACAGTGTTCCTGATCACTACCACACCTGTCCTAATGTAACCAGACCAGTGTAGCCATCAACAGTGTTCCCTATTACTGTAACATCTGTCCCAGTGTCACCACACCAGTACAACCAGTCGCAGTGTCTCTGATAACCATCCCACCAATTCCAGTGTCACCAGACCAGAGTAGCTATCAACAGTGTTCTTGATTACTGCCACACCAGACCAGTGTAGCTATCAATAGGTTTCCTGATCACCACTAGGGATGAGCCGAACAACCCCATGTTCAGTTCGCACCAGAACCTGCGAACGGACCGAAAGTTTGCGCAAACATTCGAACCCTATTAATTACAATGGACGCGAACGTTCAAAATCAAAAGTGCTAATTTTAAAGGCTAATGTGCATGTTATTGTCATAAAAAAGTGTTTGGGGACCTGGGTCCTGCCCCAGGGGACATGTATCAATGCAATTTTTTTTTTTTTTTCTAAACGGCCGTTTTTTCAGGAGCAGTGATTTTAATAATGCTTAATGTGAAACAATAAAAGTGTAATATTCCTTTAAATTTCGTACCTGGGGGGGTGTCTATAGTATTCCTGTAAAAGGGCGCATGTTTCCCGTGCTTAGAACTGTCCCTGCATAAGTGTCCGCGCAATGGGAGGCTCCCGCTGTGTGAGGCTTCGCTGTGTCTGACAGGTCTTTTATAACGGAGGGCGGGGACACCAGGTGACCCCGCCCCCCTCTGACGTCATGGGGAAAGCCATAGGGAAGTCCCCGTGTGTCAGAGGGGGCGGGGTCACCAGGTGGCCCCGCCCTCCATTCTAAAAGACCTGTCAGACGCAGCGAAGCCTCACACAACGGGAGCCTCCCATTGCGCGGAGCGGCCCAAGAAGAGACACCAACGCCGTGGAAGAAGATGCCAGACGAGAAAACCAGAGCAAGAAGAAGCGGATCGGAGGAAGAAGAAGATGGAAGAAGATGCCGGAAGGAGAAGATGAAGAAACCGAAGGATGAAGAAAGGAAGAAGGAAGAAGACCAGAAGAAAGAAGATTTTAATAAAGGAATTGTCAAAGACCGTCTCCTGTCATTTTTACAATTTTTGTCACTTTTTTGGTGAAATGGTAGGGGTACTTTTGTACCCCCTTACCATTTCACACAGGGGGGGGGCGGGATCTGGGGGTCCCCTTGTTAAAGGGGGCTTCCAGATTCCGATAAGCCCCCCGCCCGCAGACCCCCACAACCAATGGCCAAGGTTGTGGGGAAGAGGCCCTTGTCCTCATCAACATGGGGACAAGGTGCTTTGAGGGGTCACAGATCCCCAGAGCACCCTCCCAATGTTGAGGGCATGTGGCCTGGTACGGTTCAGGAGGGAGGGGGGCCGCTCTCGTCCCCCCTCTTTTCCTGTGGCCTGCCAGGTTGCGTGCTTGGATAAGGGTCTGGTATGGATTTTGAGGGGGACCCCACGCCATTTTTTTTGGGCTGGGGTTCCCCTTAAAATCCATCCCAGACCTGAAGTGTCTGGGATGGATATTTAGGGGGACCCCTACGTCATTTTTTTTTTAAAATTTGACGCAGGGTTCCCCTTAATATCCATAGCAGACCTGAAGGGCCTGGTAATTGAATTTGGGGGGAACCCCACGCTTTTTTTTTTTTTTATCAATGACTTTCAATGAATGACTGTTACGGAACCGGCAATTCATTAGCCACAGATGGCTGCCTTAGATGACACAACAGGGCAGAAGGGTAAAGGTGGTTGAATGTGATACTGTAATGCTGTACTAACAGCACATACACACTAATCCCCAGAATCACAGCAGATAATTTCAGCAGTCAGCAGCACTCAGCAGAATGAATCACAGCACAGATAATGTCAGCAGCACTGCAGAATTGATCACAGCACGGATAATGTCAGCAGCACTGCAGAATTGATCACAGCAGATAATGTCACTAACGGCGGAACACTCTACATGAGGCCGCCGGCGCAGCGGCCTTATATAGTGTGGGGCATGTACTAAACCCCCTGAGCTATAATTGGCCACAGGCATCCTGCCTGTGGCCAATTATTGCTCTCCTCGCTGCTGGCTCTATGATTGGCCAAGCATGCGGGATCACAGTGCATGCTTGGCCAATCATCAGCCAGCAATGCACTGCGACTGGCGCAGTGCATTGTGGATCGTTCGCATCACACAAATTTGATGCGACTGGCCCACATAGTTCTGGGCTCGACGAGCGGTCGAACGGCCGATGTTCGATTCGAATCGAACACCGGGCCCATCCCTAATCACCACCACACCAGTCCCAGTGTCACCAGACCAGCGAAAGTCAGTAACAGTGTTCCCGATCACCACCACACCAGCCCCACTGTCACCAGTCACAGTGTAGCCATCAACAGTGTTTCCGATTACTGCCACACCAGTCCCAGTGTCACCACACCAGTATAGCTATCAACAGTGTTCCTGAAACACCCGTATACTTGTAGGTCTATCAATTGACTTCAGTACACTCATCCTGTCGGGTATTTCTGTACACTGTGACGATACATTAGTGCAACCAAAGGGATTCCACCAATAGCACCGACTGTTCTGTTGGGGAATCAGGTGAATTTCTTCTTCTTTTTTTTTTCCAAGATAAAGTTTATTGTAAATAGTAAATACAATGTACATTACAACATGTCAAAACAGTAGAGTGTAACATAAATGGGAGGAAACATAAAGTTGTAGAAACAATGCAAAAAGCAATAAACTAATACATTTCCTGAGCCAAAAATGCTTGTATAGGAAATGTTATGTTGAGTCTGTAACACAAACAAATAACCAATAGACCTCAGAAAAGCAGGGCCAACGGCCCTAAATTCCTGTGGTTTAGAGAGTCAACATGCTGTTCTCAGTAGGTATATATATATATATTACAACGTGGGTTAGTAAGTAAAATAGGGGATAGACCATTACCTCTCTGTTAGTGGTAAGATGTATCGATATCGGGGATGCTGTCTCGGACCACTAGCAACCCCAATTGGGGAACATTTGAGAGGTAATAGGTTATACACCAGACGGGTCTCGGGGGTGCATAGGGTTAGGAGTGGGTGCGGGTGCAAACGGTGGTGTGGGTGGGTGGGAGCATAGCAGGTTGTGGGAGTACCTAACATACCTAATCATTACAAGGGGGTGTTCAGAATACGCAGGGTGAGTTGGAGAGTTGAATTGAATGCTTTAGAATAGGTGTGGATTCTTCCTCCTTCACTTGGGCTTCACGGGGTCGGGTTCAACCTAGGGAGAGTAAGTGTTTTATATTCGTCGGTCGTTATGAAGTGTTGCCAGCAGGCCCAGACATTCATAAATTTGGTGGGCAAGTCTTTGGATTGATGGAGGTGAATTTCTTCTAACTTGTGGTTGAAGGAAAGAAAATTGTATAATCTGTGGCCTGCCTTAGAGGAGAGCACACTGCTGCCTGTTCCATAGAAACTTAGAAAAGTACCTGCAGAAAAAAGAACGACTTGATGATGTGATTGAGAGATATATTACAGGAATGTTCACCCTCCATGTCTCTCGGTGTCAGTGAGAACCCTTCAGGATACGGAGAACTGGTCATACAGGACAGACACACCCTGAAAGATTAACGAGATACTGAGAGGAATGTGACAAATCAATACACAGCAAACAAGCAATGCAGGGGGAGAATGAGGGGAGTTGGAGCTTCAGTGAGACTTCCTCTGGTTAAGAGTGAATGGTAACAAGCCCTGAGCAGAGCACCCCCAGCAGGTGACACAGGAGAAGTGCAGTCTCCTTACATTTGTCTTATTGTATGCTCTGGATCCAGAGGTGTTACTAGGAATGTAGAACACCTGGGGGGTAAAAATGTGACGCACCCACTAGTGGTTGTAGAGAAACCAATGGGAGAGAATACAGGGACATAAATAAAACCCGAGTCTCCTGGTACTCAGAAGTTATACTTTAATTGCTGGGCCATCAGCAAGAGTCTGACAGACATGAATACTCCTCATCATCAATATTTTCTATCTAATATTCCCCTCTCAGCACAAATTTTCTTCCCCAACCAAATCCCTCCTTAAAACACCAATCCCCTCTTTTCCAAATCCCCTCCAATCACAAATTATTTCCTCTGACCGTGCATTACGGTTGCAGGTGGGGGAATCACTGAGTTTTGTTCCCCAAATCCACCCTCCTAGCTGAAATCTTCTTCCTCGAACCAATTCCCCTGACAGTACAAATCCTCTCCCTCATGAATCCCTCATCCCAACACAAACCTTTTCCCAAATTTCTCCTCCCAGTACAAATCCCTTAACCCCCAAAGACCCTCCAAGCACAAATCCTCTCCCCAAAATCTGTTGCCCCACCCAAATCCCACCACAAATCTCTATTCCCAGCATAAATCGCTATTCCCAGCACAAATCTCTATTCCCAGCATAAACCCCCTCCCCCTAAATTTCTTCTCCCAGCATGAATGGTCTCCCTCACAAAATCCCCCATCCCAGCAACATTTCTTAATCACCAACCAAAATCTTTCCGCACAGGACAAATCATTACCCTATCAAATCATTACCCTATCAAATTTCCCCCCGGCGTGACCGGATGCAGGTGAGAGCAAGCGAGTGAGGAGCGAACCCAAATTATATATTGCCTTACTGACGATCAGGAGGCCCAGGATTCGTGCAGCGGTACCGCTGAATAAGAAATGCGTCCGTGCCATGAGTGAGTGAGCGAGGCTGGGACCGAGCCAGAGTGGGCTAAGAAGCGGGACACGTTCAACGGTGAGTTCAAGGGGAGTGTAGCTAGACGCCGGCCAGCGGAGCTGGGTGCCTGGGTCTGGGCTGTTAAGGAGAGAGGAGTGAGAGACCCCAGCCATCCCCCTTCCCTCCCCCTGATCGAGACACAGCCGGCTGCCTGTGAGAGTGGACGGAGGAGACTCAGCTGCTTTACCTAGTGGTAAATCAAATGAGGGGGAAAAGTGAGAGGTCTCCTCCTGCCTAGGGATGAGCCGAACACCCCCGGGTTCGGTTCGAACCAGAACCTTCGAACGGACCGAAAGTTCGCGCGAATTTTCGAACCCTATACGTTATAATGGACGCGAACGTTCGAAATCAAAAGTGCTAATTACAACGGCCAATATGCATGTTAATGTCATAAAACAGGTTTGGGGACCCGGGTCCTGCCCCAGGGGACATATATCAATGCAAAAAGAACTTTTAAAAACTAACGTTTTTTCGGGAGCAGTCATTTTAATGATGCATAAAGTGAAAAAAAAAAAAGTGACATTTTCCTTTAAATATGGTACCTGGGGGGTGTCCAAAGTATGCCTGTGAAGTGGCATGTGTTTCCCGTGTTTAGAACTGTCCTTGCACAAAATGACATTTGTAAAGGAAAAAAAGAAGCCATTTAAAACCACTTGCGGCTTTAGGTTTGATCTTAAGTAGAATCTGAACAGGTACATTATGAAGTGTAGCTCCATCCCAAAAAAATCTATTTTTAAGCTTTTTGGAGAACATAGGGAGGGGTTATCACCCCTGTAACATTTGCTGTCTTTGCACATCTGTTCAGAACATGTCACCTCACTTTCCGTCCCAATGACAAATGTTTTTGGAAAAGTGGGGTTTTAATTGAAACAAGGATTGGTGATAAAGTATCAGTAGAGAGGAGATACCTTTTTCCCAAATTAAATCTAACAGGATAGAATTTCCCTTCCTAGGGGTAGATTTCCTCTCACTTCCTGTTTTCTCTTTCCATTTGCAAGTAGGAGTCGTTTGTAAGTTGGATGTTTGAAAGTAGGGGCCTGGCGTATATACTCTGCAGAAATTTGCCCTATTAGATGTTGGTGTAGCCACAAGACTGGTGGGCACAGGAATGGGCCCTGCTGTGAGTTAATAGATCAAGATTTGTAATTGCATGCACCTGTTGAACAGGGCAGAAAAATTGGGGGTGGTGGTGGTGGTGGTGGTGGACGGTTTTGCCACAAGACTGTAAGCTCTCACAGTTACTCTTGGTGGGCGCAGGAATGGGCCCTGCTGTGAGTTATTAGATCAAGATTTGTAATTGCAAGCACCTGATGAACAGGGCAGAAAAATTGGGCCTTTGGCGGTGGTGGTGGACGGTGTTGCCACAAGACTGTAGGCCCTCATAGTTACTCTTGGTGGGCGCAGGAATGGGCCCTGCTGTGAACTATTAGATCAAGATTTGTAATTACCCGCCCCTGTTAAACAGGGGCTGAAAAATTGTGCCTTAGGCACTGGTGTTGGTGCCACAACACTGCAACCCCTCACAGAGACTGTACTTGGAGCACAGCAGTCACACGTGTTGCGAAGCATTTTTTTAAAAAATTGTAAGTACACGCCCCTGTTAAACAGGGGCTGAAAAATTGTGCCTTAGGCACTGGTGCTGGTGCCACAACACTGCAACCCGGCCCTCACAGAGACTGTACTTGGAGCACAGCAGTCACACGTGTTGCGAAGCATTTTTTTAAAAAATTGTAAGTACACGCCCCTGTTAAACAGGGGCTGAAAAATTGTGCCTTAGGCACTGGTGCTGGTGCCACAACACTGCAACACGGCCCTCACAGAGACTGTACTTGGAGCACAGCAGTCACACGTGTTGCGAAGCATTTTTTTAAAAAATTGTAAGTACACGCCCCTGTTAAACAGGGGCTGAAAAATTGTGCCTTAGGCACTGGTGCTGGTGCCACAACACTGCAACACGGCCCTCACAGAGACTGTACTTGGAGCACAGCAGTCACACGTGTTGCGAAGCATTTTTTTAAAAAATTGTAAGTACACGCCCCTGTTAAACAGGGGCTGAAAAATTGTGCCTTAGGCACTGGTGCTGGTGCCACAACACTGCAACCCGGCCCTCACAGAGACTGTACTTGGAGCACAGCAGTCACACGTGTTGCGAAGCATTTTTTTAAAAAATTGTAAGTACACGCCCCTGTTAAACAGGGGCTGAAAAATTGTGCCTTAGGCACTGGTGCTGGTGCCACAACACTGCAACACGGCCCTCACAGAGACTGTACTTGGAGCACAGCAGTCACACGTGTTGCGAAGCATTTTTTTAAAAAATTGTAAGTACACGCCCCTGTTAAACAGGGGCTGAAAAATTGTGCCTTAGGCACTGGTGCTGGTGCCACAACACTGCAACACGGCCCTCACAGAGACTGTACTTGGAGCACAGCAGTCACACGTGTTGCGAAGCATTTTTTAAAAAAATTGTAAGTACACGCCCCTGTTAAACAGGGGCTGAAAAATTGTGCCTTAGGCACTGGTGCTGTGGCATGGATCATTGAGGAGGAGGAAGAGGATAGTCAGTGAACATAAGAGGACAGTCACTCAGCATCAGCATAGGCAGTCTTGAAGGGATGTGACATTAAAAATTATTCGGTTATATCCGCCTCAGGTGCCTGGTAGCTGGTGGTGATCCAAGACTGATTCATTTTGATGAATGTCAGTCGATCAACCGAGGCGGTGGACAGGCGCACCCTATGATCAGTCACAAATCCTCCAGCAGCACTGAATGTGCGTTCGGAAAGAACGCTGGAGGCAGGACAGGCCAGTAGCTCAATTGCATACTGTGCAAGCTCTGGCCAGTGATCCATCCTCAGGACCCAGTAAGCCAGAGGATTTTCGGTGGGAAAGGTGTCCAAGTCTGACCTTGCCCCAAGGTATTCCTGCACCATGTATATCAGACGCTGGCGATGGTTGCTGGAACCGATCATACCTTGGGGCTGCGGACTAAAAAATTGTCTGAACGCATCGGTCAGACGTCCACCTTCCCCACCGCTCCTTCTGCCACTGACCGAAGCCTCAGCAACTCGTCGCCCAGGACCAGGAGTTTGTAGCCTCCCAGTTTCTGGGAACGCGTTGCACAGACCTTTCTGCAAGGCCTCCCTGAGATGTCTCATCCTCTGCTCCCTCTGCGACGGCAAGATAAGGTCCGCAACCTTACCCTTGTACCGCGGATCAAGGAGAGTGGCCAGCCAGTAATGGTCCCTCTCCTTGATCCGAAGAACACGAGGATCCTTCCGCAGGCTTTGCAGGATCAGGGAGGCCATGCAGCGTAGGTTAGCTGAGGCATTCGGTCCGGAGTCTTCTGGGTCACTGAGGATGACATGATCGCCAGCCACCTCCTCCCAGCCACGTACAAGTCCACTGGCTTGTTGGGACTGTACATCATCCCTAAAAGACTGCTGCTGCTGATGCTGAGTGCCAGGCTCCACCTCCATGCTCACACAATCCTCCTCCTCCTCCTCCTCCTCCTCCTCCTCATCCTCTTCCTGTGTGATGGGTGGGACAGAAGGAACACTGTCCGGATAAAGGGGGCCTTGAGAGGCAAGGAAGTCCTCCTCTTCCTGCCTCTGTTCTGCCTCAAGTGCCCTGTCCATTATCCCACGCAGCGTATGCTCCAACAGGTGGACAAGAGGGACAGTGTCACTGATGCATGCACTGTCACTGCTCACCATCCTCGTGGCCTCCTCAAATGGTGAGAGGACAGTGCATGCATCCCTGATCATGCTCCACTGACGTGGGGAAAAAAAACCAAGCTCCCCTGACCCTGTCCTGGTGCCGTAGTCGCAAAGGTACTCATTGATGGCCCTCTGCTGCGTGTGCAGTCGCTGCAGCATGGCCAACGTTGAGTTCCACCTGGTGGGCATGTCAGATATTAGGCGGTTCTTGGGCAGGTTCAGCTCCTTTTGCAGCTCAGTCAGCCGAGCACTGGCATTATAAGATCGGCGGAAATGCACACAGACTTTCCTGGCCTGCCTCAGGACATCCTGTAAGCCTGGGAACCTGCCCAAGAACCGCTGCACCACCAGGTTGAGGACGTGAGCCATGCAGGGCACATGGGTGAGCTGCCCCTGTCGCAGGGCGGAGAGGAGGTTGGTGCCATTGTCAGAAACGACCATTCCTGGCTTAAGCTGACGTGGCGTCAACCACCTCTCGGCCTGCCCCTGCAGAGCTGCCAGAACCTCTGGCCCAGTGTGGCTCCTGTCCCCCAAACACACCAGCGCAAGCACGGCATGGCATCTTTTTGCCTGCGTACTTGCGTAGCCCCTTGTACGCCTACGGAGCACCGCTGGTTCCAAGGACAGAGCACTGGAGGAAGAAGAAGAGGAGGGGGTGGAGGAGAGAGGTGTGTCACAACCAGTAGCAGTAGTCGCGTTTTGGAGGCGTGGTGGCGGAACAACCTCCAACACTACTGCACCTTGTCCTGCATCCCTCCCAGCTGCCAATAGAGTGACCCAATGGGCCGTGAAAGAAAGGTACCGTCCCTGTCCATGCCTGCTGGACCATGAGTCAGCGGTAATATGCACCTTACCGCTGACCGCCCTGTCCAGCGAGGCATGGACATTGCCCTCCACATGCCGGTAGAGAGACGGAATCGCCTTCCGCGAGAAAAAGTGGCGTTTGGGAACCTGCCACTGAGGAACCGCACATTGAACAAACTCACGGAAGGGGGCCGAGTCTACCAACTGAAAAGGCAGCAGTTGAAGTGCTAGCAATTTAGCAAGGCTAGCATTCAACCGCTGGGCATGTGGATGGCTGGGAGTGTACTTCTTTCTACGGTCCAGCAGCTGGGGCAGGGAAATTTGCCTGCTGCATTCGGACGTCGGTGTACTGCAAGTACTTGGTTGTGACACACCGAATTCTACACCTTCAGTCCTCTCAGAGCAGCTTTCAGAGAGGACTGAAGGTGTAGTGGGGATGGAGATACCAGCTGAGGAGGAGCAAGGAGAGGTCCGCTTAGTTCTTTGGTGTGGGTCTTTTATGTGTGCCTGCCAACGAGCTGCATGGCAGGTCGCCATATGTCTGGTCATGCTTGTCGTGCCCAAGCGGCTGATGTTTTGGCCACGCGAGATACGCTTGAGACAAATATTGCAAATAGCAGTGGTGCGATCTGCTGCACTCGTCTCAAAAAAGGCCCACACCAAAGAACTTTTCTGATAACGTGCAGAGGCAGCGCCCTGCACAGGCGGAGCTCTGCGGTGTTGTACAGTTGCTGTGCTGGCCTCTACCTGGCCTCCAGGGGGCATCCTGCCTCGTTGGACATGTGACGCCGCATCCTCCTCCTCCTCGTCCTCCTCCTCATCCTCTCTCCCTTGAGGCACCCACGTGGAGTCAGTGACCTCATCATCCCCTCCCTCTTCACCACTAGAGCAAACCTGGCAGTAAGCTGCAGCTGGTGGAACTGTACTGCCAGATTCCTCAAGCTGGGTATCGTCATCCGAGCCTTCGAATCGTTGGGCATCCTCCTGGAGCATGTACCCAACACTGTGCTCAAAGAGTTCGGGGGACTCCTCAGGAGGACATGGTGGGTCTAGGGAAGGGGTGGCTGATGATGCTCTGTCAGTACCCTGAGCCTGGGTGAGAGAGGATGAGGAGGATGAGGAGGGCTTGGTCATCCATTCTACCAAGCCTTCAGCATGATGCGGCTCCACATGTCCAGCTGCCGAAAACAAAGACGCGCGTGTCCCATGGCCACGTGCTGATGACGATGCACGACCACGTCCACGTCCACGGCCACGTCCACTAGAAACAGAGCCTGCCTGCCCTGTGTTCTTGGCTCTGCACGCTCTGCCTCCCCTTGGCGGTCTTCCAGCCATTGTAGTCGGTAGTCCTGTGGGTGCTGCTGAGAAGAAAATATAGGAGCTCTGTGTGATGCCACTAACACACTAGAAGTCCTATAGGTGCTTCTGCAAAGAAAATATAGGAGCTCTGTGTGATGCCACTAACACACTAGAAGTCCTGTGGGTGCTGCTGAGAAGAAAATATAGGAGCTCTGTGTGATGCCACTAACACACTAGAAGTCCTATGGGTGCTTCTGCAAAGAAAAAATAGGAGCTCTGTGTGATGCCACTAACACACTAGAAGTCCTGTGGGTGCTGCTGAGAAGAAAATATAGGAGCTCTGTGTGATGCCACTAACACACTAGAAGTCCTATGGGTGCTTCTGCAAAGAAAATATAGGAGCTCTGTGTGATGCCACTAACACACTAGAAGTCCTATAGGTGCTTCTGCAAAGAAAATATAGGAGCTCTGTGTGATGCCACTAACACACTAGAAGTCCTGTGGGTGCTGCTGAGAAGAATATATAGGAGCTCTGTGTGATGCCACTAACACACTAGAAGTCCTATGGGTGCTTCTGCAAAGAAAATAGAGGAGCTCTGTGTGATGCCACTAACACACTAGAAGTCCTGTGGGTGCTTCTGCAAAGAAAATAGAGGAGCTCTGTGTGATGCCACTAACACACTAGAAGTCCTATAGGTGCTTCTGCAAAGAAAATATAGGAGCTCTGTGTGATGCCACTAACACACTAGAAGTCCTGTGGGTGCTGCTGAGAAGAATATATAGGAGCTCTGTGTGATGCCACTAACACACTAGAAGTCCTATGGGTGCTTCTGCAAAGAAAATAGAGGAGCTCTGTGTGATGCCACTAACACACTAGAAGTCCTATAGGTGCTTCTGCAAAGAAAATATAGGAGCTCTGTGTGATGCCACTAACACACTAGAAGTCCTGTGGGTGCTGCTGAGAAGAATATATAGGAGCTCTGTGTGATGCCACTAACACACTAGAAGTCCTATGGGTGCTTCTGCAAAGAAAATAGAGGAGCTCTGTGTGATGCCACTAACACACTAGAAGTCCTGTGGGTGCTTCTGCAAAGAAAATAGAGGAGCTCTGTGTGATGCCACTAACACACTAGAAGTCCTATAGGTGCTTCTGCAAAGAAAATATAGGAGCTCTGTGTGATGCCACTAACACACTAGAAGTCCTGTGGGTGCTGCTGAGAAGAATATATAGGAGCTCTGTGTGATGCCACTAACACACTAGAAGTCCTATGGGTGCTTCTGCAAAGAAAATAGAGGAGCTCTGTGTGATGCCACTAACACACTAGAAGTCCTGTGGGTGCTTCTGCAAAGAAAATAGAGGAGCTCTGTGTGATGCCACTAACACACTAGAAGTCCTATAGGTGCTTCTGCAAAGAAAATATAGGAGCTCTGTGTGATGCCACTAACACACTAGAAGTCCTGTGGGTGCTGCTGAGAAGAATATATAGGAGCTCTGTGTGATGCCACTAACACACTAGAAGTCCTATGGGTGCTTCTGCAAAGAAAATAGAGGAGCTCTGTGTGATGCCACTAACACACTAGAAGTCCTATAGGTGCTTCTGCAATTAAAATATAGGAGCTCTGTGTGATGCCACTAACACACTAGAAGTCCTGTGGGTGCTGCTGAGAAGAATATATAGGAGCTCTGTGTGATGCCACTAACACACTAGAAGTCCTATGGGTGCTTCTGCAAAGAAAATAGAGGAGCTCTGTGTGATGCCACTAACACACTAGAAGTCCTGTGGGTGCTTCTGCAAAGAAAATAGAGGAGCTCTGTGTGATGCCACTAACACACTAGAAGTCCTATAGGTGCTTCTGCAAAGAAAATATAGGAGCTCTGTGTGATGCCACTAACACACTAGAAGTCCTGTGGGTGCTGCTGAGAAGAATATATAGGAGCTCTGTGTGATGCCACTAACACACTAGAAGTCCTATGGGTGCTTCTGCAAAGAAAATAGAGGAGCTCTGTGTGATGCCACTAACACACTAGAAGTCCTGTGGGTGCTTCTGCAAAGAAATAGAGGAGCTCTGTGTGATGCCACTAACACACTAGAAGTCCTGTGGGTGCTGCTGAGAAGAATATATAGGAGCTCTGTGTGATGCCACTAACACACTAGAAGTCCTATGGGTGCTTCTGCAAAGAAAATAGAGGAGCTCTGTGTGATGCCACTAACACACTAGAAGTCCTGTGGGTGCTTCTGCAAAGAAAATAGAGGAGCTCTGTGTGATGCCACTAACACACTAGAAGTCCTGTGGGTGCTTCTGCAAAGAAAATAGAGGAGCTCTGTGTGATGCCACTAACACACTAGAAGTCCTGTGGGTGCTTATGCAAAGAAAAAATAGGAGCTCTGTGTGATGCCACTAACACACTAGAAGTCCTGTGGGTGCTGCTGAGAAGAAAATATAGGAGCTCTGTGTGATGCCACTAACACACTAGAAGTCCTATGGGTGCTTCTGCAAAGAAAAATAGAGGAGCTCTGTGTGATGCCACTAACACACTAGAAGTCCTGTGGGTGCTGCTGAGAATACAATATAGGAGCTCTGTGTGATGCCACTAACACACTAGAAGTCCTATGGGTGCTTCTGCAAAGAAAATAGAGGAGCTCTGTGTGATGCCACTAACACACTACAAGTCCTATAGGTGCTTCTGGGAAGAAAATATAGCTCTGTGTGTGTAATGGGACTAACACACTTCAAGTCCTATAGGTGCTTCTGGGAACAAAATATAGCTCTGTGTGTGTAATGGGACTAACACACTTCAAGTCCTATAGGTGCTTCTGGGAACAAAGTATAGCTCTTTGTGTGTAATGGGACTAACACACTTCAAGTCCTATAGGTGCTTCTGGGAAGAAAATATAGCTCTGTGTGTGTGATGGGACTAACACACTTCAAGTCCTATAGGTGCTTCTGGGAACAAAATATAGCTCTGTGTGTGTAATGGGACTAACACACTTCAAGTCCTATAGGTGCTTCTGGGAACAAAATATAGCTCTGTGTGTGTGATGGGACTAACACACTTCAAGTCCTATAGGTGCTTCTGGGAACAAAATATAGCTCTGTGTGTGTAATGGGACTAACACACTTCAAGTCCTATAGGTGCTTCTGGGAACAAAATATAGCTCTGTGTGTGTAATGGGACTAACACACTTCAAGTCCTATAGGTGCTTCTGGGAACAAAATATAGCTCTGTGTGTGTGATGGGACTAACACACTTCAAGTCCTATAGGTGCTTCTGGGAACAAAATATAGCTCTGTGTGTGTAATGGGACTAACACACTTCAAGTCCTATAGGTGCTTCTGGGAAGAAAATATAGCTCTGTGTGTGTAATGGGACTAACACACTTCAAGTCCTATAGGTGCTTCTGGGAAGAAAATATAGCTCTGTGTGTGTGATGGGACTAACACACTTCAAGTCCTATAGGTGCTTCTGGGAAGAAAATATAGCTCTGTGTGTGTAATGGGACTAACACACTTCAAGTCCTATAGGTGCTTCTGGGAACAAAGTATAGCTCTTTGTGTGTAATGGGACTAACACACTTCAAGTCCTATAGGTGCTTCTGGGAAGAAAATATAGCTCTGTGTGTGTGATGGGACTAACACACTTCAAGTCCTATAGGTGCTTCTGGGAAGAAAATATAGCTCTGTGTGTGTGATGGGACTAACACACTTCAAGTCCTATAGGTGCTTCTGGGAACAAAGTATAGCTCTTTGTGTGTAATGGGACTAACACACTTCAAGTCCTATAGGTGCTTCTGGGAAGAAAATATAGCTCTGTGTGTGTGATGGGACTAACACACTTCAAGTCCTATAGGTGCTTCTGGGAAGAAAATATAGCTCTGTGTGTGTGATGGGACTAACACACTTCAAGTCCTATAGGTGCTTCTGGGAACAAAGTATAGCTCTTTGTGTGTAATGGGACTAACACACTTCAAGTCCTATAGGTGCTTCTGGGAAGAAAATATAGCTCTGTGTGTGTGATGGGACTAACACACTTCAAGTCCTATAGGTGCTTCTGGGAAGAAAATATAGCTCTGTGTGTGTGATGGGACTAACACACTTCAAGTCCTATAGGTGCTTCTGGGAACAAAATATAGCTCTGTGTGTGTGATGGGACTAACACACTTCAAGTCCTATAGGTGCTTCTGGGAACAAAATATAGCTCTGTGTGTGTAATGGGACTAACACACTTCAAGTCCTATAGGTGCTTCTGGGAAGAAAATATAGCTCTGTGTGTGTAATGGGACTAACACACTTCAAGTCCTACAGGTGCTTCTGGGAAGAAAATATAGCTCTGTGTGTGTGATGGGACTAACACACTTCAAGTCCTATAGGTGCTTCTGGGAAGAAAATATAGCTCTGTGTGTGTAATGGGACTAACACACTTCAAGTCCTATAGGTGCTTCTGGGAACAAAGTATAGCTCTTTGTGTGTAATGGGACTAACACACTTCAAGTCCTATAGGTGCTTCTGGGAAGAAAATATAGCTCTGTGTGTGTGATGGGACTAACACACTTCAAGTCCTATAGGTGCTTCTGGGAAGAAAATATAGCTCTGTGTGTGTGATGGGACTAACACACTTCAAGTCCTATAGGTGCTTCTGGGAACAAAGTATAGCTCTTTGTGTGTAATGGGACTAACACACTTCAAGTCCTATAGGTGCTTCTGGGAAGAAAATATAGCTCTGTGTGTGTGATGGGACTAACACACTTCAAGTCCTATAGGTGCTTCTGGGAAGAAAATATAGCTCTGTGTGTGTGATGGGACTAACACACTTCAAGTCCTATAGGTGCTTCTGGGAACAAAGTATAGCTCTTTGTGTGTAATGGGACTAACACACTTCAAGTCCTATAGGTGCTTCTGGGAAGAAAATATAGCTCTGTGTGTGTGATGGGACTAACACACTTCAAGTCCTATAGGTGCTTCTGGGAAGAAAATATAGCTCTGTGTGTGTGATGGGACTAACACACTTCAAGTCCTATAGGTGCTTCTGGGAAGAAAATATAGCTCTGTGTGTGTGATGGGACTAACACACTTCAAGTCCTATAGGTGCTTCTGGGAAGAAAATATAGCTCTGTGTGTGTAATGGGACTAACACACTTCAAGTCCTATAGGTGCTTCTGGGAAGAAAATATAGCTCTGTGTGTGTAATGGGACTAACACACTTCAAGTCCTATAGGTGCTTCTGGGAAGAAAATATAGCTCTGTGTGTGTAATGGGACTAACACACTTCAAGTCCTATAGGTGCTTCTGGGAACAAAATATAGCTCTGTGTGTGTAATGGGACTAACACACTTCAAGTCCTATAGGTGCCTCTGGGAACAAAATATAGGAGCTCTGCCTGCCTGCCACGAACACACTACAAGTCCTATAGGTGCTTCTGGTAACAAAATATAGGAGCTCTGCCTGCCTGCCACTAACACACTACAAGTCCTATAGGTGCTTCTGGGAAGAAAATATAGCTCTGTGTGTGTGATGGGACTAACACACTTCAAGTCCTATAGGTGCTTCTGGGAAGAAAATATAGCTCTGTGTGTGTGATGGGACTAACACACTTCAAGTCCTATAGGTGCTTCTGGGAAGAAAATATAGCTCTGTGTGTGTGATGGGACTAACACACTTCAAGTCCTATAGGTGCTTCTGGGAAGAAAATATAGCTCTGTGTGTGTAATGGGACTAACACACTTCAAGTCCTATAGGTGCTTCTGGGAAGAAAATATAGCTCTGTGTGTGTAATGGGACTAACACACTTCAAGTCCTATAGGTGCTTCTGGGAAGAAAATATAGCTCTGTGTGTGTAATGGGACTAACACACTTCAAGTCCTATAGGTGCTTCTGGGAACAAAATATAGCTCTGTGTGTGTGATGGGACTAACACACTTCAAGTCCTATAGGTGCCTCTGGGAACAAAATATAGGAGCTCTGCCTGCCTGCCACGAACACACTACAAGTCCTATAGGTGCTTCTGGTAACAAAATATAGGAGCTCTGCCTGCCTGCCACTAACACACTACAAGTCCTATAGGTGCTTCTGGTAACAAAATATAGGAGCTCTGCCTGCCTGTCACTAACACACTACAAGTCCTATAGGTGCTTCTGGTAACAAAATATAGGAGCTCTGCCTGCCTGCCACTAACACACTACAAGTCCTATAGGTGCTTCTGGTAACAAAATATAGGAGCTCTGCCTGCCTGCCACTAACACACTACAAGTCCTATAGGTGCTTCTGGTAACAAAATATAGGAGCTCTGCCTGCCTGTCACTAACACACTACAAGTCCTATAGGTGCTTCTGGTAACAAAATATAGGAGCTCTGCCTGCCTGCCACGAGCACACTACAAGCCCCTCTTTGTCAATCAATCTTTGTAACTGAATCTATCTAACTCAATCTCTGCAAGTGAATCTCTCTAACTATCTAAATGCAGCAGAGTGTCACAGAAACAGCCTGCTCAATCTGCGCCGGAACAGCATGTGACCGGCGCAGACGGCGTGGCGGCGTTTTATAGGGGGGGGCGTGTACTACAGCCCCTGAGCTGTAATTGGCTACAGGCGTCCTGCCTGTAGCCAATTATGGCTCTTCGAGTTTCCGGGGCTGTGATTGGCCAAGCATGCGGGGTCACAGTGCATGCTTGGCCAATCATCAGCCAGCAATGCACTGCGTCGGCCGCGCCGGCCGCAATGCATTGCGGGGCCGCTCGCAACACACGACCGTGATGCGCGCGGCCAAAATAGTTCTGGGCTCGCCGAGCGAGCGAACGCCCGGTGCTCGATGCGAACGTGGGTTCGCATCGAGCACCGGGCCCATCCTTACTCCTGCCTATTGCCAGAGGGGGTGTGAGTGTTCTCTCCCCCCAATAGTCCTGCGTAAACTGACGGCACTCAAGCAAGCAAGTTCAGTTGATGACATTGCTGGGCCAGTACCAGTACCAAAGCTCCATTTGGATATCTTTCTATCCACTACTTCACACTTATACCTACAGCACAGCACAGGACGTCAGGAATTGACCATTTTTCCGCTGGAAACTCAACGCTCTGGACGGGTGAGAAATAATAAATACTTTTCTCTCTCTTTTTATATATAAAGGAAAAGTAAAAGGGGAAGAACTGGTTATTTTTTTTGGGGGGTACACTGGAAGGAAGGAGGAGGATTTGACGGACTGTGCCACTGATTTATCTGCCCTCCCCCCGACACCCTCTGTTACTGTACTAATATATTAATATTTTTTGTCGGGGTCAATACAGACAAACGGAAGGATCGAAATAGCTATATACTCTGCATTCCTAATTTTTGATTGAAATACCATACCATCACAACGTACCACAAAGGCAAGCCAAGCGGCAGCAAAACTCGAAAAATATGCCAATATTCCAGGCCAGGCGCCAGGCCAGACACCCCCTAATGCCCCGTACACACGATCGGACTATCCAGTGGATTTGTCTTCTTCCCAAAAGTCCGGTGGACTTAGAAAGAAGTTTTGACTCAAAATTATCCGCCGGACTCGGCCGTCCGGTGGACAATCCGGCCGTCTGTGTGCTAGTCCGTGGGACTTTAGAAATGAACGGACTTGCCCCACACACAGAGTAAAGTCCGTTCATTTAGAATGTGACTCCAGGTAGACGGGAATAGCGAAGGAAGTCAATGTCGCCGCCTTGAAAGAGCTGTAAGAAGATCAGGACAAGACCCCCGAAGTCGGAAAAAGACCCCCAGACGGCGGCGGCGACGAAGGAGAAAGCCGGGCTGCTTCGCTAGTAAAAGAGCTAGCAGAAGATAACGGAAAAGTCCAACGCTAGTAAAAGAGCTGCAAGAAGAGTGGGACAAGACCCCCGAAGTCGGAACAAGACCCCCAGACAGCAGCGGCGATGAAGGAGAAAGCCGGGCTCCTCAGCTAGTAAAAGAGCTAGCAGAAGATAGCGGAGGAGTCCAGCGAGAAGACCCCCCAAGACGGAAGAAGACCCCCGAAGCTGTGTAATAAAGTATTTTAAAAACTTGTGTTGTGTTTTTTATTTACACTTTTTTCACCAGGTGAATGGGTAGGGGTACATCATACCCCATACTCATTCACATAGGGTGGGGGGCTGGAATCTGGGGGCCCCCCTCATTAAAGGGGGCTCCCAGATTCCGATAAGCCCCCTGCCCGCAGACCCCAACAACCAACGGCCAGGGTTGTCAGGAAGAGGCCCTTGTCCTCATTAACATGGGGACAAGGTGCTTTGGGGTGGCGGACCTCCACCAAAACTCCGGCAGATTGTACGCCGGAATAGTCCGGACGTACGGAAAGTCCGACGGACCTCCGCTGGAAAGTCCAGCGGATAGTCTGGCCGTAAAGTCTGATCGTGTATATGTGGCATAAGAATACCCTACAGAATCAGCAGGTCCAGTCTAACCGGCAGGCTGGGGCTACAGGGGTAAGAAAAAGCCAAGGGCAGAGTCAAGTACCAATGCAAGCAGAAGGGAGTGAGCCAGAGGGGAGGCCTCAGGGTCAGGTAGCGGAGGGGGCCCCGGGATTGTCTGGGGTTGGTGTAGTAGTTGACCCTGAGCCAACATTAAAAGAGGTGCTGCAGGCGGTTAACTCCTGTAGAACTTCCCTAAATGAAATGACTACCCAACTTAAAACAATTTAAGAAGAACTTTCTTTTGTCAGTCATGACTTACAAAAAGTTCAGGAGAGGACTACAGCCCTGGAGGGTAGATTGGGCCTAGTGGAGGATGACCTGGCCCCTCTTAAACGGGAGATGAGTGTTATAAAAGAACAGCTGGTTAAACAAGAAAGTAAAATAGATGAAATGGAAAATAGGATAAGAAGGAAAAATGTACGCATAGTAGGCCTCCCAGAACATAGTGAAGGTGCAGACCCTACCGCTTTCCTAGAAAAATGGCTCAGCGATGCATTTGGGCAGGAGTCCTTCTCATGATTCCTCGCAATAGAGAGAGTGCATAGAGTTCCTTCCAGGCCCTCCCATTTTGGAGCACCGCCAAGGCCTCTCTTGGCAAAATGATTATATTACAAGGAGTGAAGTGAGAGAGAAGTGACTATAATATGGAAAGAAAGAGAAATGGGCAACATACTTTACAATGGCACTAGGGTGTCTTCCTACCCTGATTACTCACCAGACCTCCAGACCTCCAGAAGAGGAGAGCTAAATTTGGGGAAGTAAAACGCAGGCTACGTCAAGCCAATTTAACATACGCACTACTATATCCAGCAAAACTAAGACTAACTGCTTTTGGGGGGACTATATTTTTTGATACCCCTGAGGGGGTGGAGTGGCTGACATCCCACAAGGAGAGACTTTAGAAATACCGTGCTGACTGGGTTCTCCTGGGGTTAGGATGAACTAACACATGTTATAAAATACTATTGGGGGGGTGGGAGGCGACTTACAATCATTTAGGGTATTTTTTCCCTTTTCCTTTTTTTTTTTCCTTTTTCATTGTTTTGTTGCCTCCTTCTCCTTCTCTCTGGGGAGGGGAGCGATGGTGGGGTGAGGTGTATGGAAGAAGGAGAGCAAAAAGCATGGTATCCCCTTTTTAAGGGGGTGCAGCAAAGTGTTCTCTTTGATTTTGTGTGTTTTTTTTTTTTTAGGGGGGGGTTGACTTTTTGTTATGGGGGGAGGGGGAGGATGGTTTGTTTTTTGTGAGAGGGAGGGTTAGGGAGGGGGAGGATATAACAGTAATGACAATGATAATATTTCAAACAAGGTGTGTATGGTTAGGTCACAGTGGAAGGCCCCCGGCCAAACCAAGTGAGGTAATGAGAGATGGATATACGGAAAGAGATGGGTGTGATGGGTGCGACAGGTTTGTATGGTATGTAGGGTGCGGTATGCATGTAAGGTGTAGGGAAGATTGTAAGATTCACTCTCAAGATAAAAATGACTTTCACAACTTATGTTTGAATAGCAAGACAACACAAGCAAAAATTATGATTAAAAAAGGGCACACAATAATGAGTAAAGGAAAGGTGCACAAAGTCACAGAATTAACAAAAACTCACAACCACTAATGATTAGAGAAACACTGGTTAATATAAAGAGCATTACTATATGCTCCTGGAATACTAGGGGACTGGGAGACCCAGGGAAAAAAGCCACAGTCTTGTCTATGGTTAAACTTTATGGGGCCACTATTTTATGTTTACAGGAGACATACCTTACTAACGTCTCCATCCCTAAATTGGGGTGGGGAGAGTTTGCTCTACAGTTCTACTCGGTTCATACGTCTTTCTCTAGAGGAGTGAGTATCTTGATTAGATTGGGGGTTACATTCAACTGCATGCAAAGTAGGATTGATGATCGGGCGGTATATTTTCTTACATTGTAAGATAGAAAACAGAACATTTCTATTGGCTAATGTGTATATTCCCCCTCCCTTTGACATTGAGATCCTCCTTGATTTGGTGGAATTTTTGCTGGACAAGCCGGGAATTCCTGTTTTGGTTGTAGGAGACTTCAACATGGTTATTGATCAGACACTAGATAGGCTCCCCCACATGATCCAACGGGGAGGGACAGTGGATGGCCGATTGCCCCACTTCATGGAGGAAATGGGCCTGAAAGATATTTGGCGAATAAGGAACCCAGGATCCCGGAGTTATTCCTGCTTCTCCAGCACACACTCCACATTATCGAGGATCGATATGATGCTTGGCAATGATGAGGTGATCACTATGATAGATAACCTTAGGTACATGCCAAGAGGACTTTCGGACCACTCACCAATGCTAGCTTCAATGGAGGTTGGGGTAAGAAGTAACTATCGGGAATTAACCCTTCCTGGTTGGAACTTATGGGAGAACCTCAGGAGGTATTAACGGCCTTAAGAAAATGCATAGAATTGAATTCTTGTTCAGCCCCCAGGGAGTAGTCTGGGATACAATCAAGTCCTTCCTCCGGGGATTGCTGATCCAGCAAATCTCAATAATAAAAAAAACACTCAAAAGAAGGGGAAGAAATGGCAGCGAGTTAAGTGGCATCTTCAGACGAAAAATACATAAACGACCCAACTCCCGGGAATTTTAGGGCCTGGACAGAGACACAACAGAATTATTGTCTAATACTATTAGGCAAAGCCGAGAACAAACAAATTTTCCAAAAGCAAATAGCTTTTGGGGAAGGGGAAAGCATAGGCAGGATGCTGGCCCACTTAGTTAGAACTAATTCACCATCATCGGTTGTACCGATGATTACCATTAGTCAGGGTAGGACATACACACTAGAGATAGTGGACAGATTTAGAACCTACTAATAGCTCCAATCAGGAGGAAAAGGAGGAAGAAATTGATATTTTTTTTCAAGGCTTGACGGTCCCCTGTCTCTCTGAGGAGGACAGGGCTGCTCTTGACAGCCCTGTCACCCTTTAAGAGATACAGCGGACCGTCCGGGAAATGGCGGGACAGAAATCCCCGGGACCGGATGGTCTCCCTATTAAAGTTTACTGACATTATGGGGAGGCGCTTCTCCCTGAACTGCTGAAGGTATTCAATTGTTCAGCGGCGAAGGGAGAGCTCCCCCTATCCATGATGGAGTCTACTATAATAGTGATCCCTAAAGAAAATAAAGATTCGCTTTGCCCTGCTTCATACAGACCTATCTCTTTACTGAACTCAGACACTAAGGTTTTAGCAAAGGTCTTGGCGGCCAGACTAAATAGAGTCATACAGAAACTGGTCCATCCTGACCAATCTGGGTTTTATTCCCGGCAGGTCTACCAGCATAAATATTAGACGGCTATTTTTTAATCTTCAAATTCCTACAGATGAGGACGGCCATAGGGCCGTTCTACCTTTGGACGCCGCCAAGTCCTTTGATACCTTAGAGTGGAAGTTTCTTTGGAGAACTTTGACAGAATTCCAGATCGGACCGAACTTTATTAACTTGGTGAACTTATTATATGGGTCTCCTGGGGCGAGGGTAAAAGTAAACAATGAACATTCTGCCAGGTTTCGATTGCTCAGGGGGACGAGACAGGGGTGCCCTCTGTTCCCCCTTCTCTTCGCCCTCGCAATCGAGCCTTTGGCTTTGTCTCTTAGATCTTCTCTAAGGATAAAAGGATTTAAACGAGGAGAGGAAGAAGAAAAAGTAATATTAATTGCAGACAATCTCCTCTTACTGCTCAACGACACACAGGACTTACTGAGGGAGACCATGTGTAGAATTGAAAACTTAGGACATCTGTCAGGACTGACGATAAACTGGGAGAAATCAAATCTGCTGCCCATTGATCCATTAGACAACCCTTTGCCCCAAGAGGCAGAACGGCTTCAAATAGTGAACCAAATAAAGTACTTGGGTATAAATATCTCTAGAGATCCCAAACAATTCATTGTAAATAACCTAGTTCCATTGTTAAATAAATTTAAAAGGCAAAATAAAAATTTGGAAAAAACTCCCACTATCAGCGGCTGGCCGCTGTAATTTAATTAAAATGTTATTCTTGCCACAGCTGTTGTATGTGCTGCACATTTATCCAGTATGGATTTATAAAAAATGGTTCCATAAGATAGACACCGTACTTAGAAAACAAATTTGGAAAGTGGGCCTATCCCTCATTAGCCTTAGTACTCTGCGACTTTCAAATAAGGAGGGAGGAGTTGCTCTCCCCCACTCTTTTAGCTATTTTTTGGTGGCCCAGCTTCAACACATGGGGGATGTGAATTTGAGAAAGAAGGGCAAGAGAGGAAGATTCTCCTCTGTAACTTGGTACATAACTCTTTGACCGAAGTACTGGAGGCGGGGACCTTCTTGAGGGGGCTACCTACTCTTGACCTGATGGCAAGAGTTTGGAAAGTGGCAAAAAAAAAACTGGGATACAGAGCATTTACAGAATACTCCCCTCTATGGGAAAATAGCAAGTTGGGGGAGGTGAAGAAAATGGGGCTAATTAGAGAATGGGAAAGACTAGGTTTAAAATGTATTTCTCAGATCTATCAAGATGGAAAGATAAGATGTTTTCAGGATTTAAGAGATCAATTTGCACTCCCCAAGAAGTCTTTTTTCAGGTATTTGCAGGTAAGGCATGCCCTGACAGAACAGTTTAAAGGGAGGACAATAGAATGGAGCAACATGTCGGTACTACAGAATAGGGATGAGCTTCTAGTTCGAGTCAAACTCATGTTCGACTCGAACATTGCCTGTTCGCCTGTTCAGCGAACAGCGAACAATTTGGGGTGTTCGCAGCAAATTCGAAAAGCCGCGAGCACCTTGTAAAAGTCTATGGGCGAAATCTCAAGTGCTAATTTTAAAAGCCTATATGCAAGTTATTGTCATAAAAAGTGTTTGGGGATCTGGGTCCTGGTCCAGGGGACATGTATCAATTCAAACATTTTTTTTAAAAACTGCAGTTTTTTCAGAAGCAGTGATTTTAATAATGCTTAAAGTGAAACAATAAAAGTGTAATATTCCTTAAAATTTCGTACCTGGGGGGTGTGTATAGTATGCCTGTGAAGGGGCGCATGTTTCCCATGCTTAAAACTGTCCCTGTTTCCTTGCAGGAAAAAAAGCTATTTAAAATCACACACGGCTAATGAATTGCCGGATCCCGTAACACAGAGAACAGTCATTCATTGAAAGTCATTGATAAAAAAAAAAAATTCATTGATAAAAAAAAAAAAAAAAAAATCAAGCATGGGGGCTCCCCCAAATTCAATTACCAGGCCCTTCAGGTATGCTATGGATATTAAGGGGAACCCCGCTTCAAATTAAAAAAAAAATGATGTGGGTGTCCCCCTAATTATCCATACCAGACCCTTCAGGTCTGGGATGGATTTTAAGGGGAACCCCGGTCAAAAAAATAATAAAAAATGGCATGGGGTCCCCCTCAAAATCCATACCAGACCCTTATCCGAGCACGCAACCTGGCAGGCCGCAGGAAAAGAGGGGACGAGAGTGCCGCCCCTCCTCCTGAACCGTACCAGGCCACATGCCCTCAACATTGGGAGGGTGCTTTGGGGGTCTGTGACCCCTCAAAGCACCATGTCCCCATGTTGATGGGAACAAGGGCCTCTTTCCCACAACCCTGGCCATTGGTTGTGGGGGTCTGTGGGCGGGGGGCTTATCGGAATCTGGAAGCCCCCTTTAACAAGGGGACCCCCAGATCCCAGCCCCCCCCCGTGTGAAATGGTAAGGGGGTACAAAAGTACCCCTACCATTTCACCAAAAAAGTGACAAAAATATTAAAAATTACAGGAGACGGTCTTTGACAATTCCTTTATTAAAATCTTCTTTCATCTTCTTTCTTCTGGTCTTCCTTCTTCCTTTCTTCATTCTTCGGTTTCTTCATCTTCTTTTTCCATCTTATTCTTCTCTCGTCCCCCCTCTTTTCCTGCGGCCTGCCAGGTTGCGTGCTCGGATAAGGGTCTGGTATGGATCTTGAGGGGGGACCCCACGCCATTTTTTTTGGCCGGGGTTCCCCTTAAAATCCATCCCAGACCTGAAGGGTCTGGTATGGATATTTAGGGGGACCCCCACGTCTTTTTTTTTTTAATTTGAAGAGGGTTTTCCCTTAATATCCATAGCAGACCTGAAGGGCCTGGTAATTGAATTTGGGGGAACCCCCACGCTTTTTTTATTTTTTTTATTTTTTTTTATCAATGACTTTTTTTTTTATCAATGACTTTCAATGAATGACTGTTCTCTGTATTACGGGAGCCGGCAATTCATTAGCCGCGCGTGATTTTAAATAGCTTTTTTTCCTGCAAAAATGACACTTTGTGCAGAGACAGTTCTAAGCACGGGAAACATGCGCCCCTTCACAGGCATACTATAGACACCCCCCAGGTACGAAATTTAAAGGAATATTACACTTTTATTGTTTCACATTAAGCATTATTAAAATCACTGCTCCTAAAAAAAATGCTGTTTTTAAAAAAAAATTGCATTGATACATGTCCCCTGGGGCAGGACCCAGGTCCCCAAACACTTTTTATGACAATAACTTGCATATAAGCCTTTAAAATTAGCACTTTTGATTTTGAACGTTCGAGTCCCATAGACTTTAATAGGGTTCTAAAGTTCACACGAGCTTTAGGTCTGTTCGCAGGTTCTGGTACGAACCGAACAGGGGGGTGTTCGGCTCATCCCTACTACAGAATATTATTAAGGCTAAGACACGGAAGGGTTTAATATCCAAAATATACCAAAGTATACACAAAGGGAGTCGGGAAGGGCTGCAAACAAGGCCATATAGGAAGAAATGGGAAAAGGACGTGGGAAATATATCGGAACCCCAATGGGAAAGGTTTCTCAAACTTGTTCCATGGGTATCACTCTCCCCACCCCAAAAGATGTCACACCTTTTTTTGCTATATAGAGTTTACTATACGCCACAAAAACTGTTCTGGTTCGGTCGGATACAAGATGACACTTGTCCAAGGTGTGGTAGAACAGGGGGGGACCTTATCCATATGTTTTGGAGATGTCCAAAACTATTCCAATATTGGAGGGAGGTGGTGGATACTATTGCCCAGGTGTTCAAAATCCATATGGACATGGATTCCATTCTTTGCATCCTGGGGTGGATAGAGGGAGTGGGTAGACCTAAAGATACTCACTTAGCAATTTTAAGATGCCTCTTCCAGGCTAGGAAACTTATTGCCCAGAGGTGGCAGTCTACTGCCCCCCCCCATCTTGTGTCTTGTGACGCAACTAGTCGAGAGGAGGAGCCTGTGACTTTACCAGCAGTGTTTTATGTGCACTGTCGGCGTATGAGGAGAACCCAGCGTTATGCTGTATGCAACTGATCATTTCATATGCAATCTATTCTGCAGGGAAGCGTGAGTGAGGTTCACCCTAGCTAAATAGGGATCACTCCGTTATACTATCTGCACAATGGTCTTGTTTGTTCTTTGTTTTTCATGTTATGGAAGCCTGCTGAAAGTTGGAAGTTAATCCATGGGAATCAGCAGTGACATTTCTGAATCAACCATCTGTTACTCAGGAGACTCATTAAGGCTTGATTATCTAGTCCCTCATATGTGAATTTATTGGCAGAGTCTTTGGTTTGTACACAGTGGAATGTAATATTCTTTACCTGTGGAAAAAGTTTTGCTCTATTTTTACCATTACACAGAAGGAATCTTATATATTTTATATATTTATATTTTGTATGGTTTACTTTATGTTCATAATTATTCACATAATTTGGTGGTACACTGTGCAATATTAGTAGTTTAATATTAGCGCAATTATTAATTTTAAATAAACAGCCTGCCCCCCCCCCCCCCCAATACATACAAGGTCATTTGGGTCTGTTAAGGCTTAAAAAGAGAATCCCCACGTGAAAAATACCACTCCAAAGTAAAAAAATATTGTGCCCTTCCTAAACAATAACAAACCCCTAGCCAAACACACAGCAAACCAGCCCATGAAAGGGGGATAGATACTTGGGGGCGGGAGGGGCTCAGGCACCCCAAAAGTCAACCACCTTGTTCCCATATTCAGGGGGACATGGGCCTCTTCCACACAACCCTAGGCTGGGTTTTTTTGGGGGCTGCAGACAGGGGGCTTTACAGAATGTGGGAAGCCACTTTAAACTAGTGGGTACAAGGTGCTTTGTGGTTGTTATTGGGCTGAGCCCAACATGCCCCAAAGGCAGCCAGCTATGTTGAGTGCATGTGGCCTTGTATGGTTTAGGAGGGCGTTGGGCGATCTCTCTTCTCACCCCTTTCCTAGCTGGCCCTGTTGTATGCTCTGAAAAAGGATGTGGTTTGTATTGGTGAAGGCAGCTCACAGACTTTGGAGAATGGAGTGGAGTGTGGAGTACCCCTTTAAAAGCAAAAGTTAGCCAAAATAAATCATAAGCATTAGAAGGGGGAGACAAGAGCATTGGAGAGTGGAGTGTGGAGTTCCCCTTTAAAAGCAAAAGCTAGCCCAAGGAAATCATATGCATTAGAGGGGGAAGGTTAAATGCCCTTTTAGGAGGATCTAGAGGAGCGAGAGTCTTTATCCACTTCAGCCCCGGACCATTTGGCTGGCAAAAGACCAGAGCACTTTTTGCGATTCGGCACTGCGTTGCGTTAACTGATAATTGCGTGGTCATGCAACGTGGCTCCCAAACAAAATTGATGTCCTTTTTTTCCCCTTAAATAGAGCTTTCTTTTGGTGGTGTTTGATCACCTCTGCGGTTTTTATTTTTTGCGCTATAAACAAAAAAAAGCAAAAATCTTGAAAAAAAACACATTATTTTTTTACTTTTTGCTATAATAAATATCCCCAAAAAATATAAATATAATATATATAATATAAAAAAACATTTATTTTCCTCAGTTTAGGCCGATACTTATTCTTCCACATATTTTTGGTAAAAAAATCACAATAAGCGTTTATTGATTGGTTTGCGCGTCTACAAAATAAGTTATAGCATCTACAAAATAGGGGATGTTTTTTTGGATTTTTTATTAATATTTTTTTTTTACTAGTAATGTTGGCGATCTGCGATTTTTATCGTGACTGCGACATTATGGCGGACAGTTTGGACACTTTTGGCGCTATTTTGGGACCATTCACATTTATACAGCGATCAGTGCGATTAAAAATGCATTGATTACCGTGTAAATGTGACTGGCAGTGAAGGGGTTAACCACTAGGAGGCGCTGTAGGGGTTAAGTGTGTCCTAGGGAGTGGTTCTAACTGTAAAGGGATGGGCTATGTGTGACACGACACTGATCACCGCTCCCGATTACAGGGAGCTGTGATCAGTGTCCTGTCACTAGGCAGAACGGGGAAATGCTTGTTTACATCAGCATTTCCCCGTTCTTCCTCTCCGTGAGATGATCGTGGGTATCCCCCCGGACATCGAGTCCATGGGACCCGCAATCACACTCACGGAGCTTGTGTACAGCGCAATGTACAGGTACGTTAATATGCCTGTACGTGCCCTTCTGCCGATGTATATTGGCGTGAGCTGGTCGGCAAGCGGTTATACATAATTTTAACAAGGTGCATGTGACATGTTGGCAACCTAACCTGCTAACATGACCTGTGTTCAAATATCCTCAAAAAAAGTACATAAAGGTGAACCAGCATAACAAAAGTGTCAAGTTTAGAGGTGCGCACGTTGAACCCACGTAATTGCATTTACATTGCTTAACATTTACTAAGACTTTGGTCGCGCAGTGAACAAATGCATTTAACCACTTCGCATCCGGCCGTAGCCGAATGACGGCCACAGCGCGGATGCCAAATCCCGGGAGGCCGTCATATGATGGCCTCCCCTTTCCTCGTTCCCTGTGCGCGCTCATGAGCGTGCAGCAGGGAAATTCTGTGTTGGCCGTGTCCCTCGGACACGGCCAATCACAGATCGCTGTAAACGGCCAATAACAGCGGCCGTTTACAGCGCGATCGCCCTGGCCAATGAGAGATGATCTCATATGTAAACATATGAGATCATCTCTCAGCGCCGCTCCTCCTCCTCACACAGAGACAGCGTGTGAGGAGGGGGAGATGAACGGCTGCAGCGCCGTAAGTTTAAAAAAAAAAAAAAAAATCAAATGCCATCTGTGCCCACTGCCACCACTGCAATCTGTCCCCAATGACATCCCCAGTGCCATCTGCCAGTGCCATCCCCAGTGCCATCTGCCAGTGCCATCCCCAGTGCCATCTGCCAGTGCCATCCCCAGTGCCATCCCCAGTGCCATCTGCCAGTGCTATCCCCAGTGCCATCCCCAGTGCCATCTGCCAGTGCCATCCCCAGTGCCATCTTCCAGTGCCATCCCCAGTGCCATCCCCAGTGCCATCTGCCAGTGCCATCCCCAGTGCCATCTGCCAGTGCCATCTGTAGTCAGTGCTACCTGTAGTCAGTGCCATCTGTCATCAGTGCCACATAGTGCCATCTGTCATCAGTGCCACATATTAGTGCCATCTGTCATCAGTGCCACCTGTCAGTGTCACGTGCCATCTGTTATCAGTGTCACCTGTCATCAATGCCACGTATCAGTGCCATCTGTCATCAGTGTCATGTGTCATCAGTGCCACGTATTAGTGCCATCTCTCATCAGTGCCACATATTAGTGCCACGTGATATCAGTGCCATGTATGGGTGCCATCTCTCATCAGTGCCACATATTAGTGCCATCTGTCATCAGTGTCACGTGTCATCAGTGCCCTGTATTAGTACCATCTGTCATCAGTGCCACGTCAGTGTCACGTGTCATCAGTGCCACGTCAGTGTCACTGTCCTGGTGCTCCAGGGCCTTCAAAAGTGTAATAGGTAGTCAACAATTTAGATGTGTAATTTATGCTCCTAGAACACGTGATGGCGCTCCCTGCATGTTGGGCCTCTCTATGTGGTCAGGCTGTGTAAAAGTCCCACATATGTGGTATCGTAATAATCAGGAGGAGTAGCAGAATTTATTTTGGGGTGTCATTTGTGGTATACACATGCCATGTGAGAGAAATAACCTATTACAATGACAATTTTGTAGAAAAAAAATAAAAAATAAAAAAATAATTCATTTTGCAAAGAATTGTGGGAAAAAATAACAACATCAAAAACCTTCCCATGCCTCTTACTAAATACCTTGGAATGTCTACTTTCATAAAAGGGGTCATTTGGGGGATATTTGCACTTTCCTGGCTTGTTCGGGTCACAAGAAATGAGATAGGCCACCAGTACATCAGATGTGATCAATTTTGTATAATTCGCACCACAGATTGTAGAGTCTGTAACTTTCACAAAGGCCAAATAATTTCCACTAATTTGGGTTATTTTTACCAAAGATATGTGGCAGTATAAATTGTGGCTAAAATTTATGAAGAAAAATTAATAATTTCCTAAATTGTATCACAGAAACAAAGAAAAATGCGTTTTTTTCAAAATTTTCGGTCTTTTTTCAATTATAGCGCAAAAAATAAAAAACCCCAGAGGTGATCAAATACCACCAAAAGAAATCTCTATTTGTGGGAAAAAAAGGTAGTAATTGTCAGTCAAAGCGTGAGAGCACCGAAAGCTGAAAATTGGTCTGGATGGGAGGGGGGTGTTGGTGCCTGGTAGGCAAGTGGTTAAACAAGTGCAAGAGCCGTGTGCGCATGCCCAGTGCCTACATTGATCTTGCGCAGTTCTAAACGTACTTGTACTTGCTCGGAAAAAGTTACTTTCTCATTCTATTTTGGTCATATTTGTTACTTGGGCAGTTGTTACTAAACTTCTTCACATCACCCCATAACATTGGCACCTCCATCTTCTGTTAATATTAAATTGAAGATGCCGTGCGCCATGTCCATAGTGGCACACAGATGGCATTCTCCCATTTTGGGAATATGAAATTGTGCTTTGCGCCTCGGCGTGCGCCTCTACTGATGGCACACAGCTTTCGTAAATCAGCCCTATTGTGTTTTTTTCAAAATTGTCACACTTTTTTGTTTATAGCGCAAAACATAAAAACTGCAGGGGCGATCAAATACCACCAAAAGAAAGCTCTATTTGTGGGAAAAAAAGGACGTCAATTTTGTTTGGGAGCCACGTCGCAATTGCCAGTTAAAGTGACGCAGTGCCGAATCGCCAAAAGGGGCCTGGTCCTTTGGCTGCAAATTGGTCCGGGGCTGAAAGTGGTTAAATGAATATTGGACCCTTAGCACAGATAATAGGGTTGTATAGTAGAATGAACCTTCCAAGGGCGTACCATCATCTCAAAAGGCCATTTCAAGCCCTCAGCAAAACATTCATACCTGCATTCCGTCAATTGTCGTCATCCGGGGTGGATCGGCAACATTCCGAAGAGCAAGCTTTGCAGACTTAGAAATAACTGGACATTGCAGAAAGACTATAACATACAAAGCCAGGGATTGAAGACTCAGTGTCTCAAAAGAGGTTACTCCCATGAATTGGGGGAAAAGTTATATTTAATTACCTGGTTCCACCAGTGAAAGAGAAGGATGTCAGTAAAGAAGGGTATAATAACACAATACCCAATATTGTAACAAAATTGAAACCTTGGTCCATCTTGTGTCGGGATACACATTTGGGGCCGACCCTCCTTCCAAAACCCAAGTTCTCCTTCCATAGGGAACCGAACATTAACAGTAAAGTAGCAGCCAGCAAAATTATTGTGGGTACTACACCTCATATCAGCTGGGGGACATGATTGGGAAGTTGATAGATGTTCTTCAGTGCAGAAAGAAAAATGTCTGACGTGCAAATTTATTACTCATGATAGAAGGTCTTTATTAGTCATCTTTCAATAACTTTTCTTTCAAATGTGTAGTGTATTGCTTTACTTGTGCCTGCAATCTTTTATATGTGGGACCTACCATCAGAACCCTGAGGACCAGGTTGGGTGCGCACCGGAGGATGATTGAATAGGGTAACACTGAACATAGTGTCCCCAGACAACACAACCACCGAGGGACGAGAGTTTGGGTCATTGAATCCACACCTGTTGTGACCAGGAAATGCTCTGGATATTTACTCTGAATACATTATCTCCAGTGGGGTTAAATGAAGAAACTGAGGTCAACAAGGTTATTTAATCCTATTTTGCTTTTTACTTCGATTCAAATCAATATTACAGTGTCTATTATATTTTGAATGTTTTTTTTTTTGTTTTTTTTATAGTTTTCATAGTCTTCTTATCAGGATCCATTTATTTATTATCACCTGGTGTGATGTTAGAATATTATTCCAAATTAATAATTCGGCACTTATATGTGTTATATTATATTCATGGCAAGCTTGCAAAACATATTTGGTTTCATGATTAGTCATAATAAATATAGTATGTGAGAATGACCTTGATCAATTGATTTGACATGATTCTTCATCTAAAGCGGAGTATTGCTAGAAGTTTCTGGTGAGAGAAATGGAACGACAAGAACACGTCACACAATTTCCAGAGAAATTGTAGCTTTTCTAGTTATTCTTATTCTTATTCTTATTCTAGCCAAATTTACCACCCTAACTCCTTCCACAGCTTTTACACTACATATACCGAATATATACCAAAACGTGCGGATTGTTCCTGAATGGTGTGGAACGTTTCGCCAAATGGTTCACGAAATAAAAATTTTGGAAAAAAAATTATTAAAAAAAAAATCTTTTTTGAAAAGAAATAAAATAATTAAAAAAAAATCATTTTTGAAAAAAAAATAATTTAAAAAAAAATCATTTTTGAAAAAAAAATTCATTCTTGAAAAAAATAATAATAATTTTTTATAAAAAAAATCAATCATTTTAGAAAAAAAATGAAAATTAGGAAATTTGAAAAAAAATCTTTTGGGGAAAAAATCATTAAAAAAAAAATCATTAAAAAAAAAAGAAAAATGAAGAAATGTTCAAAACTAGAGTGGGAGGTGACAAAGGCTGACAACCCCATAATCAGCCAAAACATTATGACCCCCCCATGATCAGCCAAAATATTATGACCCCCCATGATCAGCCAAAACACTATGACCCCCCCCATAATCAGCCAAAACATTATGACCCTCCCCCCCTCATGATCAGCCAAAATATTATGACCCCCCATGATCAGCCAAAATATTATGACCACCTCATTAAAAAAAATAATTAAAAAAAAAATAAAAAAAATTTGAAAAAAAAATATTTTTGGAAAAAAAAAAATTATTTTTGGAAAAAAAAAATCTTTTTAAAAAAAAAAGTAAAAAAAAATACAATTTTGGAAAAAAAATCATTTAAAATCATTTCTTATTATAGCCAAATTTACCACCCTAACTCCTCCCACAGTTTTTACGCTACATATACCGAATATATACCAAAACGTGCGGATTGTTCCCGAATGGTGTGCTATTACTTTGTGAAATGCTTCGCCGAATGGTTCACGAAATATCGTCATTTTTGCGGCGAAATTTGTCCCATAGGAATGAATAGAGAAATGTTCAAAATTAGAGTGGGAGGTGACAAAAGCTCTGAGGGGAATTATAGCTCCTCCCACACAGCTCTGAGGGGGATTATAGCTCCTCCCACACAGCTGAGGGGAATTATAGCTCCTCCCACACAGCTCTGAGGGGAATTATAGGTAGTCCCACACAGCTCTGAGAGGAATTATAGGTAGTCCCACACAGCTCTGAGGGGAATTATGAAATTAGGAAATTTGAAAAACAAATCTTTTTTGAAAAAAAATAATTTTAGAAAAAAAATATCATTTAAAAAAAATAAAAATTTTTGAAAAAAAAATTCATTCTTGAAAAAAAAATAATTTTATATAAAAAAAACATTTTAGAAAAAAAATAAAAATTTGGAAATTTGAAAAAAATATCTTTAGAAAAAACATTTTGGGGAAAAAAATCATTAAAAAAAAATCATTAAAAAAAAATAGAGAAATGTTCAAAACTAGAGTGGGAGGTGACAAAAGCTGACAACCCCATAATCAGCCAAAACATTATGACCCCCCCATGATCAGCCAAAACATTATGACCCCCCATGATCAGCCAAAATATTATGACCACCTCATTAAAAAAAAATAATTAAAAAAAAAAATGGAGAAATGTTCAAAACTAGATTGGGAGGTGACAAAAGCTCTGAGGGGAATTATAGCTCCTCCCACACAGCTCTGAGAGGAATTATAGGTAGTCCCACACAGCTCTGAGGGGAATTATAGGTAGTCCCACACAGCTGAGGGGAAATATAGCTCCTCCCACACAGCTGAGGGAAAATATAGTTCCTTCCACACAGCTCTGAGGGGGATTATAGGTAGTCCCCACACAGCTCTGAGGGGGATTATAGGTAGTCCCACACAGCTCTGAGGGGGATTATAGGTAGTCCCACACAGCTCCGAGGGGGATTATGAAATTCTAAAAAAAAAAATATTTTAGAAAAAAAAAATATTTTAGAAAAAAAAATATTTTAGAAAAAAAAATTTGAAAAAAAATGAAAATTAGGAAATTTGAAAATAAAAATATTTTTTGAAAAAAAAATCATTTTAGAAAAAAAAAGAAAAAATTAGAAAAAAATAATTTCTTTTAGAAAAAAATAATTTCTTTTAGAAAAAAATAATTTCTTTTATAAAAAAAAATGAAAATTAGGAAATTTGAAAAAAAAAAATCATTTAAAAAAATAAAAATCTTTTTGAAAAATAAAATAAAATAATTTTAGAAAAAAAATGTTCAGCTCTTTCAGCTAATGATGGGACTTTTTTACTACTATTTATACTATTAAGATTTTTAACACTTTTCACAATTACTCAAGCCACTCCACCCAGTTACTTCGCCCACTCCAGTAGGTGGAGGCAAGAACACGTCACACAATTTCCCCAGAAATTGTAGCTTTTCTAGTTATTATTATTATAGCCAAATTTACCACCCTAACTCCTCCCACAGTTTTTATGCTACATATACCGGATATATACCAAAACACACAGCTCTGAGGGGGATTATAGCTCCTCCCACACAGCTCTGAGAGGAATTATAGGTAGTCCCACACAGCTCTGAGGGGAGTTATGAAGTTAGGAAATTTGAAAAACAAATCTTTTTTAAAAAAAAAATAATTTTAGAAAAAAAATATCATTTAAAAAAAAAAATTTTTGAAAAAAAAATTCATTCTTGAAAAAATATAATAATTTTATATAAAAAAAAATCATTTTAGAAATAAAAAAAAAAATTGGAAATTTGAAAAAAATATCTTTGTATATAAAAAAAAATCAATCATTTTATACAAAAAATGAAAATTAGGAAATTTGAGGAAAAAAATATTTTATAAAAAAAATCATTTAAAATAAGAAATCATTAAAAAAATAATAATAATTTTATAAAAAAAATCAATCATTTTAGAAAAAAAAAGAAAATTAGGAAATTTGAAAATAAAAATATTTTTAGAAAAAAAATCATTTTAGAAAAAAAAAGAAAAAATTTGAAAAAAAAAATTCTTTTAGAAAAAAAAAAATTTTTATAAAAAAAAATGTATTTTATAAAAAAAAATGAAAATTAGGAAATTTGAAAAAAAAAAAATCATTTAAAAAAATAAAATCTTTTTGAAAAATAAAATAAAATAATTTTAGAAAAAAAAAAGTTCAGCTCTTTCAGCTAATGATGGGACTTTTTTACTACTATTTATACTATTAAGATTTTTAACACTTTTCACAATTACTCAAGCCACTCCACCCAGTTACTACGCCCACTCCAGTAGGTGGAGGCAAGAACACGTCACACAATTTCCCCAGAAATTGTAGCTTTTCTAGTTAAGTGTTCTTGCATAGCAAGATCACTTATTGTTATCTCACATATATATTATTATTAAGTGTTCTTGCATAGCAAGATCACTTAGGCTGGCTTCACACCTGGGCGGTGCGGGGCGGCGACGGTAAAGCAGCGCTATATTTAGCGCTGCTTACCATCGCTTTACCCGCGGTATGCGGCCGCTAGCGGGGTGGTTTTAACCCCCGCTAGCGGCCGCAAAAGGGTTAAAAACCTCCGCAAACCGCCGCTGCAGCGGCGGTTTGCGGGCGGTATCCCCGCGGTTTCCCATTGATTTCAATGGGAACGAGCGGTATAGGAGCGGTAAATACACCGCTCCTACACCGCTCCAAAGATGCAGCTAGCAGGACTTTTTTTACCGTCCTGCTAGCGCACCGCTCCAGTGTGAAAGCCCGCCGGCTTTCACACTGGAGTGAATGGGGCCGGTTTTTTCAGGCGGTGTACAGGCGCTATTTTTAGCGCTGTACCGCCTGAAAACCGCCCCAGTGTGAAAGGGGCCTTATTGTTATCTCACATATATATTATTAAGTGTTCTTGCATAGCAAGATCACTTATTGTTATCTCACATATATATTATTATTATTATTATTATTATTCTTATAGCCAAATTTACCACCCTAACTCCTCCCACAGTTTTTACGCTACATATACCGAATATATACCAAAACGTGCGAATTGTTCCCGAATGGTGTGCTATTACTTTGTGGAACGTTTCGCCGAACGTTTCACGAAATATCGTCATTTTTGCGGCGAAATTTGTCCCATAGGAATGAATGGAGAAATGTTCAAAACTAGAGTGGGAGGTGACAAAAGCTCTGAGGGGAATTTTAGCTCCTCCCACAAAGCTTTGAGGGGGGTTATAGGTAGTCCCACACATCTCTGAGGGGGATTATAGGTAGTCCCACACAGCTCTGAGGGGAATTATAGGTTGTCCCACACAGCTCTGAGGGGGATTATAGGTAGTTCCACACAGCTGAGGGGGTTATAGGTAGTCCCACACAGCTGAGGGGGGTTATAGGTAGTCCCACACAGCTCTGAGGGGGATTATAGGTAGTCCCACACAGCTCTGAGGGGAATTATAGGTTGTCCCACACAGCTCTGAGGAGAATTATAACTAGTCCCACACAGCTTTGAGGGGAATTATGAAATTTGAAAAAAATAATAATAATAATTTTCGAAAAAAAAAATGAAAATTAGGAAATTTGAAAAAATAATTTAAATTAGGAAATTTGAAAAAAAAATGAAAATTAGGAAATTTGGAAAAAAAGGAAAATTAGGAAATTTGAAAAAAATTTTTTTGAAAAAAAATATATATATTGAAAAAAATATATATTTTGAAAAAAATATATATTTTGAAAAAAATATATATTTTGAAAAAAATATATATATTTTTAAAAAAAAATTAATTTAAAAAAAAAAATCATTTTAGAAAAAAATATTTTTGGAAAAAAAATCATTTAAAAAAAAATAATTAAAAAAAAATCATTAAAAAAAATAATTTTTAAAAAGAAAATAATTTTGGGAAAAAATGTCATTCTTGAAAAAAAAAGAAATAATTTTATAAAAAAAAAATCAATCATTTTAGAAAAAATATTTTTTGGAAAAAAAATCATTAAAAAAAAAACACAGCTCTGAGGGGGATTATAGGTAGTCCCAAACAGCTCTGAGGGGAATTATGAAATTTAAAAAAAAAAGTAAAAAAAAATAATTTTAGAAGAAAAAATAATTTTAAAAAAATCATTAAAAAAATAATAATTTTAGAAAAAAATAAAAAATTTCATTTTTGGAAAAAAAATGTATAAAAAAAACAATCATTTTAGAAAAAAAGGAAAATTAGGAAATTTGAAAAAAAAATCATTTTAGAAAAAAATAAAAATAAAGCATTAAAAAAAAATCATTTAAAAAATAAAATCATTAAAAAAAAATAATAATTTTTGAAAAAAAAAAATAAAAAGTTTAGTTACTCCGCCCACTCCAGTAGGTGGAGGCAAGAACACGTCACACAATTTCCCCAGAAATTGTAGATTTTCTAGTTATTAAGTGTTCTTGCATAGCAAGATCACTTATTGTTATCTCACATATATATTATTATTATTAAGTGTTCTTGCATAGCAAGATCACTTATTGTTATCTCACATATATATTATTATTATTATTATTAAGTGTTCTTGCATAGCAAGATCACTTATTGTTATCTCACATATATATTTATTATTATTATTATTATTATTATTCTTATAGCCAAATTTTGCACGCTAACTCCTCCCACAGTTTTTATGCTACATATACCGAATATATACCAAAACGTGCGGATTGTTCCCGAATGGTGTGCTATTACTTTGTGGAACGTTTTTCCGAATGGTTCACGAAATATCGTCATTTTTGCGGCGAAATTTGTCCCATAGGAATGAATGGAGAAATGTTCAAAACTAGAGTGGGAGGTGACAAAAGCTCTGAGGGGAATTATAGCTCCTCCCACACAGCTCTGAGTGGATTATAGGTAGTCCCACACAGCCCTGAGGGGATTATAGGTAGTCCCACACAGCTCTGAGGGGATTATAGGTAGTCCCACACAGCTCTGAGGGGGATTATAGGTAGTCCCACACAGCTCTGAGGGAGATTATAGGTAGTCCCACACAGCTCTGAGGGGATTATAGGTAGTCCCACACAGCTCTGAGGGGATTATAGGTAGTCCCACACATCTCTGAGGGGGATTATAGGTAGTCCCACACAGCTCTGAGGGGAATTATAGGTAGTCCCACACATATCTGAGGGGAATTATAGGTAGTCCCACACAGCTGAGGGGGATTATAGGTAGTCCCACACAGCTCTGAGGGGGGTTATAGGTAGTCCCACACAGCTCTGAGGAGAATTATAGGTAGTCCCACACAGCTCTGAGGGGAATTATAGGTAGTCCAACACAGCTCTGAGGGGGATTATAGGTAGTCCTACACAGCTCTGAGGGGATTATAGGTAGTCCCACACAGCTCTGAGGGGGGTTATAGGTAGTCCCACACAGCTCTGAGGAGAATTATAGGTAGTCCCACACAGCTCTGAGGGGAATTATAGGTAGTCCCACACAGCTCTGAGGGAGATTATAGGTAGTCCCACACAGCTCTGAGGGGATTATAGGTAGTCCCACACAGCTCTGAGGGGATTATAGGTAGTCCCACACATCTCTGAGGGGGATTATAGGTAGTCCCACACAGCTCTGAGGGGAATTATAGGTAGTCCCACACATATCTGAGGGGAATTATAGGTAGTCCCACACAGCTGAGGGGGATTATAGGTAGTCCCACACAGCTCTGAGGGGGGTTATAGGTAGTCCCACACAGCTCTGAGGAGAATTATAGGTAGTCCCACACAGCTCTGAGGGGAATTATAGGTAGTCCAACACAGCTCTGAGGGGGATTATAGGTAGTCCTACACAACTCTGAGGGGAATTATAACTAGTCCCACACAGCTCTGAGGGGAATTATGAAATTTGAAAAGAAAAAATTAAAAAAAAATAATAATAATAAAAATAAAAAATAAAATAATAATTTTAGAAAAAAATATGAAATTAGGAAATTTAAAAAAAATAATTCTTTTTTGAAAAAAAAATTATTTTAGAAAAAAAATATAATTTAAAAAAAAAATAATAATTAAAAAAAATCATTAAAAAAAAAAACATTTTTGAAAAAAAAATAATTTAAAAAAAAATAATAATAAAAAAATAAAAAATAAAATAATTTTAGAAAAAAAATGAAAATTAGGAAATTTGAAAAAAAAAATATCTTTTTTGAAAAAAAAAAATAAAAAAAAATCTTTTTTGAAAAAAAAATCTTTTTTGAAAAAAAAATCTTTTTTGAAAAAAAAAAAAATCTTTTTTGAAAAAAAAAAAAATCTTTTTTGAAAAAAAACATTTTTTAATTTTTGAAAATTTTTATTTTTTTTTTTTTAAATAATTAAATAAAAATCAAAAAAAAAACATTTAAAAAAAATCATTAAAAAAATAATCATTTTTGAAAAAAATAAATACGTTTAGTTACTCAAGCCACTTCACCCAGTTACTCCGCCCACTCCAGTAGGTGGAGGCAAGAACACGTCACACAATTTCCCCAGAAATTGTATCTTTTCTAGTTATTATTATTCTTATTATAGCCAAATTTTGCACGCTAACTCCTCCCACAGTTTTTATGCTACATATACCGAATATATACCAAAACGTGCGGATTGTTCCCGAATGGTGTGCTATTACTTTGTGGAACGTTTTTCCGAATGGTTCACGAAATATCGTCATTTTTGCGGCGAAATTTGTCCCATAGGAATGAATGGAGAAATGTTCAAAACTAGTGGGAGGTGACAAAAGCTCTGAGGGGAATTATAGCTCCTCCCACATAGCTCTGAGGGCAATTATAGGTAGTCTTCGTCGTTTCGCCGAATGGTTTACGAAATATCGTCATTTTTGCGGCGAAATTTGTCCCATAGGAATGAATGGAGAAATGATCAAAACTAGAGTGGGAGGTGACAAAAGCTCAGAGGGGAATTATAGGTAGTCCCACACAGCTCTGAGGGGAATTATAGGTAGTCCCACACAGCTGAGGGGAATTATAGGTAGTCCCACACAGCTCTGAGGGGGATTATAGGTAGTCCCACACAGCTCTGAGGGGAATTATAGGTAGTCCCACACAGCTCTGAGGGGGATTATAGGTAGTCCCACACAGCTCTGACTGGGATTATAGGTAGTCCCACACAGCTCTGAGGGGGATTGTAGGTAGTCCCACACAGCTCTGAGGGCGATTATAGGTAGTCCCACACAGCTCTGAGGGCGATTATAGGTAGTCCCACACAGCTCTGAGGGGGATTATAGTTAGTCCCACACAGCTCTGAGGGGAATTATGAAGTTTGAAAAAAAAAAAAATAATTAAAAAAAAAAATAATAATAATAAAAAAAATAAAAATAAAATAATTTTAGAAAAAAAAATGAAAATTAGGAAATTTGAAAAAAAAAACATTTTTTAGAAAAAAAAATCATTTAAAAAAAAATAATAATTAAAAAAAAATTATTTTTGAAAAAAAAATATTTTTTGAAAAAAAAAAAAAATTTTTGAAAAAAAAAAAAATTTTTGAAAAAAAAAAAATAATTTTTGAAAAAAAAAATAATTTTTGAAAACAAAAAAATAATTAAAAAAAAATAATAATAATAATAAAAAAAAATAAAATAAAATAATTTTAGAAAAAAAATGAAAATTAGGAAATTTGAAAAATAAAACATTTTTAGAAAAAAAATCATTTAAAAAAAACTAATAATAATTAAAAAAAAATTATTTTTGAAAAAAAAAAATATTTTTGAAAAAAAAAAATTTATAAAAAAAATCAATCATTTTAGAAAAAAAAATGAAAATTACGAAATTTGAAAAAAAAAATGTGAAAATTTTGTCCCATAGGAAAATTTTGTCCCATAGGAATGAATGGAGAAATGTTCAAAACTAGTGGGAGGTGACAAAAGCTCTGAGGGGAATTATAGCTCCTCCCACATAGCTCTGAGGGCAATTATAGGTAGTCTTCGTCGTTTCGCCGAATGGTTTACGAAATATCGTCATTTTTGCGGCGAAATTTGTCCCATAGGAATGAATGGAGAAATGATCAAAACTAGAGTGGGAGGTGACAAAAGCTCAGAGGGGAATTATAGGTAGTCCCACACAGCTGAGGGGATTATAGGTAGTCCCACACAGCTCTGAGGGGAATTATAGGTAGTCCCACACAGCTGAGGAGAATTATAGGTAGTCCCACACAGCTCTGAGGGGAATTATAGGTAGTCCCACACAGCTCTGAGGGGGATTATAGGTAGTCCCACACAGCTCTGAGGGGAATTATAGGTAGTCCCACACAGCTCTGAGGGGGATTATAGGTAGTCCCACACAGCTCTGACTGGGATTATAGGTAGTCCCACACAGCTCTGAGGGGGATTGTAGGTAGTCCCACACAAGTCTGAGGGGGATTATAGGTAGTCCCACACATCTGAGGTGGATTATAGGTAGTCCCACACAGCTCTGAGGGCGATTATAGGTAGTCCCACACAGCTCTGAGGGCGATTATAGGTAGTCCCACACAGCTCTGAGGGGGATTATAGTTAGTCCCACACAGCTCTGAGGGGAATTATTAAATTTTAAAAAAAAAAAATAATAAAAAAAAAATAATAATAATAAAAAAAATAAAAATAAAATAATTTTAGAAAAAAAAATGAAAATTAGGAAATTTGAAAAAAAAAACAAAAAAACATTTTTAGAAAAAAAAATCATTTAAAAAAAAATAATAATAATTAAAAAAAAATATTTTTGAAAAAAAAATTATTTTTGAAAAAAAAAAATAATTTTTGAAAAAAAAAAATAATTAAAAAAAAAAAATAATAATAATAAAAAAAATAAAAATAAAATAATTTTAGAAAAAAAAATGAAAATTAGGAAATTTGAAAAAAAAAAACATTTTTAGAAAAAAAAAATAATTTAAAAAAAACTAATAATAATTAAAAAAAAATATTTTTGAAAAAAAAAATTATTTTTGAAAAAAAAAATTTTATAAAAAAAATCAATCATTTTAGAAAAAAAAAAATGAAAATTACGAAATTTGAAAAAAAAAATGTGTAAAATTTTTTGAAAAAAAATAATTTTGAAAAATTTCTTTTTAGAAAAAATTGAATAAAAATCTAAAAAATCATTTAAAAAAATCACTAAAAAAAAAAATTATTTTTGAAAAAAATAAATAAATGTTTAGTTACTCAAGCCACTCCACCCAGTTTCTCCGCCCACTCCAGTAGGTGGAGGCAAGAACACGTCACACAATTTCCCCAGAAATTGTATTTTTTCTAGTTATTATTATTCTTATTATAGCCAAATTTTGCACGCTAACTCCTCCCACAGTTTTTATGCTACATATACCGAATATATACCAAAACGTGCGGATTGTTCCCGAATGGTGTGCTATTACTTTGTGGAACGTTTTTCCGAATGGTTCACGAAATATCGTCATTTTTGCGGCGAAATTTGTCCCATAGGAATGAATGGAGAAATGTTCAAAACTAGTGGGAGGTGACAAAAGCTCTGAGGGGAATTATAGCTCCTCCCACATAGCTCTGAGGGCAATTATAGGTAGTCTTCGTCGTTTCGCCGAATGGTTTACGAAATATCGTCATTTTTGCGGCGAAATTTGTCCCATAGGAATGAATGGAGAAATGATCAAAACTAGAGTGGGAGGTGACAAAAGCTCAGAGGGGAATTATAGGTAGTCCCACACAGCTGAGGGGAATTATAGGTAGTCCCACACAGCTCTGAGGGGGATTATAGGTAGTCCCACACAGCTCTGAGGGGATTATAGGTAGTCCCACACAGCTCTGAGGGGGATTATAGGTAGTCCCACACAGCTCTGAGGGGGATTATAGGTAGTCCCACACAGCTCTGACTGGGATTATAGGTAGTCCCACACAGCTCTGAGGGGGATTGTAGGTAGTCCCACACAGCTGAGGGGAATTATAGGTAGTCCCACACAGCTGAGGGGAATTATAGGAAATTTGTCCCATAGGAATGAATGGAGAAATGTTCAAAACTAGAGTGGGAGGTGACAAAAGCTCTGAGGGGAATTATAGCTCCTCCCACACAGCCCTGAGGGCAATTATAGGTAGTCCCACACAGCTCTGAGGGGAATTATAGGTAGTCCCACACAGCTGAGGGGGATTATAGGTAGTCCCACACAGCTGAGGGGGATTATAGGTAGTCCCACACAGCTCTGAGGGGAATTATAGGTAGTCCCACACAGCTCTGAGGGGGATTATAGGTAGTCCTACACAGCTCTGAGGGGAATTATAGGTAGTCCAACACAGCTCTGAGGGGAATTATAGGTAGTCCAACACAGCTCTGAGGGGGATTATAGGTAGTCCCACACATCTCTGAGGGGGATTATAGGTAGTCCCACACAGCTGAGGGGAATTATAGGTAGTCCCTCACAGCTGAGGGGAATTATAGGTAGTCCCACACAGCTCTGAGGGGAATTATAGGTAGTCCCACACAGCTCTGAGGGGGATTATAGGTAGTCCCACACAGCTCTGAGGGGAATTATAGGTAGTCCCACACAGCTCTGAGGGGGATTATAGGTAGTCCCACACAGCTCTGACTGGGATTATAGGTAGTCCCACACAGCTCTGAGGGGGATTGTAGGTAGTCCCACACAAGTCTGAGGGGAATTATAGGTAGTCCCACACAGCTGAGGGGGATTATAGGTAGTCCCACACAGCTCTGAGGGGAATTATAGGTAGTCCCACACAGCTCTGAGGGGGATTATAGGTAGTCTTCGTCGTTTCGCCGAATGGTTTACGAAATATCGTCATTTTTGCGGCGAAATTTGTCCCATAGGAATGAATGGAGAAATGATCAAAACTAGAGTGGGAGGTGACAAAAGCTCAGAGGGGATTATAGGTAGTCCCACACAGCTGAGGGGAATTATAGGTAGTCCCACACAGCTCTGAGGGGAATTATAGGTAGTCCCACACAGCTCTGAGGGGAATTATAGGTAGTCCCACACAGCTCTGAGGGGGATTATAGGTAGTCTTACACAGCTCTGAGGGGAATTATAGGTAGTCCCACACAGCTCTGAGGGGAATTATAGGTAGTCCCACACAGCTCTGAGGGGAATTATAGCTCCTCCCACAAAGCTCTGAGGGGAATTATAGGTAGTCTCACACAGCTCTGAGGGGGATTATAAGTAGTCTCACACAGGTCTGAGGGGGATTATAGGTAGTCTCACACAGCTCTGAGGGGAATTATAGGTAGTCTCACACAGCTCTGAGGGGAATTATAGGTAGTCCCACACAGCTGAGGGGGATTATAGGTAGTCCCACACAGGTCTGAGGGGGATTATAGGTAGTCTCACACAGCTCTGAGGGGGATTATAGGTAGTCTCACACAGGTCTGAGGGTGATTATAGGTAGTCTCACACAGCTCTGAGGGGAATTATAGGTAGTCCCACACAGCTGAGGGGGATTATAGGTAGTCCCACACAGCTCTGAGGGGGATTATAGGTGGTCCCACACATCTGAGGTGGATTATAGGTAGTCCCACACAGCTCTGAGGGCGATTATAGGTAGTCCCACACAGCTCTGAGGGCGATTATAGGTAGTCCCACACAGCTCTGAGGGGGATTATAGTTAGTTCCACACAGCTCTGAGGGGAATTATGAAATTTGAAAAAAAAAATAAAAAAAAATAATAATAATAAAAAAAATAAAAATAAAATAATTTTAGAAAAAAAAATGAAAATTAGGAAATTTGAAAAAAAATCTTTTTTGAAAAAAAAAATCATTTTAGAAAAAATATATAATTTAAAAAAAAAATAATAATAATTAAAAAAAATAATTAAAAAAAAATAAATTTTTGAAAAAAATATTTTTTATAAAAAAAAAAAAAATCAATCATTTTAGAAAAAAAATGAAAATTTAGGAAATTTGAAGAAAAAAACATTTTTAGAAAAAAAAATCATTTAAAAAAAATAATAATAATTAAAAAAAAATCATTAAAAAAAATTATTTTTGAAAAAAAAAAATCATTTTAGAAAAAATATATAATTTAAAAAAAAAAATAATAATAATTAAAAAAAAATCATTAAAAAAAAATAATTTTTGAAAAAAATATTTTTTATAAAAAAAAAAATCAATCATTTTAGAAAAAAAATGAAAATTTAGGAAATTTGAAGAAAAAAACATTTTTAGAAAAAAAAATCATTTAAAAAAAATAATAATAATTAAAAAAAATCATTAAAAAAATTTATTTTTGAAAAAAAAAAAAAAATTATTTTTGAAAAAAAAAAATATTTTTGAAAAAAAAAATTATTTTTGAAAAAAAAAAATTTTATTTTTGAAAAAAAAAAAATTTATATAAAAAAAAATCAATCATTTTAGAAAAAAATGAAAATTAGGAAATTTGAAAAAAAAAATGTGAAAAAAATTTTTTTTGAAAAAAAAACATTTTGAAAAATTTTTTTTTTAGATAAAATTGAATAAAAATCTAAAAAATCATTTAAAAAAAAACATTCAAAAAAAAAAAATATTTTTGAAAAAAATAAATAAATGTTTAGTTACTCAAGCCACTCCACCCAGTTTCTCCGCCCACTCCAGTAGGTGGAGGCAAGAACACGTCACACAATTTCCCCAGAAATTGTATTTTTTCTAGTTATTATTATTATTCTTATAGCCAAATTTACCACCCTAACTCCTCCCACAGTTTTTACGCTACATATACCGAATATATACCAAAACGTGCGGATTGTTCCCGAATGGTGTGCTATTACTTTGTGGAACATTTTTCCGAATGGTTCACGAAATATCGTCATTTTTGCGGCGAAATTTGTCCCATAGGAATGAATCGAGAAATATTCAAAACTAGAGTGGGAGGTGACAAAAGCTCTGAGGGGAATTATAGCTCCTCCCACACAGCCCTGAGGGCAATTATAGGTAGTCCCACACAGCTCTGAGGGGAATTATAGGTAGTCCCACACAGCTGAGGGGAATTATAGGTAGTCCCACACAGCTGAGGGGGATTATAGGTAGTCCCACACAGCTCTGAGGGAATTATAGGTAGTCCCACACAGCTCTGAGGGGAATTATAGGTAGTCCCACACAGCTCTGAGGGGAATTATAGGTAGTCCCACACAGCTCTGAGGGGAATTATAGGTAGTCCCACACAGCTGAGGGGGGTTATAGGTAGTCCCACACAGCTGAGGGGGATTATAGGTAGTCCCACACAGCTGAGGGGGATAATAGGTAGTCCCACACAGCTCTGAGGGAGATTATAGGTAGTCCCACACATCTCTGAGGGGGATTATAGGTAGTCCCACACAGCTCTGAGGGGGATTATAGGTAGTCCCACACAGCTCTGAGGGAGATTATAGGTAGTCCCACACATCTCTGAGGGAGATTATAGGTAGTCCCACACAGCTCTGAGGGGAATTATAGGTAGTCCAACACATCTGAGGGGAATTATAGGTAGTCCCACACATCTCTGAGGGGAATTATAGGTAGTCCCACACATCTCTGAGGGGAATTATAGCTCCTCCAACACAGCTCTGAGGGGAATTATAGGTAGTCCCACACAGCTCTGAGGGGGAATTATAGGTAGTCCAACACAGCTCTGAGGGGGATTATAGGTAGTCCTACACAACTCTGAAGGGAATTATAACTAGTCCCACACAGCTCTGAGGGGAATTATGAAATTTGAAAAAAAAAAAAAATAATAATAAAAAAATTAAAAAAAAATAATTTTAGAAAAAAAAATGAAAATTAGGAAATTTAAAAAAAAAAAAATTATTTTTTGAAAAAAAAATTATTTTAGAAAAAATATATAATTAAAAAAAAAAATAATAATTAAAAAAAATCATTAAAAAAAAAACATTTTTGAAAAAAAAAAAATTATAAAAAAAAAAATAATTTTAGAAAAAAAAAATTAGGAAATTTGAAAAAAAATTATATTCTTTGAAAAAAAAATATTTTTTGAAAAATATTATTTTTTCAAAAAAGTTTTTTTCTTTTAAAAAAAAAATAATAATTCAAAAAAATTATTAAAAAAAATTTTTTTTTATAAAAAAAAAAAATCAATCATTTTAGAAAAAAAATGAAAATTAGGAAATTTGAAAAAAAATATCTTTTTGGAAAAAAAAAATATTTTTGGAAAAAAAAAAATAATTTTTGAAAAATATTATTTTTTTTTTAAATAATTAAATAAAAATAAAAAAAAACATTTAAAAAAAAAAATCATTAAAAAAAATAAATAATAATTTTTGAAAAAAATAAATAAAAGTTTAGTTACTCAAGCCACTCCACCCAGTTACTCCGCCCACTCCAGTAGGTGGAGGCAAGAACACGTCACACAATTTCCCCAGAAATTGTAGATTTTCTAGTTATTAAGTGTTCTTGCATAGCAAGATCACTTATTGTTATCTCACATATATATTATTATTATTATTATTATTATTATTATTATTCTTATAGCCAAATTTTGCACGCTAACTCCTCCCACAGTTTTTATGCTACATATACCGAATATATACCAAAACGTGCGGATTGTTCCCGAATGGTGTGCTATTACTTTGTGGAACGTTTTTCCGAATGGTTCACGAAATATCGTCATTTTTGCGGCGAAATTTGTCCCATAGGAATGAATGGAGAAATGTTCAAAACTAGAGTGGGAGGTGACAAAAGCTCTGAGGGGAATTATAGCTCCTCCCACACAGCTCTGATGGGATTATAGGTAGTCCCACACAGCTCTGAGGGGACTATAGGTAGTCCCACACAGCTCTGAGGGGATTATAGGTAGTCCCACACAGCTCTGAGGGGATTATAGGTAGTCCCACACATCTCTGAGGGGGATTATAGGTAGTCCCACACAGCTCTGAGGGGAATTATAGGTAGTCCCACACATCTCTGAGGGGAATTATAGGTAGTCCCACACAGCTCTGAGGGAGATTATAGGTAGTCCCACACAGCTCTGAGGGGATTATAGGTAGTCCCACACAGCTCTGAGGGGGGTTATAGGTAGTCCCACACAGCTCTGAGGAGAATTATAGGTAGTCCCACACAGCTCTGAGGGGAATTATAGGTAGTCCAACACAGCTCTGAGGGGGATTATAGGTAGTCCTACACAACTCTGAGGGGAATTATAACTAGTCCCACACAGCTCTGAGGGGAATTATGAAATTTGAAAAGAAAAAATTAAAAAAAAATAATAATAATAAAAAAAAAATAATAATTTTAGAAAAAAATATGAAATTAGGAAATTTTAAAAAAAAAAATTCTTTTTTGAAAAAAAAATTATTTTAGAAAAAAATATCATTTAAGAAAAAAATAATAATTAAAAAAAATCATTAAAAAAAAAACATTTTTGAAAAAAAAATAATTTAAAAAAAAATAATAATAAAAAAATAAAAAAAAAAATAATTTTAGAAAAAAAAATGAAAATTAGGAAATTTGAAAAAAAAAATCTTTTTTGAAAAAAAATCTTTTTTGAAAAAAAATCTTTTTTGAAAAAAAATCTTTTTTGAAAAAAAAAATCTTTTTTGAAAAAAAATCTTTTTTGAAAAAAAGATATTTTTGGGAAAAAAAATATTTTTTGAAAAAAATATCATTTAAAAAAAAAAAAATAATAACTCAAAAAAAAAAATTAAAATGTTATTTTTTTTATAAAAAAAAAAAATCAATCATTTTAGAAAAAAAAATGAAAATGAGGAAATTTTAAAAAAATTATCTTTTTGGAAAAAAAAAATTTTTGAAAAAAAAAAAATTTTGAAAATTATTTTTTTAAAAAAATAATTAAATAAAAATCAAAAAAAATCATTTAAAAAAAATCATTAAAAAAATAATCATTTTTGAAAAAAATAAATACGTTTAGTTACTCAAGCCACTTCACCCAGTTACTCCGCCCACTCCAGTAGGTGGAGGCAAGAACACGTCACACAATTTCCCCAGAAATTGTATCTTTTCTAGTTATTATTATTCTTATTATAGCCAAATTTTGCACGCTAACTCCTCCCACAGTTTTTACGCTACATATACCGAATATATACCAAAACGTGCGGATTGTTCCCGAATGGTGTGCTATTACTTTGTGGAACGTTTTGCCAAATGGTTCACAAAATATCGTAATTTTTGCGGCAAAATTTGTCCCATAGGAATGAATGGAGAAATGTTCAAAACTAGAGTGGGAGGTGACAAAACCTCTGAGGGGAATTATAGCTCCTCCCACACAGCTCTGAGGGGATTATAGCTAGTTCCATGTATGTGAGATAACAATTTCACGAAATATCGTAATTTTTGCGGGGAAATTTGTCCCATAGGAATGAATGGAGAAATGTTCAAAACTAGAGTGGTAGGTGACAAAAGCTGACAACCCCATAATCAGCCAAAACATTATGACCCCCCATGATCAGCCAAAACATTATGACCCCCCATGATCGGCCAAAACATTATAACCCCCCCATGATCAGCCAAAACATTATGACCCCCCATGATCGGCCAAAACATTATGACCCCCCATGATCGGCCAAAACATTATGACCCCCCATGATCGGCCAAAACATTATGACCCCCCCATGATCGGCCAAAACATTATGACCCCCCCATGATCAGCCAAAACATTATGACCCCCCCATGATCGGCCAAAACATTATGACCCCCATGATCGGCCAAAACATTATGACCCCCCATGATCGGCCAAAACATTATGACCCCCCCATGATCGGCCAAAACATTATGACCCCCATGATCGGCCAAAACATTATGACCCCCCCAGTAGGTGGAGGCAAGAACACGTCACACAATTTCCCCAGAAATTGTAGATTTTCTAGTTAAGTGTTCTTGCATAGCAAGATCACTTATTGTTATCTCACATATATATTATTATTATTATTATTATTATTCTTATTATAGCCAAATTTTGCACGCTAACTCCTCCCACAGTTTTTATGCTACATATACCGAATATATACCAAAACGTGCGGATTGTTCCCGAATGGTGTGCTATTACTTTGTGGAACGTTTTTCCGAATGGTTCACGAAATATCGTCATTTTTGCGGCGAAATTTGTCCCATAGGAATGAATGGAGAAATGTTCAAAACTAGTGGGAGGTGACAAAAGCTCTGAGGGGAATTATAGCTCCTCCTACATAGCTCTGAGGGCAATTATAGGTCGTCTTCGTCGTTTCGCCGAATGGTTTACGAAATATCGTCATTTTTGCGGCGAAATTTGTCCCATAGGAATGAATGGAGAAATGATCAAAACTAGAGTGGGAGGTGACAAAAGCTCAGAGGGGAATTATAGGTAGTCCCACACAGCTGAGGGGAATTATAGGTAGTCCCACACAGCTCTGAGGGGAATTATAGGTAGTCCCACACAGCTCTGAGGGGAATTATAGGTAGTCCCACACAGCTCTGAGGGGGAATTATAGGTAGTCCCACACAGCTCTGAGGGGGATTATAGGTAGTCCCACACAGCTCTGAGGGGGATTATAGGTAGTCCCACACAGCTCTGAGGGGAATTATAGGTAGTCCCACACAGCTCTGAGGGGGATTATAGGTAGTCCCACACAGCTCTGACTGGGATTATAGGTAGTCCCACACAGCTCTGAGGGGGATTGTAGGTAGTCCCACACAGCTCTGAGGGGGATTATAGGTAGTCCCACACAGCTCTGAGGGGGATTATAGGTAGTCCCACACAGCTCTGAGGGGGATTATAGGTAGTCCCACACATCTGAGGTGGATTATAGGTAGTCCCACACAGCTCTGAGGGCGATTATAGGTAGTCCCACACAGCTCTGAGGGCGATTATAGGTAGTCCCACACAGCTCTGAGGGGGATTATAGTTAGTCCCACACAGCTCTGAGGGGAATTATGAAATTTGAAAAAAAAAAAATAATTAAAAAAAAATAATAATAATAAAAAAAATAAAAATAAAATAATTTTAGAAAAAAAATGAAAATTAGGAAATTTGAAAAAAAAAACATTAATTTAAAAGAAAAAAGGCGGGGGGGGCGGGGGGGCAAGGGGTGGGGGGGGGCGCGGGAGAGGGGGTGCGGGGATGGGGAGAGGGGGGGGTGTAAAAAAAAATTATTTTTGAAAAAAAAAATATTTTTGAAAAAAAAAATTATTTTTGAAAAAAAAAAAATTATTTTTGAAAAAAAAAATTATTTTTGAAAAAAAAAATTATTTTTGAAAAAAAAAATTATTTTTGAAAAAAAAAAAAAAATTATTTTTGAAAAAAAAAAAATTTTATAAAAAAAAAAATCATTTTAGAAAAAAAATGAAAATTACGAAATTTGAAAAAAAAAGTGAAAAATTTTTTGAAAAATTTATTTTTAGAAAAAATTGAATAAAAATCTAAAAAATCATTTAAAAAAAATCATTAAAAAAAAAAAAATTATTTTTGAAAAAAATAAATAAATGTTTAGTTACTCAAGCCACTCCACCCAGTTTCTCCGCCCACTCCAGTAGGTGGAGGCAAGAACACGTCACACAATTTCCCCAGAAATTGTATTTTTTCTAGTTATTATTATTATTCTTATAGCCAAATTTTGCACGCTAACTCCTCCCACAGTTTTTATGCTACATATACCGAATATATACCAAAACGTGCGGATTGTTCCCGAATGGTGTGCTATTACTTTGTGGAACGTTTTTCCGAATGGTTCACGAAATATCGTCATTTTTGCGGCGAAATTTGTCCCATAGGAATGAATGGAGAAATGTTCAAAACTAGTGGGAGGTGACAAAAGCTCTGAGGGGAATTATAGCTCCTCCCACATAGCTCTGAGGGCAATTATAGGTAGTCTTCATCGTTTCGCCGAATGGTTTACGAAATATCGTCATTTTTGCGGCGAAATTTGTCCCATAGGAATGAATGGAGAAATGATCAAAACTAGAGTGGGAGGTGACAAAAGCTCAGAGGGGAATTATAGCTCCTCCCACATAGCTCTGAGGGCAATTATAGGTAGTCCCACACAGCTGAGGGGATTTATAGGTAGTCCCACACAGCTCTGAGGGGGATTTTAGGTAGTCCCACTCAGCTCTGAGGGGGATTATAGGTAGTCCCACACAGCTCTGAGGGGGATTATAGGTAGTCCCACACAGCTCTGAGGGGGATTATAGGTAGTCCCACACAGGTCTGAGGAGGATTATAGGTAGTCCCACACAGCTCTGAGGGGAATTATGAAATTATGAAATTTGAAAAAAATAAAAAAAAATAAAAAATAAAATAATTTTAGAAAAAAAAGAAAATTAGGAAATTTAAAAAATATCTTTTTTGAAAAAAAAAATCTTTTTTGAAAAAAAATCTTTTTTGAAAAAAAAATCTTTTTTGAAAAAAAAATCTTTTTTGAAAAAAAATCTTTTTTGAAAAAAAAAAAAAAAAAAATAATTTTAGAAAATTAATAATTAAAAAAAATAATTTTTGAAAAAAAAAATTTGTAGAAAAAAAAATATTATTATTTTAGAAAAAAAAAAATTAGGAAATGTGAAAAAAAAATATTTTTTGAAAAAAATAATATTTTTTTTGAAAAAAATAATATTTTTTGAAAAAAAAAAAAAGTAATTTTAGAAAAAAATTATAATAATTCAAAAAAATCATTAAAAAAAAAAATTTTTGAAAAAAAAATTAAAATTAGGAAATTTGAAAAAAAAATGAAAATTAGGAAATTTGAAAAAAAATATATTTTTTGAAAAAAAAAAATTTTTTGAAAAATATTTTTTTTTAAATAATTAAATAAAAATCAAAAAAATCATTAAAAAAAATAAATAATCATTTTTGAAAAAAATAAATAAAAGTTTAGTTACTCAAGCCACTCCACCCAGTTACTCCGCCCACTCTAGTAGGTGGAGGCAAGAACACGTCACACAATTTCCCCAGAAATTGTATCTTTTCTAGTTATTATTATTATTATTATAGCCAAATTTACCACCCTAACTCCTCCCACAGTTTTTACGCTACATATACCGGATATATACCAAAATGTGCGGATTGTTCCCGAATGGTGTGCTATTACTTTGTGGAACGTTTCGCCGTATGGTTCACGAAATATCGTAATTTTTGCAGCAAAATTTGTCCCATAGGAATGAATGGAGAAATGTTCAAAATTAGAGTGGGAGGTGACAAAAGCTCTGAGGGGAATTATAGCTCCTCCCACACAGCTCTGAGGGGGATTATAGGTAGTCCCACACAGCTCTGAGGGGGATTATAGGTAGTCCCACACAGCTCTGAGGACTTGGTTGTGCACCAGAATGGGAGGGCCTGGAAGGAACTCTATGCGCTCTCTCTATTGCGAGGAATGATGAGAAGGACTCCTGCCCAAATGTATTGCTGAGCCATTTTTCTAGGAAAGCGGTAGGGTCTGCACCTTCACTATGTTCTGGGAGGCCTACTATGCGTACATTTTTCCTTCTTATCCTATTTTCCATTTCATCCATTTTACTTTCTTGTTTAACCAGCTGTTCTTTTATAACTCTCATCTCCCGTTTAAGAGGGGCCAGGTCATCCTCCACTAGGCCCACTTTACCCTCCAGGGCTGTAGTCCTCTCCTGAACTTTTTGTTCTTCTTGAATTGTTTTAAGTTGGGTAGTCATTTCATTCAGGGAAGTTCTACAGGAGTTAAGAAAGGCAGAGATATGGGACTTTATAGTTACATTGTAAGATTATACTCATTTAGATATTCTGATATACAAATTGAATTGTTTGAAACATATTTTATTAATAAAGTGAAAAAAGATAAAAACGAACAAAAATGCATATATCTACAGTCCTAGGTAAATACACCTATTCCTATAACAGACATAGACAATATAATATTTATTTGTGTGCGATCACAAGCTCAGAAAACTTCTACATGTTTCGCCTGTAAAGGCTTCATCAGGAAGATTGACATGATCGTAAATGTTTAAAACATCAAAGATAAAGATTTGTTCGTATGTTGAACCTTGGGTGTATAAACAAAGGTAAAGAGGAAGACAAAATTAGTTTAACACGCATAGAGAGGCAATGTATAACATTATGTCACATATCGCAATATATGAGAATACGAAAGCATGACAGGGAAAAAAAAATAAAACATCTCAGGAGAGTCTCGTGGGGTTCTAACCCATAGTAAAAAAATACAGCCTCCATAAGACGATCATCACCGGGACGATTGGTATCTCGTAGGGAGGGAAAAAGGGAGCTAAGTGACATGCATGGACCTTCAAGGTCTCATCTATAATAAGAATGCCTGAAATAAAGAAGAGAGGCTGTAGAGCTGTATTCTGACATGATATAACAGTGAAAAAGAGCTGAAAATTTTTAAAACAGCTCTAATGTGAATCTGTTGCTTACCACAAAGATACCCCTTGATGGTATGGCTATGATGTAGATTAAAATTCAAATGAATAAATCTTAGAGTATGTGCCCGATATCTATTGGTATCCAAGACCAAAACACTGCTATATGTAGGGGGGGATTTAGACACCACTGTACACCCTTGGGTGTCCATACGGATACCCCATAATATGGTATCATCTAAGTGATGGAACGAAAAAGGAGGCTGATTAAAGGAAAATATGATTGGAAAACAAAAAAAACACCCCTCCCACAACATCCACCACCCCAAAATTCTTTTATCCAATAATGCTTAGTCATGCTTCATATATTCTCACAAAGATTAGGTTATCTTTATATTGTTTTTCTGCCAATTTATTACATAATATAAAAACAAACAAAGTGATTATAAATTAACAGACAATGATAGTCGATATATGCATAGCATATATATGTATGTGCATATGAACCACCAATCTCAGTCCCAAAGATGGGGGAGTCATAAATACCAATGGGACCCCGAGCTGGGAAGAGACGAATGAACACGGAAAAAAAAAAAATAAATAGAAAAAAAAAGGGGGGGGGGGGGAATAACCAACATACTTTAACCACTTGCCTACCAGGTACGAACACCCCCTTCCTGACCAAGCCATTTTTCAGCTTTCAGCGCTGTCGCATTTTGAATGACAATTGCGCGGTCATGCTACACTGTACCCAAATAAAATTTTTATATTTTTTTCCCCACAAATAGAGCTTTATTTTGGTGGTATTTGATCACCTCTGCGGTTTTTATTTCTTGCGCTATAAACAAATTAAGAGGGACAAGTTTGAAAAAACACAATATTTTTTACTTTTTATTATAATAAATATCCATTTTTTTTTATTTTTAAACAAATTTTTTCCTCAGTTTAGGCCGATACGTATTCTTCTACATATTTTTGGTAAAAAAAAATTGCAATAAGCGTCTATTGATTGGTTTGCGCAAAAGTTATAGCGTCTACAAAATAGGGGATAGATTTATAGCATTTTTATTATTATTTTTTTTTTTTACTAGTAATGGCGGCGATTTGAGATTTTTATCGTGACTGCGACATTGCGGCGGACATATCGGACACTTTTGACACATTTTTGGGACCATTCACATTTATACAGCGATCCGTGCTATAAAAATGCATTGATTACTGTATAAATGTGACTGGCAGGGAAGGGGTTAACACTAGGGGGCACTGCAGGGGTTAATATGTTCCCTATGTAAGTGATTCTAACTGTGGGGGGAGGGGACTGACTGGGGGAGGGGACCGATCGGTGTCCCTATGGACAAGGGACACACCATCGGTCTCCTCTCCTCTGACAGGACGTGGATCTGTGTGTTTACATACACAGACCCACGTCCTGCTCGGTTACCGGGCAATCGCGGGTGCCTAGCGGACATCGCGGCCGCCGGGCACGCGCATCGGGTCCCCAGCTACGCGGCGGGCACGCGCGCACCCTCTAGTGGCCAAAAAGCGAGCGCCGTCATATGACGGCGACCCGCCACAATAGCTGCACCGCTCCGCCGTCATTTGACAGTGGGCGGTCAGCTACAGTTTAATGTGGCCGTAGATTAGACAGGTGCGGTACTGGTGAGTGACCATTCTGAATCCCAATTGCAACAGTGTTATGCACGCTCATCCCAAAGTAATGGAGGGCAAAAGGGAGGCGTACGTCGAACCCATGTATCAAATGAAGGGTTTATAACTAATTCCTTTGTTCATTCCCGGGTGTCGGGTTGCTTTTAGTAGGTATATCCAGCGACTTTCCAATTGTAAGAGCTTATTGTCTATATCACCTCCACGTTCATGTTGTGGTAGGTGTTCCAGACTGAAAAAACCTATGTACTTTAACTTAAAGTCATGATAAAGTCCGACATGCCAGCTTATTGGTGTCTCCATCTTTCGTTTCTGTATGAGGGAAACATGATCCCTAATACGACAGAACAATGGTCTTTTTGTTTTGCCTATGTAAAAGGCTCCACATAGGCACTTCATTAAATAAACTGAGCCAATAGATTGGCAATTTGTTCGATGTTTAGGAGTCCAGATTTCATTATTGGGGAGTAGTATATTCCTGCCCTCTAGAATATATGGACAGAATTTGCACTTCCCACATGGGTAAGTACCTGAAATGTTTCGTTTATCCTCTAATGATTTTTTTTGGTAATGACTAGTTACAAGTTTATCCTTAATGGATTGGGAACGTTTGAAAGTGAACTCTGGATATGGTTTTATGAATTCGGAGATCTTAGCATCCGCTGTTAATAGATACCAATATTTATTGTAAATGTTGCGTATCTTACCGTGTTGTCGTCTGTATCTGGTGATTATTCTGGTTGAAGTCGATGTTTCAACCCTTCTGGGTTTATAGAGAAGTGTTGCTCTGTCTTGATGCTTCACTTTATTGAAGGCCTTCTTTAGGCACGTTCTGCTGTATCCTCTAACCCGGAGACGATCTCGTAGCTGCTTAGCTTCTCTTTGAAAGTCTTCAATATCGGTGCAGTTTCTTTTTAACCTCAAGAACTGACTATACGGAATACTCTTTATCAGCTGTTGAGGGTGCGAGCTGTTTGCATGTAGTAGACTGTTGCCAGCTGAAGGTTTTCTGTATAATGTTGAGCTCAGTGTACCTTGATCATTTTTGAAAATTTCTACATCCAAAAATGTAATTCTTGAACGGTCTATAGTATGGGTAAACTTGAGATTGTATGTATTGATCTGTAAGCTTGACAAAAATTCCTCTAAATCAATCAGAGAGCCGGCCCATATCATGAAGACGTCGTCTATATATCTGTGCCAAGATGCAATTTGGCAGACATATATAGACGAGGTCTCATGAGAAAATAAATGCGCTCCCACCCCCCCAGGTACAGGTTCGCATATGAGGGCGCACATTTGGCCCCCATAGCGACACCTTGTACCTGGAGGTAGTGGGAGCCCCTGAAGATAAAGACATTGTGTGTCAACACAAACTCTAAGAGTTCTGTAATGAAATCATTGTATTTTCTGGAGTCTAAGTCACGTTGGTTAAGGAAACCCTGGATGACTTCCACTCCTCTGGTGTGGGGTATGGAGTTATAAAGGGCTTCTATGTCTATGGCTACCAGCCAGCAATTGGGAGGGACTTCCAGTCCATCCAGTGTCTTCAGTAATTCAATCGTATCTTTAACGTACGAAAAAAGGCCCTTTACATGCGGGTACAGGTACTCGTCGATTAGCTGACTAGCTTTTTCCGTTAAGGAGCCACAGCCTGATATGATGGGTCGGCCCGGAGGATTTATCACGTTCTTGTGCACCTTGGGAAGTGCGTAGAGCGTTGGGATCCTGAAATCAGTGACATCTAAGTATTTATGTGTATTTTGATTAATAATTCCTATATGATAGGCTTTGGCAATAATTGCTTGATATAGTCTCGCATAGTAATTGACGTGGGATTTTGGAATCGCTTTATACCATTTGTCATTACAAATGATGTCCAAACACATCTTCTCATAAAAACAAGTATCCATTATGACAAGGTTCCCACCTTTGTCCGAGGGTTTTATAACGATATTTTTGTTCAAATGTAGCTTGTGAAGTGCCTTTTTCTGATCAACCGAAAGATTGGATTGGGGTCCTGTGGACCAATTTGTTTTCTCAATTTCCTTTGATACCTGTATCACAAATGCCCATATGTTGGAATTCCCTGTAACACAGGGAATGAGCGTGATTTGGGTTTATACATTTTCGGCTGGTCTAGTATTGGAGTGAGTGGAATTGTCCATGGTGGAGGGACTGGTGCAGCGAAAACAGTTGCTTCTGTTTTGGTAATATCCGTATCCTTGGAATGAAATACCCATCCGGGTTCTTCAGGTTTGCTTTCATCCCATAGATCCATTAGGTCCTGTAGGGCACGTAGATCTTCAAATGTAACGTTAGGCAATGTTGAATTTTGTATATCTGAATTAATATTAATTGTAGAATCTTTATCGTATAATACTTTAAACATAAGTCTTCTTGCGAATAATTGTAAATCCTTAATTAACTCAGATTGGTCAGCATTGTTGTCAGGACAAAAGGTAAGGCCCAACTGTAATACATTGGATTCGTGTTGAGATAGTTTATAAGATGATAAGTTGATGATATCAAATGTCTCCCGGGTCGTAATTGAACCGGGACCTATCATTTTAAAGACTGGTTGTTAGGTTTTGAGGAAATTGAAGTTGCGATTGAGGCACGCCTGGATTCAACCAAACTAGGGTTGAAAATGGGGACGTGAATCCCCAACCGATGCTGTGGATGGCAAAGAATAATCTAAAGTTTGTTGCAACAAACTTGTAGAGCAAGTGTAGAGGTTAAATCAAGATTCGCCATGGTTGTGGCTAGGGTTAAAAGGTAATGATTTAGGACATGGCCAGTCGCTGGTGTTTAGGGTGGGTGGTGATTTTTTTTTTTTTCCTGTCATGCTTTAGTATTCTCATATATTGCGATATGTGACATAATGTTATACATTGCCTCTCTATGCGTGTTAAACTAATTTTGTCTTCCTCTTTACCTTTGTTTATACACCCAAGGTTCAACATACGAACAAATCTTTATCTTTGATGTTTTAAACGTTTACGATCATGTCAATCTTCCTGATGAAGCCTTTACAGGCGAAACATGTAGAAGTTTTCTGAGCTTGTGATCGCACACAAATAAATATTGCATTGTCTATGTCTGTTATAGGAATAGGTGTATTTACCTAGGACTGTAGATATATGCATGTTTGTTCGTCTTTATCTTTTTTCACTTTATTAATAAAATATGTTTCAAACAATTCAATTTGTATATCAGAATATCAAAATGAGTATAATCTTACAACGTACCTATAAAGTCCCATATCTCTGCCTTTCTTAACACTTATTACAAAGAGATGTTGGTACATTAATTTAAATAGATAACAGGGAATCGACCTCCAAACCATACTTTCAACCAAAGTTCTACAGGAGTTAACCGCCTGCAGCACCTCTTTTAATGTTGGCTCAGGGTCCACTACTACACCAACCCCAGACAATCCCGGGGCCCCCTCCGCTACCTGACCCTGAGGCCTCCCCTCTGGCTCACTCCCTTCTGCTTGCATTGGTACTTGACTCTGCCCTTTGCTTTTTCTTACCCCTGTAGCCCCAGCCTGCTGGTTAGACTGGACCTCCTGATTCTGTAGGGTATTCTTATGCCACATATACATGATCAGACATTTCGGCCGGACTATCCGCCGGACTTTCCAGCGGAGGTCCGCCGGACTTTCCAGGTAGTCTCCAGGTAGACGGGACTAGCGAAGAAAGTCAATGTCGCCGCCTCAATCGGCGAGATTGAAACCTTGCTAGCCCTGTCACCTGGTATGGATTTAAAGGGGAATCCCTATGCCGAAAAAACGGCGTAGGGGTCCCCCAAAATCCATATCAGACCCTTATCCGAGCACGCAGCCCGGCCAGTCAGGAAAGGGGGTGGGGACGAGCGAGCGCCCCCCTCCTGAGCCGTACCAGGCCGCGTGCCCTCAACATGGGGGGGTGCCTTGGGGAAAGGGGAGCCCTGCGCCCCCCCACCCCAAAGCACCTTGTCCCCATGTTGATGAGGACAAGTGGCCATTGGTTGTCGGGGTCTGCGGGAGGGGGGCTTATCGGAATCTGGGAGCCCCCTTTAATAAGGGGGCCCCCAGATTACGGCCCCCTACCCTATTTGAATGAGTATGGGGTATGATGTACCCCTACCCATTCACCTGGTGAAAAAAGTGTAAATAAAAAACACAACACAAGTTTTCAAAATACTTTATTACACAGCTCCGGGGGTCTTCTTCCGTCTTTGGGGGTCTTCTCGCTGGACTCCTCCACTATCTTCTGCTAGCTCTTTTACTAGCAGAGGAGCCCGGCTTTCTCCTTTATCGCCGCCACCATCTGGGGGTCTTGTTCCGACTTCGGGGGTCTTGTCCCGCTCTTCTTGCAGCTCTTTTACTAGCGTTGGTCTCCTCTGCTATCTTCTGCTAGCTCTTTTACTAGCTGAGGAGCCTGGCTTTCTCTTTCGTCGCCGCCGCCGTCTGGGGGTCTTGTTCCGGCTTCGGGGGTCTTGTCCCGATCTTCTTGCAGCTCTTTTACTAGCCTTGGCCCGGTCTTCTGTCGCCGTCGCTGTCGCCTTCTGCTTCTGCTTCTTCTTCTTCTTCTTTCTTCATCCTATGTTGACACAATGCTGTCTCCGCTTCTAATGGCGGAGACATGTTGTGTGACCAGTTATATAAGGAAACGGGGCGGGACCACCGCCTCATGTCACATGGTGACCCCGCCCCATTATGATGTCACAGTCCCAGAGGATGCTGGGACTGTGACATCATAAGGGGGCGGGGGTCACCATGTGACATGAGCCGATGACCCCGCCCCTTGTCCCTATATAACTGGCCACGCAACACGTCTCGACCATTAGAACCGGAGACAGCGTTGTGTCAACATCAGATGAAGAAAGAAGAAGAAGAAGAAGGCAAGACGGAAGAAGACCCCCGGAGCTGTGTAATAAAGTATTTTAAAAACTTGTGTTGTGTTTTTTATTTACACTTTTTTCATCAGGTGAATGGGTAGGGGTACATTGTACCCCATACTCATTCACATAGGGTGGGGGGCCAGAATCTGGGGGCCCCCTTATTAATTCCGATGATTCTGATATGATTCCGATAAGCCCCCCACCCGCAGACCCCGACAACCAACTGCCAGGGTTGTCGGGAAGAGGCCCTTGTCCTCATCAACATGGGGACAAGGTGCTTTGGGATGGGGGGCCGCAGGGCTCCCCTTTCCCCAAGGCACCCCCCATGTTGAGGGCACGCGGAGGGGGGCGCTTGCTTGTCCCCACCCCCTTTCCTGACCGGCCAGGCTGCGTGCTCGGATAAGGGTCTAATATGGATTTGGGAGGGGACCCCCACGCCGTTTTTTCGGCGTAGGGATTCCCCTTTAAATCCATACCAGGTGACGGGCTAGCAAGGTTTCAATCTCGTCGATCAAGGCGGCGACATTGACTTCCTTCACTAGTCCCGTCTACCTGGAGTCACGTTCTAAATGAACGGACTTAATTTCCAAAGTCCTGCGGACTAGCACACAGACGGCCAGATTGTCCGCCGGACGGCCGAGTCCGGCGGATAATTTTGAGTCAAGACATCTTTCTAAGTCCGCCGGACTTTTGGGAAGAAGACAAATCCGTGGGATAGTCCGATCGTGTGTACGGGGCATTAGGGGGTGTCTGGGCTGGCGCCTGGCCTGGAATATTGGCATATTTTTCAAGTTTTGCTGCCGCTTGGCTTACTTGGCTTGCCTTTGTGGTACGTTGTGATGGCATGGTATTTCAATCAAAAATTAGGAATGCAGAGTATACAGCTATTTTGATCCTTCCGTTTGTCTGTATTGGCCAGAGGGTGTCGGGGGGGAGGGGAGAGGGCAGATAAATCAGTGGCACAGTCCATCAAACCCTCTTGCTTCCTTCTCGTGTACCCCCCCAAAAAAAGAACCAGTTCTTCCCCTTTTACTTTCCCTTTATATATATAAAAAGAGAGAGAAAAGTATTTATTATTTCTCACCCGTCCAGAGCGTTGAGTTTCCAGCGGAAAAAATGGTCAATTCCTGCCGTCCTGTGCTGTGCTGTAGGTATAAGTGTGAAGTAGTGGATAGAAAGATATCCAAATGGAGCTTTGGTACTGGTACTGGCCCAGCAATGTCATCCACTGAACTTGCTTGCTTGAGTGTCGTCAGTTTACGCAGGACTATTGGGGGGGAGAACACTCACACCCCCTCTGGCAATAGGCAGGAGGAGACCTCTCACTTTTCCCCCTCACTTGAATCACCGCTAGGTAAAGCAGCTGAGTCTCCTCCATCAACTCTCACAGGCAGCCGGCTGTGTCTCGATCAGGGGGAGGGAAGGGGGATGGCTGGAGTCTCTCACTCCTCTCTCCTCAACAGCCCAGACCCAGGCACCCAGCTCCGCTGGCGGGCGTTCTAGCTACACTCCCCTTAAACTCACCACTGAACTTGTCCCGCTTCTTAGCCCACACTGGCTCGGTCCCAGCCTCACTCACTCACTCACGGGACAGACGTATTTCTTATTCAGCGGTACCGCTGCACGAATCCTGGGCCTCCTGATCATCAGTAAGGCAATATCTTATCTGGGTTCGCTCCTCACTCACTCGCTCTCACCTGCATCCGGTCACGCCCCGTGGGGAAATTTGATAGGGTAATGATTGGTCCTGTGCGGAGGGATTTTTCTTGGGTGATTAAGAAATGTTGCTGGGATGGGGGATTTTGTGAGGGAGACCATTCATGCTGGGGGGAGAAATTTAGGGGGAGGGGATTTATGCTGGGAATAGAGATTTGTGGTGGGAATAGAGATTTGTGCTGGGAATAGAGATTTGTGGTGGAATTTGGGTGGGGGACACATTTTGGGGAGAGGATCTGTGCTTGGAGGGTATTTGGGGGTTAAGGGAAAAGATTTGGGAAAAGGTTTGTGTTGGGATGAGGATTTCATGAGGGAGAGGATTTGTGCTGCCAGGGGATTGGTTCGAGGAAGAGGATTTCAGCTAGGAGGGTGGATTTGGGGAACAAAACTTGAAGCGATACCCCCACCTGCAACCGTAATGCACGGCCCGCACTTGTGTGAACCGAGCCTGAGGGGGGATTCAGATATGGCAAAGATTTGTGCTAGGAGGGGGATTTGGTTGGGGGGGGATTTCTGCTGGAAGGTGGGATTTGGTCAGAGGAAATAATTTGTGATTGGAGGAGATTTGGAAAAGAGGGGATTCATGTTTTAAGGAGGGATTTGGTTGGGGAAGAAGATTTGTGCTGAGAGGGGAATATTACATAGAAAATATTGATGATGAGGAGTATTCATGTCTGTCAGACTCTTGCTGATGGACCAGCAATTAAAGTATAACTTCTGAGTACCAGGAGACTCGGGTTTTATTTATGTCCCTGTATTCTCTCCCATTGGTTTCTCTACAACCACTGGTCATTGTGTCACATTTTTACCCCCTCCCCCAGGTCTTCTACATTCCTAGTAACACCCCTGGATCCAGAGCATACAATACGACAAATGTAAGGAGCCCGCACTTCCCCGGTGTCACCTGCTGGGGGCGCTCTGCTCAAGGGCTTGTTACCATTCACTCTTCACCAGAGGAAGTCTCACTGAAGCTCCAACTCCCCTCATTCTCCCCCTGCATTGCTTGTTTGCTGTGTATTGATTTGTCGCATTCCTCTCAGTATCTCGTTAATCTTTCAGGGTGTGTCTGTCCTGTATGACCGGTTCTCCGTATCCTGAAGGGTTCTCACTGACACCGAGAGACGCGTAGGATGAACATTCCTGTAATATATCTCACAATCACATCATGAAGTCGTTCTTTTTTCTGCAGGCCCTTTTCTAAGTTTCTATAAACAGGCAGCAGTGTGCTCTCCTCTAAGGCAGGCCACAGATTATACAATTTTCTTTCCTTCAACCACAAGTTAGAAGAAATTCACCTGATTCCCCAACAGAACAGTCCGTGTTATTGGTGGAATCCCTTCTGCTGCGCTAATGTATCGTCACAGTGTACAGAAATACCCAACAGGATGAGTGTACTGAAGTCATTAGATTGACTTTGTTACACTACAAGTATACGGGTGTGGTGGTGATCAGAACACTGTTGAAGGAGTACACTGGTCTAGTAACACCACACTGGTGTGGCAGTAATCAGGAACACTGTTGATGGCTATACAGGTTTGGTGATACTGGAACTGGTGTGGCAGTAATCAGGAACACTGTTGATGGCTACACTGTGACTGGTGACACTGGGAGTGGTGTGGTGGTGATAAGGAACACTGTTACTGACTTTCACTGGTCTGGTGACACTGGGACTGGTGTGGTGGTGATCAGGATACCTGTTAATAGCTACACTGGTCTGGTGTGGCAGTAATCAAGAACACTGTTGATGGCTACACTGGTCTGGTGACACTGGAATTGGTGAGATGGTGATCAGGGACACTGTGACTGGTTGCACTGGTGTGGTGACACTGGGACAGATGTGGCAAGTAATCGGGAACACTGTTGATGGCTACACTGGTCTGGTTACATTAGGACAGGTGTGGTATTGATCAGGAACACTGTTGATGGCTACACTGGTGTGGTGACATTGTTCTGCTGTGGCGAGTGATCAGAGACACTGGCTGGCTGTACTGGCATACAATGATATCAAAGCAACCAGTCTGATATCTCTAGCCACAGCAGTACAATGTCACCATAGTGACACCAAACTGCTCTGGTAATATTTTTTTGTACACAAGGAAGGTTTCCTATAGTGCTGAGTACTAATCGTTGTGAGAGGAAACAGAGCAAAGGCTGGGCTATAACATGCAGCCTTTTTTTTACAAGTTTTATTGTTGTGATTGGTCACAGTGATCACATGGTACAGGCCCATTGCTTCTAAAGGAAGCAACAATCACAGTGTGCACTGCTAGCTGCCCTAGAGGATGTGCACAAGCAGCGGGAGCTCTCCCGCCCCTAGGAGTGAACCATCTGGGCGTTTATATAAAGTCGCCGGGTGGGAGGTGGTAATTAGGTAAGATGCAGTGGTCATCCCCTTCAATCCAATTGGAGAGGCTGGGAGGGTGGCAACTTCACTGCAATCTCTAAAGAATAAAATCCAGATCTGTGAGCAAATTGTTGTGATATCTGAGGGGTCCTGTCTATGTTGGGGGTATGAGCTACATGAACAATCTGGGAGAAGTGAAGTAAGTTGTTCTTTTTATTATTAGCACTGTTTGGTCTTACTTTGTAGCGTCAGTTTTTTGTAACTTTTGGTAACTGTCTATGCACTGCCCCCTACAGGTATCAAATATAACATTCATAGGATGGTCTGTGATTGCTCTAAAACACATAAAAGTCTAAAGAGACAGTGGGGCTGATTTACGAAAGCCGTGTACCATCAGTAGAGGCGCACGGCGAGGCGCAACGCACATTTTCATATTAACAAAGCGGTGCGCCAGGAACAGAGCGCTAATCCCCATCTACTATAGTGATCTTGGCGCACGGGAGAATGCAATCTGTGTGCCACTATGGACACGACACACGGCATCTTCAATTTAATATTACCAGAAGATGGAGGTGCCAATATTATGGGGTGATGTGAGGAACTGCCCAAGTAACAAATATGCCTAAAATAGAATGAGAAAGTAACTTTTTTAGAGTAAGCCTGCGTTTAGAACTGCGTGAGATTAATGTAGACACTGCGCATGCGCAAGTGGCTCTTGTGCTCGTTTACATGCGTTTGTTCACTGTGCTGCCAAAATCTTAGTAAATGTTAAGCAACGTACATGCAATTACGTAGGTTGAACGTGCGCAACTCTAAACTTGACAATTGTTTTGTTTTTACGCAGGTTCACCTTTATGTATTTTTTTAAGGAGATTGGCAGGGGCGATCAAATACCACCACCATGGGTCATGTTAACAGGTTACGTTGCCAACATGTGACCTGCACCTTGTTAAAATTATGTAAAAAGACTCTCCCTCCTCTAGATCCTCCTAAAAGGGCGTATAACCTTCTCCCTCTAATGCATGTGATTTCCATGGGCTAGCTTTTGCTATTAAAGGGGAACTCCACACTCCATTCTCCAATGCTCCCCCTCTAACCCCTTGGATTTTCATGGGCTAACTTTAGCTTTTAAAGGTGAACTCCCCACTCTATTTTCAAAAGGCTGTGAGCTGCATTCACCAATCCAAACCACATCCTTTTTTCAGAGCCTACAACAGGGCCAGCTAGAAAAGGGGCGAGAAGAGCAATCGCCCAACCCCCTCCTGAACCATACAAGGCCACATGCACTCAAAATAGCTGCCTGCCTTTGGGGCATGTTGGGCTCAGCCCAATACCAACCACAAAGCACCTTGTACCCACTAGTTTAAAGGGGCTTTCCACATTCCGTAGAGCCCCCTGTCTGCAGACCCCCACAACCCAAGCCTAGGGTTGTGTGAAATAGGCATTTGTCCCCCTGAAAATGGGAACAAGGTGGTTTACTTTTGAGGTGCCCGAGCCCCTCCTGCCCCCAAGCATCCATCCCCCTTTCATGGGCTGGCTTGCTGTGTGTTTGGCTATGGGGTTTTTTAGACCCCTTTCAAACTGGGGCTCTTTGCAGGCACTACAGCGCTAAACAGTAAAAAATGTAGTAAACACCGCGCTAATAGGTGCAAAAACGATGAAATGCCCTAATAAAGCAAATATTAGGGCTAAAAAATGACATAAAAAGGAGTGTACATAGGTAGCAGCAGCAAAAAATGTGGATACACACATAAACAAGATAAAACAATAAATAAAGCCGCGCTAATTGAACAGATAAGGTGATTAGTGACCTATACCATAGTGTAAAATAAAATCCTCAAGCAACAATGTGATATATGCAAAGGAAAAACAACAAATTATATATCAAACAATATGTATGCACATTTCCAAATGCACCCAAACAATAAAGTCCAGTGACATAAAAAATAAATAAATATAAAAATAAAAATGAAAAAATGGAAAAATAATGAGTGAAAAAATAGTTCATAAATGTGACAATGTGAACTCAGACTTCTGGTGACAATAAAAATCGAAAACACCGTGATCCACCACCAATATAAGATTGCGCTTACCAGAGGGCAAGCTTAAAAAAGCCTGTAGTATAATGTAAACGGGACAGATATGGACCATCAGGCATCAGCAGCAATCTGGATCTCCTCAGACAGGTTAGACCAGGGATAGAAGTTCCAATGATGTTTCCCGCTTGGATCAATCAGGAATGGACACACTCTCCAAACAAAAGCATCGACCCCAGAATCATTCAGCAGCCAATATGGAATACAGGAAGAAAAGGGGATGCTCCCATAGTGTGATACCAAATAATACGTTTATTAAAAGAAAAGCAATCCTACTTACACAGAGGAAGAAGCATATAAGCAGGACAAGTAAAATACGCCGGCCGGCTTGCAATACACCCGCTCACAACGCGGAACGCGATGACGTCAGCGCGTCAGCCTCCCTACATCCGTTTCGTCCAATGACGTCTTCTGGGGAACGGGCGACGCACTGAATCATCGCAACTTTATAGACAGAGGTAGACACACCCTGGTGAGAACCTTCAATGGCGGGTAAAACTGAATTAACCTTGAATTTAACCCTCTCATAGAAAAGACTAAGACTAATAGCCTTATCTATATATATTCCATATCCTCAACCTGAACAACATTTAAATAAACCGAATTGAGTATATGATAGTACAAGTCAGAATGGAGACTGTTAAATTAGGCTCAAGACAAAAAGTAGCCTGTATCGATGTATATGGAAATAAAAAAATATATAAATAAAATGTAAAAACTGAAAATTACACTAAAAAAGGGCCCCATCTTGTGGACAAATATCAGAACACAGCTAAATAAATGCATAAAAATAAAATAACCGTGTGATACATTACAAGTGGGAAATTACCACAACTAGCTCCACAAAATGGAGCTCTAACAGTGGCCAATAGCCCAATAAAAGTATATGTGTAATATCTCAGCTAGTAAGCTAAAAATTGACTAATAGGCATATTGAGAGATGTAAATGTGATCAAAAATATTATACGTCATGTATTTGTTACCTAAAAAGGCATAATTGCAGAAAAAGAGAAGAAAAAGACCCCCAAAAAAATCCTCTTTCCTTACAAAGTAAATGGGTGACAAGAACAAAAATTCAATAAAGATCAAAAAATCGCCATTGATGTTTCTCACCTCACATTATTATACATCACAATATATATGGTATGCGAACATAAATCAGATGTATTAATCATAAAATTACATCATAAGGATGGTACAGCAATTAAACCCCATATTAACCATACGAGTCCCCAAATTAGAATTTGGAGACTCAAGAATTGTCAATGAAAGCGTTGACATCAATGTCAACGTTTAACCCAAAAGGGGTGTAACTTTTGATCTTATGTATCCATGACATCTCCAATCTGGAGATGCCACGCACAAGAGAACCCCCTCTCCACGGTGCCGTATATTTGTCGATCCCCAGAAAGATCGTCTTTGAGGGGTTCTTCATATGGGCCTCTAAATAATGTCGGGAAACTGGATGTTTAGGGAACCCACCCAGGATGTTGGTGACATGTTCGTTTAACCTCACCTTCAGGGGGCGCTTTGTCCTACCGACATATTGAAGCCCACATGGGCACTGGAGTAGATAAACTACCCTCTCGGTGGCACAGGTGATAAAAGGTTTAATTTCAAATTCTATGCCTGTACTCGTAGAAATAAATTTATGTGTCCTCCTATGGCTACAGCCACTAAGAGAGCAAATCCTACATTTCCTACATTGATAAAAACCAGTGAGGTTATCAAAGAAACATGTTTTCTTGGCTCAAGTCCGTACCCAAGAGTCAGTACCTGAGATTAAAAAGGAACTGTTCAGATCCTACTGAATTTTCTTCTCAGGCGGGGATTCTTACCAAGCGGTTCCTTGAGAAGGGCTATAGCATCTCCTCCCTTACGGCTGTGCTCCATGAGGTGTCTAGCACTGATAGAGCAGATCTACTCAAAGAGAAGCCCGCTAAAGATAGGGGTTTAGCTATGGTCCCCTTTATCACTTCCAATTCCATCCAACATAGGAACATAGGCAAAATGATCAAGAAACACTGGCACATCCTCACCAGTGACACTACCCTCAATGCAGTTCTTCCACAGACACCTCAGATTGTATTTAAGGGAGTTCCTTCTCTGAAAGACAGAATAGCACCTAATGTCTTAGATCCGCCCACTGCTAAAACATGTTTCTTTGATAACCTCACTGGTTTTTATCAATGTAGGAAATGTAGGATGTGACATGTGGCCCCCGGTTTCCTCAGATACTTTCAGAAAGATAAAGTGACAGATGATAGTAACACTGGTGGGCACTGATAGATGGCACTGAGGAGCACTGATTAGTAGCACTGGTGGGTACTAAGGGGACCGATGTCCCTCTAACAGAAGCCGGTTATCAGCTTTCTTCTTTTCTTAATGCTGACAGCGTGAGGGGAAAAAAAGCTGCTTCTGTTTACTTCCATGATCAGTTGTCATTGGCTGACAGCTGATCACATGGTAAAGGGCTCGCTGTGATTGGCCCTTTACCCGATCTGTGATCAGCCGAGTCCCATCACTAACCTGGTTTCATAATATTAACCTAATCGTTCTCTTTGTTCCTCCCAAGACCTCCTGCTCTCTAGTTCCCTTATCACCTCCTCCTATGCTTTCCTCCACGACTTCTCCAGAGCCTCTCCCATCCTCTGGAACTCAGTACCCCAATCTGTTTGACTATCTCCTACTCTGTTCACTTTCAGACGATCTCTGAAGACTCATCACTTCAGAGAGGCCTATCCTGCCCCCACCTAACAGCTGGACATTTATTTTCTCCATCAGCCCATCCCCACAGTTATTACTTTTTTATCTCTTGACCCTCCCTCTTAGATTGTAAGCTCTAAGGAGCAGGACCCTCTGATTCCTCCTGTATTACACTCTAATTGTAATGTCTGCCCCTATGTTGTAAAGTGCTGTGTAAACTATTGGCTCTGTATAAACCCCGTATAATAATAATAATAATAATAATAATAATAATAATAATAATAATAATGATTTCATAGAGAAGAATATTTATTTCACAATAACATTTCCTTTCCTAATTCCTCCCCCATCACCAGGACACATCTAGTGATTATAAGATACAACATCACATGATACATTATATTAGGATCCATTATAAAAGTCATCCCATAGATCAGCTGTGATTGGCTGACATCTGATCACGTGTTGAAGGGCTCGCTGTGATTGGCCCTTTACCCTATCCACGATCAGCCGAATCCCAAGGGGGGGGGCAGTGTGAGAATGGGAGGATGTACATGGACGCCCTCCCGGCATTTTAAGACAGAGCTGTAGCCGTCTTTCGGCTATAGTGTGGGCACCAAGTGGTTAAATCTGCCCAGCAACAAATCCCCCCCCCCCCCAAAAAAAAAACATAAATGCATAAGAAATCAAAATCAAATCAAGGTATAAAAACCTGCAGAAAGCTCAGCAAAAAGCACATCAGAAAGGTTGAAAAGCAACCTGCATAGGTGTGAATGGAGCCTTAGGCTGGGATGAGGCTTGTGGGATGCGGGAACCAGTGCGATTCCTGTGCGGGTTCCCTCATCACACCTCAATCACCGGACGGTCACACTGACATCTGAGAACCACTGCGGGGGGGTCAATGGAAAGTTAATGACACCCCCAGATCGCTTCGCAGATCGCAGTGCCAACGCTGAAATGGTGCAGGAATCGGATTGTATAGATGTGACACCCAATGTGATCCAATTCTAGTGAGGACCAAAAAAAGGGTCCGGCCCCATTTTGGTGTGAATGTGATTTCAGTCACACAGTTTGTACGGCTGCATTCACATCACACAGACATGACATGTGATCTGCACAGCAATGTGATCCCAGCCTTAGAGAGATTTCCTCTCACTTCCTGTCCTGGTGACACCAATACAAGGAGTGAGAGAAATCTGTACAGGGACACAGACATATAAACATCTGACAGGGGCTCTAAACCTTCCCCTTCCTTATTATACTAAACATATCATTCTTATTTCAGTCTGTGTTCCTGTTGGAGAGTTCCCCTCATTTCCTGTCTAGATAAATGTTGTCACCGGGACAGGAAGTGAGGGGAAATCTCTGTAATGGAGCCCCGGATAGAAGAAAAAACCTGACAGGGGATCTAATCCTGACCCACTCTGCCTAAAAACAGTCTGGGCTCTCTGATCACATTTTTTTCTTCCAGTAATAAATCTCTAGATGACGTCTTCATAGATTTCCTCTCAGATTGTTCCATTTATTTCCATCTCTTTGTAGTATAGATTGTATGGAGGAGGGGGGGGGGGGGGCAGAGAGGAGAGGTGACCCCATCCTATCCCATCAAAGTGACCCCACCCCCCTCTATGTCTGATCATGGCTGCCCCCCCCACACAGAGGGACCACATGTGGGGGAGGGGGAGGAGATGGTGGATGTCAAATACTGTGACAAAACACAGAAAGTATTATGTTAGATAGATAGATAGATAGATAGATAGATAGATAGATAGATAGATAGATAGATAGATAGATAGATAGATAGATAGATAGATAGATAGATTTCTCACTGACCAATAGGAACATGTTATTGTTACTCCAATAATTGGACAGATATTCTACCCAATCACAGCGATCAGTAAGAAATCTCACATTTATTTATAGTAGAAAAACTTGCAGGAAGCCCCGCCCACTGCTATATACTATTGGATGAATATTTAATGATTTCCCCTCCTTCGTCTGACATCACCAGACTGTGGGCGGAGTTCTCACATCTCCCGCCTCCCCCCACATATCTTTATACAACCTCCCCATACACATATCCCAGCATGGAGGGGCTCAGTGAAGGTGGTGGTGAAGGTGTGGAGGTGTCGGATCGGGTCACACAGATCATAAAAGGAGATCCGCCCGGCCTCATAATCCAGATATATCCTGACTCTGTTACTGGAGAGATCGGTGGGTAAGAGGATCTTATTACAGTCATGTATCACCGAATACTGATTATTACACCTGTACAATCCCCAGGACTTCTTATTCCATCCAATCACTGACTCCTCCCCTCTCCTGTCTATACTGGGGTAACACATCCCGACTCTCCAGCTCTCTGATCCCCCGACATCCACTTCCCAGTAATGTCTCCCTGAGGAGAAACTCTGACTGCTCATCACCTGAGGCCAATCCTGGAATCTCTCTGGTGTTTCTGGGGGATTCTGGTTTCTATCTGACAAGGATACAGTTTTCCTGTCATCTGATATCTGTAGAAAATTATTAGCTGTGTTTCCATCCAGTAATATGTCTGCAGCTCCCTGTATATAGGAGTATACATTTACCTCTGTTATTATACGAGATAAACCTGTGTGTAAGACCCCCGCCACATCCAGACCCCCTCCATCACGGAGGAGATCCTCATGTCTCTCTCTGTCCTCATTATCTCCATCCTCAGTATCACACAAGTCACCTGTGTCTGATTCCTGTAAGACAGTCAGTGGATCCGTCACGTTACACAGCTCCTCAATGTGACGCAACTTCCTGGACAGCTCCTCCTTCTTTATTTCTAGATCCCGGATGGAGATGGAGATCCGCTCTGCCCTCCCGGAGATTTCCCTCAGGGCTCTCTTCTCCAGGTCTTCCAGACGTCTCCTGAGATCTCTAAACAGGACAGTGACTCTCTCGGTGTCACCAGCTGCTTCTTCTTCTACTTTCCTCCTGTGTTCCTGCAGACTCTGGACTCTTTCCTCCGTCTCCTCTCTCTTTGTCAGAAGTTTCTGCAGAACATTCCTCAGTGTCTCCTTCTTCTTCTCAGAAGCATCATCCAGTGATTCTGTCTCATGTCCTTTATGTTCTCCAATCACACAATACACACAGATACAGGTATTATCATCAGTGCAGTAATACTCCAGGATCTCCTTATGGACGGAGCATTTCCTGCCCTCCATGGACAAGGTGGGGTCACATAAGACGTGTTCTGGGGATTTGTTGTGGACTCTTAGGTCTTTATGACACAGGGAAACCTCACAGTGCAGACAGGATCTAACAGCAGGTACAGGAGAGTCCACACAGTGAGTACAGAAGACCCCAGACTCCTCCTGATCTGGCTGAGAAGACACAACATTCCCCACTATGTTAGGTAGTGTTATGATCCTCTGCAGTGCCGGACAACTCCTGAACCTTTTTCTGCATACCGGAGAGAAGAAATCTCCAGACCCCCCCTGTGTATCCAGCACACGATAAATACAGACCCGGCAGAAGTTGTGTCCACATGGCAGCATTACAGGATCGGTATAAATGTTCAGACAGACAGAACATTTCAGCTCAGCTCTCAGATCACCAGACGCCATCGCTGGCAGCAGAAGAGTGGAGTTGGGGTCTTTGATATTCTCTGAGCTCATCTCTTGAATTGTTTCTTGGACCTTTGGATATTGCTGTAAATTACAAAAAGTATTATTCATGGTTGACTGTTCTTACAGGACATAAATAAGATAAACATAACATCCTTCTACAGTAAGGCTGATGACATTTTCAGAGCCCCATGTTGTACTGACTCATCACTGTACTATGCAGCTGCTTAATCAATTTAACCGCTTCAGCACCGTGCCATTTTTTACCCTTCCTTACCAGAGCACTTTTTGCGATTCGGCACTGCGTCGCTTTAACTAACAATTGCGCGGTCGTGCGACATTACACCCAAACAAAATTTACGTCCTTTTTTTCCCACAAATAGAGCTTTCTTTTGGTGGTATTTGATCACCTCTGCGGTTTTTTATTTTTTGCGCTATAAACAAAAGAAGAGCGACAATTTTGAAAAAAAACACAATATTTTTTACTTTTTGCTATAATAAATATCCCATTTTTTTTTAAAAAAACTATTTTTTTACTCAGTTTAGGCCGATACGTATTCTTCTACATATTTTTGGTAAAAAAAATCGCAATAAGCGTATATTGATCGGTTTGCGCAAAAGTTATAGCGTCTACAAAATAGGGGATAGATTTAGTGAATTTTTTTTTTTTTTTTTTTACTAGTAATGGCGGCGATCTGCGATTTTTTTTTGTGACTGCGACATTGCGGCGGACACTTCGGACACTTTTGACACATTTTTGGAACCATTCACATTTACACAGCGATCGTTGCTATAAAATTGCATTGATTACTGTGTAAATGTGACTGGCAGGGAAGGGGTTAACACTAGGGGGCGCTGCAGGGGTTAATGTGTTCCCTAATAGGAGTGATTCTAACTGTGGGGGGAGGGGACTCAAGGGGAGGAGACCGATCATGTGTTCCTCCGTACACACACAGCTCCACGGTCCCGCCCGGTCCCGTTGTTTTAACGGGCAATCGCGGGTGCACGGCGGACATCGCGGCCGCCGGGCACTCGCACCGGGTCCCGAGCGATGCCGCGGGCGCGCGCCCCCCAGGCGGCCGGGAATCCGAGGGCGTCATATGACGCCCACCCAGGATGGTAGATCCACCTTGTGGGCGTCATATGACAGCGGGCGGTGTTGAAGTGGTTAAAGTAAACCTGCCCTGGGTCATTTAGGGCAAATTAACAGATAAACCTAACTTTAGCTCTCCCTGTTATTACACATGTACTTTACTTTTGCTCCTCTGTCATTCGGTATGGTCTTCAGGAACAAAGAAAGGAAACACTTACATAGGGCTGAGGTCTCTGTCTCCACCTCACATGATAGTGATAAGCAGGCCCGGACTGGCCATGGAGCAGACCGGGCACTTGCCGGGTGGGCCGGGGCTTCCCGGCTCCATGGCCTGTTGATGATCAGGCTGCATAGCAGGAGGTAAGCGGAGACCTCGACCTGGACAGGGATTACACAGGCCGCGGCCGCCGCTCGCCCACCACCATGCGGCCATGCCTGTGTCATCTCCGGCGGAACTACGACTGAGGTTAGCGGCTGCATGGGGTGAGCTGTGTGTCTCACTCACACACACAGCTCAGCCTCAGAGCCGACGCTGACAGTTCCGCTCTCCACTCGGAGGGACTGCTCCTCCTCCCCCCGCTCCTCTCCTCCTCTGTCTGCCCCACCCACACATCCCCGGGGAGATGTGAAGGAAGATTGAACACAGAAGATAAAAGCGACAGACAGCCTGTGCCTGAGCCTCCATCCTGGGGTGAGTAAGTTCACCCTCTCCTGCCTCCCAGTGTATACAGTTGCAATTAAAAGTATGTGAACCCTTTTGGAATGATATAGATTTCTGCACAAATTGGTCATAAAATGTGATCTGATCTTCATCTAAGTCACAACAATAGACAATCACAATCTGCTTAAACTAATAACACACAAAGAATTAAATGTTACCATGTTTTTATTGAACACACCATGTAAACATTCACAGTGCAGGTGGAAAAAGTATGTGAACCCTTGGATTTAATAACTGGTTGAACCTCATTTGGCAGGAATAACTTCAACCAAACGTTTCCTGTAGTTGCAGATCAGACATGCACAACGGTCAGGAGTAATTCTTGACCATTCCTCTTTACAGAACAGTTTCAGTTCAGCAATATTATTGGGATGTCTGGTGTGAATCTCTTTCTTGAGGTTATGCCACAGCATCTCAATCGGGTTGAAGTCAGGACTCTGACTGGGCCACTCCAGAAGGCGTATTTTCTTCTGTTTAAGCCATTCTGTTGTTGATTTACTTCTATACTTTGGGTCGTTGTCCTGTTGCAACACCCATCTTCTGTTGAGCTTCAGCTGGTGGACAGATGGTCTTAATTTCTCCTGCAAAATGTCTTGATAAACTTGGGAATTCATTTTTCCTTCGATGATAGCAATCCGTCCAGGCCCTGACGCAGCAAAGCAGCCCCAAACCATGATGCCCCCACCACCATACTTCACAGTTAGGATGAGGTTTTGATGTTGGTGTGCTGTGCCTCTTTTTCTCCACACATAGTGTTGTGTGTTTCTTCCAAACAACTCAACTTTGGTTTCATCTGTCCACAGAATATTTTGCCAGTACTGCTGTGGAACATCCAGGTGCTCTTGTGCAAACTGTAAACGTGCAGAAATGTTTTTTTTTGGACAGCAGTGGCTTCCTCTGTTGTATCCTCCCATGAAATCTATTCTTGTTTAGTGTTTTACGTATCGTAGATTCACTAACAGGGATGTTAGCCTTTGCCAGAGACTTTTGTAAGTCTTTAGCTGACACTCTAGGATTCTTCTTCACCTCATTGAGCAGTCTGCGCTGTGCTCTTGCAGTCATCTTTACAGGACGCTCACTTCTAGGGAGAGTAGCAGCAGTGCTGAACTTTCTCCATTTATAGGCAATTTGTCTTACCGTGGACTGATGAACAGCAAGGCCTTTGGAGATACTTTTATAACCCTTTCCAGCTTTATGCAAGTTAATAATTCTTAATCGTAGGTCTTCTGAGAGCTCTTTTGTATGAGGCACCATTCACATCAGGCGATGCTTCTTGTGAAAAGCAAACCCAGAACCAGTGTGTGTGTTTTTTATAGGACAGGGCAGCTGTAACCAACACCTCCAATCTCATCTCATTGATTGGACTCCAGTTGGCTGACACCTCACTCCAATTAGCTCTTGGAGATCTCATTAGTCTAAGGGGTTCACATACTTTTTCCACCAGCACTGTGAATGTTTACATGGTGTGTTCAATAAAAAAATGGTAACATTTAATTTTTTGTGTGTTATTAGTTTAAGCAGACTGTGATCGTCTATTGTTGTGACTTAGATGAAGATCAGATCACAATTTATGACCTATTTGTACAGAAATCCATATCATTCCAAAAGGGTTCACATACTTTTTATTGCAACTGTATATAAAATGAGTCTGTGCGGACTCTGATGTAAGGGGGGTCTGTGCAGACTCTGATGTAAGGGGGGGTCTGTGCAGACTCTGATGTAAGGGGGGGTCTGTGCAGACTCTGATGTAAGGGGGGTCTGTGCGGACTCTGATGTAAGGGGGGTCTGTGCAGACTCTAATGTAAGGGGGGATGTCTGTGCAGACTCTGATGTAAGGGGGGAGGTCTGTGCATAATCTGATGTAAGGGGGGTCTGTGCAGACTCTGATGTAAGGGGGGTCTGTGCAGACTCTGATGTAAGGGGGGGGGGGGGGCTGTGCAGACTCTGATGTAAGGGGGGAGGTCTGTGCAGACTCTGATGTAAGGGGGGTCTGTGTGGACTCTGATGTAAGGGGGGGGGGGTCTGTGCAGACTCTGATGTAAGGGGGGAGGTCTGTGCAGACTCTGATGTAAGGGAGCAGGGGGCAGATGGAGCTGGAGATCTGCACAGTGAGCAGAGGGTAAAAGGGGGGGGGGTGATTGCAGGGACACTGCAATATAAAGGGGACTGCACTGCAAAGGGGCACATTAATCATTACAGTACCCCTTTAATGTGCAATCCTTTATGTATCACAGTATCCCTGCACATTACAGTGTGAAGGACCAACGCCAGCCACAAATAAATCACTCAAAATGACAGCAATATATGTGAAAAATTGTTGCACAGCCAAACACTGTGAAAGTGATTCCACAACATCTATAGTCAGTCAATTTCAAAGTAAACCCCTGTAGCGCAGCAAAAATAGTTCATAAACCGTCCAAAAGTCCTCGAAAAAATAATAAATTGTAGCCATCCACAAAGCAGTTGTATTTCACTGGATTTTTTTCCCTCTGCAAGGCAAAGGCATAATGTGCTAGTATGCATCGCATACTAGCACATTATGTGAAACTTACCTTAAAACCAAGCTGTTCCAGTGCCGCAACATCAGCGCTGCAGCTGCTTCCATTTTAACCCGTCATAAGTAAGTCTTATTATAGGCCCTCCTATGAGTAAGTCTTATTTTAGGCCCTCTTATAGGTAAGTCTTATTATAGACCCCCCTATAGGTAAGTCTTATTATAGACCACCCCTATAGGTAAGTCTTATTATAGACCCCCTATAGGTAAGTCTTATTATAGACCCTCCTATAGGTAAGTCTTATTATAGACCCTCCTATAGGTAAGTCGTATTATAGACCCCCTATAGCTAAGTCTTATTATAGACCCCCTATAGGTAAGTCTTATTATAGAACCTCTTATAGGTAAGTCTTATAATAGACCCTCCTATAGGTAAGTCTTATTATAGACCCCCCATATAGGTAAGTCTTATTATAGACCCCCTATAGGTTAGTCTTATTATAGGCCCTCCTATAGGTAAGTCTTATTATAGACCCCCTATAGGTGAGTCTTATTATAGACCCCCTATAGGTAAGTCTTATTATAGACCCTCCTATAGGTAAGTCTTATTATAGTCCCTCTTATAGGTAAGTCTTATAATAGACCCTCCTATAGGTAAGTCTTATTATAGACCCCCCTATAGGTAAGTCTTATAATAGACCCTCCTATAGGTAAGTCTTATTATAGACCCCCCTATAGGTAAGTCTTAGTATAGATCCCCTATAGGTAAGTCTTATTATAGGCCCTCCTATAGGTAAGTCTTATTATAGACCCTCCTATAGGTAAGTCTTATTATAGACCCTCCTATAGGTAAGTCTTATTATAGACCCCCTATAGGTAAGTCTTATAATAGACCCTCCTATAGGTAAGTCTTATTATAGACCCTCTTATAGGTAAGTCTTATAATAGACCCTCCTATAGGTAAGTCTTATTATAGGCCCTCTTATAGGTAAGTCTTATAATAGACCCTCCTATAGGTAAGTCTTATTATAGACCCCCCTATAGGTAAGTCTAATTATAGACCCTCCTATAGGTAAGTCTTATTATAGACCCTCCTATAGGTAAGTCTTATTATAGACCCCCCCCATAGGTAAGTCTTATTATAGACCCTCCTATAGGTAAGTCTTATAATAGACCCTCCTATAGGTAAGTCTTATTATAGACCCCCCTATAGGTAAGTCTTATTGTAGATCCCCTATAGGTAAGTCTTATTATAGGCCCTCCTATAGGTAAGTCTTATTATAGACCCCCTATAGGTAAGTATTATTATAGACCCCCTATAGGTAAGTCTTATTATAGACCCCCTATAGGTAAGTCTTATTATAGACCCTCCTATAGGTAAGTCTTATTATAGACCCTCTTATAGGTAAGTCTTATAATAGACCCTCCTATAGGTAAGTCTTATTATAGACCCTCCTATAGGTAAGTCTTATTATAGGCCCTCCTATAGGTAAGTCTTATTATAGACCCTCCTATAGGTAAGTCTTATTATAGACCCCCTATAGGTAAGTCTTATTATAGACCCTCCTATAGGTAAGTCTTATTATAGACCCCCCTATAGGTAAGTCTTATTATAGACCCCCCTATAGGTAAGTCTTATTATAGACCCTCCTATAGACCCTCCTATAGGTGAGTCTTATTATAGGCCCTCCTATAGGTAAGTCTTATTATAGACCCCCTATAGGTAAGTCTTATTATAGACCCCCTATAGGTAAGTCTTATTATAGACCCCCTATAGATAAGTCTTATTATAGACCCTCCTATAGGTAAGTCTTATTATAGACCCTCTTATAGGTAAGTCTTATTATAGATCCTCCTATAGGTAAGTCTTATTATAGACCCTCCTATAGGTAAGTCTTATTATAGACCCCCTATAGGTAAGTCTTATTATAGACCCTCCTATAGGTAAGTCTTATTATAGACCCTCTTATAGGTAAGTCTTATTATAGACCCTCCTATAGGTAAGTCTTATTATAGTCCCTCTTATAGGTAAGTCTTATAATAGACCCTCCTATAGGTAAGTCTTATTATAGACCCTCCTATAGGTAAGTCTTATTATAGGCCCTCCTATAGGTAAGTCTTATTATAGACCCTCCTATAGGTAAGTCTTATTATAGACCCCCTATAGGTAAGTCTTATTATAGACCCTCCTATAGGTAAGTCTTATTATAGACCCCCCCTATAGGTAAGTCTTTTTATAGACCCCCTCTATAGGTAAGTCTTATTATAGACCCTCCTATAGGTAAGTCTTATTATAGACCCTCCTATAGGTAAGTCTTATTATAGGCCCTCCTATAGGTAAGTCTTATTATAGACCCCCTATAGGTAAGTCCTACCGTGTTTCCCCGATAGTAAGACACCCCCGATTGTAAGACGTATCGGGAGTTTCAGAGGGGTCAGCTAATGTAAGCCGTACCCCGAAAGTAAGACATATGTCTTACTATCGGGGAAACACGGGGGATTTGCCTCCAGTGATGGAAGGGAACAAAGAGTGGGGCTGGGGGTGCGGGCCGCACCCTGTGGGGGGGTGCCAGGCCAGTGCCCTCCCCCTCCGACTGAAGAGACAGCGCCGTTTTCAGGGCTCGAGTCCAGGGGGAACGCCGTTCCCTTTACAGGACCAGAGCCGCCGCCAGAGCCGAATGAGATGCATGCAGAGTAGCGCAGGAAGCGTCTATCTGTCATACGTTTTCTCTCATGTCACTCAGCGCTGCTCGCTCCCCGGCGGCCCCTCCTCTCTTCTCGTCAATCCCCATTGGCTTGAGACATCATCTGGGATAGACGAGAAGAGAGGAGGGGCCGCCAGGGAGCGAGCAGCGTGACATGAGAGAAAACGTATGACAGACAGACGCTTCCTGCGCTACTCTGCATGCTCGCAAGTAAGATCCCCAGTGTAAGATGCCCTGTAATGTGCCCCATGCCCTGATGCCCTAATGTGCCCCATGCCCCATAATGTGCCCAGATGTGCTATGTGCCCCATAATGTGCCCAGATGTGCTATGTGCCCCATAATGTGCCCAGATGTGCTATGTGCCCCATAATGTGCCCTGATGTGCTATGTGCCCCATAATGTGCTATGTGCCCTATAATTTTCCCTGATGTGCCCCATAATATGCCCAGATGTGCCCCGAGCCGACAATTTTTTCCCAATATAAGACATACCCCGAAAGTAAGACATAGTGGGGCTTTTAGGGATAAAAAGAAAGTAAGACACTGTCTTACTTTCGGGGAAACACGGTATTATAGACCCCCTATAGGTAAGTCTTATTATAGACCCCCTATAGGTAAGTCTTATTATAGGCCCTCCTATAGGTAAGTCTTATTATAGACCCTCTTATAGGTAAGTCTTATTATAGACCCTCCTATAGGTAAGTCTTATTATAGACCCTCCTATAGGTAAGTCTTATTATAGACCCTCCTATGGGTAAGTCTTATTATAGGCCCTCCTATAGGTAAGTGTTAATATAGGCCCTCCTATAGGTAAGTCTTTTTATAGACCCCCCTATAGGTAAGTCTTATTATAGACCCTCCTATAGGTAAGTCTTATTATAGACCCCCCTATAGGTAAGTCTTGTTATAGACCCTCCTATAGGTAAGTCTTATTATAGACCCTCCTATAGGTAAGTCTTATTATAGACCCTCCTATAGGTAAATGTCAGCAGAGGAAGTTTACTTCCTCTTTAACCACTTCCCGACCGCCCCATGTATATATACGTCAACAGAATGGCACGTACAGGCAGAATCACGTACCTGTACGTGACATTCTTCAGGCGGTTGGGGGGTCCGATCGGACCCCCCTCCGCCGGCGGGGACGGTCGGGATGGCTTCAGAAGCGATGCGGGATGAGGTAACGGCCAGTCGTTTCTGGCCACCCCCTCCCGATCGCTCTGGCCAATGAGATTCTTCCGCTTCCTTCCCCTTCCTGTGTAATTGTAAACACAGGCAAGGGGAAGTGATGTCACGCTCCTCGTGTCGGTCTTTCTGACCGGGACGCCGAGCGGAGAAGACATCAGGTTAGTGCACCAACACTACACTGACACCAGGCACACATAGGCACATATTTCACCCCCCTGTCACCCCCTGATCACCCCCCAGATCACCCCCTGCCCCCCCAGTCACAGTGTCACTGATTGCAGTGATCATTTATTTTACTGATCACTGCATTTAGTGTCAGTGTGACTGCAATAACTGTCAGGGCAGTTAGTTTTAGGCCCCTTTAGGTCCAAGGTAGCCCCCTACCCCCCCCCCCAATAAAGGTTTAACCCCTTGATTGCCCCCTAGGTAACCCTTTCACCCCCTTTTGCCAGTGTCACTAAGCGATCGTTTTTTTGATCGCTCTATTAGTGTCACTGGTGCCGCTAGGTAGCCAGTTTTTTTTTTAGGTAACCGCCAGGTTTATATAGGATTATAAATAGGTTTATAGGTCAGGTACCCCCATATTACAACCTAAATAAAGGTTTTAACCCCTTGATTGCCCCTAGAGTTAACTCTTTCACCAGTGATCACAGTATAAGTGTCACTGGTGTCACTGGTTAGCCAGTTAGTTATTTAGTTATTTAGGTCCCCCGTCAGGTTTTTATATAGTGTCAGGTACCCCCATATATTACCTAATAAAGGTTTTAACCCCCTGATTGCCCCTAGTTAACCCTTTCACCAGTGATCACCGTATAACTGTTACGGGTGACGCTGGTTAGTTAGCTTGTTTTTTTATACTGTCAGGGCACCCGCCATTTATTACCCAACTATCGGTTTAACCCCCTGATCGCCCGGCGGGTGATATCAATTAGGTGTTAGGGTCAAATAAGGTCTGCGTCGCCCCAGGTTAGTGCCAGTACCGCAAACACCCACGCGCAAAGCATACACCTCCCTTAGTGGTATAGTATCTGAACAGATCAATATCTGATCTGATCAGATCTATACTAGCGTCCCAGCAGTTTAGGGTTCCAAAAAACGCATTGTTAGCGGGATCAGCCCAGATACCTGCTAGCACCTGCGTTTTCCCCCTCCGCCCAGCCCAGCCCAGCCCACCCAAGTGCAGTATCGATCGATCACTGTCACTTCCAAAACACTAAGCACACATAACTGCAGCGTTCGCAGAGTCAGGGCCGATCCCTGCGATCGCTAACAGTTTTTTTTGGTAGCGTTTTGATTCAGTTGCCAGCAGCCTAGGAGCTTTTTTTCCTGTGAATCTCACTAGTGTACTACTAAATTTAGAGCCCAAAATGGCAAATCGCAAGTACACTAGTGAACAGGCCTACTTGTTTCTGAGTATGTCAGATAGTGAAGAGGAGGTCACTCATCTGTCAGAATCAGGCTCAGAATACGATCCAGTAGACGACAGCGGCTCCATGACAGATAGCTCTGGCGACGAAGGTGTGGTCCCTGCTAAGGTCAGGCGTACCCGATCCCGATCTTCTGATGTTGTTGAGGTGCAGGAACCGCAGGTCTCTCGTATGGAGCAGAGAAGTACTAGCGCCGCTATTCCTTCTGGTGAACTGGCAAGCACCAGCGGCCTAGTACACCCTGGACGTAGTCAAACCAGCACTGCAGTAACACTTGGTGACGTGGCGAGTCCCATAAGTGCAGTTGAAGCTGGCGAGGTGGCAAGCACAAGTAGTGTCCCGCTGCCACCAAGAAGAAGACAAAGGCAGGTCCGTCGATCCCATAGTGTCCTTCCTGCAGAATTAGCCAATCCTGATTGGGTGCCCACCACTTCTGCAGGACCCGTACTTCCCCCATTCACTGGCCAACCCGGTATTCAGGTGGAAACAGCTGATTTTAAGCCATCCGATTTTTATTCGCTGTTTTTCACGGAAGATCTCTATAGATCTATTGTGGACCAAAGTAATATATACGCTGGTCAATACATCGCCGCTAATCCCCAAGTGCCTTCCCTTGCCAGAGATTGGAAACCAATTACGGTTTCCGAATTTAAGACCTTTCTGGGCCTTTCCCTCAACATGGGCATACACAAATTCCCGACGCTGAGGTCTTATTGGTCCACCTCACCGCACCACCAAATGCCGTGTTCTCTTGCTCCATGTCCAGGGCACGATACGAGATGATTTTGCGGTTCATGCACTTCAGTGACAATGAACTTTGTCGTCCTCGTGGAGACCCTGAATTTGATCGGCTCTACAAAATTCGGCCCCTCATAAACCACTTCAACCAATGTTTTGCAGCCTTGTTTACGCCCAATCAAGTTGTCTGCGTTGACGAGTCCCTGATTAAGTTTTCTGGCCGCTTGTCTTTCAAACAGTTCCTTCCCAGCAAGCGTGCCAGATACGGGGTCAAGCTCTACAAGCTCTGTGACAGGGCAACAGGCTATACGTGGAGCTTTTCGGTTTATGAGGGAAAAGATAGTTACGTAGAGCCGGAGAACTGTCCAGATTACATAGGGAGCGCTGGCAAGATAGTGTGGAACTTGGCGTCACCCTTATTCGGAAAGGGGTACCACTTGTACGTGGACAATTATTACACGAGCGTGCCACTGTTTAGTCACTTGTTTGATCAGCAGATTGGAGCATGTGGCACCGTGCGACCTAATCGCCGGGGCTTTCCCCAGCGGCTTGTAGATTCCCGTCTTAGGCTGGGGGAGAGAGCCTGCTTGAAGTGTAATAACTTGCTCGCTGTGAAGTGGAGGGATAATAAGAATGTTTTCCTTCTTACCTCCCTTCATGCAGACACGACAGTCCAAATTCGTACGGCGGCTGGTGTTGTGACGAAACCCCTCTGTGTCCACGAATACAACCTTAATATGGGGGGGGGTGGACCTCAACGACCAGTTGTTGGCGCCGTACCTAGTTGCCCGTAAGGCTAGACGCTGGTACAAAAAAGTGTCTATTTATTTATTCCAATTGGCTTTGCTGAATGCTCATGTGCTATACGGAGCTTCAGGCGGGACGTTACCCTTCCTTGAATTCCAGGGAGCGGTTGTCATGGAACTCCTGTATCCAGGCGATTCCACACCTCACCATCCCCTACCAAATGCAGTAAGCCGGCTGCATGAGAGGCATTACCCTTATGTCCTCCCGAGTACCCCTACCCAACGAGCCCCCCAAAAAAGATGTCGTGTCTACAGCAAGCACGGATGTAGGCGTGACAGCCGTTATTATTGTCCACGCTGTCCTGACAATCCTGGTCTCTGCGTTGGTGAATGTTTTGAACGCTACCACGAACTAGTGAGGTTTTAGCGTAGGGTACAGCATTTCACAGGCTAGGATACACTTTCACAGGGTCTCAAGAATGCCATCGCATTTTGAGACCCGACCGTTGCAGTTAAAATTATAGTTGCAGGGTCTCAAGAATGCCATCGCATTTTGAGACCCGACCGTTACAGTTAAAATTATAGTTATAGTTAAAAAAAAAAAAAGTGTAAAAAAAAAAAAAAAAATAAAAAAAAAAGTACAAAAAAAAAAAAACCCCAAAAAAAATATAAAATAAAAAACCAAAAATAGTTGTCGTTTTATTGTTACTCTCTCTCTCTCTCTCTCTATTGTTGCTCTTTTTTACTCTATTCTGCAATGTTTTATTATGTTTTATCATGCTTGCTTTTCAGGTATGTTTTATTGTTAACCATTTTTTTGTTTTCAGGTGCGCCATTCAGTTGCAGCGCGGATTTATTTATCTTGACAGCAACAGCGTTTGCTCCCACGATACATAAAGCCGCGACTCCAACACTGTAGGAGGTGATTTCACCACCACAGTTAAAAAAAAGAGCATATATGCCGAAGCATGGGGGCAGCAGAGGGCGGAGGAGCGATTTTGCTCCTAATGCCACGTACATACGGTCGAAAAAAGTCCGACCATGTGTACGTGGCATAACTTTTTTGCGGGAGGATGCCCCCATGCTTCGGCATATATATATTTTAGGCACCGGTTGCGTTAACAAAATGTTTTATTTTTTACTATGTTTTTTTTTTGGTATTTGCTTTGCAGGTATGGTATGGTAAGGTCTTACTGTTATACTCTAATGTTACTTTGTTTTAATGTTAACCATTATTTGCTTAGCAGGTACGCCATTCAGTTGCAGCGTGGATTTATTTATCTTGACAGCAACAGCGTTTGCTCCCACGATACATAAAGCCGCGACTCCAACGCTGTAGGAGGTGATTTCACCACCACAGTTAAAAAAAAGAGCATATATGCCGAAGCATGGGGGCAGCAGAGGGCGGAGGAGCGATTTTGCTCCTAATGCCACGTACATACGGTCGAAAAAAGTGCGACCATGTGTACGTGGCATAACTTTTTTGCGGGAGGATGCCCCCATGCTTCGGCATATATATATTTTAGGCACCGGTTGCGTTAACAAAATGTTTTATTTTTTACTATGTTTTTTTTTTTGGTATTTGCTTTGCAGGTATGGTATGGTAAGGTCTTACTGTTATACTGTAATGTTACTTAGTTTTAATGTTAACCATTATTTGCTTAGCAGGTACGCCATTCAGTTGCAGCGTGGATTTATTTATCTTGACAGCAACAGCGTTTGCTCCCACGATACATAAAGCCGCGACTCCAACGCTGTAGGAGGTGATTTCACCACCACAGTTAAAAAAAAGAGCATATATGCCGAAGCATGGGGGCAGCAGAGGGCGGAGGAGCGATTTTGCTCCTAATGCCACGTACATACGGTCGAAAAAAGTGCGACCATGTGTACGTGGCATAACTTTTTTTGCGGGAGGATGCCCCCATGCTTCGGCATATATAAATGGTGCATGTATGCCCATCATTAGAAGTGGGTGGATGAAGGGAGGTATTCTAATGGTGGGCATACCCACCGCGCCATTGGGAAATTGGGAAAGCATTTTATCACACCGATCTTGGTGTGGTCAGATGCTTTGAGGGCAGAGGAAAGATCTAGGGTCTAATAGACCCCAATTTTTTCAAAAAAAGAGTACCTGTCACTGCCTATTGCTATCATAGGGGATATTTACATTCCCTGCGATAACAATAAAAATGACAACTAAGAAAAAAAAATGGAAGGAACAGTTTAAAAATAAAATAAAAAAGCTAAATAAAAAGAAAAACTAAAAAAAAAAAAAAAAAAAGCACCCCTGCCCCCCCTTTTCTTGCGCAAAGGCGAACACAAGCGTCGGTCTGGCGTCATATGTAAACAGCAATTGCACCATGCATGTGAGGTATCACCGCGAAGGTCAGATCGAGGGCAGTAATTTTAGCAGTAGACCTCCTCCGTGAATCTAATGTGGTAACCTGTAAAGGCTTTTAAAGGCTTTTAAAAATGTATGTAGTTTGTCGCCACTGTGTGTTTGTGCGCAATTTTAAAGCATGTCGTGTTTGGTATCCATGTACTCGGCCTAAGATCATATTTTTTATTTCATCAAAAATTTGAGCAATATAGTGTGTTTAAGTGCATTAAAATAAAAAAAAGTGTATTTTTTTCCACAAAAAATGCGTTTGAAAAATCGCTGCGCAAATACTGTGTGGAAAAAAAAAATGCAACACCCACCATTTTAATCTGTAGGGCCTTTGCTTTAACAATATATATAGTGTTTGGGGGTTCAACGTAATTTTCTTGCAAAAAAAAAATATGTTTTCATGTAAACAAAAAGTGTCAGAAAGGGCTTTATCTTCAAGTGGTTAGAAGAGTGGGTGACGTGTGACATAGGCTTCTAAATGTTGTGCATAAAATGCCAGGACAGTTCAAACCCCCCCAAAATGACCCCATTTTGGAAAGTAGACACCCCAAGCTATTTGCTGAGAGCAATGTTGAGCCCATTAAATATTTTTTTTTTTTGGTCCCAAGAGATTGAATAATGAAAAAAAAAAAAAATAATATTTTTTTTTTACAAAAAGTTGTCACTAAATGATATATTGCTCAAACATGCCATGGGCATATGTGGAGATACACCCCAAAATACATTCTGTTGCTTCTCCTGAGTACGGGGATACCACATGTGTGGGACTTTTTGGGAGCCTAGCCGCGTACGGGACCCCAAAATCCAAGCACCGCCTTCAGGCTTTCTAAGGGTGTAATTTTTTTATTTCACTCCTCACTGCCAATCACAGTTTCGGAGGCCATGGAATGCCCAGATGGCACAAACCACCCCCAAATGACCCCATTTTGGAAAGTAGACACCCCAAGCTATTTGCTGAGAGGTATGGTGAGTATTTTGCAGATCTCGCTTTTTGTCACAATGTTTTGAAAATTGAAAAAAGAAAAAAAAAAATTTTTTTCTTTACTTTCTTCATTTTCAAAAACACATGAGAGCTGTAAAATACTCACCATGCCTCTCAACAAATAGCTTGGGGTGTCTACTTTCCAAAATGGGGTCATTTGGGGGGGTTTTGTGCTACTTTGGCATTTTATGGCCTTCGAAACTGTGATAGGTAGTGAGGAGTGAAATCAAAAATTTGCACCCTTAGAAATCCTGAAGGCGGTGCTTGGGTTTCGGGGCCCCGTACGCGGCTAGGCTCCCAAAAAGTCCCACACATGTGGTATCCCCATACTCAGGAGAAGCAGCAAAATGTATTTTGGGGTGCAATTCCACATATAACCATGGCATGTGTGAGCAATATATCATTTAGTGACAACTTTTTGAATAATTTTTTTTTATTAATTTTTTTTGTCTTTATTCAATCACTTGGGACTAAAAAAAAAAATATTCAACGGGCTCAACATGCCTCTCAGCAAATAGCTTGGGGTGTCTACTTTCCAAAATGGGGTCATTTGGGGGGGTTTTGTGCCATCTTGGCATTTTATGGTCTTCAAAACTGTGATAGGTAGTGATAGGTAGTGAGGAGTGAAATCAAAAATTTATGCCCTTAGAAATCCTGAAAGCGTTGCTTGGTTTTCGGGGTCCCGTATGCAGATAGGCTCCCAAAAAGTCCCACACATGTGGTATCCCCGTACTCAGGAGAAGCAGCAGAATGTATTTTGGGGTGTAATTCCACATATGCCCATGGCATGTGTGGGCAATATATCATTTAGTGACAACTTTGGGCAAAAAAAAAAAAGTTTGTAATATTCCCGCAACTTGTGGCAAAATATAAAATATTCCATGTACTCAACATGCCTCTCAGCAAATAGCTTGGGGTGTCTACTTTCCAAAATGGGGTCATTTTGGGGGGTTTTGTGCAATTTTGGCATTTTATGGCCTTCGAAACTGTGATAGGTAGTGAGGAGTGAAATCAAAGATTTGCACCCTTAGAAACCCTGAAGGCGTTGATTGGGTTTCGTGGCCCCGTGCGCGGCTAGGCTCCCAAAAAGTCCCACACATGTGGTATCCCCATACTCGGGAGAAGCAGCAAAATGTATTTTGGGGTGCATCTCCACATATAACCATGGCATGTGTGAGCAATATATCATTTAGTGACAACTTTTTGAAAAAAAAAAAATCTTTTTTATTTTTGTCTTTATTCAATCACTTGGGACTAAAAAAAAAAAATATTCAATGGGCTCAACATGCCTCTCAGCAAATAGCTTGGGGTGTCTACTTTCCAAAATGGGGTCATTTGGGGGGGTTTTGTACTTCTCTGCCATTTTAGCACCTCAAGAAATGAAATAGGCAGTCATAAATTAAAAGGGGTGTAAATTCCAGAAAATGTACTCTAGTTTGTAGACGCTATAACTTTTGCGCAAACCAATAAATATACGCTTATTGGCATTTTTTTTACTAAAGACATGTGGCTGAATTCATTTTGGCCCAAATGTTTGACTAAAATTGAGTTTATTAGATTTTTTTTATAACAAAAAGTAGAAAATCTCTTTTTTTTTCAAAATTTTCGCTCTTTTTCCGTTTATATCGCAAAAAATAAAAATCACAGAGGCAATCAAATACCATCAAAAGAAAGCTCTATTTGTGGGAAGAAAAGGACGCAAATTTCGTTTGGTTACAAAATTGCATGACCGCGCAATTACCAGTTAAAGTAGTGCAGTGCGAAATTGAAAAAAGACCTCTGGTCCTTTGGCTGCCAAATGGTCCGGGGCTGAAGTGGTTAAAAAATCATAAATATTTGCTGAAAAAACTTATGATGAACAAACAAACAACATCTTCAGTGAGATATGTGAATATATTCCTAAACTTGAAAACACCCCGTGACTGCTCTTTGTATGCTCTATGACAATCCATCACCAGGTGAAGGGCCTGCTCACCTCCAACCAATCAAAACTCGCTCCTCTCTTAACCCTTTCAGATCTGCACTATAGCCGAATGACAGCTACAGCGCAGATCTGCTTTGCCGGGTGGCCGTCAATAGACGTCCTTCCCTTTGCACGCTCCCCGCGTACCCCCTGCAGGGCACGCGCTGTGATCACGAGTCAATGAGACTCGGGTGATCACAGATTGGAGTAAGGGGTCGATCCCGGCCCCTTACCATGTGATCAGCTATCAGCCAATGACAGCTGATCATGTGATGTAAACAGAAGATCGGTAAGCTTTAAGCGGTAAGAAAAAAAAGCAGATTACCGGCTTCTGTACAAGGGACATCGGTCCCGAAGAGGAAGATGCACAGCCATCTCATCTGTGCCCACCAGTGCCACCTGCCAGTGCCTACAGTGCCACAAATCAGTGCCCACCAGTGCATAACAGTGCCAGCAATCAGTGCCACCTATCAATGTCCACGAGTGCCACCTATCAATGCCCACCAATGGTGCAAATCAGTGCCTCATCAGTGCCACCTAGCAGTGTCACTTACCAGTGCCGATCAGTGCCCATCACCACCACCCATCAGTGCCAATCCCTGCCACCCATCAATGCCCATCACTACCACCCATCAGTGCCCATTACTGCCACCCATTAATGCCCATAAATGCCCCATATCAGTGCCCATCAGTGCCACCTACCAGTGCCACCTATTAGTGCCCTTCAGTGCCACCTATCAATGCCCTTCAGTGCCACCCATCAGTGCCACCTCTCAGTGGCCACCAATGCCACCTCAGCGCCCACCAGTGCCGCCCATCAGTGCCGCCTTATTGGTGTCCATTATTGCAGCCTATCGGTGTCCATCATTGCAGCCTATCTGTGCCCATCAGTGCAGCCTTATCAGCGTACATCAATGAAGGAGAAAAATTACCTGTTTGCAAAATGTATTAACAAAATATATAACGGTTTTGTATGTTTTTTTATTTGGTCTTTTTAAAAAAAATTAACAAAAAATAAAAACCCCAGAGGTGATCAAATACCACCAAAAGAAAGCTCTATTTGTGGGGAAAAAATGATAACAATTCCATCTGTGTACAGTGTTGTATGACCGCACAATTGTCATTCAAAGAATGACAGCTAGGGATGAGCCAAACACCCCCCTGTTCGGTTCGCACCAAAACCTGCCAACAGACCTAAAGCTTGTGTGAACTTTAGAACCCTATTAAAGTCTATGGGACTCAAACTTTCAAAATCAAAAGTGCTAATTTTAAAGCCTATATGCAAGTTATTGTCATAAGAAGTGTTTGGGGACCCGGGTCCTGCCCCAGGGGACATGTATCAATGCAAAATTATTTTTTTTAAATGGCTGTTTTTTCAGGAGTAGTGATTTTAATAATGCTTAAAACGAAACAATAAAAGTGTAATATTCCTTTAAATTTCGTACCTGGGGGGTGTCTATAGTATGTCTGTAAAAGGGCGCATGTTTCCCGTGCTTAGAACTGTCCCTGCACAAAGTGTCATTTTTGCAGGAAAAAAAAGCTATTTAAAAGCACTCGCGGCTAATTAATTGCCGGCTCCCCTAATACAGAGAACAGTCATTGAAAGTCATTGATAAAAAAAATTAAAAAAGCGTGGGGTTCCCCCCAAATTCAATTACCAGGCCCTTCATGTCTGGTATGGATATTAAGGGGAACCCCGGGTCAAATTTAAAAAAAAATAGCGTGGGGTTCCCCCTAAATATCCATACCAGACCCTTCAGGTCTGGCATGGATTTTAAGGGGAACTCCACGCCGAATAAAAAAAAAAATAGCGTGGGGGTCCCCATCAAAATCCATACCAGACCCTTAACTGAGCACGCAACCTGGCAGGCTGCAGGAAAAGAGGGGGGGACGAGAGAGCGCCCCCCCTCCTGAACTGTACCAGACCACATGCCCTCAACATTGGGAGGATGCTCTGGGGGTCTGTGACCCCTCAAAGCACCATGTCCCCATGTTGATGAGGAGAAGGGTGTCTTCCCCACAACCCTTGCCGGTGGTTGTGGGGGTCTGCGGGCGGGGGGCTTATCAGAATCTGGAAGCCCCCTTTAACAAGGGGACCCCCAGATCCCCTGTTTGAAATAGTAAGGGGGTACAAAAGTACCCCTACCATTTCACAAAGAAAGTGTAAAAAATAGTTAAAAAACACACAGACAGGTGACGGAGTGGCCCGCTCCTCCTCTGCTAAGACGGATTCCCTCAGTGTCTCCATGGAGACAGGATGCGCTGCGATGGACATCGGAAGAGATCAGCCATTGCTGGACCCCGGAGAAGAGATCAGCCATCGCTGGAAAGCAAGAGTGGATTACCACCGCTAGAATCTTTTTTTAATTTTTTTTTATTTTTAATAAAGGACTTTTCCCAACGGTGTCTGTGTGTTTTTTAACAATTTTTTTTACACTTTCTTTGTTATTGTTTCACCTTAAGCATTATTAAAATCACTGCTCCTGAAAAAACGGCCGTTTAAAAAAAAAAAAAAATGCATTGATACATGTCCCCTGGGGCAGGACCCAGGTCCCCAAACACTTTTTATGACAATAACTTGCATATAGGCTTTTAAAATTAGCACTTGAGATTTCTCCCATAGACTTTTACAGGGTGCTCGTGGCTTTTCGAATTTGCCGCGAACACCCCAAATTGTTCGCTGTTCGGTGAACAGGAGAACAGGCAATGTTGGAGTTGAACACGAGTTCGACTCGAACTCGAAGCTCATCCCTAGTGACAGCGCTAAAAGCTGAACATTGGTCTGGGCAGGAAGGGGGTTTAAGTGCCCGGTAAGCAAGTGGTTAATACCCCAGGCAAATTCCTCCACTCCTCCTTAAGCAGTGAACGGCTTCTGTCCTCACAACTCACCGAAAATCACCTCAGACTCCGCTCATACATTAAGCAAGGCAAAAAGAACAAACATAGTGCCCTCCGTTTTGACACGTTAGAAAGTAAAATACAAGCGCTTTCAAAAACGATCCTCCGGCTCACCACCTCTAGAAGCGTGACATCACAAGCTTCTTCAGGAGACCTACTGAATTTATTGCTCAGCATATATTTAAGATTTTTTGGAGACTTTTGGACTTTTTAGTAATTATTTTTGCTACGCTACACTGATTTATTTTGAAATTCATACTGTATGTCCCATTATTGTTACTTTCACATAGTAGGATCACATGGAACTGGAATACCTTGACATGAGCTTGGAGCTTCCACGTACATTAGCAAATTTGTACAATTACATAGTTGCCAACAGTCCCGATTTTCCCAGGACAATCCTGATTTTGGGACCCTCGTCCCGATCGGAGGCTGTTCTGATTTGGTATTTTGCCCAGGGAAATCGGGAATGTTTGCTTTTGCATTTTTGGAAAAGCTGGCTTCAACAAAATGGCCACCAGCGCTGCCACTCGATCGTTCCCCCTTGTGTGCAGTGGAGAGAGGAAGGGGGCTTGATCCGTGCAGCCAATGAATCGCCTTCTCCTCTCACAATACTGAAGCTGGGGTTAGCTGCACAGATCGGCCCCTCCCCTCTCCACTGAACACACTGTTAAGGAGGAGGGTTAACTATATACAGGAGGGGTGGTTAACTATATACAGGAGGAGGGTTAACTATGTACAGGAGGAGGGGGGTTAACTATATACAGGAGCAGGGGGGTTAACTATATACAGGAGGGAGGTTAACTATATACAGGAGGGGGAGGGTTAACTATGTACAGGAGGGGGTAACTATGTACAGAAGGGGGTTTAACTATATACAGGAGGAGGGGGTTAACTATATACAGGAGGAGGGGGGTTAACTATATACAGGAGGAGGGGGGTTAACTATATACAGGAGGAGGGGGGTTAACTATATACAGGAGGGGGAGGGTTAACTATGTACAGGAGGGGGAGGGTTAACTATGTACAGGAGGGGGAGGGTTAACTATATACAGGAGGAGGGGGTGTTGACTATATAACGGAGGGTGAGGGTTAACTATGTACAGGAGGGGGGGTTAACTATGTACAGGAGGGGGGTTAACTATATACAGGAGAGGGAGGGTTAACTATGTACAGGAGGGGTGTTAACTATATACAGGGGGTTAACTATTTACAGGAGGGGGTTAACTATTTACAGGAGTGGTTACTATGTACAGGGGGGGAAACTATGTACGGGGGGTAACAATGCACGGGGGGTTACTATGTACAGGGGGTGACTATGCACAGGGTGGTAACTATGCACAGGGTGGTAACTCTGCTGGGGGCACCTAATGCAAGGATGGACTCTGCTGGGGACACCTGATGCAAGGACAGACTCTGCTGGGGGCACCTGATGCAAGGATGGACTCTGATGGGGACACCTGATGCAAGGACGGACTCTGCTGGGGACACGTGATGCAAGGACGGACTCTGCTGGGGGCACCTGATGCAAGGACGGACTCTGCTGGGGACACCTGATGCAAGGACGGACTCTGCTGGGGACACGTGATGCAAGGACGGACTCTGCTGGGGGCACCTGATGCATGGACGGACTCTGTTGGGGACACCTGATGCAAGGACGGACTCTGCTGGGGACACCTGATGCAAGGACGGACTCTGTTGGGGGAACCTGATGCAAGGACAGACTCTGCTGGGGGCACCTGATGCAAGGAAGGACTCTGCTGGTGGCAAGTGACATGCTCAGGGATCCCACTGATTCGGCATTATGGTGAGTTGAATGATTAAATTTTCTATTACAATGTAATAATAGAAATAATGCACCTTAATTATCCTGACACCATAACAATCATGGTGTCAGGATGATTAAAGCACTAACACCAGGTGTTTGGAGTATCTTTATCTGCTGATTGTTAAACTTTCTAGAATACACATATTTCTATTGTTGTGTACGATCTGGGGCTGCTTTTCCTTCATTCCTCTCTCCCCCTTTCCCTCTCCATCCCTCATTCATCTCAGACTCTAACAACACACCCTTTGAGCCACGCCGACTATTTCACGTAAACCACACCCATTTTTTTGACGCAGTTTTCTTTTTTGCTATGCCACGCCTACAAATACATACCCCGCCCCTAATTATAATATGGCTCCGCCTACAGCCAAAAAATTCCCCCTGTCAGAACACAATAGCTCAACAGGGGAGATCGCTGTACTAGCATCAGATTTTTTGTACAATGGCTTTGACCCGAACTATCAGTTTTTTTTTTTTAGTTCAATAAGCTGAGTTGAACAAAATAAAACTGATAGTGTTGTGGCAGAGCAATGCCCGCCAGGGTGTTGTTAACCCAGAATTCTCATCCAGGCAGGATGAGAGTAGGGATGAGCCGAACACCCCCGGGTTCGGTTCGCATCAGAACCTTCGAACGGACTGAAAGTTTGTGTGAATTTTCGAATTACAATGGACGCGAACGTTCGAAATCAAAATTGCTAATTATAACGGCCAATATGCATGTTAATGTCATAAAACAGGTTTGGGGACCCGGGCCCTGCCCCAGGGGACATATATCAATGCAAAAATAACTTTTAAAAACTAACGTTTTTTCAGGAGCAGTCATTTTAATGATGCATAAAGTGAAAAAAAAAAAAAGTGAAATATTCCTTTAAATATGGTACCTGGGGGGTGTCTAAAGTATGCCTGTGAAGTGGCTTGAGAGGCAAGGAAGTCCTCCTCTTCCTGCCTCTGTTCTGCCTCAAGTGCCCTGTCCATTATCCCACGCAGTGTATGTTCCAACAGGTGGACAAGAGGTACAGTGTCACTGATGCATGCACTGTCACTGCTCACCATCCTCGTGGCCTCCTCAAATGGTGACAGGACAGTGCATGCATCCCTGATCATGCTCCACTGGCGTGGGGAAAAAAATCCAAGCTCCCCTGACCCTGTCCTGGTGCCGTAGTCGCAAAGGTACTCATTGATGGCCCTCTGCTGCGTGTGCAGTCGCTGCAGCATGGCCAACGTTGAGTTCCACCTGGTGGGCATGTCACATATAAGGCGGTTCTTGGGCAGGTTGAACTCCTTTTGCAGCTCAGCCAGCCGAGCACTGGCATTATACGATCGGCGGAAATGCACACAGACTTTCCTGGCCTGCCTCAAGACATCCTGTAAGCCTGGGTACCTGCCCAAGAACCGCTGCACCACCAGGTTTAGGACGTGAGCCATACAGGGCACATGGGTGAGCTGCCCCTGTCGCAGGGCGGAGAGGAGGTTGGTGCCATTGTCAGAAACCACCATTCCTGGCTTAAGCTGGCGTGGCGTCAACCACCTCTCGGCCTGCCCCTGCAGAGCTGCCAGAACCTCTGCCCCAGTGTGGCTCCTGTCCCCCAAACACACCAGCGCAAGCACAGCATGGCATCTTTTTGCCTGCGTACTCGCGTAGCGCCTACGGAGCACCGCTGGTTCCGAGGACAGAGCACTCGAAGAGGCCATGGAGGAAGAAGAAGAGGAGGGGTGGAGGAGAGAGGTGTGTCACAACCAGTAGTAGCATTTTGGAGGCGTGGTGGCGGAACAACCTCCAACATACTGCACCTTGTCCTGCATCCCTCCCAGCTGCCAATGGAGTGACCCAATGGGCCTTGAAAGACAGATAACGTCCCTGTCCATGCCTGCTGGACCATGAGTCAGCGGTAATATGCACCTTACCGCTGACCGCCCTGTCCAGCGAGGCATGAACATTGCCTTCCACATGCCGGTATAGAGCCGGAATCGCCTTCCGTGAGAAAAAGTGGCGTTTGGGAACCTGCCACTGAGGAACCGCACATTGAACAAACTCACGGAAGGGGGCCGAGTCTACCAACTGAAAAGGCAGCAGTTGAAGTGCTAGCAATTTAGCAAGGCTAGCATTCAACCGCTGGGCATGTGGATGGCTGGGAGTAAACTTCTTTCGACGGTCCAGCAGCTGGGGCAGGGAAATTTGCCTGCTACAATCGGACGTCGGTGTACTGCAAGTACTTGGCTGTGACACACCTAATTCTACACCTTCATTCCTCTCAGAGCAGCTTTCAGAGAGGACTGAAGGTATAGTGGGGTTGGAGATCCCAGCTGATGAGGAGCAAGGAGAGGTCCGCTTTGTTCTTTGGTGTGGGTCTTTAATGTGCGCTTGCCAACGAGCTGCATGGCAGGTTGACATATGTCTGGTCATGCTTGTGGTGCCCAAGCGGCTGATGTTTTGGCCACGCGAGATACGCTTGAGACAAATATTGCAAATAGCAGTGGTGCGATCTGATGTACTTGTCTCAAAAAAGGCCCACACCAAAGAACTTTTGTGATAACGTGCAGAGGCAGCGCCCTGCACAGGCGGAGCTCTGCAGTGTGATTCAGTTGGTGTGCTGGCCTCTAGCTGGCCTCCGGAGGGCATCCTGCCTCGTTGGACATGTGCCGCCGCCTCCTCCTTCTCCTCTCTCCCTTCAGGCACCCACGTGGAGTCAGTGACCTCATCATCCCCTCCCTCTTCACCACTGGAGCAAACCTGGCAGTAAGCTGCAGCTGGTGGAACATGACTGCCAGATTGCTGTCCTTCAGCATCCCCTCTCTCTGCGCGCACGCTACTGCCTTCCTCAAGCTGGGTATCATCATCCAAGCCTTCAAAACATTGGGCATCCTCCTGGAGCATGTACCCAACACTGTGCTCAAACAGTTCGGGGGACTCCTCAGGAGGACATGGTGGGTCTAGGGAAGGGGTGCCTGATGATGCCATTGAGTACGCGTTGGCAGCTGCTCTGCCAGTACCCTGAGCCTGGGTGAGAGAGGATGAGGAGGATGAGGAGGGCTTGGTCATCCATTCTACCAAGCCTTCGGCATGATGCGGCTCAACATGTCCAGCTGCCGAAAACAAGGACAAGCGTGTCCCATGGCCACGTGCTGATGGCGATGCACGACCACGTCCACGACCAGCACTGTTGTCTCTAGAAACAGAGCCTGCTTGCCCTGTGTTCTTGCCTCGGGACTATCTGCCTCTCCTTGGCGGTCTTCCAGGCATTGAAGTGGGTAGTGTATATTGTGCTGGAGTCACACAGCACACTAACTCCTGCAGATGGATGCCTTAGATGACAGCAACAGGGCCTTATGGCAGATAGAGGCTGCCTTAGATGACAAGAACTGGGCTGACATACACACACACACACACTAGCTCCTATGTGTGCTGACACACACACACACACTAGCTCCTATGTGTGCTGACACACACACACTAGCTCCTATGTGTGCTGACACACACACACTAGCTCCTATGTGTTCTGACACACACACACTAGCTCCTATCTGTGCTGACACACACACACACACTAGCTCCTATGTGTGCTGAGACAAACACACTAGCTCCTATGTGTGCTGACACACACACACTAGCTCCTATGTGTGCTGAGACACACACACACACTAGCTCCTATGTGTGCTCAGACACACACACTAGCTCCTATGTGTGCTGACACACACACACACACTAGCTCCTATGTGTGCTGACACACACACACTAGCTCCTATGTGTGCTGACACACACACACTATCTCCTATGTATGCTGACACACACACACTAGCTCCTATGTGTGCTGACACACACACACTAGCTTCTATAAATCCCTGCCTGCCTGCCTTAGATCACAATGGGACAGAAGGTTATGGTGCAATGCTGTACTAACAGCACTGCAATGGGTGCTACTGCAATGCTGTACTAACAGCACGCACACACCAAACTAATCCCCAGAATGAAAGCACTTAGACTCAGCAGCAGATAATGTCACCACTCATCAGCAGTGCAATCAGCGGAAATGATCAGTATTCACAAATGAATCAGCAATGGTTTAGCAATGAATCAGCAGTCTGCCTATTCACTCAATCAAAGCCGGAACACATGTGCACTAGGCCGACCGCGCGGCGGCCTTTTATACAGTGGGGCGTGTACTAAAGCCCCTGAGCTATAATTGGCTACAGGCGTCCTGCCTGTAGCCAATTATTGCTCTCCTCGCTGCCGGTGCTGTGATTGGCCAAGCATGCGGGGTCACAGTGCATGCTTGGCCAATCATCAGCCAGCAATGCACTGCGCCTGGCGCAATGCATTGCGGGCCACTCGCATCACACGAATGTGATGCAAACGGCCCAAATAGTTCTGGGCTCGCCGGGCGGGCGAACGCCCGGTGCTCGATTTGAACGTGGGTTTGAATCGAACACCGGGCCCATCCCTAGTTGAGAGGCTCCAGGGGGGTTTGCTTAATTGGTAGGAAACTAGCTTATAAGTTTCCTCATCATTCTTGGCCAGGTCTACCTGCAATTTTTCTCTGGAAGGGGCAAAGAAGAGGAGGTCATCCAGATAAGGGATTACCTGGCCAAGAATACGTATCAGCCTAAACTGAGGAAAAAACGTTTTTTTATATATTTTTGGGGGATATTTATTATAGCAAAAAGTTAAAAATAATGCGTTTTTTTCAAAATTGTCACTCTTTTTTTGTTTATAGCGCAAAAAATAAAAACCGCAGGGGCGATCAAATACCACCAAAAGAAAGCTCTATTTGTAGGGAAAAAAATACGTCAATTTTGTTTGGGAGCCACGTCGCACGACCGCGCAATTGTCAGTTAAAGCGACGCAGTGCCGAATCGCAAAAAGTGGTCTGGTCTTAAGCCAGCAAAATGGTCCGGTCTGAAAGTGGTTAAAGAGGAGTATCCCCAAAAAAAATTAAAAATGTAAAGTCAGCAGGTACAAATACTGCAGCTGCTGACTTTTAATAATCTGACACTTACCTGTTCCAGGGTCCAGCGATGCGGGGGGTCGAAGCTCCGCTCGCCCCCCGATCCGCTCTGCGGCGCGGCCTTGAAACTGTGGACACCCGGCTGTGGCTTCAGAGCCGGGCACCCACTGCGCATGCGTGAGCGGCGCTGTGCGCCGTGATTGGCCACACAGTCATCTGGGACCTGTCACGTGTCCCAGGTGACTGAAAGGAGGGAGGGAGCCCTTCCTGCGCCGAGGGGAAGTGATGTCACCAGCCCAGGCACCAAAGGAGGCAGACTACGAGGGACCCCCTAGCAACAGGCATTTAGAGGTGAGTAAAAAAAAAATATTTTTTTCCAATTATTTTTTTTTTATTATTTTTTTAGGAATTTTAAGCATTTTTCTTTTTTTTTTTTTTTTAGGGGAAACACCACTTTAAGTGGTTAAATGAAAATGTCTAGCATGGACTGTACTTGATAGCAGGCAGTACACTTGAGCTATACAACCTCAAATTTCATAGTGTGTACTAGGCTATAGCTGAGCTACAGGTAACTCACATACTGACCTGGGTTCCTCTTAAGGGGTGCTGTAGCTACTTCCTCGATGGTCCTGGATTATATATAAGGTGGGACTGTCTGAAAATAAAACATTCATGGATCAATGTTTATCAACTCATGTACACAGCACTAGGCAGGAACATACACAAAAATCCACGAGGCCCTCCCCAATGTGTTCAATACCAAATACAACTGCTCACTTTAATCTTTACTAAGCAGAGACTGGCTAAAGCTTGGAGGACTGCACAGCCGACCACAGCTCAAGTCAAGAATGAAAAGGACTAACCTAAGTGTTGGAATTATCAAAGGACTGTTTGTGCCTGTTCTCCATCTTATAGGCTTAATTCACATCCGGGCCAATTCTGACATTTCCCTCCTACATGTAAAATTCGGATTTTTTTTGCTAGAAAATTACATAGAACCCTCAAACATTATATATGTTTTTTTTAGCAAAGACCCTAGAGAATACAAATTTTTATCTTGCGCGGTATTTGCACAGCAATTTTACGAACACGTTTTTTTCAGAAAAAAAACAGTTTCATGCATTAAAAAAAAAAACAGTAAAGTTAGCCAAAATGTTTTGCATAATGTGAAAGATGAAGATACGCCAAGTAAATAGATACCCAACATGTCACGCTTCAAAATTGCACGTGCTAATGGAATTTTGCCAAACTTCGGTGTTTAAAAATCCCCATAGGCAACGCTTTAAAAAAAATTACTGGTTACATGTTTTGAGTTACAGAGGAGGCCTAGGGCTAGAATTATTGCTCTCGCTCTATTGTTCGCTGTGATACCTCACATGTGTGGTTTGACCGTCTCCATATGTGGGCGGGACTTACGAATGCCCTCGCTTCTGCCTACGAGCTCACGGGGACAGGGGCGCTTTAAATTTTTTATTTTTTTTTTTATTGTTAATTTTACTTTTATTTTTTTAGTTTGACACTTTAAAAAAAATAAAATAAATATTACTTTTATTCCTATTACAAGGAATGTAAACATCCCTTGTAATCGGAATATGGCACGATCGGACCTATTTACAGTGAGATATGGGGTCAATAAGACCCCACATCTCACCTCTAGGCTGGAAAGCCTAAAATAAAATAAAAAAACAAACGATCCTGGCTTCCCAGCCGAGGCGGCAACGTTTTTTGAATGCAGAGGCCGGGCGTGACGTCATAACATCGCGCCCGGCCTCCGAACTATCATAGAGACTCCGGCGACCATCTGGTCCGCCAGAAATCTCTATGATCACCATCCGGGGGCTGACGGATCCTGTGTCCGACTTACCGATGGAAACGGCGAGTCGGTAGAAGCACCGGAGGGCGGCGGGGGGGACGTCAACTCCCGGCGCCCGTAAGAACAGTCAAGCGGCGGAACAGCGGAAGTGGTTAAGGACACTTAAGAAGTATTGTATATCCTGTACAAACATAAGTGTTGTTTTTCTTTCTTATAACTATATATGATAATATTCTAAGATTGTAAAGTTTGCTGACGCAGACAATAAAGTTAAGTCCAAATGAGCTGCCAGCATACACCCAGAGACTTATGACTCCTGTAACTTTCTCTTTTTATTACTATTATAAGCTAAGTCTGTGGTCACTGGGTGTGACTCCTCGCTCAAATCTATGTATGTAAGGACCTCACCCATATGTATCGATACCTATGAATAAAGCTTCTTCCTTGCTACGGACCGGGAGTCTTGATTGATCTAAGGTGACCAGGAGATTTTCCTGACACTAAGCAAGGAAAAAAAATGGCAGTTATACCGGGGGCACTATGAAAGGTTTTGGACCCGTGGATAACTTATTATCTTCCAATGGATTTCACTCGCTCTCTGTTGACTATTTAAAACCCACTCACTGAAATACACTGAGCAAAATTATGCACGCAACACTTTTGTGTTTGCCCCTATTTTTCATGAGCTGAACACAAAGATCTTTGACTTTTTTTTATGTACACAAATGGCCTATTTCCCTCAAATATTGTTCACAAATCTGTCTAAATCTGTGTTAGTGAGCACTTCTACTTTGCCGATATAATCCATCCACCTCACAGGTGTGGCATATCAAAATGCTGATTATTGCACAGGTGTGCCTTAGGCTGGCCACAATAAAAGGCCATTCTAAAATGTGCAGTTTTATCAAACAGCACAATACCACAGATGTCGCAGTGTTTTGAGGGCGCATGCAATTGGCATGCTGACTGCAGGAATGTCCACCAGAGCTGTTGCCCTTGAATTGAATGTTCATTTCTCTACCATAAGCCGTCTCCAAAGGCGTTTCAGAGAATTTGGCATCCAACTGGCCTCACAACCGCAGACCACGTGTAACCACACCAGCCCAGGACCTCCACATCCAGCATCTTCACCTCCAAGATCGTCTGAGACCAGCCACCCGGACAGCTGCTGCAACAATCGGTTTGCATAACCAAAGAATTTCTGTACAAACTGTCAGAAACCATCTTAGGGAAGCTCATTTGCATGCTCGTCGTCCTCATTGGGGTCTCGACCTGACTGCAGTTCATCATCGTAACAGATTTGAGTGGGCAAATGCTCACATTCGATGGCATCTGGCACTTTGGGGAGGTGTTCTCTTTACAGATGAATCACGGTTTTCACTGTACAGGGCATATGGCAGACAGCGTGCATGGCGCCATGTGGGTGAGCGGTTTGCTGATGTCAACGTTGTGGATGGAGTGGTCCATGGTGGTGGTGGGGGTTATGGTATAGGCAGGCGTATGCTATGGACAACGAATTAGACATGTGCACATATTTTGTTTCGGAATTTCATTTTCGTTCGAAAAATTTATTTATTTCGTTACTCCTGAAATTAGTTTTTATTTATTTTGTTTTGTTAAAAAATGCATTCGTCCAAAAATCCAAAATAATTAAAGGTTGAATCTGTCATTGAAGGCTTATGGTGTCTGTCGAATGTTCTAAGAAGATTCGACGGAGCAGCTAAACTCTACGACGCCGCAATCGTACATTTACCGTCGAATGTTCCGCCTACAAGCTATAATAAAATTCTAATGTTGTATGACACTAGTAATAATTATATTTAATAATTATTATTTTCTAGTCAACCAACATTAGAATTCTTCTATAGCCTATGGGCGGAGCATTTGACCATAAATGTCCGCTCGCTGCGACTGCTTCGTCGAATCTTCATGTTGAATCTTTTCTCTCTATGTCAAATAATCTTGGACTAATAGAGTTAGGTTAGGCACATTCAACCTTTTTTTGCTATTGTCTCTATAATGTCGAATCTTTTCTCTCTATGTAGAATAATCTTGGACTAATAGAGCTAAGGTTAGGCACATTCGACCACAGGTTCGATGGACACAGATCGCTATTGTCAGTGTCATGTCGAATCTCCTATCTATATCGAACTGTTGTCACAACGAAAACAAAAATAAAGCCTTTGTTTATGTCGGATCTTTTTCGGTTTTCGGATTCTGACAGTTCGTTATCGTTTGTTAAAACGATAACAAAAATACCTGAAATTCGGACGAAAACGAATGCACATGTCTACAACGAACACGGGTGCATTGCAGGTACATTGCATGCCCCTGCTGAGCCTATCAGCTACTAGGACCCCCAGGTCCCTTTCCATCCTAGAGTACCCCAGATGTTCTCCCCCAGTGAGTAGATTGCATTCATGTTTTTGCCACCCAAATGCATTATTTAACTTTTTTCTACATTAAACCTCAGATGACTCTTCAGCATCTAATATCTGGCGTGCCCATAAGGCTTATATTAGAGGTATACTGTTGCAAATTGCTTCCAAGGAAAAGAAACAGAGGATGCAGGTGACTAATTCCCTTCTTACCAAAATTAAACACCTGGAGACCCAAAATAAACAATGACCCAGGCCCTACTAGAGGAATTAAGGAAATGCAGATTAGAACTCAATCAACTTTTGGGATATGACCCAAAAAAATGCCTCAAACACCTAAAGACTTCCCATTATCTGTATTACCAAAGAAGTCAAAAGTATTGACTACAGGTGGGATCCCCCAATGTCCTAGACCCACCTGTAGTCAATACTTTTGACTTCTTTGGTAATCTGACAGGCTTCTACCAGTGCAGGCGGTGTAGGATTTGCTCCCTCAGTGGTTGTATTCATAGGCGGACTCACAAATTCATCTCTACTAGCACTAGAGTTGAGTTTGAGATTAAACCGTTCATTACCTGCTCAACTGAGGGGGTCATGTATCTGCTCCAATGCCCATGTGGGCTTCAATATGTGGGTAGGACCAAGCGTCCCCTTAAGGTGAGATTAAACGAGCATGTTACCAATATTCTGGGTGGGTTCCCTAAGCACCCAGTATCTAGACACTATTTGGAAGTCCATAATAAGGACCCCTCCAAAACCATTTTTTTGGGGATTGACAAATATACTCCCCAATGGAGGGGTGGTTCACTTTTCCGTGGCATCTCTAGATTGGAGATGTCTTGGATATACAAGATTAAATGTTACACCCCGTTTGGGTTGAATGTTGACATTGATGTCAATGCATTTATTGATAATGCTTGACGTCCTGCCGGCCTTCTACCTTTAACGACTAATAATCCTTGAGGTTTTAGTATTTTTCTTCATCTGGTCTGATACACTCACCTGGTTTGGGTCCGATATGTGATGAATACTTGCATGGCATGAATAATGTGACACACCATAATGTAAGGTGTTAGGCCTCAATGGCGGATTTTGACCTATCTAAGTTCCTCTTTTTTTTGGTACTTTGGTATGCAGGTTTATTATTTAATATTTTTTATTCTTATTTTTATTTTTATTTATATTTTTTATGTATATTTTTTTATGTTTATATCTATAGGTGGGTTTACCAGAATGACTTTTCAAACTTCATATCTGGTTTCGCATCTGACTTATAATTCAAATTTAAATTAATTTCAATTATTTTTCAAATTTTTTCGTTTGGGTTCCCATGTGAGCCTATTTATTGCAATAGGACTACATTATAGGTCCTTGTTTTTCCAATAGATGTCGTTAGAGATGTGAACATTAGGACTTGCATTTTTGACATTTGGCCACAAGATGGAGGTAGACTTGTTTCTCTCTTGTGGAATGGATTTGGGTTATATTTTTATTTTTTAATCTAAACAAGTTTTCCATATTTATGGTTATATTATTTTTCTATATATATTGATATATTGTTTTTTCAATGAGAATATATCTTACATTTTAATATCCACATAGGACCGGTATAATTGACGATTTCTGGTCGCTAATATTGCCCAATGTGAAGGTTTCCACTTATCCGCCATTGAGGGTTCACACCAGGGCGTGTTTGTTGGATTTTTATAAAGTTGCGATGATTCAGTGCGTCGCCCGTTCCCCAGAAGACATCATTGGACGAAACGGACGTAGGGAGGCTGACGCACTGACGTCATTGCGTTCCGCGTTGTGAGCGGGTGTACTGCTAGCCGGCCGGCGTATTTTACTTGTTCCTGCTTATATTTATCTTCCTTTGTGTAAGTAGGATTGTTTTTTTCTTTTAATAAACTTTTTTATCTGGTATCACACTATGGGAGCATCCCTTTTCTTCCTGTATTTACATACTGGTTGCTGAGTGATTCCTGGTCTGATAGCCTTGGAGAGTGTGCACATTACAGCTGATTTGAAGGAGGAATACCATTGGAATTTCTGTCCCTGGTTAACCCTGTATAAGGAGATCCGGATTGGTGCCGATTCTTGATGGTTCAGATCTGTCTCGTTATCATCATATTACAGGCTTATTTAAGCTTGCCCTCTGGTAAGCGCATTCATATATTGGTGGTGGATCACGGTGGTTTTGATTTCTACAGTCACCAGATTTTGGACCTCACATTGTCACATATATGAACTTTTTTATTTATTATTTTCACGTCACTGGACTTAATTATTGTTTGGGTGCATTTGTTAATCTGCACACTTATTGATTGATTTATTATTTTTGTACTTAATTATTCACTAGCGCGGCTTTTTGTATTAGTTTGTCCTATAAAGGAAGCATGAGGAGGTGTGGAGGAAATCAGTATGAATTTCTTATTGTGTAGTTTCCATAATTGATATGAGTTAGCAACTAACTGGTTAAGCGTTTCTAAGGTATGGTTAGAAACTTTATTGCCCCATAATATCCCAGCAATAGAATAAGGTAGGATTGAGTATTTTTTCAAATCTGACCCATGAGATCTTAGGGTTGTGGATGTGCCATTGGGCTATCTGGGACCATCCAGCTGCTAAATAATATGACCAGAATTCTGGGAGGCCAAATTCACAGCTTTTTTGTGATTTATATAAAATCATTTTAGATATCCATGGGTGGGAGTCAGACCATATAAACTTGTCATCATGACATCTCATTGGAATTTAGTTACCATCATCTTATTTAATTTGATTGGGACTGCTGTAAATAAGTATAATAACTTTGGGAGAATTGACATTTTGATGGCCTTTATTCTACCTAAAAATGATATATTAAATGATTTCCATAATTTTATCGTCATTCTTAAATTTGCAACATGGGTAGGTAGTTTTTAGAGGATAAATTATTAATATCTGGGGTGAGGTGAATACCTAAGGGAGAGTCTCTATAGACCATGTGAAATTGAATGAAGTGCGAATGGTGATGGGGGAATGTTTATTGCCATGCCAATAGATTTTGAAACATTTACTGATAACTCTGATAGTGAAGAGAATATTTTAAGTGTATGCAATAGGTTTGGTAAAGCTATGTTGGTTTGTGTGAGGAAAAATACCATGTCATCTGCATACATACTAAATTTGTATGTATTGTTATTGGATGTATAGCCTTTTATGTCTGGATTTTGTAATATTGCAGCGGCTAAAGGTTCAATTGCCAGGGCGAATAATTAAGGTGAAAGGGGGCACCCTTAACGGGTACCCCTTCCCACCATGAAAAACTCTGACTTACAACCTGGCAATCTTATCCTGGTGGAAGGGTTGTGATAAAGTGCATGGAATCCATGGATAACTTCTCCTTTAAATCCATATTTTTGCAAAACTATATCTAGGTATCTCCATGTTACGCTGTCAAATGCTTTATTGATATATAGGCTAAATAGTAGTACTGATTGAGGTTTGATGTTTGCATCCTGGATTATATTCATTACTAATTAAATATTGTCAGTGATCTGTCTGCCTGGAATGAATCGGGATTGGGGATATCAGGGGGGGGGGGGGTACGGGGATATCAGGGAGGGCATTATCAATTAGCTAGCAGTCTATTAGCTAGTCAATTAGCTAGCAATCTGCTGAAAATCTTGAGGTTGTTGTTTATTACCGGAATTTGTCTGTAGTTTTGGGGTAGTGTATGGTCTTTATTTGGTTTTGGAATTAAGGACATGTTGGATAGTAACATCTCTTCTGGAAACTGACCTCCGTTCAGGATGTGGTTGTATGCTTTCTTTAAATTTGGGGTTAAAAGTTGTTGAAATTGTTTATAGTAAAAAGAAAGAGAACCAGTCTGGACCAGGTGCTGAGCTTCTTTTAAGAGATTTAATCATTTGAAGAATTTCTTCCTCAGTGAATGGAGCATTTATTGTGTCAATCTGTGTAGTGGTTAGTGTGGGTATAGGAAAAAAACAATGAGAGGGGCGCCTCTGAGTATGTATCACAATAGCATTTATTAAAAAGATAGTATCCACTCACATGGTAAACTGAAGTGTTGCATTCAGGCACGTTTCTGGACAGGAGGGCAGGAGGGACTACAGGTCACAGCGGAATCCACATGCAGCTGGCATCACATCTAATCCTGATGGGGATGGTGTAGGTAGGTTTAGCACAGCACTTTGATCCTTTCTTGTCCTCCAATATTGCCACATCCGGTGGAGATCAGGTCCGTTCTGAGCTCTGGGAGTGTGTGCTCCAAAAAGCAGCCTGGGGAAAAAGGCAGGGTGGAAGTGGGGGGACGCCAACACAGTCACCGACTGAGCTGCGCTGTACACATAGCCAGGACCGCTTCCGTGTGAATGGTAAAGGCACGGCCGTGCATAGGAAGCCGGAACGAAGCTTGGAACGCACAGCAGAGTCAGGCGCCGAGGTGTGACGTCATAAGAATGCGATGCGTTTCTGAGCATACAGCGCTATGGTTGGTGGGAATAGCGGCGGTCCTTTTTCAAGCATGTGGAAAGTGGGGACAAGACAGGGGCTTCTTATAGTCTATTAAGGGGGGGTTTGGCCAAAATGCAAGCACATACAATAATAAGATAAAATAAATACATCTTCAAAAGACACAATAACATTGAAAGATGGGCTAGATGCTGGAACAGATTATTTAAATAGGCAAATACAGAAAGTATGTTGTATCATATCCATAAAAACATTGTTGCCGCATACATATAATGAATGACATATTAGAAGCATATTAAAGGCATATTCTAAGCATATTCTAAAAATGCCAAAAAATGTATATATACACATACATGCTTCCTAAAATACATAGGACATATGTATTGTAGACATATTAGACTCCTATCATCAATACTCCCTCCGTTCTTATACCCCTTGCTGGTATGTATCAGTGCAAAAAAAGTCGCTGCAAAACCTGCTCTTTTGTAGAACACGGGCAAAAATCGTTTTCCTCAAAAGGAAAAACATATACGCTAGACCATTTTTTCAATTGCTCCTCGGAATTTGTTGTATACGGCCTCACATGCCCCTGTGGTCTGATATATGTTGGCAGAACAATCTGCCCACTTAGACAGTGTTTTGGTCAACACCGTAGGCTTATAGAGGGGGGTAGAGACCAACACAGTGTCCCACCACCGGCCTAAAGGTTTGGGTAATCAAGCAAATCTCGAAAACACTAACTGCAGCAGAACGTTTCAAAAAACTGTGTGCGAGAGAGACATTCTGGATTTATTATCTTGATGTCCTCTCGCCCGGTGGTTTGAACGAAGGTATCGAGATTGCGACTGTATTATGATTATTTTATCAGCCACTCTATTGTCACTTTTATAGTCTCCCCATGTTTACCTTTTTGCTATTTTATCAAAAATGTCATTCTAAAACCTTAATATTAGTATTGATTTAACATATATATTTATATATTTTTTGTCATTTTACTACAGATTTTTATATAAACCCTCCCTATATACTAATAAAATGGGGGTGGCTTGGTCGTCTTCCAGTAAGTACTAAAATCCCCCCCCCCTCCTTTCCCACCCTTTTTCCTTTTTCCAACCCCCCCCCCTACACTTCCCTTACCTCTCTCCTTTCCCCTTTTCCTCTCCCTGTTAATTTACATATATATAAAAATGTATGGTTACGCACTTTTATTCTTGGGTTATAATAAGATCCCTATCTATGGTCCCACTCCCTACCTACCCATTTTTAAATACACGTGTATATACACATATATACGTGTATTTTTATGGTCCCATTCCCTACCTATTCATTTTTAAATGTATGTGTATGTATACATATATATGTATATTTATTTTTATTAATTATTATTATATATTTTTTTGTATTAATTATTATTTATCACTTTTTTATCCATCAAATCCCACTCTTCATGATATTTGTGGTGGTGGTATTCATTTATTTATTTATATTTATGATCATGTCTATATTCATGTTTTCGTTTGTGTATCTATATTTATATTTAGATTTATGTTTACATATTTATCTTTATGTTTACATATCTATATCTATATTTATTTACATCAGTTATTCTTTATATTTATATTCATGTTTTTGCCATCTTCTATCATCTATGAATTATCCAGTCTAATATGTCTCCAATACATATGTCCTATGTATTTTAGGAAGCATGTATGTGTATATATACATTTTTGGGCATTTTTAGAATATGCTTAGAATATGCCTTTAATATGCTTCTAATATGTGATTCATTATATGTATGCGGCACTGATGTTTTTATGGATATGATACAACATACTTTCTGTATTTGCCTATTTAAATAATCTGTTCCAGCATGTAGCCCATCTTTCAATGTTATTGTGTCTTTTGAAGATGTATTTATTTTTATCTTATTATTGTATGTGCTTGCATTTTTGCCCAACCCCCCCTTAATAGACTATAAGAAGCCCCTGTCTTGTCCCCACTTTCCACATGCTTGAAAAAGGAGCGCCACTATTCCCACCAACCATAGCGATGTATGCTCAGAAACGCGTTGCATTCTTATGACGTCACACCTCGGCGCCTGACTCTGCTGTACGTTCCAAGCCTCGTTCCGGCTTCCTATACAGGGCCGTGCCTTTACCATTTACACAGAAGCAGTCCTGGCTATGTGTACAGCGCAGCTTAGTGGGTGACTGTGTTGGCGTCCCCCCACTTCTACCCTGCCTTTTTCCCCAGACTGCTTTTTGGAACACACACTCCCAGAGCTCAGAACGGACCTGATCTCCACCGGAGGTGGCAATATTGGAGGACAAGGAAGGGTCCAAGTGCTGTGCTAAACCTACCTACACCATCCCCATCAGGATTAGATGTGATGCCAGCTGCATGTGGATTCCGCTGTGACCTGTAGTCCCTCCTGCCCTTCTGTTCAGAGACATGCCTGAACGCAACACTGCAGTTTACCATGTGAGTGGATACTATCTTTTTAATAAATGCTATTGTGATACATACTCAGAGGCGCCCCTCTCCTTGTTTTTTTCTAGCTTTTATTGGATCTGGCTTCAGGCCTTTTCGGTGGCAGCCCTGACAGACTCATATGTTTTGTATGTTTTTACATATACACCCTGCCCCTTCGGACTATTAGGAACTATATACAAACAAGGTACTGTGACATTGTGCCTTTCTACTTGTTTTAAGTGTGGGTATAGGAATTTTGTTTTAGCCATGCTAGTGTGGTGGGAGGGATTGTGGAGGTTGGTTTGGAGAGGAGGTCTGAATACAATTTTGTAAATATGGATAGTATTTCTGAATGACCAGTTGGTTAGCATTATTTTTGAGTTTGTAGACATGAGTGGGTTTAATTGATTGATTTGGTTTACGGGCAAACATTGTCGACTATGTGTTACTAGGCAGGAAAAATTTTGATTTTGACCAGCGAAGTGCCTTTTCTGCTTTAAATGTGAGTAAAGTGTCTAACTCAGTGCGTTTTTGGGAGATCACAGCAAAGATATCAGGGTCATGTGTGCTGGTGTGATCTTTATATAGTTTGTGAAGATCTTTCGTGAGAGCATGTATCTTTTCCCATTTCTCTCTATTACATTGTGCTGCTAGTTTGATGAGGCATCCTCCTAAAACTGCTTTATGTGCTATCCATAAGGTAGTAGGGGATAAATTTGGTGTAGAGTTAGTCGTGCAATAGTCTTTAATAGCTACGGCTACCTCATGTTGATGTTTGGGGTCTGTGTTTTAAGATTTGTTGAGTCTCCATAAGTATGGTGTTGACGAGAGTCCTATAAACTGTGAGTGTGGTGATATGATGATCTGACCAGGAGCATGGGTGTATTGACACTTCATGGGATTTAGCCAGGATAATTAGGAGTGCAAAAAATATAGTCCAAGCAGGAATATGAATTGTGTGGGTGTGAATAAAAGGTATATTCACGTGCCCCTATATTAAGTGCTCTCCATGAGTTGTAATTCATTTATGTGTCTAGAGGTTGTTTTTGAAAATGTTTTTGAATACTGATTTTTTCTACTACGATCTTGATTCGGTTGTAATACGGCCTTTTGGCTAAGATCAAGTGTAGTATCTGTTCTTATCAGTTGCCAGGAGGTGGCGCTTGCTCCCGTCCCTGTTCTACGGCGAGGTGGAGCAGGGGTGGCGGTTGCTATGCAAAAGCCTGCTAGCGTAAAGGTGACCTGGAGCGGTTCGTAGCCGAAAGGGAAGCCTTCTGATGGGGATGGAGAACCACTGGGTTGGCGCTGAAGGGCCGAGTCCCTGGCCTTCTGGTCTGGATTGTGGCAGCTCTAGCTCCGGTCAGTTGCTGGGAAGGAACACTTGCTCCCCTTTGTGAGTCGGGGGGGAGCGGTTAGTACTTCCTGCTGTAATTAGGAGGGAGTGACGGAGCGATGGTGGAGCCTTTTTGTCCTCGGGGCACACACTAAGCTTCCTGATCTCCATTCCTTCCTGGCTGGGGTGGGGGCTGCTGTGGTCTTGGCTGTGGGTCAGGGTTGCACGTTGAAAAGCCAGTGGTGATTGTGCCCCTGAAGTGGCAGTTCAGGGGTGTCGTATACTCACTGTGGGAAACCACTTTGATTTATGGCACCATGGTCACTTTCATCACTACACACGTTTTTCACACCTGCCTCTAGGGCCGGGCCTTTTGGCTAGGACCAGGGGAATTTTTTTTATTCCTGGCCGGAGGGCCGGCCATTGTATTGCACAATGGTCACTTTCCACTCACTCTCCCATCTTCCTTCTCCCCACTCTCTTTTTATTTACCCCCGTGTTTGTCACTTTTTTGTATATTTTTGTTTGGTGTTGTCACAGTTTTGTCACAGTGTGATGAGTAGGGTGTTCGGTCCTCGGGCCAACCCTGAAAGTCTTGGGAGGAGGTGGACATGGCCTTTTGGCTTAGTTCGCCTTCTATCATGGGGTCTCTCTTTGGGAGAGCCCCACCAAGTACTTGGGTGGGTCTGTTTTGTCAGACCCTCCAGAGAAAGGGGTCCGTCTGGTTTCGGCCAGATGGACCATGTGAAAGTACCTCAGTCCCCGTCTGGAGCCTAACGCCCAGGGGGATCAGGGTTAAGGTCCATCCCTAGGGAGGACATGTGTAACACCCGTTGCACGTTTTGTGTCACTCTTTATGTGTGTGCACTTTTTTTGGCACCGGGTGGAGTTTTTGGGTGTGTTTCACACGCCATTGGCTTTTCAATAAAAAAAAAAAAACGGAGTTAAAATCTCCACCTAGTATTATATAAGGTTAATTATGGCTCTGCAGCATGTTAAAAAACTGTGTGAAGAATGTGGTTTGTGTTTCATTTGGTGCGTATACATTGGCGATTTTCAATTCTCTACCTAATAAAATACCTTTAACAATAATAAATCTACTGTCTTGATCCTTGTAAACCTGTTGAACCTCAAGAGGGAAGGATTGATGGATAAAGACAGTAGACATGTGCAATTTGTTTAGTTCCAAATTCGTTTTAACAAATTTTGACAAATTTGTTAATTCCGAAATTTCTAATTTCCGAAATTTCAAATTGGAAATTTTCGAATTTACGAATTTTCAAATTGCGAATTTTGAATTTCTAATTTACGAAAAAAGCAAAAAAAACAAATGAAACGAAAACTTCGCAATTTGAAAATTCGTAAATTTGAAAATTTCCAATTTGAAATTTCGGAAATTAGAAATTTCGGAATTAACAAATTTGTCAAAATTTGTTAAAACGAATTTGGAACTAAAATTTTTTGTCAGTGCACATGTCTAAAAGATAGCTACTCCTTTCGTGTTAGTGGATGTTGAGGTATAGAAAGATTGGTTATATGCTTTATGGAAAAAAGTTGGGTGATTGTCTTTCATTAAGTGAGTTTCTTGTAATAGGATTATTTTAGCATTTCATTTCTTGTATCGTATGAAGGCTTTTTTCCTTTCATTTGGGGAGTTGAATCCCTGGACGTTATGTGAAATAACCCTAATGGACATGGAAGTAGATTGAATTTTTGGGGGTCCGTCTGGAGGTGAAAATATATGATAAAAAATAAGGGGTGATTGTATAGATCAGGGGTCTATAAACGTTATAAACAAACCTCCATAAATAACAGGTCCTTTGAAAAAACTGTGTTATATTGTAGTTCAAATAACCAAAAACATTAACTGCATTAAAAACTAATTAACTCTGGAGTAGTCTCTGGAAGGGTTTAAAGAAAGAGAGTCTAGGTCCTTCATAGTTAGGGGAACTTCCATTCTTGATTATTGATTATGAAGTACAGTGGAACCTTGGATTACAAGCATAATCTGTTCCAGGAGAATGCTTGTAATCCAAAGCACCCGCATATCAAAGCGAGTTTCCCTGTAGAATTCAATGCAAACAAAGATAATTTGTTCCGCATTGGCTTCTATTGCATGCAATATTGCATGTGGCATGAGGTGGGGGGGCGCCGGAGAGACTCGGAAATACTTGGGGACAAAATGGCTGAACTCGGAAAGCCTCTGCAACACATTGGGGAATGGAGTATTTGCGAGTGTTTCCGAGTATTTCCGAGTGATTCCGAGTATTTCTGAACAGCTCCAAATGGCTCCGAACCGTTCCGAGTGTCACCGGCGCCCCCGCACCTCTGGCCAATCGTGGTATTGCACACCACATTAGCTTGAATTTTGCTCATTTTGCAAGACAACACTCGCAAGTTGCTCGTCTTTCAAAACGCTTGTTAACCGCGTTACTCGTTAACCAAGGTTCCACTGTATTGGAGGAGAAAATGGTAGGAAGCTTTAATTGCTTACATTGTTGTAAAAGGTCTGCAGTACTGTTTAATTTCAGTAGGTGTCAGTGTTGAACTGTTAGTGAGACATGAAGAACGAATCAGGTAATATTGAGTGAGAAGTACTTACAGTTCCGGTTTTAGGCTGAAGGTGTCAGTGTTGACTTCTTTTTGAGCTAAAGTGAATATATTTAGCTGCAAAAGATAATGATTAGTATATAGAGTTAGTATAACCATCATTATATATATTTCAGCTGTGTGATATATCTGTTACATCAAGGAGGACCTTACAATTACTCAGAATTTTTTTTATAAAATTAACGGAAAAACTGAAGGTAAAAAAACGATGAAAAGAACTTCTGGTAATTCCTAATGAGGAAATAGTGTTAACTAGTGCTCCATTGTCCAGCTTGATGTCTGGTTCTGTGTCTTTCTCCATGTAGTGAAGGGGTATTCTATATAGGGTCAGGACGGGGAGTAGAGGGGGTGCGAGGAAGGTTATTAGGATTTAATAGGCCCAATTTGACCAAGATATCCTGACCTTCAGGGATAGAGGTGGCAATATATATTGTGTGCCGTTGTGTAGAATAATCAGCTTGAAAGGGAATCCCCATCTATATCTGATTCTGGCTGTGGAAAGAGCCATAGTGATTTCTTTCATTTTTTTTAATACAAGGTGTTCTCATCAGAGTCCCCCTTTACATCACTTGTCCTACATCAACACCCCCCTTTGCATCAGGTGTCCCATCAGAGTCCCCCTTTTCATCAGGTGTCCCCCTTTACCACAGGCGTCCTCATCAAAGTCCCTCTTTATATCAGGTGTCCCATCAGAGTCCACTAATACTAACGACAGGAGTGAAATCGGGATCACTCTTGTCAATTTGGAGCGGAACCAGGAGTGTGCCCCTCCTCAACACAGCGCCCGGGGCAGGTGCCCACTTGGGGGGCTTCCCCGCTGACAGGTGAATGAAAAAAAAAAAACATTGCTGGCAGTACAGGAATGAGAAGAAAAAAACAGCATGGGGTTTCCCCAATCTATAATAGGGCCTTTGGGTCTGGTATGGATTTAAAAGGGAACCCCATGCCAAAATGTTTTTCAAAATGGTGTGGGGTCCCCCCCCAAATTCCATAACAGACCCTTATTGGAGCATGCAGAATGGCAGGCCAGGAAAGGGAGGCAAGTGTGAGCCCCCCTCCTGAATAGGGATGGGCCCGGTGCTCGATTCAAACCCACGTTCGAATCGAGCTCCGGGCGTTCGCTCGCTCGGCGAGCCCAGAACTATTTGGGCTGTTCGCATCACATTCGTGTGATGCGAGCGGACCCGCAATGCATTGCGGCCGGCACGGCCGGTGCAGTGCATTGCTGGCTGATGATTGGCCAAGCATGCACTGTGACCCCGCATGCTTGGCCAATCACAGCGCCGGAAACTCGGAGAGCAATAATTGGCTACAGGCAGGACGCCTGTAGCCAATTAAAGCTCAGGGGCTTTAGTACACGCCCCACCATTTAAAAGGCCGCCACGCCGTCGGCCCCGGTCACATGAGTTCCGGCTTTAGGAGAGATCAGTTTGCTGATTTTGTCTTTGCTTGATTGTAATGAAAGATTTGCTCTTCTTTGCTAAACCATTGGCTATTTCTTTGCTATACCATTGCTACCTAAGTCATTGATCGTTCATTGCTGCTGATTGCACAGTTAGTGTGTTATTAGCTGCTGCTGGGGATTAGTCTGGTGCGTGCTTACTGTTAGTACAGTATTGCAGTAGTACCAACCGCAGTGCTGTTAGCACAGCATTGCACCCCAACAGCACCCATAGGACTTCTAGTGTGTTAGTGGCAGCAAACAGAGCTCCTATATTTTCTTCTCAGCAGCACCCATAGCACTTCTAGTGTGTTAGTGGCATCACACAGAGCTCCTATATTTTCTTCCCAGAAGCACCCATAAGACTTCTAGTGTGTTAGTGGCATCACACAGAGCTCCTATATTTTCTTCTCAGCAGCACCCATAGGACTTCTAGTGTGTTAGTGGCATCACACAGAGCTCCTATATTTTCTTCCCAGAAGCACCCATAGGACTTCTAGTGTGTTAGTGGCATCACACAGAGCTCCTATATTTTCTTCCCAGAAGCACCCATAGGACTTCTAGTGTGTTAGTGGCATCACACAGAGCTCCTATATTTTCTTCCCAGAAGCACCCATAGGACTTCTAGTGTGTTAGTGGCATCACAAAGAGCTCCTATATTTTCTTCCCAGAAGCACCCATAGGACTTCTAGTGTGTTAGTGGCATCACACAGAGCTCCTATATTTTCTTCTCAGCAGCACCCATAGGACTTCTTGTGTGTTAGTGGCATCACACAGAGTTCCTATATTTTCTTCCCAGAAGCACCCATGGGACTTCTGGTGTGTTAGTGGCATCACACAGAGCTTCTATATTTTCTTCTCAGCAGCACCCATAGGACTTCTAGTGTGTTAGTGGCATCACACAGAGCTCCTATATTTTCTTCCCAGAAGCACCCATAGGACTTCTAGTGTGTTAGTGGCATCACACAGAGCTCCTATATTTTCTTCCCAGAAGCACCCATAGGACTTCTAGTGTGTTAGTGGCATCACACAGAGCTCCTATATTTTCTTCTCAGCAGCACCCATAGGACTTCTAGTGTGTTAGTGGCATCACACAGAACTCCTACATTTTCTTCCCAGAAGCACCCATAGGACTTCTAGTGTGTTAGTGGCATCACACAGAGCTCCTATATTTTCTTCCCAGAAGCACCTATAGGACTTCTAGTGTGTTAGTGGCATCACACAGAGCTCCTATATTTTCTTCCCAGAAACACCCATAGGACTTCTAGTGTGTTAGTGGCATCATACAGAGCTCCTATATTTTCTTCCCAGAAGCACCCATAGGACTTCTAGTGTGTTAGTGGCATCACACAGAGCTCCTATATTTTCTTCTCAGCAGCACCCATAGGACTTCTAGTGTGTTAGTGGCATCACACAGAGCTCCTATATTTTCTTCCCAGAAGCACCCATAGGACTTCTAGTGTGTTAGTGGCATCACACAGAGCTCCTATATTTTCTTCCCAGAAGCACCCATAGGACTTCTAGTGTGTTAGTGGCAGCAAACAGAGCTCCTATATTTTCTTCCCAGAAGCACCCATAGGACTTCTAGTGTGTTAGTGGCATCACACAGAGCTCCTATATTTTCTTCCCAGAAGCACCCATAGGACTTCTAGTTTGTTAGTGGCATCACACAGAGCTCCTATATTTTATTCCCAGAAGCACCCATAGGACTTCTAGTGTGTTAGTGGCATCACACAGAGCTCCTATATTTTCTTCTCAGCAGCACCCATAGGACTTCTAGTGTGTTAGTGGCATCACACAGAGCTCCTATATTTTCTTCCCAGAAGCACCCATAAGACTTCTAGTGTGTTAGTGGCATCACACAGAGCTCCTATATTTTCTTCTCAGCAGCACCCATAGGACTTCTAGTGTGTTAGTGGCATCACACAGAGCTCCTATATTTTCTTCCCAGAAGCACCCATAGGACTTCTAGTGTGTTAGTGGCATCACACAGAGCTCCTATATTTTCTTCCCAGAAGCACCCATAGGACTTCTAGTGTGTTAGTGGCATCACACAGAGCTCCTATATTTTCTTCCCAGAAGCACCCATAGGACTTCTAGTGTGTTAGTGGCATCACAAAGAGCTCCTATATTTTCTTCCCAGAAGCACCCATAGGACTTCTAGTGTGTTAGTGGCATCACACAGAGCTCCTATATTTTCTTCTCAGCAGCACCCATAGGACTTCTAGTGTGTTAGTGGCATCACACAGAGTTCCTATATTTTCTTCCCAGAAGCACCCATGGGACTTCTGGTGTGTTAGTGGCATCACACAGAGCTTCTATATTTTCTTCTCAGCAGCACCCATAGGACTTCTAGTGTGTTAGTGGCATCACACAGAGCTCCTATATTTTCTTCCCAGAAGCACCCATAGGACTTCTAGTGTGTTAGTGGCATCACACAGAGCTCCTATATTTTCTTCCCAGAAGCACCCATAGGACTTCTAGTGTGTTAGTGGCATCACACAGAGCTCCTATATTTTCTTCTCAGCAGCACCCATAGGACTTCTAGTGTGTTAGTGGCATCACACAGAACTCCTACATTTTCTTCCCAGAAGCACCCATATGACTTCTAGTGTGTTAGTGGCATCACACAGAGCTCCTATATTTTCTTCCCAGAAGCACCTATAGGACTTCTAGTGTGTTAGTGGCATCACACAGAGCTCCTATATTTTCTTCCCAGAAACACCCATAGGACTTCTAGTGTGTTAGTGGCATCATACAGAGCTCCTATATTTTCTTCCCAGAAGCACCCATAGGACTTCTAGTGTGTTAGTGGCATCACACAGAGCTCCTATATTTTCTTCTCAGCAGCACCCATAGGACTTCTAGTGTGTTAGTGGCATCACACAGAGCTCCTATATTTTCTTCCCAGAAGCACCCATAGGACTTCTAGTGTGTTAGTGGCATCACACAGAGCTCCTATATTTTCTTCCCAGAAGCACCCATAGGACTTCTAGTGTGTTAGTGGCAGAAAACAGAGCTCCTATATTTTCTTCCCAGAAGCACCCATAGGACTTCTAGTGTGTTAGTGGCATCACACAGAGCTCCTATATTTTCTTCCCAGAAGCACCCATAGGACTTCTAGTTTGTTAGTGGCATCACACAGAGCTCCTATATTTTATTTCCAGAAGCACCCATAGGACTTCTAGTGTGTTAGTGGCATCACACAGAGCTCCTATATTTTCTTCTCAGCAGCACCCATAGGACTTCTAGTGTGTTAGTGGCATCACACAGAGCTCCTATATTTTCTTCCCAGAAGCACCCATAGGACTTCTAGTGTGTTAGTGGCATCACACAGAGCTCCTATATTTTCTTCCCAGAAGCACCCATATGACTTCTAGTGTGTTAGTGGCATCACACAGAGCTCCTATATTTTCTTCCCAGAAGCACCCATAGGACTTCTAGTGTGTTAGTGGCATCACACAGAGCTCCTATATTTTCTTCTCAGCAGCACCCATAGGACTTCTAGTGTGTTAGTGGCATCACACAGAGCTCCTATATTTTCTTCCCAGAAGCACCCATAGGACTTCTAGTGTGTTAGTGGCATCACACAGAGCTCCTATATTTTCTTCCCAGAAGCACCCATAGGACTTCTAGTGTGTTAGTGGCATCACACAGAGCTCCTATATTTTCTTCCCAGAAGCACCCATAGGACTTCTAGTGTGTTAGTGGCATCACACAGAGCTCCTATATTTTCTTCTCAGCAGCACCCATAGGACTTCTAGTGTGTTAGTGGCATCACACAGAGCTCCTATATTTTCTTCCCAGAAGCACCCATAGGGCTTCTAGTGTGTTAGTGGCAGCACACAGAGCTCCTATATTTTCTTCTCAGCAGCACCCATTTTTTATACTATATACACTACCGACTACAATGGCTGGAAGACCGCCAAGAAGAGGCAGAGCGTGCCGAGGCAAGAACACAGGGCAGGCAGGCTCTGTTTCTAGAGACAACAGTGCTGGCCGTGGACGTGGTCGTGCATCGTCATCAGCACGTGGCCATGGGACACGCTTGTCTTTGTTTTCGGCAGCTGGACATGTGGAGCCGCATCATGCCGAAGGCTTGGTAGAATGGATGACCAAGCCCTCCTCATCCTCCTCATCCTCTCTCACCCAGGCTCAGGGTACTGGCAGAGCAGCTGCCAACGCGTACTCAATGGCATCATCAGCCACCCCTTCCCTAGACCCACCATGTCCTCCTGAGGAGTCCCCCGAACTCCGCCTCCGCCACCACGCCTCCAAAATGCTACTACTGGTTGTGACACACCTCTCTCCTCCACCCCCTCCTCTTCTTCTTCCTCCAGTGCTCTGTCCTCAGAACCAGCGGTGCTCCGTAGGCGTACAAAGGGCTACGCGAGTACGCAGGCAAAAAGATGCCATGCCGTGCTTGCGCTGGTGTGTTTGGGGGACAGGAGCCACACTGGGCCAGAGGTTCTGGCAGCTCTGCAGGGGCAGGCCAAGAGGTGGTTGACGCCACGCCAGCTTAAGCCAGGAATGGTCGTTTCTGACAATGGCACCAACCTCCTCTCCGCCCTGCGACAGGGGCAGCTCACCCATGTGCCCTGTATGGCTCACATCCTCAACCTGGTGGTGCAGCGGTTTTTGGGCAGGTTCCCAGGCTTACAGGATGTCCTGAGGCAGGCCAGGAAAGTCTGTGTGCATTTCCACCGATCTTAAAATGCCAGTGCTCGGCTGACTGAGCTGCAAAAGGAGCTGAACCTGCCCAAGAACCGCCTAATATGTGACATGCCCACCAGGTGGAACTCAACGTTGGCCATGCTGCCGTGACTGCACACGCAGCAGAGGGCCATCAATGAGTACCTTTGCGACTACGGCACCAGGACAGGGTCAGGGGAGCTTGGATTTTTTTCCCCACGCCAGTGGAGCATGATCAGGGATGCATGCACTGTCCTCTCACCATTTGAGGAGGCCACGAGGATGGTGAGCAGTGACAGTGCATGCATCAGTGACACTGTACCTCTTGTCCACCTGTTGGAGCATACGCTGCATGGGATAATGGACAGGGCACTTGAGGCAGAACAGAGGCAGGAAGAGGAGGACTTCCTTGCCTCTCAAGGCCCCCTTTATCCAGACAGTGTTCCTTCTGTCCCACCCATCACACAGGAAGAGGATGAGGATGAGGAGGAGGAGGATTGTGTGAGCATGGAGGTGGAGCCTGGCACTCAGCATCAGCAGCAGCAGTCTTTTAGGGATGATGTACAGTCCCAACAAACCAGTGGACTTCTACGTGGCTGGGAGGAGGTGGCTGGCGATCATGTCATCCTCAGTGACCCAGAAGACTCCGGACCTAATGCCCTTTAGCTAACCTACGCTGCATGGCCTCCCTGATCCTGCAAAGCCTGCGGAAGGATCCTCGTGTTCTTCGGATCAAGGAGAGGGACGATTACTGGCTGGCCACTCTCCTTGATCCACGGTACAAGTGTAAGGTTGCGGACCTTATCTTGCCGTCGCAGAGGGAGCAGAGGATGAGACATCTCAGGGAGGCCTTGCAGAAAGGTCTGTGCAACGCGTTCCAAGAAACTGGGAGGTTACTCCTGGTCCTGGACGACGAGTTGCTGAGGCTTCGGTCAGTAGCAGAAGGAGCGGTGGGGAAGGTGGACGTCTGACCGATGCGTTTAGACAATTTTTTAGTCCGCAGCCCCAAGGTATGATCAGTTCCAGCAACCATCGCCAGCGTCTGATATACATGGTGCAGGAATACCTAGGGGCAAGGTCAGACTTGGACACCTTTCCCACTGAAAATCCTCTGGCTTACTGGGTCCTGAGGATGGATCACTGGCCAGAGCTTGCACAGTAGGCAATTGAGCTACTGGCCTGTCCTGCATCCAGCGTTCTTTCCGAACGCACATTCAGTGCTGCTGGAGGATTTGTCACCGATCATAGTGTGCGCCTGTCCACCGACTCGGTTGATCGACTGACCTTCATAAAAATTAATCAGTCTTGGATCACCACCAGCTACCAGGCACCTGAAGCGGATATAACGGAATAATTTATAATGTCACATCCCTTCAAGACTGCCTATGCTGATGCTGAGTGACTGTCCTGTTATGTTCACTGACTATCCTCTTCCTCCTCCTCAATGATCCATGCCACCACACCAGTGCCTAAGGCACAATTTTTCAGCCCCTGTATAACAGGGGCGTGTACTTACAATTTTTTAAAAAGATGCTACGCAACAGGTGTGACTGCTGTGCGCCAAGTACAGTATCTGTGAGGGGTTGCAGTGTTGTGGCACCAGCACCAGTGCCTAAGGCACAATTTTTCAGCCCCTGTTGGGGCGTGTAATTACAATTTTTAGGCAATGCTTTGCAACAGGTCTCATTGCTGTGCTCAGAGTACAGTATCTGTGAGGGGTTGCAGTGTTGTGGCACCAGCACCAGTGCCTAAGGCACAATTTTTCAGCCCCTGTATAACAGGGGCGTGTACTTACAATTTTTTAAAAAGATGCTTCGCAACAGGTGTGACTGCTGTGCTCCAAGTACAGTATCTGTGAGGGGTTGCAGTGTTGTGGCACCAGCACCAGTGCCTAAGGCACAATTTTTCAGCCCCTGTATAACAGGGGTGTGTAATTACAATTTTTTTAAAAGATGCTTCGCAACAGGTGTGACTGCTGTGCTCCAAGTACAGTATCTGTGAGGGTTTTTTTTCAGCCCCTGTTGGGGCGTGTAATTACAATTTTTAGGCAATGCTTTGCAACAGGTCTCATTGCTGTGCTAAGAGTACAGTATCTGTGAGGGGTTGCAGTGTTGTGGCACCAGCACCAATGCCTAAGGCACAATTTTTCAGCCCCTGTTTAACAGGGGCGTGTAATTACAAATCTTGATTTAATAGTTCACAGCAGGGCCCATTCCTGCGCCCACCAAGAGTAACTATGAGGGCCTACAGTCTTGTGGCAACACCGTCCACCACCACCACCAAAGGCCCAATTTTTCTGCCCTGTTCAACAGGTGCATGCAATTACAAATCTTGATCTAATAACTCACAGCAGGGCCCATTCCTGCACCCACCAAGAGTAACTGTGAGGGCTTACAGTCTTGTGGCAACACCGTCCACCACCACCACCACCAAAGGCCCAATTTTTCTGCCCGGTTCAACAGGTGCATGCAAGTACAAATCTTGATCTATTAACTCACAGCAGGGCCCATTCCTGTGCCCACCAGTCTTGTGGCTACACCAACATCTAATAGGGCAAATTTCTGCAGAGTATATACGGCAGGCCCCTACTTTCAAACATCCAACTTACAAACGACTCCTACTTGCAAACGGAAAGAGAAAACAGGAAGTGAGATGAAATCTACTCCTAGGAAGGGAAATTCTATCCTGTTAGATTTAATTTGGGAAAAAGGTATCTCCTCTCTACTGATGCTTTATCACCAATCCTTGTTTCAATTAAAACCCCACTTTTCCAAAACATTTGTCATTGGGACGGAAAGTGAGGTGACATGTTCTGAACAGATGTGCAAAGACAGCAAATGTTACAGGGGTGATAACCCCTCCCTATGTTCTCCAAAAAGCTTAAAAATTGTTTTTTTTTGGGATGGAGCTACACTTCATAATGTACCTGTTCAGATTCTACTTAAGAACAAACCTACAGTCCGTGTCTTGTTTGCACCACCTATATACTGCTGTTCAGAGTATATAGGGTTGTAGGTATAGGGTTTTATTTTGGGTGCGGGGTCCCCCTTAATATCCATACAAGACCCAAAGGGGCTGGGGTGGGGAGGGGGGGTGATGGGGTAGCCATGCCATTTTTCTCAAGGATTTTAAGCCATATGGCGGCCAGGACAAGACATGACATTAAAGCCGCAAGTGGTTTTAAATGGCTTCTTTTTTTCCTTTACAAATGTCATTTTGTGCAGGGACAGTTCTAAACACGGGAAGCACATGCCACTTCACAGGCATACTTTAGACACCCCCCAGGTACCATATTTAAAGGAAAATTTGACTTTTTTTTTTTCACTTTATGCATCATTAAAATGACTGCTCCCGAAAAAACGTTAGTTTTTAAAAGTTCTTTTTGCATTGATATATGTCCCCTGGGGCAGGACCCGGGTCCCCAAACCTGTTTTATGACATTAACATGCATATTGGCCGTTGTAATTAGCAATTTTGATTTCGAACGTTCGCGTCCATTATAACGAATAGGGTTCGAAAATTCGCGCAAACTTTCGGTCCGTTCGAAGGTTCTGGTGCGAACCGAACCCGGGGGTGTTCGCTCATCCCTACTCCTGAACCATATTAGCCCACATGCCCTCAACATGGGGGGTGTTTTTAGGAAGGGGGGGGCTCTGCCCCCTGCCCCAAAGCACCTTGTCCCCATGTTGATGGGGACAAGGGCCTCTTCCCCACAACCCTGAGTTGTGGTTGTGGGGGTCTGTGGGAAGGGGGGGGGCTTAAGAACAGCACTGATAAATGTGATTAAATTATTGCAATTAACACTTCTCTATTTATTATCACTTTAAATAGTCAATAATGAAGGCCAGAAAATAATCATAAACAGTGAACATTGTTGTGTTCCCTTCCACTGATGATCAGAGAAGAAGGGCCCCTTAGATGGATGGCAGAGAAACTCCACCTTACAGGGGTGGCAGGGCCCCATTACACAAGAAAGTCCGTGTACTCAATGTGAAGAATGTTACTTACATTGGGAGATCCGTACAATAATTCTCTTACAGATAGATAAAGATGGGACACACAGTATATTATCATCCTTCATACCTGACTCTGCGTCCTCTGGGCTTGGTGATATCTCGCTGTTTGATACTAAAGTCGGTTATAATATTTCTTCATTAAGATGTTTCATAATATTTCTTCATTAAGATAGTTTCATTTCCCAGCTCTGTCCTCAGATCCTCCCCCTCCTGTTTCCTCCATCGTGTAGCGTACTCAGACTTGGCTCTGTGTTCTGGCACACTGGTTGTGAGTTTCATAACATATCCACAATAATCGCACCCCACCACCCACACACACCATTCACTAAAGCAGGAAAGACTCTTCACTCTGGAAATGTTAGTAAATAAGGTGAAGCTGGGTTCTGTTTGAATATCCAATCACGTGCCAGGAAATTCCACCGACATGAGTTTTTGCATGCACATTGAACATGAAAACAGCTTCTGAAAGTTCAACTTTGAGCACAAAACTTTCATTTAAATATATTCCTCAAAAGTCACAAAGGATATAATTATATAAAGGATGTGCACCAAAACACAGACATGACCCTGTAGAAGCAGCACTGAAGTCATCACTGTGCTGTACATGCTGTACAGCCTGTGCAGAGAGTAGAGCTGTGGGAGGGGCCTAGCAGGCTCCGCCTATTACAGGCTTGTTGGGTAGGTGCAGCGTGGTGTGGCGGGCAAAAAAAAAACATATAGAAGGGTTTATTTACTAATTCTGGAGAGTGCAAAATCAGGCTCATTTCTGCATTGGAACCAATTAGCTTCTAACCTCAGCTTGTTCAATAGTGATGGACGAACATCTGACGGGATGGTTCGCAAACGCGAACGCGATCGCGCAAACGTGCCCAAATTCGGGCCCCATTCATTTTAATGGCAGGTGAACATTAAATACCTCCAGGTCATATTTGCAGCCACAAAATACTTACTAGCTGTGCACACATAGTCCCACAACATGGACACTGACATACCAGAAGTATTAAGTGAATCTGGGATCGACAACGAAAAGCATTCTTTTTTTATCTGTGAAATTTTGTCAATTCAGGAGTGCATGAAGGCCATGGAGGAGAGGCAAGGCCAGGCCAGGCTATGAAGGGGGTGCAGGATATGATCAGTGCCACAGTCAGGGCAAGCAGTCCTGTGCCAGTGTCCCAGTGTGCCAACCTGTGCTTGAGCCCCTGACCCCTCCCTCTGCCCAGCCCTTACCCCCACCTATGCAGGGCTCCATTGCGGTGGTGAGGAGGTGCCAGTCCAGTGCTGATCCTCAGCCATGGTGCTGGCACTGCCTGCCAATTGGGATTGGCTTCTCTGCTGCTATCTTCCTCACTGACACCAGCACTGAGATAGAACACTGACACCAGCACTGAGATAGAACACTGACACCAGCATCGAGATAGAACACTGACACCAGCACCGCGATAGAGAGCACTGACACCAGCACTGAGATAGAGAGCACTGACTCCAGCACCGAGATAGAGATCACTGACTCCAGCACCGAGATAGAGAGCACTGACTTCAGCACTGAGATAGAGAGCACTGACTCCAGCACCGAGATTGAGAGCACTGACTCCAGCACCGAGATAGAGAGCACTGACTCCAGCACCGAGATAGAGAGCACTGACACCAGCACCGAGATAGAGAGCACTGACACCAGCAGTTCAGTTCAGTTTTGGGCACCAGTTCTCAAAAAGGATATCGGGGAACTGGAGAAAGTGCAGAGAAGGGCAACCAAACTGATAAGAGACATGGAGGAGCTCAGCTATGAGGAAAGATTAGAGGAACTGAATTGATTCACTCTTGAGAAGAGGAGAATAAGGGGGGATATGATCAACATGTACAAATATATAGGGGGTCCATATAGTGAACTTGGTGTTGAGTTATTCACTTTACGGTCAACACGGAGGACAAGGGGGCACTCCTTACGTGTAGAGGAAAAGAGATTTCATCTCCAAATACGGAAAGGTTTCTTCACAGTAAGAGCTGTGAAAATATGGAATAGACTCCCTCCAGAGGTGGGAGTAGATTGCTTTAAGAAAGGCCTGGATACTTTCCTAAATGTACATAATATAACTGGGTACTGACATTTATAGGTAAAGTTGATCCGGGGAAAATCCGATTGCCTCTAGGGGGATCAAGAAGTGATTTTTTTCCCCTGCTGTAGCAGATTGGAGCATGCTCTTTTGGGGGTTTTTTTTGCCTTCCTCTGGATCAACTGTGGGTATAGAATGGGGTTTATTGAATTGTACGATATATTTTATTTTTATTTATTATTTCTTTTTTTTATGGTTGAACTGGATGGACTTGTGTCTTTTTTTGGCCTAGCTAACTATGTAACTTTGTAACCAGCACCGAGATAGAAAGTACTGACACCAGCAACTCGCTGCAGGACCCAAAAATATGACACTGCTCAACCTCTTCAAACAGGAGGGTACGGGCATATAGTACAGTGTGCTTTTTTTGTACAAGTGAGCCCAAGGTAAAAAAGCGGTCCGTGTGCTAGATTATATAAATCGTTTATACAGTTATGCATATACATGGTCTACTGGTCACATGTGTTGAATTCGTCCAAGATCCATGCCTCATTCATTTTTATAAATGTGAGGTAGTCAACACTGTCGTGAGCTAGGCGAGTGCGCTTATCGGTCACGACCCCCCCTGCTGCGCTGAACGTCCTTTCGGATAGGACACTGGACGAGGGGCAAGCCAACTGTTCCATTGCAAATTGTGCAAGCTCTGGCCAGAGGTCAAGCCTGCCCACCCAGTAGTCCCGGGGGGTTCATCACTTCTCAGAGCGTCCACATCGGCCGTTAACCCGATGTAGTCGGACACCTGTTGGTCTATGCGTTCCCTGATGCTGGATCCGGATGACACCTGTCGATGGGTCAGCTGAAAGAATGATCTCATATCAGAAGTGACCAACACATCTTCAAACCGCCCTCTTCTTGCAGGCGCTGTTGGATTGGTACCCGCAACTCTTTCTCTGGGAGTGGAAACTCCTCTGCCAGAGCACACAAAAGCAGAATGCAGCATTTCTCTGAGCAAGGCCTGGAAGTGCTCCATTCTGACAGCCCTCTGTGATGGTGGTAACATTTCCGCCATTTTTTTGTTTGTACTGGGGGTCTAAGTACGTTGCCACCCAGTACTGGTCCTTGACCTTTATGCTTTTTATACGGGGGTCCCTCTTAAAACACTGGAGCATGAAGGCTCCCATTTGCACTAAACTGGAAGCGGTGTGGTGGCCTGGCTCCTGCTCATCATCCAGGATAATGTCGTCCTCGTTCTCCTCCCCCCATCCATGGACAACAACAGGTTTACAGGTTTAAAGCATGCTCTTCTTTCTCCTCCTCATCCGCCCTGGCACCATCCTCCTCTGACTCCTTTTCAGACTCCTGTTGTTGACTTGTCTCAGATAGAGTAGCCCCCCTGGGAATTCATCCAGCATTGCGACTTCCTCATCTTCCTGCTCCTGCTCCTCCATGGCTTGATCAATGACGCAACGCAATGCACGCTCCATAAAGAAGGCATAAGGTACGATGTCACTGATGGCGCCATGGCTGCGACTGACCAGTTTGGTGATCTCATCAAATGGCCGCAGAAGTCTGCATGGGTCGTGCATGAGCAGCCACTGGCACAGTGAAAAAAAAAAAAAACTCCCCAGAACCTGTTCTGCTGCAGAGTTCGTACAGGTAGTCGTTAACTGCACGTTTCTGCTGGAGCAGCCTATCAAGCATATAGAAGGTTGAGTTCCATCGCGTCGGGCAATCACAAATAAGACGTCTGACCAGCAGATTGTGTCGCAGCTGAATATCAGCAAGGCGAGCCATGGCCGTGTAAGATCTTCTGAAATGGGCCGAGATTTTCCATGCCTGCCACAAGATGTCTTGGACCCCAGGGTATTTGACAACGAATCGCTGCACGACCAAGCAGATTGGCACCATTGTCGCACACCACTTTACCAACTGTCAAATTGAGCGGTGTTAGCCACTGATCTGCCTGTGAACGCAAAGCTGAAAGGAGTGCAGGGCCAGTGTGGCTCTTGGCTTCCAGGCATAACAGACGCAGCACAGCATGGCAACGTCTCACCTGGCATGTCGAATAGGTTCTGGGGATCTTGGGTGGCGCAGCGGAAGAGAAGCTAGCAGCGGAAAAGGAGGAGTCAGCCGAGGAGGAGAGGGAGGATGGAGTAGGAGGAGGAGAAGAAGAGGCAGGCCTGCATGCAATACGTGACGGTAAAACCAAATCTACACGGGTGCCACGGGTTACATGCTTGACGGCCGTCAGAAGGTTCACCCAGTGGGCAGTAAAAGTTATATACCTTCCCTGCCCGTGTTTGCTAGACCACGTGTCTGTGGCCAGATGTATCTTGGCACTAGGGATGGGCCCGGTGTTCGATTCGAACCCACGTTCGAATCGAGCACCGGGTGTTCGCCCGCTCGGCGAGCCCAGAACTATTTGGGCCGTTCGCATCACATTCGTGTGATGCGAGCGGCCCACAATGCATTGCGCCAAGCGCAGTGCATTGCTGGCTGATGATTGGCCAAGCATGCACTGTGACCCCGCATGCTTGGCCAATCACAGCGCCGGTAGCGAGGAGAGCAATAATTGTCTACAGGCAGGACGCCTGTAGCCAATTATAGCTCAGGGGCTTTAGTACACGCCCCACTGTATAAAAGGCTGCCGTGCCGTCGGCCTAGTGCACATGTGTTCCGGCTTTGATTCTTAATAGGCAGACTGCTGATGCTGATGCTGATTCATTGCTGATTCATTATCATTACTACTGAAGTGAATACTGATCATTTCTGCTGATGGCACTGCTGCTGAGTGGTGACATTATCTGCTGCTGAGTCTAACTGCTTTGATTCTGGGGATTAGTCTGGTGTGTGAGTGCTGTTAGTACAGAATTGCAGTAGCACCCTCTGTCCTATGCTGTTAGTACAGCATTGCAATATAACCTTCTGTCCTATTGTGATCTAAGGCAGGCAGGGATTTATAGGAGCTAGTGTGTGTGGCAGCACACATAAAACCACCTCAGTCACTCTATCTGCTATAAGGCCCAGTTGTTGTCAGTCATATAAGGCAGTCTCTATCTGCCGTAAGGCCCAGTTCTTGTCATCGAAGGCAGCCAGGCATCTCCAGGAGCTAGTGTGTGTGCTCTGTTAGTACATCACACATAAAACCACCTCAGCCTCTGTATCTGCTATAAGGCCCAGTTGTTGTCAGTCATATAAGTCAGTCTCTATCTGCCGCAAGGCCCAGTTCTTGTAATCGAAGGCAGCCAGGCATCTCCAGGAGCTAGCTAGCTTGTGTGTGTGTGTGATCTGTTAGTACATCACACATAAAACCACCTCAGCCTCTGTATCTGCTATAAGGCCCAGTTGTTGTCAGTCAAATAAGGCAGTCTCTATCTGCCGTAAGGCCCAGTTGTTGTCATCGAAGGCAGCCAGGCATCTCCAGGAGCTTGTGTGTGTGTGTGCTCTGTTAGTACATCACACATAAAACCACCTCAGCCTCTGTATCTGCTATAAGGCCCAGTTGTTGTCAGTCATATAAGGCAGTCTCTATCTGCCGTAAGGCCCAGTTCTTGTCATCGAAGGCAGCCAGGCATCTCCAGGAGCTAGCTAGCTTGTGTGTGTGTGTGCTCTGTTAGTACATCACACATAAAACCACCTCAGCCTCTGTATCTGCTATAAGGCCCAGTTGTTGTCAGTCATATAAGGCAGTCTCTATCTGCCGTAAGGCCCGGTTCTTGTCATCAAAGGCAGCCAGGCATCTCCAGGAGCTAGTGTGTTTGTGTGTGCTCTGTTAGTACATCACACATAAAACCACCTCAGCCTCTGTATCTGCTATAAGGCCCAGTTGTTGTCAGTCATATAAGGCAGTCTCTATCTGCCGTAAGGCCCAGTTGTTGTCATCGAAGGTAGCCAGGCATCTCCAGGAGCTAGCTAGCTTGTGTATGTGTGTGCTCTGTTAGTACATCACACATAAAACCACCTCAGCCTCTGTATCTGCTATAAGGCCCAGTTGTTGTCAGTCATATAAGGCAGTCTCTATCTGCCTTAAGGCCCAGTTGTTGTCATCTAAGGCAGCCTCTATCTGCCGTAAGGCCCTGTTGCTGTCATCTAAGGCAGCCATCTGCAGGAGTTAGTGTGTGTGCTGTGTGACTCCAGCACAATATACACTACCCACTACAATGCCTGGAAGACCGCCAAGGAGAGGCAGACAGTCCCGAGGCAAGAACACAGGGCAAGCAGGCAGTGTTTCTAGAGACAACAGTGCTGGTCGTGGACCTGGTCGTGCATCGTCATCAGCACGTGACCATGGGACACGCTTGTCCTTGTTTTCGGCAGCTGGACATGTTGAGCTGCATCATGCCGAAGGCTTGGTAGAATGGATGACCAAGCCCTCCTCATCCTCCTCATCCTCTCTCACCCAGGCTCAGGGTACTGGCAGAGCAGCTGCCAATGCGTACTCAATGGCATCATCAGGCACCCCTTCCCTAGACCCACCATGTCCTCCTGAGGAGTCCCCCGAACTGTTTGAGCACAGTGTTGGGTACATGCTCCAGGAGGATGCCCAACAATTTGAAGGCTCAGATGATGATACCCATCTAGAGGAAGGCAGTAGCGTGCGCGCAGAGAGAGGGGATGCTCAAGGACAGCAATCTGGCAATCATGTTCCACCAGCTGCAGCTTACTGCCAGGTTTGCTCCAGTGGTGAAGAGGGAGGGGATGATGAGGTCACTGACTCCACGTGGGTGCCTGAAGGGAGAGAGGAGGAGGAGGAGGCGGTGGCGTCGGCGGCGGCACATGTCCAACGAGGCAGGATGCCCTCCGGAGGCCAGCTAGAGGCCAGCACACCAACTGAATCACACCGCAGAGCTCCGCCTGTGCAGGGCGCTGCCTCTGCACGTTATCACAAAAGTTCTTTGGTGTGGGCCTTTTTTAAGACGAGTGCATCAGATTGCACAACTGCTATTTGCAACATATGTCTCAAGCGTATCTCGCGTGGCCAAAACATCAGCAGCTTGGGCACCACAAGCATGACCAGACATATGTCGACCTGCCATGCAGCTCGTTGGCAAGCGCACATTAAAGACCCACACCAAAGAACAAAGCGGACCTCTCCTTGCTCCTCATCAGCTGGGATCTCCAACCCCACTATATCTTCAGTCCTCTCTGAAAGCTGCTCTGAGAGGAATGAAGGTGTAGAATTAGGTGTGTCACAGCCAAGTACTTGCAGTACACCGACGTCCGATTGTACCAGGCAAATTTCCCGGCCCCAGCTGCTGGACCATCGAAAGAAGTTTACTCCCAGCCATCCACATGCCCAGTGGTTGAATGCTAGCTTGGCTAAATTGCTAGCACTTCAACTGCTGCCTTTTCAGTTGGTAGACTCGGCCCCTTCCGTGAGTTTGTTCAATGTGCGGTTCCTCAGTGGCAGGTTCCCAAACGCCACTTTTTCTCACGGAAGGCGATGCCGGCTCTCTACCGGCATGTGGAAGGCAATGTCCATGCCTCGCTGGACAGGGCGGTCAGCGGTAAGGTGCATATTACCACTGACTCATGGTCCAGCAGACATGGACAGGGACGTTACCTGTCTTTCACGGCCCATTGGGTCACTCTATTGGCAGCTGGGAGGGATGCAGGACAAGGTGCAGTAGTGTTGGAGGTTGTTCCGCCACCATGCCTCCAAAATGCTACTACTGGTTGTGACACACCTCTCCCCTCCACCCCCTCCTCTTCTTCTTCCTCCATGGCCTCTTCGAGTGCTCTGTCCTCGGAACCAGAGGTGCGCCGTAGGCGTACAAGGGGCTACGTGAGTACGCAGGCAAAAAGATGCCATGCCGTGCTTGCGCTGGTGTGTTTGGGGGACAGGAGCCACATTGGGGCAGAGGTTCTGGCAGCTCTGCAGGGGCAGGCCGAGAGGTGGTTGACGCCACGCCAGCTTAAGCCAGGAATGGTTGTTTCTGACAGTGGCACCAACCTCCTCTCCGCCCTGCGACAGGGGCAGCTCACCCATGTGCCCTGTATGGCTCACGTCCTCAACCTGGTGGTGCAGCGGTTCTTGGGCAGGTACCCAGGCTTACAGGATGTCCTGAGGCAGGCCAGGAAAGTCTGTGTGCATTTCCGCCGATCGTATAATGCCAGTACTCGGCTGGCTGAGCTGCAAAAGGAGTTGAACCTGCCCAAGAACTGCCTTATATGTGACATGCCCACCAGGTGGAACTCAATGTTGGCCATGCTGCAGCGAGTGCACACGCAGCAGAGGGCCATCAATGAGTACCTTTGCGACTACGGCACCAGGACAGGGTCAGGGGAGCTTGGATTTTTTCCCCACGCCAGTGGAGAATGATCAGGGATGCATGCACTGTCCTGTCACCATTTGAGGAGGCCACGAGGATGGTGAGCAGTGACAGTGCATGCATCAGTGACACTGTACCTCTTGTCCACCTGTTGGAGCATACGCTGCGTGGGATAATGGACAGGGCACCTGAGGCAGAACAGAGGCAGGAAGAGGAGGACTTCCTTGCCTCTCAAGGCCCCCTTTATCCAGACAGTGTTCCTTCTGTCCCACCCATCACACAGGAAGAGGATGAGGAGAAGGATTGTGTCAGCATGGAGGTGGAGCCTTGCACTCAGCATCAGCAGCAGCAGTCTTTTAGGGATGATGTACAGTCCCAACAAACCAGTGGACTTGTACGTGGCTGGGAGGAGGTGGCTGGCGATCATGTCGTCCTCAGTGACCCAGAAGACTCCGGACCGAATGCCTCAGCTAACCTAAGTTGCATGGCCTCCCTGATCCTGCAAAGCCTGCAAAAGGATCCTTGTATTCTTCGGATCAAGGAGAGGGACCATTACTGGCTGGCCATTCTCCTTGATCCATGGTACAAGGGTAAGGTTGCGGACCTTATCTTGCCGTCGCAGAGGGAGCAGAGGATGAGACATCTCAGGGAGCCCTTTCAGAAAGGTCTGTGCAACGTGTTCCCAGAGACTGGGAGGTTACAAACTCCTGGTCCTGGACGATGAGTTGCTGAGGCTTCGGTCAGTAGCAGAAGGAGTAGTGGGGAAGGTGGACGTCTGACCGATGCGTTCAGACAATTTTTTAGTCCGCAGCCCCAAGGTATGATCAGTTCAAGCAACCATCGCCAGCGTCTGATATACATGGTGCAGGAATACCTAGGGGCAAGGTCAGACTTGGACACCTTTCCCACCGAAAATCCTCTGGCTTACTGGGTCTTGAGGATGGATCACTGGCCAGAGCTTGCACAGTATGCAATTGAGCTACTGGCCTGTCCTGCATCCAGCGTTCTTTCCGAACGCACATTCAGTGCTACTGGAGGATTTGTCACCGATCACAGGGTGCGCCTGTCCACCGACTCGGTTGATCGACTGACCTTCATAAAGATAAATCAGTCTTGGATCACCACCAGCTACCAGGCACCTGAAGCGGATATAACTGAATAATTTATAATGTCACATCCCTTCAAGACTGCCTATGCTGATGCTGAGTGACTGTCCTGTTATGTTCACTGACTATCCTCTTCCTCCTCCTCAATGATTCATTACTTGATAGCTTGGAAGAACATTTTTGTTTCTGGGTGCCACCACACCAGTGGCTAAGGCCCAATTTTTTAGCCCCTGTTTAACAGGGGCGTTTAATTACAATTTTTTAAGCAATGCTTCGCAACAGGTCTCATTGCTGTGCTCCAAGTACAGTATCTGTGAGGGGTTGCAGTGTTGTGGCACCAGCACCAGTGCCTAAGGCACAATTTTTCAGCCCCTGTTTAACAGGGGCGTGTAATTACAATGTTTTAAGCAATGCTTCGCAACAGGTCTGACTGCTGTGCTCCAAGTACAGTATCTGAGGGGTTGCATTGTTGTGGCACCAGTGCCTAAGGCACAATTATTCAGCCCCTGTTTAACAGGGGCGTTTAATTACAATTTTTTAAGCAATGCTTCGCAACAGGTCTGACTGCTGTGCTCCAAGTACAGTATCTGAGGGGTTGCATTGTTGTGGCACCAGTGCCTAAGGCACAATTATTCAGCCCCTGTTTAACAGGGGCGTTTAATTACAATTTTTTAAGCAATGCTTCGCAACAGGTCTGACTGCTGTGCTCCAAGTACAGTATCTGGGAGGGACTGCAGTGTTGTGGCACCAGCACCAGTGCCTAAGGCACAATTTTTCAGCCCCTGTTTAACAGGGGCGTGTAATTACAATTTTTTAAGCAATGCTTCGCAACAGGTCTGACTGCTGTGCTCCAAGTACAGTATCTGTGAGGGGTTGCAGTGTTGTGGCACCAGCACCAGTGCCTAAGGCACAATTTTTCAGCCCCTGTTTAACAGGGGCGTGTAATTACAAATCTTGATCTAATAGTTCACAGCAGGGCCCATTCCTGCGCCAACCAAGAGTAACTGTGAGGGCTTACACTCTTGTGGCAACACCGTCCACCACCACCACCACCAAAGGCCCAATTTTTCTGCCCTGTTCAACAGGTGCATGCAATTACAAATCTTGATCTAATAATTCACAGCAGGGCCCCTTCCTGCGCCCACCAAGAGTAACTGTGAGGGCTTACAGTCTTGTGGCAACACCATCCACCACCACCACCAAAGGCCCAATTTTTCTGCCCTGTTCAACAGGTGCATGCAATTACAAATCTTGATCTAATATTTCACAGCAGAGCCCATTCCTGCGCCCACCAAGAGTAACTGTGAGGGCTTACAGTGTTGTGGCCACACCAACATCTAATGGGGCAAATTTCTGCAGAGTATATACGGCAGGCCCCTACTTTCAAACATCCAACTTAGAAACGACTCCTACTTACAAATGGAAGGAGAAAACAGGAAGTGAGAGGAAATCTACTCCTAGGAAGGGAAATTCTATCCTGTTAGATTTAATTTGGGGAAAAGGTATCTCCTCTCTACTGATGCTTTATCACCAATCCTTGTTTCAATAAAAACCCCACTTTTCCAAAAACATTTGTCATTGGGATGGAAAGTGAGGTGAAATGTTCTGAACAGGTGCACAGACAGCAAAACAAATGTTACAGGGGTGATAACCCCTCCCTATGGTCTCCAAAAAGCTTAAAAATAGATTTTTTTTGGATGGAGCTACACTTAAAAATGTACCTGTTCAGATTCTACTTAAGAACAAACCTACAGTCCCTGTCTTGTTTGCACCGCCTGTATACTGCTGTTCAGAGTATATAGGGTTGTAGGTATAGGGTTTTATTTTGGGTGCGGGGTTCCCCTTAATATCCATACAAGACCCAAAGGGGCTGGGGTGGGGGGGGGGGGGGGGGGGGATGATGGGGTAGCCATGCCATTTTTCTCAAGGATTTTCAGCCATATGGCCAGGACAAGACATGACATTAAAGCCGCAAGCGGTTTTAAATGGCTTCTTTTTTTCCTTTACAAATGTCATTTTGTGCAGGGACAGTTCTAAACACGGGAAACACATGCCACTTCACAGGCATACTTTAGACACCCCCCAGGTACCATATTTAAAGGAATATTTCACTTTTCACTTTTTTTTTTCACTTTATGCATCATTAAAATGACTGCTCCCGAAAAAACGTTAGTTTTTAAAACTTATTTTTGCATTGATATATGTCCCCTGGGGCAGGACCCGGGTCCCCAAACCTGTTTTATGACATTAACATGCATATTGGCCGTTATAATTAGCACTTTTGATTTCGAATGTTCGCGTCCATTGTAACGAATAGGGTTCGAAAATTCGCACAAACTTTCGATCCCTTCGAAGGTTCTGGTGCGAACTGAACCCGGGGGTGTTCTGCTCATCCCTACTTGGCCCCGACACTGTGTGCCAGAGATACATTCACTTGCCGCTGAACATGGCCATATAGCTCTGGGATGCCCTTCTGTGAGAAATACTTCCTTCCTGGGACCTTCCATTGTGGTGTTCCAATGGCCACACATTTTCAAAAGGCCTCTGAGTCCACCAGTTTATATGGCAGTAGTTGGCGGGCTATCAGTTCTGACAAGCCAGCAGTCAACCGTTGGGCAAGAGGGTTATCCAGCGTCATCATTTTTTACCCTCGAACATTTGGCCCACGGAAGCCTGCCTTTTTCCAGAAAAACGTGAGGGCGGCATGATGGAAGGTGGAGTGGAGAACAATTCTGAGGAGAGAGAAGGAGAAGTAGAAGAGGCTGGACGGTGGGAGCCTGGAGTGTGGCTTTGTGGGTTCTGACAGCGTTGCTCCCACTGGGCTCGGTGATGGCAGCTCATGTGCCTTCTTAAGGCGGTCGTCCATAGGTGAGTGTTGGGCTTACCGCAACTTATGCATTGACTGCAAAGGCTGCAGATGGCAACACTATTGTCAGCAACGTTAAAAAAAGCCCACACTGCGGAGCCATGTGCCAGCGTCCTGGGAGCGCCAGATGTGACCGTACATGGTTGATGCCTCGCTCCTAATACATTAGCAGTCTGGTTTGTCTCTCCTGTGCAATGTAAGTTCCGCCTGCTTCTCCTCTCTATCTGCTGGTCCATCTCTCCCTCTTAACTCCCCTCCTCTTCCTCTCTTGTGGGCACCCACGTGACATCCCTAGACACGTCATCATCATCGACGTCACCTTCCCCACCACTATAATTAGATCTCGGAGTAGGCAGCAACAGCGGGGACCAACCTCCTTGGGCTGATCTGGGTACTGTCGTCAGACTGCTGAGTGGCGGTTGTTGCTACCTCCTCTTCCTGATCCAATGCCAAGAATGGCTGCGCATCAGAAACGTCTTGTGATGATGGATCGGAAAATAATTCCTGTGAAGCGGAGGGTATATGGTGGTGGTGGTGTTGGTGGTAGTGTCTTTGGGTGTGCACACAGCAGAGAGTGAAGAGGGTGCAGATCGAGAGGATGAGGAGGGTGCAGAAGAGTAAGGCTGAGTGTGCCACTCAACCAAGTCTGGTGCGTCCTTTGACGTAATCGAACGTACCTTCTGCAACTTCCCACTTTGGCTCAAGCCTGTTGCTCCTGCCCTACCCCCACCACCCCTGCGGAAGAGCCTGCCTCTTCCTCTGCCTGTCATTTTTTAATTGACCCTGTGACAAAAGTCTCTATAGAAGTGCAGTATATGTGGAAGAAGGTATATAACACCCCGCTTCAATATGTCGTTTTGGGGGGCCACTGGTCTATCACACCAGTTATAATACTTTTTTTCTAATTGCGTTTGTCACTCTTTGTAGTATCGCTGCAGAACCGCTCAGCAGTCACAATGCTGCACAGTAGAAATGCACTATACTATTCTTTCTATATTTGAAAGTATTTTATACGTGTATTACACCCCTATATACTGTACAACAAATAGTACACCTATACCAGTCCTTAAAAGGACTTTTGTGAACCTAATAGCTAGTGATTAGACTGACTGTGCCTGTTCCACACAGCGTCCTTTCCCTACACTGACAAAAGACAGAATGTAAAATGGCCACCAGATCAGGGCTATTTATAAGGTAGGGGGTATGTCCATGTGCTGAAATGTCTCAATTGATTGTCCTGTACCCCATGATGGATGTGTCATGGGTCAATGTTCTTCACAATGTAAATTAATATGGCCGCCGCGAACAGTGCCATAAGTCCGCCGGTTTGGTGAATTGCGAACGAGCAAAGTTCGCCGCGAACCGACCGCCGGGCGAACCGCAAGGCCACCTCTATTAATTAGCATTTCGTTTTTATTTTTCAGTATATTAATAAAAATAGAGAAAATATTGAAAAAAAAAACAATGTCCCCATTACTTTCTACTATAAAACTTTGCAAATAAATACTCTTTCTTCATAAATTTAGGCCAAAATGTATTCTCCTTTGGTACAAAAAAAAAAATTGTAAATTTAACCACTTCGGGACGCCGACACGTCCTAACTTTGATGAGGAATATCTTTGTTATGGCAGCAGCTAGCTGCAATAACCCCGGTATCCTCTTCTTCAGCGGGCGATCTGGTTTCCGATAAGAGTGGTCTCTGTGGCGGATTTGCAGCAAGATTACTTCTATCGGCGGCAGGAGAGGACCCTCCCCCCTCCCATCGCTCTCCGGTGCCCTCCGCCGCTTACCGAAGCCATCGGTAGCGGCGGAGGCGATCGGATCCTTCTCCTTCCTGGGTACGGAGACAAGTGAGGGGAGGATGGACCCCACCCATCTCCATACCATTGCAGGGCAGAAGCAACGTCAAAATGTCACTTCCGCCCATAGCTCTTAAAGGGCAATTTTTTTTTTTTTTCATTTTTTCAAATGACATTTTTTTTTATTGCATTTTAGTGTAAATATGAGATGTTAAGTCTTTTTGACCCCCAGATCTCATATTTAAGAGGTCCTGTCATGCTTTTTTCTATTACAAGGGATGTTTACCTTCCTTGTAATAGGAATAAAAGTTGCACTTCTTTTTTTTTTAAGAACAGTGTAAAAATGTAATAAATAAGAAAAAGAATTAACATTTTTAAATGCGCCCAGTCCCGCCGAGCTCACGTGCAGAAGCGAACGCATACGTGAGTAACGCCCACATATGAAAACGGTGTTCAAACCACACATGTGAGGTATCGCCACGATCGGTAGAGCAAGAGAAATAATTCTCGTGCTATACCTTCTCTGTAACCCCAAACATGCAACTTGTAGAATTTTTTAAACCTATGGAGATTTTTAAAAGGTAAATGTTTGTCGCCATTCCACGAGCGGGCGCAATTTTTAAGCGTGACATGTTGGGTATCAATTTACTTGGTGTAATATTATCTTTCACAATATAAAAAAAAAATGGGCTAACTTACCGTTACTTACTGTTGTCTTATATTTTATTTCAAAATAGTGTATTTTTTTCCAAACAAAAGTGCGCTTGTAAGACCGCTGCGCAAATACGGTGTGAGAGAAAGTATTGCAACGACCGCCATTTTATTCTCTAGGGTGTTAGAAAAAAAAAAGAATAATGTTTGGGGGTTCCAAGTAATTTTCTAGCAAAAAAATGTTTTTTTTAACTTGTAAACAACAAATCACAGAAAGAGGCTCGGTCCTTAAGTGGGTAAATTATTTAACAAATTAAACAAATGACTTGTCACACCCAGGATGAGAAAACTTCCCTTTACACCCACAGATACATTCTGATACTTCTCCTGAGTATGAGGTAGACGTGTGCAATGTGTTTCGGTCTGAATCAAAATTCGGACAAATTTTGGTTATTCAGAGAATGGGGTGTAAAAACAGCATTAGGGTCCCCCCCTTTTTTCTATACCAGACCCCCCGGATCTGGTGTGGATTTTAAGGGGAACTCCATGTTTTTCTTTTTCTTTTTTTTATTACGGGAATGCTCTGCATGTTTCTGTGCGATTCCCATGCGGTTCAGTGCGGTGTAATTTGAGTCTAATTATTTTGAATGGGCTGAATCGCACTGAACCACACGAAAAGTAGTGCATGCGCTACTTTGACTAGTTGCCGACCAGCCGCAGTTGTACTGTGGCAGGTTGGCATGGCAGCGCGAATTGCCATCATTGTACATCGGCCACTTTAAGAAGCTATAGGGGGGCACGCTCCTGAGCACCCGCAGCACGACGCTGGAGCCAATGCACGTGTTTCTAACTGTGGGGGGGTGTACGCCGACCACCCGCGATCGCTCCTCAGAGCGCCAGAACGGGAATCTGTCAATGTAAACAGACAGATCCCCGTTCTGTCAGGGAAGTAGAGAGAGATTGTCTGTTCCTAGTGATCAGGAACAACGATCTCTCTCCTCCTCCAGTCAGTCCCTCCCCCCCACAGTTAGAAACACCTCCCTAGGGAAAACTTAAAGCGGAAGTAAACCCATCCATAAAACAGTTTAATTTCCGGCACATGCCGGAAATGTAACACTCCCATTGGTTGTGCTCTCAACCAAATTGTCAAACCATCCAATGGCTGGTATGTAAACTGATCACATGTGCAGCATCATGGCAGTTGTAGATTAAACCGACGCAAAGATGGCCACTTCCTTGGCTGAAAACAATAGGGGGTTTACTTACACTTTAACCCCTTAATCGCCCCCTATTGTTAACCCCTTCCCTGCCAGTGACATTTACACAGTAATCAGTGGCTATTTTTAGCTCTGATCGCTGTATAATGGTCCCACAAAAGTGTCCGATCTGTCCGCCACAATGACGCAGTCCCGCTAAAAATCGCAGATCGCTGCTGTAACTAGTAAAAAATAAATAATAAAAATACCGTAAATCTATCCCCTATTGTGTAGACGCTATACCTTTTGCGCAAGCCAATCACTATACACTTATTATTATATTAATTATTATATCAATTATTATTTTTACCAAAAATATGTAGAAGAATATATATTGGCCTAAACTGATGAAGAAATTGTTTTTTTTTTTTCACAAATTTTTGGGGATATTTATTATAGCAAAAAGTAAAACTTTTTTTTTTTTTCAAAATCGTCGCTCTTTTTTGTTTATAGCGCAAAAACTGCTCTATTTATGGGAAAATAAGGACATCAATTTTGTTTGGGTACAGCATCGCACGCCCGCTCAATTGTCAGTTAAATCAATGCAGTGCCGAATCGCAAAAAATGGCCTGGTCATTAAGGGAGCAAATCCTTCCGGTCCTTAAGTGGTTAACAAATAGATCTCATAGTACCATGATCAAGTGCAGGCAAACACACCATAGCACCCAACTGTCCCTGATTTGGAGCAATGTCCCTCTGTCCCTCTTTCCTCCTCATTTGTCCCTAATTTTGATCTGATCCATATAGTTGCATCTAAAATGCACTTTTTAGCTTTCAAAGTTGTTTCCCAGCGCTAAACCTTTCATCCAATTTCTAAATTGCTGCATTTGTAAATTTAAAAGCCAATAGAAAGGAATAGTAGTGGTAAAAAAAAAAAGTGCTTGTTGATTTAATTAACCTTTTTTTGGTTAATTCTCCTTTAAGGGGGTGTGTCCTATGCCTACATACGTTTTCAAGTAGGTGTCCCTCATTCACATCTCCTAATGTTGGGAGGTATGAACACACTACATTTGTGACCTGCATTTGGGGGGTTGATTTAACATTGACACCTGCTGCCGATCACAACTGCACACCTCCCAACATTTTGAGATGGGAATGAGGGACACCTACTAGAAAATGTATGTAGGCATAGGACACGCCCCCTGCCACACCCCCTTAAAGGAGAATTAACCAACAAAAAAAAGGTTAATTAAATCCACAATGGCTTTTTTTACCACTACTATCCCTTTATATTGGCTTTTGGAATTTACAAATGCAGCAATTTAGAAATCAGATGAAAGGTTTAGCGCCTGGAAACACTTTTTGATAGATAAAAAGTGCATTTTATATACATCTATATAGATCAGACCAAAATGAGGGACAAATGAGGAGGAAAGAGGGACAGAGGGACATGGCTCCAAATCAGGGACAGTCCCTCGAAATCCGGGACAGTTGGGAGCGATGCAACTACAGTGTATTCTGAGTGTGATTCTGGAAACACGCGTGGAACTAGGGTTGTCACCTCATCCCTATAAATCCGAACACATATGAATTACACGGGTTCTGAGGCTAATTTAATGCCAATAGTGCACCAAGTGAGTTTAATTACCACCTTAATCAGCCACAGAACCCGTGTAATTCATATGTGTCCAGGTTTAAAGGGATGAGGTGGCAACTCTACATGGAACTCTGGCTTCCTGCACTGCATTGTGGTGTGAATGGAGTCCTCAGGCTTTCTAGGGACATACATGACACATCTGATGGCCTGATCTCTGTAGTAGAGGGTCTGGCAGGGAGCCTGGAAAAGTCCTGTTCAGGATTTACACATCTCCCAGGCTCCTTTCTTCCCCCCTTTCCAGCCCTCTGATCCTCTGTACACTCCAGGTTTTGCTCTCTCTCCCTTTTGGGCAGGTTAGGGTCTCCTGGGACACCCAGGCAGAGCTCTGTACTCTGGGGAGCAGACAGGAGGATCTGCTGGAGCTGAGGTTGGTGATCCTGGGAAGAGTTTGTATTGTGAAGATGACAAGTGTTAGGACTGTGCAGCTGGTGAACTAGGACTGCTATTGTGTAGTTAGTGATGGGACACGGCTAGGGGTTTGGTTGGAAGGTTGGAACTGGTTATTTCTGGAGCTCTGTACACCATCTGTATATAACCTGGAAATATCTCCAATAGATGGACCACTGCTGGTCAGGAGATTACTGGACTGTTTTTTTTTTTTTTGCTTTAATTTTGAATGGTGGGTGGTGGTGGTAATTTAGCGGCAATACAACATGCTTGATAGGTAAATAATACATTGTATAGAGGTCTACACTTCAGACCAACAAGAGGGACAACTGAGAAGGAAATGGAAACGGAGGGACTTGGTTCCAGAGAGGGACAATCCCTCCAAATAAAGGACAGTTGGGAACTATCCATATGTGCATGTCCAGCTAAAACTAATTTTATCCTAGTTCTGGATGGAGTTAGAGTTGCCACCTCATCCCTTTTAAACCCGAACACATATGAATTACACGGGTTCTGAGGCTAATTAAATTCAAATAAGGCACCAAGTGAGTTTAATTACCACCTTAATCGGCCACAGAACCCGTGTAATTCATATATGTTCAGTTTTTTTTAAAGGGATGAGGTGGCAACCCTAGATGGAGTGGGGAAGGATTGGGTGACAACATTTTACCAGACAGGAAGTGAGAGGAACTCTTTGGCAGCAACAGACAGAAAATAAATAGTTTTTCTATAATAGTGTCCCTGTTGGAGCTTTTACTTCACGTCCTGTTGGAGAAACTGTTGTCAGCAGGACAGGAAGTGAGGGGAAATCTCTTTTTAAGGCCTCATGTACACTGCTGCTGGTAAACAGACGTTTAGGAGCAGTTGGGAGTTTTTATTCAACTGCTCCTGAACTCTTCTCTGTTATCTTATCAGTACATGTACATGGGGTCCCCGATCTCTCCTCCTGTGTTATCTTATCAGTACGTGTACACAGGGGCGTTTATAGTCATTTCTAGGCAGTTGCGTTTAGAGGCTTTTTTTGGAACCTCAGAAAATGCGTTCAGAAGCTGACTTTAGAGGCATTTCAAATGTGGCTACCCGTGTTTAGGCGCATTTTCCTCTAGTAGCATTTTTAAAAGGGGAAACATTTCTATTTATTACTTTTGAGCCTGGAAAATACTAAAAACGCACCAAAAACTCCATTATCACTGTATGCAAGCTTGATATACCATGTGATGTTCCCCTCATCAGCCAATTATGCTGTACAATACACGACTTGCATTACTTGGTGCTGAAGTTGAATAGGAATTTCACTCACCCGCCAACCATTGAGAATTTAACCTGATGACCCCCCACATTGAACTTGAGACCCCAATGTCTGGCTGTTTGCATTTCTATGAGGAAGTTCACCACTCACAGGTAATTACCTCTCCTAGGTTCAGCTGTCTCCACAATCAAGCAGGGTCCAGGCTCTGTTTGCAACAGGAGTGATAGGAAAAAATAAATCGCTGGATAGCTGCACTCCAAAAAATGTATATTTTTATTGAATAAATATGGATATCAAAGCATCACAAATGGGTACAGCAACTGACGCGTTTCACACCAGGCACGGTGCTTGGTCATAGCTAGATGCTATATATACATATATACAATTTAACCTAATGGCCAAAACATGTGTACCATTAGTGGTCGAGTTGAAAACACCTGTGAGCGTCTAAAATCTACATAATCACCACCTGAACGAAAGAGTGCCCCCTACTGGAGAAACTATATATCAAAGCATATAAAAATAGAAGAATTTTTACTAGAAAGAAGAAGCCAAGTGCAACAAAACATACCATAATCGTATAAAATGATCCCATGTATAGTAAAAGCAACATGGACCAGCATATGTGACAAGGAAGGTGATCAAGACGTCTATCACCCGAGCATAATAACCGGTGATGATATACAATGATTTTTATCTGCTACAACCTTGAAGCTCCATTTCCACAACTGCGAGTTGTTGTGTGACTTGACACATGTGAAGTCGCATGACGGGTCAAAACCTATCTATTTCAATGGTGCTAGATCTAATTGGTGCCACTCCAAAAAAGGTTTTTGCACTACTTTGTTCCGACTTCAGTGTGACTTGTTTTCACCAGTCGCATGACATTGCATAAAAAAAAAAAATGCATTTCAAAGTCGCACTGTAAATGGCATGACTTTGGGGTTGCAATAGTGGAAACAGAAACCCCAAGCTATCTCTTCTTTAAATAGATTTATATAGAAATAATTTTTGGTTGATGGTTAATGGGTATAGCTATCTCTTTGGTGACTTGTTGATTTGTTTGCGGCTACGTGCCTATGCCTGTGTATATACAGAAACATGCATATATGTTATTATAAACATGACCGATGTTGTTTTGTTGGTTAAGTGTGGTCTATCTTTGATAAATTAACAGGGAGGTTTTTATGGAATTAGGATGGATCAGTAGTCTGTAAGAATGTAACTATGTATTTGATCATAATGTTATTAAATATCATCTACCAAGTATTATTTCTATATAACTGATACACATGGCTCTGCACATCATATACCAGGCTCTACATTATACACAGGGCTCTGCACATCATATACCAGGCTCTACATTATAAACAGGGCTCTGTACATCATATACCAGGCTATACATTATAAACAGGGCTCTGTACATCATATACCAGGCTATACATTATAAACAGGGCTCTGTACATCATATACCAGGCTCTACATTATACACAGGGCTCTGTGCATCATATACCAGGCTCTACATTATACACAGGGCTCTGTACATCATATACCAGGCTCTACATTATACACAGGGCTCTGTACATCATATACCAGGCTCTACATTATACACAGGGCTCTGTACATCATATACCAGGCTCTACATTATACACAGGGCTCTGTACATCATATACCAGGCTCTACATTATAAACAGGGCTCTGTACATCATATACCAGGCTCCACTTTATAAACAGGGCTCTGTACATCATATACCAGGCTCTACATTATAAACAGGGCTCTGTACATCATATACCAGGCCCTACATTATACACAGGGCTCTGTACATCATATACCAGGCTCTACATTATACACTGGGCTCTTTACATCATATACCAGGCTCTACATTATACACAGGGCTCTGTACATCATATACCAGGCTCTACATTATACACAGGGCTCTGTACATCATATACCAGGCTCTACATTATACACAGGGCTCTGCACATTATACGCTGGGCTCTGCACTTATTATACCAGGCTGAGTTATCCCTGTGTGAGCAGCAACCATTTTCTATGAAGATGTAGTATTGGCATATTTATATACAGTATAAACACACAGGTGATAATAATGTGTTTTGATAGGGTGCTCCCACCAAGTCACATAATGTATTCTAAAATAAAGTAACTTGTAGGAATTCACTAAACAGCATATTTATATACCATGAGAGAATTGAACCAGAATGACAATAAGACATCAGTAAGGCTACTTTCAGACTGAGGCGCTACAGCGCTAAAAATAGCGCCTGCTTAGTGCCTGTAAAGAGCCTCTCCTGTCTCCCCAGAGTGGAAGCCCGAGGGCTTTCACACTGGAGCGGTGTGCTTGCAGGGCGGTCAAAGTCCTGCAAGCCGCATTTTTGCAGCGCTTTAGGAGTGGAGTATACACGCCCCTACCCATTGAAATCAATGGGGCAGCGCAACCAAACTGCCGGGAAAGCACAGCGGTGTTTTGCGGGAGGTTTTAACCCTTTTTCGTCCGATAGCAGGGGTTGAAACTGCCCCATTAGTGGCCGAATAGCGCAGCTAAAATAAAAAATAGTGCCACTTTACCGCTGTGTATGGCTTTAGGCATATGCAGTACATCTCAAAGAAGAACTATCAAAATGTTTTCGTGTCTGGTGTGCCTTTGATATCTGTGATGTAATTATCCAACACAAAAATTGCCCCACTTTTTGCTTTAATTCATAATAGTAAATGAGCATGTCCTATTATAAAAAGAACACATGACACAATTAAACCTGCTCTAATGATACCTGCAAAGGATTACCAAAACCTCCAGCTAACCAGATAAGCATAGACACCTGCGGAGGGTACTGTTCAGCCCTAGTACATTACCTGGTCAGTAACCACATGCAGAGTGTCTCTAGAGCAGGAGTCTCAAACTGGCGGCCCTCCAGCTGTTGCAAAACTACAAGTCCCATGAGGCATTGCAAGGCTGACAGTTACAAGCATGACTTCCTCAGGCAGAGGAATGATGGGACTTGTAGTTCCGCAACATCTGGAGGGCCACCAGTTTGAGACCCCTGCTCTAGAGAATAGGGATGAGCCAAACACCCCCGGTTCAATTCAAAGCTTAACATGCGAATAAGCAAAAGTTTGTTCGAACACCGTTAAAGTCTATGGGACACGAACGTGAAAAAACAAAAGTGCTAATTTTAAAGACTCATATGCAAGTTATTGTCAAAGTGTTTTGGGGACCTGGGTCCTGCCCCAGGGGACATGTATCAATGCAAAAAAAAAAAGTTTTAAAAATGGCAGTTTTTTCAGGAGCAGTGATTTTAAGAATGCTTAAAGTGAAACAATAAAAATGAAATATTCCTTTAAATATCGTGCCTGGGGGGTGTCTATAGTATGCCCGTGTTTTCCCGTGTTTAGAACAGTACCACAGCAAAATTACATATCTAAAGGAAAAAATGTAATTTAACATTCTTTGCCGCCCTCTAATGTATTGTCTGGTCCCGGCAATATACATGAAAATCTTTTGAGAAAAACAGCATGGGTCCCCCCCACCAGCCGATTACCAGGCTCTTTTGGGTCTGGTATGGATATTAAGGGGAACCCCCGCACCCAAATTAAAAGAAAAAAGATGGTGTGGGGGGGCCCAGGCACTATATACTCTGAACAGAATTATACATACTATACGGCCTGCCCTATATACTCTCCAGAAAATTGGGCCTTAGCTGTTGGTGCCAGAACACTGTAACCCCCTCACAGTTACTCTTGTTGGGCGCAGGAACAGGCCCCGATGTTAAATATTATTTTTTAAAAATTGTAATTGGATGTCAGTGTTAAACAAGGGCAGAAAAATTTGGCCTTGGGTGGTGATGCCACAACACTGTAACCCCTTACAGTTACTCAGTTACTTCACAGCTGCTGTGAAATATTAGATAAAGAATTGTAATTACATGCCCCTGTTATACAGGGGCAGAAAAATTGGGCCTTAGGCAGTGGTGCCCTAAACCAAAAATATTGTTGGAAGCTAGCATCATCGCGATTGAGGAAGAATAGGATAGTCAGTCTTCAAGGGATCCCACATCCATAGAAAAATCAATCAGTTACATCAGCATCAGGTGCTTGATGGCTGCTGCTGATCCAAGACTGATTCATTTTTACTAATGTGAGCCTATCAACGGAGTCTGTGGACAGGCGCACTCTATGATCCGTTTGCCTGCGAAGTAGTCCATTGGCCTATTTTAACCAATGGACCCCACAGAGCATTGTTTACAGGGGGTCCCCGGCTTACGAACACCCGACCTACAAACAACCCCTACTTACGAACGGGGTGCTGCGGGGACCCTCCGCCATTTTTCGTTCTTTTTCGGCCATTCTGCGCATGCGCGGCCATACGGAGCTTCGGAAAATGCCGGAAATGTCCGTAATTTGCCGCGCATGCGCAGAACGGCAATAGACGGAACATCTGAAATGTACGGAAATCTCCGTATTTGTCGGTCTGCGCATGCGCGCTGACTTACGGACATTTCCGACTTCCGTACAGGCGGGCAGTCCCTAACGAGTTCGTAACTCGGGGACCCCCTGTAATTATATCAGCGTGTAAGTGTTTCTCACATCTAGTCTGCCACCATGGAAATACAAGTTTACATCCTTGGCTTCACTTTTTTGATGGAGAAGTTATTTCATAGGTTCGTAAATATACTGTTATATACCCCTTACATGTCCCCCTTCCAGCCTTCACAAAAGTCCAACGATCAATGATTATCCTTCCCTCATATGCTGCGTGGTGTGCTCTTTCATTACTTGCCTTCCAGCTCCACTCGGGCTATGAGAAGCACGTAGCTGCCCACATAACTTCCAGTTTCCCTCTGGTCCAGGAAACTGAAAGTAACCTTTATTCTTAAACCACAAAGCTCCCGTCCGTAGTAATACTATGGGTGGAAGCTGCTCAGCGATTTGGATTGCCCTGCAAAGCAGGTAAAAATCCTCCAAATGAAGCGCCATGTCTGCAATCTCGTGATTGCATTGACGTTGCGCTTCCCATAGTGCACTCTGTCCAGTGCCCGAACACAGTGCACTTAAAGGACAGTTTTTTGTGGTGACTACAGGGGGTTGGGCGGCGCCCGGGCGCCTCCTATGGTCGGGCCACAACTAGTTTATTAACTATTTTTGCTGCGATACACTGATTTACTTTGAAATTGACTGACTATAGATGTTGTGGAATCACTTTCACAGTGTTTGGCTGTGCAACAATTTTTCACATATATTGGTGTCATTTTGAGTGATATTTGTGGCTTGTGTTCGTCCTCCACACTGTAATGTGCAGGGACATCGTGATATAAAAAGGACTGCACTGTAATGGGGTACGGTATTGATTAATGTGCCCCTTTACAGTGCAGTCCCCTTTATATTAATGTCCCTGCAATCATGCCCCCCTTTTACCCTCTACTCACTGTGCAGATCCTCCTGCCCCCTTAGATCAGAGTCTGCACAGCACCCCCCCCCCCCCCCTTAGATCAGAGTCTGCACAGCCACCCCCCTTAGATCAGAGTCTGCACAGCCTCATTTTATATATACAATGGGGAGGCAGGAGAGAGGGTGAACTTCCTCACCCAGGATGGAGGCTCGGGCTGTCTACAGCTTTTATCTTCTGTGTTCAATCTTCCTTCACATCTCCCCAGGGATGTG